>CM070779.1:37580793-38780793 GCA_036346955.1 Dipus sagitta
CTAGTCATTCTTTATTTTAAACTTTTTCCTTTGGATTGAGTAAAACATACATAGAGAAATCCATGCAATGCCCTGGATCCAAGCTGATGCATTTGTGCAAAGTAAACAAAATAGCACCAGCCACCCACCTTGGACGCCTCTGCTAGCCATTACCTCCCTGTCAAGAGTAATTACTTACTCCTTTTTTTCCTTTCTTTCTTTTTTTTTCCTTTTGTTTTTGATGGGGATTTTGCTATGTAGCCCAGGCCAGCCTTGAACTTGCAATCCTACTTCCTCAGGCTCCCAAGTGCATTATAAGCATGTATCGTCATGCCTGGCTGAAGGTGGCCACCCTCAGCCTGTTTTTGAACTCCAGCCAGAAACACATGGTATGTGTTCTTTCGTGTCAGACCTCTTTCTCTCAGTGTCACATTTCTTAGGTTCATCATCATGAGCAGTTTTAGGCTGTCATTCGTCGCGGAGCCTGGCACTTGTACTTATGTCATGGTCTGTCCATTGCACTCTGGGGGAGCACTTGAGTGGTTTCTAGCTGCATGCTGTATTGAACAAGTGCTGCCATGACACAGGCTAGGACGTGCCGTCCTTTGGTGAAGGAACATATGGCACATTTCTGAAGGGAACATGCTGATATTCACTTAATGGCTGCAGTAAAATCAAGACCCATAGGTCACCAAGGCCATGCATTACTTAAGGCCACTGTCTCTGTGTCAAAGCGTTTTGGTCTGAGCCCTGGAGGTGCTGCCTGGTGGCTGAGTGATAGTGGATATTTTGTTATGCTGACCCATGCTTAAGTTTCCTTGTTAGTAATATGAGATGGTAAGAATGACCACCTCACAGAGTCTTCATTTGGACTGAATGAGATTCCAGGAGAATGCTTGACAAATATCCTATGCACACATTGAGAATAATATTGTCACGCCAAAAACTTGACCCATTTTCATGCATGTGGGTTTCTCCTGGGTAGAAAGAGTATTGCAAAGCACCTCAGTGGCATATAGCATACTACTGTACTAAGAACCTTGCCTGGTACCATGAAAACTTGACCATGTGGGTGCCAGCCTATGGAAGATGTCTGATCCTGGGTTTACCACCTGTCCAGGGTCACATTTGGGGTCTTGCTCCCCCTACCTCCCCATCAGCTTATCCACCCCTCCTCTGCCTGCTGCTACAGCTTTGTACCCTTTTAACAGTATCCTAATTCCTTGCCCACTGGGGATGTTTTGTGCCCTGCATAGAATACAGATTCTTTCCTGCATGACGCCATTAGCAGAAGGAAATCCAGATCTGTAATAACTGACTTCTTAAGACAGTGCAGCTGCCTCCATCAGGGGTCACCACGCACACCAGAAAACAAGGCAGCAGTTTATAAAATATAGTTGTATTTGAATAAGACCAGTCCACATGGGATTAATTAAACACATCCACAGTGAGTGAAGGGATGTGTGCTCATCCGCCTTGCCTATCACGACTCTGGAAGGTTTAGTTTCTATTGCTTTTGTCTGCCTGGGATTAAGAAGGAGGAGGTTGGACGGGGTTATTAAAAGAAAAAAAGAACATGCCCAGTGACCTAATTCCCTTCTGCATCTTTATCATGTACCAGGATGTACAAATCCCACAGGGGACAACAATGCAAATGAGTTTTACTGGAGAATAAAACATTTGAGAGAAAAAAGAAACATGAGTTTGTCATATGATACCACTGCAACTAATAATGCTCATGGTTTTTTTTTAAAAAATAGCATTCTATTACGGAGTTTTATTTCCCATCCCGGCAGGCAGCCAACCAGGCATTACAATTCAGAATTCAAATACTGTACAAGGATATACAGTAACCACCATTCTCTGAGGATTTGGGCAAATGTCAGAAAAGCGAGTCTCAAGGCAAATTTATTAGTTGGTGCAGAAATCTCGCAATTTTACATGGACAGTGATAAGGCCATCTGGGAATCCCTTTCACCGTTAAGTGATTTAGAGTTCCCTGCAGAAATTTCCTTGTCTGCTGCATCTCACTAAGCTACCCTCTGCCCACAGTAGTGAACCACACTAAGAAGGCAGCATTCATTATTTACTCTTTCCCATGGAAGTATTTTGCTATAAATACTTTTTTATGTATGACCTATAGAGGGGGTTCTCCAGAAATCAGTCAAAGCTAGTGAGAAATGCCATACAATTTTAAATGCTCAACATGATGCTAGGTAAAGATTCCATATCTTCCAGACTTACCATTTTCCTTGGTGCCTGTGGCAAGACTGTCACCAGAATTCTGTGGGGAAGGACGTTGCAAGTTATGAATGGATATGTGTGGGTCACTGAGACCAAGCTTAGCTCTTCAAGGCAGGAGTGTAGAAGGCTGAAAGGCCTGATGCTGTGCCCAGGGTACCAATCTAGACCAGCACTGTGAGCATGATAGGCCTGGACAGGTGCTCAGCAATCCAGACTCCACATTCTCATTATGCAATAAATACTTGGACCAACTTAGCCACATTTTCTCCTGAGACTAAGGACTTCAGACCTGAGGTCCATCTCATATCTCTCTGTGGTTGTGACTCCTCTCTCAGCTAACGTCTGCTCTAGCACCAATCTAGAAATTGTATCTATACCATTATTGCCAAATTATGACTTGACATATCCCCAGCAATGCCAAGAAATTGACAAAAATGTGACTTTCCCTGCCATCTACATCCTCCTTCCATGTCTGTTAAAGTAGGAAATTATCTTCTCAGAATTGGAAAAGTCTTTGGTAACACTATCAGCAAGTGTTTGGTTAGTAACAGAATCAGATCAGGTCCTGGGGTGCGAAGCCTAACTCCCTACTCTCAGCAAGAGTGCAGGCAGATGTGGCTGGGAAGAGGTCCAGAGGTAGGTGAGTGGTTCCCTCAAGTCCATGTCTTGGACAGAAGCTCCTGAAGAGGGTTCTGGTGCAGCCAGAGAGAATTCAAAGGTGGCTTCCTGGACTGGAGAGGTGGCTTAGTGGTTAAGGCATTTGCCCATGAAGCCTAAGGACCCATGTTCAATTCTCCAGGTCCCACATAAGCCAGACGCAAGGTATGCAAGTACTCAAGATTGCACATGCACACTAGGTGGCACACATGTCTGGAGTTTAATTAAAGTGGCTGGAGCACCGATTCTCTCTCTCTCTGCCTTGCATTAAAAAAAAATGACCAGGGCTGGAGAGATGGATTAGCAGTTAAAGCACTTGCCTGCAAAGCCAAAGGACTCAGATTTGATTCCTCAGGACCCACATAAGCCAGATGCATAAGGTAGCACATGCATCTGGAGTTCTTTGCAGTGGTTGGAGGCCTTGCCATGCCCAGTCTTTTTCTTTCTCTTCCTCTTCCTCTCTCTCTCTCTTCTTTTTTTTCTTTCCCTCAAATAAATAAATAAAATATTTGAAAAAAATTATATAAAAAAGGCGGCTTCTTGCCCCAACTAGATTCTAAATTAAGCAAATACGAGGATGGCCTATCAGGGCTGTGAATAAAATAGCAGAAGCCTTCAGGGACTAAGCTGGCAGGCAATTTATCAATGGAATGAGTAAGTAGTAAGGAAAGGAACTGTCAATCAGGGAGACCTTTTCATTAAGATACTGAGATACTTACCTTGCACTTAACAGGGTGTGGGAGCCATTCCAGAGTTTTCCAAAACAGGAAGTACAAGGTTGATTTTCATTTCCTCTAGATTGCTCTACTCTAGTAAAGGGCAGATTTGTGAGGAATAGGGAGGATGGCCATCCCATCAGGAGCTCATGCAATGTTCTAGGCACAGTTGAACCAAAATCCAGATTTGAGTAGTGTATTGAAGACTTGGCCCCAGCTGGAAGATCCTACCACTGAAAGGTAATTGGATCTCAGAACTCTGACCTAATCAGTGTATTGACCCGCTGATGAATTCATAATTTGATGACCCTAGTATAAGTTGGTGGAAGCTAGGAGGTGTTGGCCTAGTTGGGGGCATGCCTTGGAAAATATACCTTGTCTTGGACTCCTTTATCTATCACTCTCTTTGCTACCTGAGGTGAGCAGCTTTGCCCAGCCATACTCTTCTTGCCATGATGTTTTACCGTAACACAGCACAGACACAATGGGGCCAAGTGACCATGAACTCAAACCATCAGTGAAAACAAATCTTTCTTCCTTAAAAAAAAAAAAAAAATGTCGTCTTAGTTAGGCATGGTGGCAAGTGCCTGAATCCTAGCACTTGTAGGGTAGAGGCAAGAGGAGTGAGTTATAGGCCATCCTAAGATATATAACTAGTTCAAAGGGCTACATGAGACTTTGTCTCAAAACCTAAAAAGATGGGCTGCTACTTCCTAACAATGGCCCAACACTAGGGTTGGAAAGTATGAAATGTTAGAAGGCACTGAGATGTCCCAGCAACAGGAAGGGCTAGTGGTGAGAACCCGGAGTTGTATTGTCAGGATTGGAGGAGCATTTCCACTTGGCTGAAAAATCAGACAAGTGGGGAAAGGGGTGATGTCTTCTTTTCTGGTAGACAATCGTACCTAATTGGAAGTGGGAAGACAAAAGGAAGAGCTCTCTTTGGGGGAAGAAGATACAGTGCATTTTGCTCAGTGCATTAGACCAGGTTAATAGAAATAGATCTTGAGATGAGGGTTTGTGTGCATGCGGCTTGTCACAAAAATGCTTCCAGGAGTGACGAGTAAGGAAACAGAGGAAGGAGTAAGTCCCAGTACAGATGAGATTTCAAGTAAAACCATATTTGAGGTTTCACATGAAAGGCTTTGTCTCAAAAAATAATAATGAGGTGGACAGTAAATGATGAAGACATTTGACACTGACCTCTGACCTTCACACATGCGCACACATCAACACACATGCATGTAACCACACACATGCATGCATACCACCCGCATACATGTGCAAATTAAAACAATAAATATTGGGCTGGAGAGATGGCCAAAAGACCCAGGTTCAATTTCCCAGGATTCATGTAAGCCAGATGTACAAGGTGGCACATGAGTCTGGAGTTTGTTTACAGTGGCTAGAGGCCTTGGCGCACCCATTGTCTCTCTCTGTCTTTCAAGATGAAAAAGCTGATGCTCATCAGTTTCAAGGAAGAAGAAACAATAAAGAAGGTGGAAAATGATTGTACAAAGAAGCAGAACTAGGAAATTAGGTGGTCACCTCCCTCAGAGGAGCTGAAAGAGACATGGTCCAGAATTAAATCCAACAATGGGAGACCAGTCTATATTTTAGCCAAAGCAGACTTGGTTTTATCCCTGATTTTAAAGAAGAACTTGTATATTTTTTTATTTTATTGGAAAATGAGCATGGTGGATTGGTATCAAAAGACCATAAAGAAAGGGTTAAACAATATTTTGACATATTAATCCTCGAAGGAGTTCACTTATTCTCACACCTGAGATTTTTTTCCCATGCTGTGAGATAGGGGCTCCTCGTTTCAATTAGTGGGAAGCACACTATTAGTTAACTAATTAAGGCTATTCGCTCCCATCTATTTTCTAATTACAGTCACCACTGAGATATTCTCACCCAAGTGGCCGGCAGTGCTGTGGATTTATTTTAAATTTAGTTTGACAATAACAAACAACTAATTAATGTTTATAAATATAATAAAATCCCTCCTGATGAGTTGTGGGCATTGCATACACTAGCAACTGCTTTATTAAAACATTAATTGCAGTTGGATTTGTTTTGGGATTCATGCATAATCCATTTAGTACATAGCAGGACTGACTCATTTTGAAGGGATTATGAAGGAAATCCTCCACAAAGTCTTTCGTTTAATTCTCGGTGCAGTCAAGGAAGGAGAAAGTTTGCTTTCATCAAAGTCTGTGGCTCTTCAGTATTCTTCAGTGCGACACTTCATTCATTCACTCCTTCCTTCATTCATCCACTTAGTATTATCCAGCAACTATTGTGTTCAGGGGTTTGTGAAGATATTAAAAAATTATGCATACCTGAGCAATTTCCCTCAAAGGCATAATATACTCAACACAAATATGTCCATGTGTGTACCAACAAGACACAGATTAGAATGTTCATTGTAGCATTAATTAATCTGTGTGTGTTGGGGGGGGCATACGTGCCATGGCACCTGTGTGGAGATCAGAGGGCAACTTTGAGGTGTCTGCACACCCTCTTTGAGACATAGTCTCTTGTCACTGCTAATGAACTACCATGAACTACTGTCAGACTACCAGGAACACAAACTTTGGTTTCTCCTAGACCCACTTTCCATGGCTGCAGGCATGTTGAGGTCACAGATGCATGTACTACCTGGCATCCAGCTTTATATGGATGCTTCTGAATTAAACTTGGGCCAGTGGGTTTTGCAAGCAAGCACCTTTAACTGCTTGCTGAACCATCTCCCTGGTCCTATCATAGCATTACTTTTAATAACCCCCAAATGGAAGTCATCTGAAGTATTATCAACAGTAGAATAGATAAAATGTTGTGTATTCTTATAATGGAATAATACGTAGTATGAGAATGAGAAGCTTCAACAGTCAAAGACAAGCTAACTAACCTGTGGTGCTAGAAACAATGACAGCAAGTATCTTTGATGGCATATAAGGAAAAGGAAGCTATTTAGGTTCTAATAATGTTGCTTTTTAAATATTTTTATTTTTGTTTATTTATTTATTTGAGAGAGATGGAGAAAGAGAGAGAGAGAGAGAGAGAGAGAGTCAGGGCCTCCAGCCACTGCAAATGAATTCCAAACACATGGGCCACCTTGTGCATCTGGCTTATGTGGGTACTGGGGAATCAAATCTGGGTCCTTAGGCTTTACAGGCAAACACTTTAACTAATAAGCAATCTCTCCATCCTGTGATAATGTCTCTTGATTTGGATTGTAGTTACATAAATGTTTTTAGTTTATGAAAATTCATTCATTGATTATATAATTTGTACACTTCTTACACATGCGATATTTTAATAAAATTTGCATAACAAAACTCAATCTGTTTGCTATAGACTAATCTTTGTTTTATGTATTTGTGCTTGTACAAATGTTGAGAATTTTTTAAGTTTTAAAAAATACTTTTATTTATTTATTTGCAAGCAGAGAGATGCAGACACACACACACAGAATGTGGGTGTGTCAGGGCCTCTATCCACTGCAAATGAACTCTGGATGCATGCACAACTTTGTGCATCTGGCTTTACGTGGGTACTTGAGAATCAAGCACAGGTTTTTAGAATTTGCAAGCAAGCACGGTTAAGCTGAACCATCTCTTCAGCACCAAGTGTTATTTACATGACCATTTACACAGGATTTTCTTTTTTTACATATGTATGTGTGTAGTAGTAGTAGTATATATGATGTACGTGTGTGCTTACATGTAAGTGGACACGTGTGTGCAAGTACATATGTGCATATTGGTACACATGCATATATGTGAGCATTCGTGGGTAGGCCAGAGGTCAACATCTGGTTGTCTTCCTGTTGCAGTCAGCTTCTTGTGCTGTCAGAAAACACTCGACCAAGAGCAGCTTGTGGGAGAAAAGGGTTTATTTTGGCTTATAGACTCGAGGGGAAGCTCCATGATTGCAGGGGCAAATGGCATGAGCAGAGGGTGGACATCACTTCCTGGTCAACATCAGGTGAACAATAGCAACAGGAGAGCGTGCCAAACACTCACAATGGGAAGCTGGTTATAACACTCATAAACCCACCCCCAACAATACATCACCTCCAGGAAGATCCAATTCCCAAATTTCCATCAGCTGGGGACCTACCATTCAGAACACATAAGTTTAAGAGGGACACCTGAATTCAACCACCACACCTCCTAAATCCATCTTATTCTTTGAAAAAGGATCACTCACTAACCCTAAAGCTCACCAATTCAGCAGACAAGTCGTGGTGAGTTCCAAGGATTCCATGTCTCTGCCTCTCCAGTCTTGGGTGTGTACCACCATGACTGGCATTTTACATTCATACTGGAGATCTGAACTCAGGGCCTTATGCTTGCTTGGTAAACACCTACTGATCCGTCTCCCCAGCCAAGGACTTATTGAGTAACCAATTCATTTGTGTGCTTGTGTGGATAAGTATGAGAATATAAAAGCATATCACTCATGGCTGGAGTACCCAAGGTTTTTACAGGGCACTGTTCAAGAGAATCACATAAAACAACTATTGCAATACAGCATGGTGAGGGCCAAGGTCCCAGAGAAGCTGATAGATGAGCAGTCCAGAAAGAATAGGAGAAATTTTCTGCCATAGGTTCCCTTCCTTTACCTTAGGTAGGCATCGGCTCCTGACTTTTATTTGCTAATCACTCCATCATCTACTGGTCTTGGTGAGGCCCAAGCCCCTGGTCCCAGGGCCAGATCATATGACATGGCCAAAGTGAATCCTTCCTCTGCTACATCAGTTCAGAGATGAACATGTAATATAAGCTGCTCTAATGCTGGGAAAATCTCTTCCTTCTCCCTTGAAGATGGTGGCTTGAGGCATCAGTAGCTGAAATGAGTTCATTACATGGAGGTTGTTGCAGTCAGGTTTACATTGCTGGCAGAAATCACCTGACCAAGAGCAGCTTATGGCGGGGGGGGGGAAGGGGTTTATTTTGGCTTACAGACTTGATGGGGAAGCTTCATGATGGCAGGGGAAAACAATGGCATAAGCAGAGAGTGGACATCACCCCCTGGCCAACATCAGGTGGACAATAGCAACGTGTACCACACATTGGCAAGCGGACACTGGCTATAATACCCATAAGCCCACCCCCAAAACAATACACTGCTTCCAGGAGGCATTAATTCCCAGATCTCCATCAGCTGGGAACCTAGCATTCAGAACACCTAAGTTTATGGGGGACACCTGAATCAAACTACCACAGAGGTGAACAGGGGATGTGCCCAGAGGCCAACAGAGTCCATATGTTCTGGCAATATCAGCAGAGCCCACTTGAGTGTTTTGTTTTTTAAAAGTGTAACTAAGGGCTAGAGAGATGGCTTACCTGTTAAGGCGCTTGCCTGCCAAGCATGAGGATCCATGTTTGACTCTCCAGATCCCATATAAGCCAGACACACAGAGGTGAGGTAAGCACAAGGTTGCACATGTCCACTAGGTGGCGAAAGTGTCTGGCATTCAATTGCAGTGGCTGAGGCCCTAGTGAGTCAATTCTCCCAATCTCTCTCTCACTCTCTCTCAAATTAAAACAAAATTTAAAAAGTGTAACTAAAAGGCATGTAACTGAACCAAAACTTTCCAAGGAGCCAATGTTCCAAATGACTTTGGAAGGTAGAGTATGAATAAGAATGATGTAGAGGGAAGGCATATCCCAAGAAAAAGGCTGCGTCCTTCCAGAGCGAGGGATTCCTGAGCCAGCAGGAACAGGTCAAAAATCCAAGGACTCAAACCTGGATTGTTGGGCTTGAGGAATGGAAACATGCTGATCAGCTGAGCAGAAGTGGGGATCCTACTCAGAATCCCCAAATCCTCACAGTTCCTATACCTATGACAACTATCTCTGGCAAGTACCTATAAGCTCTATTCTCACACATATGGAGTGAGCACCCCAACAGGTACCACTCCTCTCTGCACACTAACACTGTTAGTGAAAAGCTCCCAGCCTTTTCACCCCTCAGGTGAGACTATCTAAGGCAGGTTCAACTCTGTCTGCCGGAGCTGCCACAGAGACCCAGCCTAGATGTCCTCAAAGTTACCTGCTCATGAATATACTTCACATGAATTTGTTTTACTCATCTATTACAGTGCAATAGGCCACCTCCACGTGGCAGACTGACAACACAATCACATATTATTTCTCTAGGTTCTGAGAGCCAGGGGTCAGGCAGGATTCGGACAGGTGATCTGCTACTCCGTACAATGCTGGCAAGAGCATTGTACTTGGCTGCCTGCACCCAGCTGGCTGTGAGTCTGAGCTGGAAGGTCCAGGAAAATACCGCTCACGCTTGTCACCTTGCAGAAGCTCAGCGTGGCTTCCTTTTCCCTCATGTTTTGGTGTTACTGGCCCAGCCCAAACTTCTTTACAGGTTGGCAATGAGATCTCCAGCAGAGAGAAAACAGAAGCTGCCAGGTCTCTGTCCTGGCACTTCTGCCACATTCCACTGGCCAGAGCAATGACGGAGCCTTACCCAGACCAACAGGGGAAGGGTAAATGTTTGACCTGGGAGAAGAGGGGTTGTGATCATTATCCTTGCAGAGTGGACAGAGACCTCACTTATCCCAACCCCTCTCCCCCCACTGTGCTATGTTTCCCAAACCAAGGAAAATCCTTATGTTAGAGTTTGCTCCTGGGGAACCCAAACTAATGCAGCTTGCTATAGCTTGAGTGTTTGTCCCCTCCTGAACTCATGTTGAAATTTCATTGCATTATATCAATATTGAGAGGTGGAGCCTTAAAGAGGTGACTAGGTCATAATGACTTCACTTTCACGGATGAACGTGATGCCATTATCAAAGGGCAACTGAATCCCTTTCCTGCTTGCTCACCTTCTTACCCTCTACTATGTAAAAACACAGCAAGAAGACTTTAAAACATTTTTTGGTATTACTTATTTGTTTATTTGAGAGCAACAGACAGAGAGAGAAAGAGGGAGAGAGAGAGAGAGAGAGAGAGAGAGAGAGAATGGGCGCACCAGGGCCTCCAACCACTGCAAACAAACTCCAGACGCGTGCCCCCCCCCACACACATCTGGCTAACATGGGCCCTAGGGAATCGAGCCTCAAATCAGGGTCCTTAGGCTTCACAGGCAAGCGCTTAACCACTAGACCATCGCTCCAGCCCAGCAAGAAGACTTTTGCGAGTTGTCAGCACCTTGGTCTGGGACTTCCCAGCCTCCTTTACTGGAGCCAGTATATTTCTGTTTATTCTAAATTACTCATCTCAAGTATTCTGAGATAGCAGCATAAAATGCACTAAGACACAGCCCAAGTTTGTTTTCAGACTTAACCATTTTGCTAATGTTTAATCCCAACTAGGGAAGACCTATGTTCTTATAAGAAAGAGATTCTAACATAATATACATGCTCTGGAATAGAGAATTTTTTGTGTCTCAGGCTGGAGAAATGGCTCAGTGGTTAAGGCACTTGCCTTTAAAGCCTAACAATCCAGATTTGATTTCCCAGTACCCATGTAAAGCCAGATGTACAAAGTAGTGCATGCATATGGAGTTCATTTGTAGTGGCTGGAGACCCTGGTGTGCCCATTCTCTCTGTCTTTCTTCTCTCTCTACTTGCTGATAAAGAAATAAAAAATCTTAAAAGAAAACTTTCCCAATGCTGGACAAGTCACTGAGCCACTCTAGAGAGTATCTCTAAGGCAGGTCTATCTGAGGGTCTAATGTCCTGATGGTGAAAACACATTTTTACTTTTTTCCTGATAACTCTTTGCTAAAATAGCCAGTTTTGGACTCTTTGGATTTTCTGTACTGTAAAATCTTTTCCTATTTTATTAACTTTTACTCTTGTCTTTTCCTCTATACTTTCTATCTTTTAGAGATAGTAGTTTAAATCAGGCTGCCAGCCTTCTTTTCTAACATATTAACTGAAGGCTTAAGCTGCATCCTATGTGTGATATATCTTGGTTTACCTTAAGTACCAATAGAAGGCATTTTAGTCTCTTACATCAGTTCTCTATAATGGAGTCTTTCCTCCATGGAGCCCTGTGGCTCAGATCTGCAGGAGGGTCCAGGGAGGTCTCACTGCCCCATACTCAGAATGGTAGGAAGCAACCAAGACATACCTCACTGGTAACATCCCACTCACACAGGTGATGACACTGTCTTTTATTTGGACAGCACCTGTTTTCAGGTCATAGTCATGTGGACTTATTTGACTCCATTTTATTTCTTAATGTTCTGGCCTGCCCGACCACTGCAGACCACCTCAGCCTGAGGTGCTGCTTCTCAGAGGATTTTTCATGGCCTTCTGAAGGGCTCTGGATATTTTTGACCTATTCTCAACTTGACACATCTAGAGAAGACCCATGTCTGCTTTTTCAAAAAATAGATTTTTATTCACTTATTTGAGAGAGAGAGAGAGTATGGGTATACCAAGGTCTCTTGTTGCTGCTGCTGCAAATGAACTCTAGATGCATGCAACACTTTGTCCATCTGGCTTTATGTGGGTACTGGGGAATCAAACCCAGACTATCATGCTTTATAAACAAACACCTTTAATGGCTAAGCCATTTCCCCAGCCCCACATCTGCTATTTTTGCTTGTTTGTTTTCCTTTTGAGGTAGGGTCTTGCTCTAGCCCAGGCTGACCTGAAATTCACTATGTAGTTTCAGGGTGACCTTGAACTCATAGAGATTATCCTGCTTCAGCCCCCAAAATGCTGGGATTAAAGACGTGCAATTCAATGCGCAGATGTTTTGTTTTGTTTTAAGGTAGGGTCTCATTCTAGCCCAGGCTGAACTGGCGCTCACTCTGTAGTCCCAGGCTGGCCTTGAACTCACAGCAGTATTCCTACATCTGCCTCAGGAGTGCTAGGATTAAAGGCGTGTGCCACCACACCTGGCAACTCTCCTTTTTTTAAATTTTTTTTATTTTAGAGAGAGAGAGTTGGTGTGCTAGGGCCTCAGCCATTGCAATTGAACTGCAGATGCTTGCGCCACCTAGTGGGCATGTGTGACCTTGCATTTGCCTCACTTTTGTGTGTCTGGCTTATGTGGGATCTGGAGAGTTGAACATGGGACCTTAGGCTTCACAGGCAAGCACCTACCTTCACTGCTAAGCCATCTCTCCAGCCCAACTCTGCTTTTTAATCACAGTAATTACACTGATTTTTGTAGGTTTTGTTTTTTTGAGGCAGAGTCTCAGGTAGCCTAGACTGACCTGGGATTCACTATGTAGCTGAGGATGACCGTGCAGTCATGATCCTCCTGCCTCTACCCCCAAAGGCTGGGATTATGAGCATGTGTTACCACACCCAAGTATGACACTGATTTTGAGGTCCTATTTAACACCCTGCCTAGCCCAGCCCAAATCTTGGACCTTGTGCCTTGCCAAGTGTGGTGGTTTGATTCAAGTGTCCCCCATAAACTTAGGTATTCTGAATGCTAGGCACCCTAGCTGATGACAATTGGAAATTAAAGCCTCCTGGAGGTGGTGTATTGTTGGGGGTGGGCTTATGGGTGTTATAGCCAATTTCCCCATGCCAGTGTTTGGCACATTCTTCTGTTGCTATTGTCCACCTTATGTTGGCCAGGGGGTGATGTCCACCCTCTGCTCATGTCATTGTTTTCCCTGCTATCATGGAGCTTCTCCTCAAGTCTGTAAGACAAAATAAACCCTTTTTTCCCCCATAAGCTGCTCTTGTTCAGGTGATTTCTGCCAGCAATGTGAATCTGACTGCAACAGTAAAGTTGATACCAGAGGAGTGGGATTGGTCTTTTGGACCTGACTGTGTGGCCTTGGTCTTTTGGAGCTGATTTTCAAGAGGAATGTGGAAGGATTTGAAACCTTGGCCTGAGAGATGCCTTTCGGTGCTGTAAATACAGCTTGATGGACTATTCTGGTCAGAGTTGAAAGACCTGAATGCAGTAAAAACTATGGACTGTGAGGTTTGGCTTATGAGGGTCAGAAAGAGCTTTCCTGGACTGGACTAGGAGCAGTTTGTGTGAGAGGCTTGCTATTATGCCCATGTCCTGAGAACTTATGCAGGGTTGCAGTGCATAGAAATGGACTGGTGTGAGCAGTGGGATATGACACAGAAATGAAATCTTTGGGCTGAAACTTCTGCCTGTTCAGCTGCAGTTATATGAGAGATTATAACCATTGAAATTGGGCCAGCTGACCTACACTGAGTAACAGGAAGAATGTAGACTCTTTTGAAGGGGCCTGAATGCAGAAGGAGCATCCTATTCTTCAAAGTCTGCTTTATACTCCCCTAGATTAACAAATTGGCACCCTACCTGGTATTATGCAATATAAGAAATGCAAGAAAGAGAGAGTCATTGAATTTGCAATATGGTCTTGTGTTTTGGAAATGGTCATGGGCAGTGTGAAGCAAGATTGCCTGCATGGAGATCCCATGGGACCATGAGAATGGACTGTGGTTGCAGTGGAGACCCCGTGGAGATGCTGGGACCACAAGATGGCTGCTACAGAGAGCTGCCAGCCCTGGATGAAGTTTTCCAGGACAGTGAGTAGCCTAGCTGGAGGGGCAGAATTGGAACTCCAAAGACTTGTTTCTGGTTAGAATTGTCAGACTTGGAGATTTGTCAGTGGTTAGAATTGTTGGACTTGGAGCTACAGAGTTTGATGTCTGCTTTGTTTAAATCTTGTAGTGGTTGAATATTTCTTCGTTATGCCCAATGCCATCTTTTGTAGTGTGAGTGTTTATTCTGTGCCGTTATGGTTTTTTGGGGGGATGTTTTGGCATTATGGCTCAGTTAAAAGACCTTGGATTATGGGGATGTTTGAACATCATTAAGATTGATAAAAACTATGGGGACTTTTAAAGTTGGACTAAATGCATTACATTTTACATCATGGATAGTTATCAGTTTATGGGGGATAGGGGTGGAATGTGGTGATTTGATTCAGGTGTCCCCCATAAACTTGGGTGTTCTGAATATTAGGCTCCTCAGCCAATGGCAATTAGAAATTAAAGTCTCTTGGAGGTGGTGTATTGTTGGGGCGGACTTATGGGTGTTATAGCCAGTTTCCCCATGCCAGTGTTTGGCACATTCTTCTGTTGCTCTTGGCCAGGAGGTGATGTACACCCTCTGCTTATGCCATCGTTTTCCCCTGCCATAGTGGAGCTTCCTCTCAAGTCTGTAAGCCAAAATAAACCCCACCATCCACAAGCTGCTCTTAGTCCGGTGATTTCTGCCAACAATGTGAACCTGACTGCAACACCAACGTTCTCATAACTCCTAGCTCTATCCAACACAGTCTTACTAGTTGATCTAAATCCTATACAATAGATAAATGAGGAACTTTTTTTTTTTTTTTTTTTTTTTTTGGTTTTTTGAGATAGGGTCTTGCTCTAACCCAGGCTGACCTGGAATTCACTACACAGTCTCAGGTGGCCTTGAACTCACAGCGATCCTCCTAATTCTGCCTCCTGAGTGGTTGGATTAAAGGCATGTGTGAGAGCGAGTGTGTGAGAATGGGCACAGGAGGGCCCCTTGCCCCTGTAAATGAATTCCAGACACATGCTACACTCTTGTGTCTGGCTTTACATGGGTACTAGAGAATTGAACCCAGGCCTTAGGCTTTGCAAGCAAGTGTCTTTGACTGCTGAGTCCTCTCCTCAATCCAAATGAGGAATATAAATTCTTTTCTAGGATGAGATTTCAAGAAGCAGAGCCCGAGACTGGGATTTTGCAGGTGAAGTGTTGAGGGGGAGGTCTGAGGAAGAGCAGGGCACAGGAAGGAGCTGAGCAAGGACGAGGTCTCCGATACAGCCCAACTATAGCCTATTCCACCAGCAGAGAGAGGAGCTTTGGAGCACTAAGTGCACTGTAGAATTGCCCTCCTTGAGGAAATCAGCCACTAGCTAGAAGTTCCCTGAGATAGGAGGAGAGAGGCCTGTGACTTCCCAGGTAGGTCAGTAGATACGTTGGTTGAGGGCAGCCTCCAGAGAAGGTAGGCAGCTGGGAGCAGAGGGCAGCCCATACTCTCAGTAGCACAGAGGGTGGGTGCTGGCTTGGTATTGGGGATCTGGGTGGCAGCAACATCATCTACTACATGCACCTGCAGTACTGAAGAGCAAACCCAAAGTCCCATGCCTGCCCCCATCATAAGACCTAGCAACCTCCAGCGTCATGGTAGAACCCATCTTTTGAAATGTATAGCAGCTTGCTGCTTTTCCCAGGGCAGCTCCCTGGTGGCACTGAGCGATGGATAGGTCATTGATTTCATTCACTCAAACAGATGGCTTCACCCTTTTGGTCATGTGCACTGCCAAGCTATCTTGATGCTTGTGATGTAAAATGTCACTCATAGGTCATAATTAATTATAACCTGGATGTCCCTAGGTCTCACTGGGCTGTGGTACAAATGAGGTCACATGGACAATTAGTAACTAATTAAGCCAACTCATTAAACCCCATCTCGTTAATGACACTAATCCATGCCAAGGTTGGTTATTTCTGAGGTCTCCCATGGGGTGTCCCATATGTGCAAACTCCAGCCTGCCCTCTCAGCTGTTCCTGCTCACTCCATGGCTTAGGGTCAGTACCTGACCACACTGCCATTGGTCCCACCAGCCAGCTCTCCCTCCTTTAGCTCTTTAAAGTGCCCGTAATATACCCATGGAGGAAAGCTTGGAAAAACTTCACTCAAGTCTAAAAATATGACAAGTTCCTATTTTTTTCTATTAAAACTATGTATTTAATTTTTATTAGGATCTTTATTGTATGAACATATTGCATATTGGTCATATTCCCATAAGGTTTCACTCTTATGTCCCCTATCCTCTGCCCCTTTCCACCGAGGGCCCTCCCCTCCTCAGTGGTGTTGGCAGTAGTTACTGTGGGGTCATGAATTCACCAGTCAGACTGGGGTGGGGGTGGAGACAGTGCCTCAAGATTTTCCTTCCCACCCTGTGGCTCTCACATTCTTTCTACCCCTTCCTCCACAATGTTCCCTGAGCCTAGGAAGGTGTGTTATCAGTCCCCTTTAGTTTAGAGCTCTCAGGAGCCTTTGAGTTTTCTGCTTTGATGAGTTTTAAATCTCCTCAGTGCATACCACCATCTCCCTAAAAGACGCTTTCTTGCTAGCAATTATTTTTAAATTCAATTTAAAAATTTTTCAAACTTAAGTAAATGTATTAAATTAATGAAATTAAATATATATGTACACATATATATCAAAAGTCTACTTCATTGCCTTCTATAACTTTTTGAAGTAGACTAGCAAATACTTAACAAACAACTCTCCAAAATAAAGTATGTGTTATGTGGGACTTTCTCTTAAAAGGTCTTTAATGAAGTGTTTTATTAATTAGTCAAATGAACATTTAGTTAAGAGGGCCTGTTGTTGAAAGCTATATTCATTATAAACTTCTCTAGTGTAAAGGATGGCTAACACACCATTCATAAATTATAACAGAATATATAATGTACTTTATGTTAAATTCTGTATAGCCAATTGATTTTCATGGGCTGTTTTTTTTAAAGTTTTTTGTTTAGTTTTATTTATTTATTTGAGAGCGACAGGCAGAGAAAGGAAGAGGCAGACAGAGAGAGAGAGAGAGAGACAGAGAGAGAGAGAATGAGCACGCCAGGACCTCCAGCCACTGCAAACGAACTCCAGATGGGTGCACCCCCTTGTATATCTGGCTAACGTGGGTTCTGGGGAATCGAGCCTCGAACCGGGGCCCTCAGGCTTCACAGGCAAGCGCTTAAGCACTAAGCCATCTCTCCAGCCCATCATGGGCTGTTTTTGCTCATATTTCCTTAAGTCTTGGATCTGTAACCAACCTGTATGTGTAACTGATATGGAATGTTGATACTCTCTGTTCACGTTCACAGTGACATGGTAGAGACATGGTGTTGCAGTCAGGTTTGCACTGCTGGCAGAAATCACCTGACCAAGAACAGCTTGTGGGAAAAAGAGTTTATTTTGGTTTTCAGACTCGAGGGGAAGCTCCATGATGACAGGGGAAAATGATGGAATAAGCAGAAGGTAGACATCACCTCCTGGCCAACATCAGAGGCATAAAGCAACAGGAGAGTATGCCAAACACTGGCAAGAGGAAGCTGGTTATAACACCCATAAACCCAGCAATCCCTCTGCCTCCAGGAGGGTTGAATTCCCAAATTGCCATCAGCTGGGGACATGGCATTGAGAACACTTAAAGTTTATGGGGGACACCTGAATCAAACCACCACACGTGGCATGAGCAGCAACTTCTTTGTTGAGTCAGATATCAGTTTTCTGTAGGATGGTAGAACGTCCTCTGAATTTTCTCTTCACTATATAATACCTACAGACACAATGCTTCTAAGTTCAAGCTGATTTATTCAGTTGCTCCACTGCTTTTTAAAACCTAAGCCCTAATATGAGCTGTAATCATTTTTTCCTTCTGAATTTGCCATATAGGGCTTTTTTGGTGTTATGGATGTGTGTATGAGGTGTGCATGAGTGCTTGTATGTATTCACGTGTGTGAATGTGGGAGCACATGGGCCACGTGTGGAGGCTAGAGGACACTCACCTCCCACCTTGCTTGCGGCAGTCTCTTATTGTTCAGTACTGTGTTTGCCAGGCTAGCCGGACCACAAGCTTCTGGGAGATTCTTCTTCCTCCTCCTCCCTTCTCATGTAGGTGTCCTAGGATTAAAGACACCTCCCCCACCATCCGGCCTTATACCTGGGTCCTGGGGATCCAAATTCAGGTACTCACACTTGTGTGGCAAGCACTTTACCACCAAGCCATCTTCCCAGCCCCCATTTAAAGAAACTCTTTTTTTTTTTTTGCTTTTTACCCCAATTTTCAACTCTTATTCATTTTTAATTTGTTTTTCCATTGGTATAGATTCATTATGCATAGTACTGGGTTACTTAAAGACATTTTCATATGGATTACATAAGGACATTTTCATGCAAATATATGATGTACTTTGAATATACTTTTTTAGAGAAAGAGAGAGAGAGAGACAGAACTGGTGAGCCAGACCCTCAGCCACTAAAACTGAACTCCGGGGGCTTGAGCCACTTAGTGGGCATGTGCAACCTTGCACTTACCTCACTGTGCATCTGGTTTACAGGGGATCTGGAGAGAGATTGAACATGCATCCTCAGGCTTCACAAGCAAGCACCTTAACTGCTAAACTATTTCTCCAGCCCTGAGTATACTCTCTTTATGTCCCCTCCCCTCCTCTTTTTGAACCCCCTTCCATTAGTCCCTTTGTTCCCCTAGACACCTTCACTTCTATTTTCACATCATATATACATACATGATTTTATGCATCTATATAAAATCTAGGAGCCATAAATCAGAGAAAGTATGTGATATTTGCCTTTCTACTAACTTAATTGGGTGAATTAATTATCTCCAATTGCATCCATTTCCTTGCAAACAACTTTTTTTGATATTTTATTTATTTGAGAGAGACAGAAACAAAGAGAAAGAGGCAGAGAGAGAGAGAGAGAATATGGATTTACCAGGGCCTCCTGCCACTGCAAACGAACTCCAGGTACATGTGCCACCTTGTGCATCTGGCTTTATGTGGGTACTGGGGAACTGAACTCAGGCTGACCGGCTTTGCAAGCAAGCATCTTTATTGCTGAGCCATCTCTCCAGCTCCCCAAGTCCATTCTTTGTGGATGAACAACGATCCGTTGTTTATATACAGCACATTTTCTTTATCTGTTCATCTGTTGGTGAGCACCTAGATTGGTTTCATAATCTAGCTATTGTGAATTGTGCTTCAATAAACTGATGTGCAATTATTGCTGAGGCATGTTGGCTTCAAGTCCTTCAGGCAAATACCCAGGACTGGTACAGCTGAGTCATATGGAAGTTCTTTTTTCAGTTTTTAAAAATATTTCATTTATTTATTTATTCATTTATCTATTGATGAGAGAGAAAGAGAGAGATAAAAAGAGAGAATGGGCATGCCAGGGCCTCTAACCACTGTAAATGAACCCCAGATGCATGTGCCACCTTGTGCATCTGGCTTTATGTGGGTACTGGGAAATTGAACATGAGTCCTTAGGCTTTGCAGGCAAGTGCCTTAAACACTGAGCAGTCTCTCCAGCCCCTGTTTTTAGTTTTTTGAGAATCTTCCATACTGATTACCACAGTGGCTAGGCTAGCTTGCATTTCCACTATCAGTGGATAAGTTTCCTTTTTCTGCACCCTCATCAGCATTTGTTGTTATTTGTTTTCTTAACCACTGCCTTCCTGACTGGAGTGAGAGTGAATCACATTTCAATTTTTTCTATATTATGTCTGGCTTCATCCCCTCTAAGGTAATAAACACTAAAGAAATCCTTTTGTGTGTTTTTTCATAGCAATTTCAGGTTACCTTCTTTAAATGTTTGGGCCTTTGGTTCGTTTAGAATGATTTTGTCGTACAGAGTGAGGAATGGATCCTGCTTCATTTCTGTCCATAGCCGCTGGCTCAGCCGCCCAACTACTGGATTGGCTCAGTTATTCCTTCATGGATTGAGATTACAGTTGGGGTCTCTTCTTGTAGTTTTATTCTGTTCCACTAGTCTGTCTATTAGTGAACCAGCACTACACTACTTAAATTATTGATGTTTTATAAAATAGTTGATACCCTGTCTCTATAATGCTCCAATCTCCTACTAACCTGGTTCTTTTTTTTTTTAAGATGCTTCCCCACTATTTTAACCATTATATTTACATATAAATTAAAAATTACCCCCCCAAAAGACTGGAGAGATGCCTTAGCAGTTAAGACTATTGCCTGTGAAGCCTAGGGACCCATGTTCAACTCTCCATGTCTCATGTAAGCCAGACACACAGTCCTACAAGCAAGGTTGCACAAGTGCATAAGGGGGTGCATGCATGTGAAGTTTGACTGCAGTGGTTGGAGGCCCTGGTGTGCTAATTCCTTCTCTCTCTCTCTCAGTCTTGCATTAAAAATGGCAGTATGTTGGGCTTGCCTCAAAAAAATTAGTTAATCCAGTTTTCCAACTCTTGGTATTTTATTGGCTTTGTGTTAAATTTCTGAATTTATTTAAATTGAGCCATCTTTGTGACAGTGACATTTCCTGTCTAATGACATGGTGTGTCTTTGTCCACATGTGAAGCCCTCTCTTTACTTACAAAGACATCTGAAGTTCTCTTTCTGCAGGAAGTACACATTCCTGTGTCAGTACTTTACCTCTACTCATGTTTCTACAGCAGAAGCTTCTCTTATGGCTTCATTTGGTGTGGTTTATATTTGTGAACTAATTTTGCAAACTGCTTCTTTGCAGGATTTTTTTTTTTGCATTGTTAGTTACAGATTTTTCAAGTGATTCTCTTAAGTTTTTAGGGAAATAATAAAAGCATCTGTTAGAGACTTTACATGAAGGCGAAAATGAAGCCATCTGGAAATGGCAGCAGGAAGCCGGGCAAAGCACGAGACACCCAGCAGGTCGTGGCATAGACACACTGAGAACCGCAGCATCCCCTTGAGAAAAACCTGTGGAAAGCAGTCTCTGGAGAAAAAGCAAGTTCTTATTGAATACATATTCTCCAAAATGCTTGGGACAAAGTATTTCAGATTTCAATTTTTTATTTTTGGAACATTCATATAATGAGCTATCTTAGAGACGGAACCCCAATTTAAACACGAAAGTCATGTATATTTCAAATATACCATATACCCCATAGCCTGAAGGTAATCTTAAATGGTATCTTGACTGTGAGCCATCACATGCAGCCAAAGTGTACCATTTTCTACTTGAGGCATTGGTGCTTAAAAAGTTTTGCATTTTGTCATTTGGACTAGGGATGTTCAACCTGCGTCTGTTAAGGTATGAGGTAGTGGGAGAACTGAGCTTATGAGAGAAGTCCCTTAAACATGAATGGATATTCAAGGGATCCATTATAAACTGATGACAAGGTCTTCCGTGAGAGATTAAGGTGGACTCAGGGAGCACTGGGCATCATGGAATGAGGAGATGAATCCAGAGGAGCCCCCATTTGGCTATGCCATTGATGGAAGACAAAGATTTAGCTGGTCTTCAGATATTAAACACATTGTTGGCCTAAGGCAGTTTGGTCATCCAGCAGGCCTTTGGGACATGTCTCTGTTCACTTCAACCTGCTGACTTGGTGGCTCCATTCTTTTCTTAGCACTCTGAGTTAAGTCTGTCTTCCATAGAGGGACAAGTCAGAAGCCTTGTTCCACCACTCTGTTTGTCTGATGTATTTGTGACGTGGACAGTGGATTTGAGAACATGTCAACTTCCTGTCATTCTATAGCATCTTTACCTACTCCCACCGCTTAGACGTGACCATTGTGAGAGTGAAATGAATGGCTCCTTCTTGATGTTGGCCTGTGGTTTGCATAGTAAATACATTAATGCTTCTTCCAAACCATCTGCATCTTCAGTACACTGCTCCTGATAGCTTCCTTGACCCCAAACCAGAATCCCTCCCCTATAGCTTAAGTTGTGGTGCCCTCAGAAGTCAAGTGCACTAGTATGTTCAGGGAGGCACTGTTTGCCGGTGGTGTAGTCCATTTTGGACACAGGCTGCAAAATGTATAAAGAACAAAGAATAAAGACGCTGGCAACTAGTGTCTAGTGAGAGTTCCTCCGTCACGTGGCAGAAGGCAGAGAGAGAAAAAGGGCCAAAGTCCCATCAACAAGCTCTTTAGAAAATGGCATGAATCCAATCATGAGGGCAGAGTCCTCAGTACCTAAACACTTCCTGGAAGGTCCTAATTCTCAATCTGTTGCATTGATTATTAAATTTCCTACACATTTTTGAAGAAACATTTGTACTATCAAAAAGAACTTTCTTGGCTGGAGAGATATCTCTGGTTAAAGGCACTTGCTCGCAAGACCTGATGGCCTTGGGTTCGATTCTCCAGTACCCATGTAAAGCCAGCTGCTCAGAGTGGTGCATGTATCTGAAGCTCTGTTGCCGTGGCAAGCAGCAGTAGTGTACCCATTTCTCTCTGTCTATCTCTCTCTCTCTTTCTGCTTGCAAATAAATAATAAATAAACATATTTCTTTAAAAAAAATAACTTTTAACCACCAGAGCCTTCCAGCAGCGGAGTAGCTGCTTCTTCCCAGATCACTGTGGACCTCAAGTCCATTGCCAATGGCCAGGGAAACTGACACAGGTGCCCCTGCTAAGCAGTGAGGGAACAGCAAAGATCACCCAGACACCCAGATCTTTCTCACCTTGGAAGGCCTGTGAATGTTCATGTTCTTTTTTTGTTTTTTTTAATGCTACTGGTCTCTTCAAGCCTTTTTAATATTCCATCACCCATCCTCGTAGATGAGTCACCTCCTCCTTAAACAAAACCAGGACCCTATCTTACTTTTCTGCTTTAAAATCCCTGGCAGCTCCCCAGCCATAGGCTTCTACCTTGCTTCCTGATTCAGAGAAATCATAGAACCTGATTCATAGAAATACCACAGAAGGTTGCTTGGGGGAAAAAAAGCAACCAAATCAAGCTCTTTTAACCAATAAACAAGAGTATAATATTGAAAAGTAGGATAAATAATTAGGGCATAGAGAAACTGGGGAGTATGAGGAAGCAGCCCTCTCAAGATGGTCCAAACTTTACTCAAACTTATTAGCAGGGATGTATCTCAGTGTTAAAGCAATTGCCTAATGCATACAAAGCTTTGAGTTTAAACTTAGAAACACACGTACAATAATTGGCATGGAAATACAGAAAAAAGTTTTAAAAATACTACATATGATATTCAAATGTGTTTTATATAAATTAATATATATGTATTTACAAATAAATGTTAATGATTGTTATTTTGCCTTAATTCAACTTTACTAGATATCAAACATCCCTGGCTATAAATTTCAATTATGCTCCTATATAGAAGAAAATTTCCAAAAAAATCATGCAATAGTAGAGGAGACCCTAACCCACTTAGAAAGGTGGAAGAGAACGTCCTGTGGACTTAGCTACTGAGTGCAGTCCCACAGGATGGGTGAGGTTAACTGGCAGCACCAAGTTCTTTTCTATTTAAAAATTTTTAATTTTATTTTTTTTTGAGAGAAAGAGAGAGAGAGCATGAGCACGCTAGGGTCTCTAGCCACTGCAAGCAAACTTCAGACGCATGCACCATCTTGTACATTTGGCTTACATGGGTCCTGGGGAATTGAACTTGGGTCTTTTGGGTTCGAAGGCAAGTGCCTTAACTGCTGAGCCATCTCTCTAGCCCAGCACCAAGTTCTTCAGATATTTTGGCCATGAGGCCCTTCCCACATATATCATTAGAAAATATCTTTTGTGGATTTGTCTCTCTCTCTTTTTTTTTTTTTTGAGTAGAACTGACTCTACAACCCAAACTGACCTCAAACAATTGCTCTTCTGTTTTTGTTTCTACTTCCTGAGTGCCAGGATGGCAAGTGCTCTTGCCCACTAAGCCATCTCCCTAGCTCTTGATGGTCTTTTGACACAAAAAGGTTTGATGAGACTTTACCTATTCTTTTTTTTTTTCTGCTAAATGCTCTCAGTGTTGTATGCAAAGCCTGGTTATAAATTTTACACCTGTGATTTATTCATAGTCTCAGTTTTTATGTTGAGGTCTTTGATCTATTTCTACCTGTGGAGAGAGGGAGGAGTCCAGGTTTATTCCTTTACATGTGGATAGACAGTTGTTCAAAAGACCATTCTTTCCTCATTGACTTGGCCTGGCATTCTTGCGGACAATCTACTGATCATGGATGTATGGTTTTATTTCTAGGGTCCCAATTCTATTAATGGATGTGTTGATTCTTGCTTTCTTAATTTTTTCCAACCATGTTTTGTAGTTTTCAGTGTGCAAATCTTGCATTTCTTTCATGCAATGGGTCATAATTATACCAAACTAGTTTGGGTATATAGGAATTTAATTTAAATAGTATGTAACAACTTTCTTCCTATGTAATTCTATCTCACCCTCTTTTATGCTATTATTGTCACAAATCACATTTTATACATGTATGCTCATCAACTTAGATTTATCATTCTTAAGCTATTGTAGTTGTCTACTAAATCATACAGAAAAGGGAGTTACAAACAGAAAATATATTTATGTGATTTTACATTGACCTATATAATTATCTTTGCTGGCATTCATTTATTTTTTCAGGTGGATTCAAACCCAAACTCAGATAGTTGAATATGTGGTTGCCCTCAAAGATGCGTGGTAAGAAAGCCATGGTGGGAGAAAGAAGGTGGACCTCTTTGTCCAGATCAAGTGTACTTGAAAACTTTGTCCATATTCCAGGATGAGACTGAGTTGAAGAGACCTGTTACTGTTAAGAGAGAACTCAGGGAACCAGGACTGAGTGCCAACCTTTTATGAAGCCCCTGAGATCCAGTCAGGGGAGGATATCTTTCACCATGAGTCCATGAGGTTTGAATAAGGCAGAAATGACAGGAGCAGTAGTGATCTTATATCAAGGACCTTGCCTCTCAGAGAGAAAAATCTCTCTCCTTTTAGAGGAATGGAAGAGGTAGTGGTGTGGCTTCGCTGGGAGCCATGTGATTATCGCATTCAAGTCAACAATCACTTAAGAGTCCTTGTGTTTTTGTAAGAGCTTGAAGTTTGGAAGGTGACACTGAGGACAACTTGAATAAATGCCACTTATTGCCATGGCGAGTTGTGAGGCCAGCTGACGGTATTCCCTATGATCACAAAGCCTCATTAAGTAGTTAAAGTTGGAGGAATTTTACACAGACCCAGGTCCATTGGAGTGGGTAATGGCATTATGACAAGCATCAGGCTGCTAAGAAATTAGGGGTGCTTTGGAGAAAGTTATCTGGGTCCTCAGATGCACTCCCAGTGAAGCTAATTGAAAGTTATTGATACAATTATGTGTGTTTTTCTCTGTACTGTCTTTATAGGAGAGATTCTACAAATACATGTTGGAATTTCTAGAGACAACAAAATATGGCTAATGTTGGAGAAAAAAAAGAGAAGGCATTGTGATGTTATTATGTGAGTCTAAGAAAGAGAAAAATACATAAAAGAACTTAAAAAAGAAATTATATCATTATTTTTTATTTACAATTCAGATTTTGAAGTCTCAATCCAGGATTGTCTCATGTCAGGAAGATAAAGGCATGCTATCAGGAAGGAGGTAAGGTGATTCGTCCTGTAATTGGACATGTGATTGCCTATAGTAAGACTAACTATCCCTATTGTGTTAAGAGATAAAGGGCTTCAGTTCAGAGAGAAGGCATGGCAAGCAGAACATGAGAGTACCAGCTACTTGTCACCGGGAGTTCCAGCTAGTCCTTGTGGTGGGCACTATTGTCCAGATCTGGAACTACCTGGTACAGCAAGGAGAACTGTGTCCTGCTCAGGGGCAACTAAAGGTTCCAGGTGTGATGATGATAACAGAGGCTAGCTCTGCTCTGTTCTCCAAAGTGGACACCTCCTGAGCTTGAGTCCCAGGTTATCTTTTCCGCACCTTATTGCACTTGGTCCTGGTCTGCCTCTACGTATTAAAACATAGCTTGTTTTCCCTTTATTCTCAGTGTTATTCCACCTTTCTCTGAATGAAAGTGTGAGTCTTTCTAACATAGATTTACAGAAAACAGTTCAGACCACCTTTAGTAGGGTGTGGTGGTGCACGCCTTTAATCCCAGCACTCTGGAGGCCAAGGTAGGAGGATTACTGTGAGTTCGAGACCAGCCTGAGACTACACAGTGAATTCCAGGTCAGCCTGGGCTATATAATGGGAAAAAAAAAAAAAAACTTGCATTTTGGGAGTTGGGGATATGGCTGAGAAGATAAAGCACTTTTCATGCAAGTATGAGTGCCTGCATTCAAATTCCCAGAATGCATGTAAAGCCAGACGTAGTGTGCATGTCTGTAATTCCAGCACACCTACAGAGGAATGGGGAGTGGAGACAGGAGAACCTCGTGAAGCTCATAGGTCAGCTAGCCTGGAAAGCACAACAATAAATGAGAGATCCTGACTCAAAACACAAAATAATCCATACATGGTGTCACACACCTTTAATCCCAGCACTCACGAGGCACTTGTGAGGGCAGCTGCCACCATCCGTGAGCTGCTGGTGCAGTGCTGGGATCCAGTGGTGATCCTTGATCCATCCTTCCAGCTCTTCTACAGATCCTGTAAGCACAAGTGTCTCTTATCCTTTCTGCTTGAAGCACCTAGAATGTGATTCTATCCTGAAAGAGGCCTGGAGAAGGAATGAGGACATGACTGACTAACAGAATATAAGTCTGTATATAGGTGTTCTTTTTAAAACAGTGTCTTGCTATACAGCCCAGGCTTGCCTCAAACTTGAATTATAACCACAGCTCATAGTGAACCTGTGATTCTCTTGCATCATCCTCCTGAGTGCTAGGATTACAGGAGTTTACCATCATGTCTGGTATGTATACAGGTAACTTTTTTTTTTATTTGAGAGAGATAGATAGACAGATAGACAGACAGAGTGAGTGTAGGCAGGCCAGGGTCTCCTGCCACTGCAAACAAACTTCAGATGCATGCACCACTTGTTGCATCTGGCTTTATGTGGGTACTTGGGAATTGAACCCAGGCAGTCAGGTTTTCCAAGCAAGCGTCTCCAACAGCTGACATATCTCTCTAGCCCCTAGGTACTTTTTGACTCTCCACGAAACTAACGAATTTGTAAATCCTGCTTCTCTCACCTCCCTCAACCCCGTCCCTCCCAGAACATAAAAATACCTGCTTATCAGACCTCTGTCAGCAACTATTGGTACCTAATTGTTCCAAAACTCAGTAGCATGAAGTAATAATTTTATTATGCTCACAAACAAGGCACCATAGACATGCATCTAGTCTCTACTCTGGTTTCTGTGATCTTCTATGGCAAAAATGTCAAGGCTAAGGTGATTTATGGGCTGAGGGCCAGAACAATTTAGAGATACCTTTCCTCACAGGTTTGGTGGTTGTGAATCAGAGCACTTGCATTATCTCCTCACATCACCCAGGCCTCTTCACAACTTGGCCACCCGAGGGTAACCAGACTTCTTGTATGGCAGCTCTGGGCTTTAAAAAGATTATCCCAAGAGAAAAAGCTCCTTGGCCTTTTCTGACATTGGAATCATGCACTGCTGATACCACTCTATTCTGCCAACTGAAGCATTCCTAAGCTGGACCAGATTCAAGAAGAGGGGGCACAGGTAGGAGGGGCATCAAGTAACCCATCAACTTATGGATAAGAATAGAAGTTTTTTAACTCTTTATATTTTATTTATTTTTTATTTGACACAGAGAGAGAGGCAGATAGAGAGACAGAGAGAATAGGCACACCAGGGCCTCTAGCCACTACAAATGAACACCAGACTCATGTGCCACTTTGTGCGTCTGGTTTTATGTGGGTACTGGGCAATCAAATCTGAGTCCTTAGGCATTGCAGGCAAGTACCTTAACACCTGAGCCATCTCTCCAGACCTCATAACTCTTTTTTTTTTTACAACAATCTCAGCAATGGGTTCGTATTAGGTTATATTTTTAGACACAAAATTTTATTAGGGTAATAACATTCTTACATCTACCTCTATTTCACACTCAAACCAAGTTTTAAGTAAAAGAAAGATAAGTACCCAAAATAGTAGAGAGAACAAGAAAAATACAGGTACCTATCATTATACACATTGAAAAGATTGAGGGGGGCTTGGATGTAGCTCAATGGTAGAGTATTTGCCTAGCATTATCAAGACCCTGGAATCCAGCTTTAAAAATGTTTTTCTACCAAAAAGAAAAAAAAATGGACTTAATATATTTGCCCAAATAATATTTTTAATAAAAAGAAATCAATATAGAAAACTAAATACATTTTGTGCCCAGGGAAGCCTCTTCGGCCTCCCCATCTATAGGGTTTGGTGACACAATGAAAATACTGCACTTAGTTATCATAGCACGTACCTCAGTCTACAAAGAAATATTTGTGTCATCCTTCCCATCAAGGTTTTATTGTGGAAAATTTTGAGTATGTGAAAGTAGCACCATGAACTTCTAAGCCACCCACACCAGCATCAGTATTTTTATTAACTTCTGGGCAATCTTATTCAATCCCTAGTGCCCACACACTTCCTCCCTTTTGTGAATTATTTTGAAGAAACCCCAAGACATCATATCATTTTATCTGTAAATATTTTAGCATGTGTATGTTAATAATAAACCTTATTTTCAAACCATAACCAACACTTCTGTCATATCTAAAATAAGAGCAACAGCTCTTCAAAAGTAAATATCTAGCCAATTTCAAATTTCCAGTTATCTCACAAATATTATAACTCTCATAGTTTGAATCAGGACCAATTTAACACACACATATATATTATAATTACTTCATATAGTTTTTTAAAAATTTTGTTTATTTATATTTATTTATTTGAGAGCAACAGACAGAGGGAGAAAGAGGCAGAGAGAGACAACAGAGAAAGAATGAGCGCGCCAGGGCCTCCAGCCACTGCAAACAAACTCCAGATGCATGTGCCCCCTTGTGCATCTGGCTAACATGGGTCCTGGGGAATCAAGCCTCGAACTGGGGTCCTTAGGCTTCACAGGCAAACGCTTAACCACTAAGCCATCTCTCCAGCCCAATATAGTTTTTTTTTTTTTTTTAAGGTAAGATCTCACTATAGCTCAGGCTGACCTGGAACTCACTCTGTATCTCCAGGCTGGCCTTAAGCTCACAATAATCCTCCTAACTCTGCCTCCCAAGTACTGGTATTAAATGCATGCACCACCATACCTAGCTAGTTCATGTATTTTAAAAGCCTGTTTTGATGTAGGTTTCACTTTACATCTTTTAGAAAACCTTACACTGCCAGTTTCACAGGATCATGAGAGGTGTAGCTAATTCTTCAGCTCCTATCATCCGTTCCTCTTCCTGTGTCCTTTTGTCTGAGGGTGTCACAGGGACCAGCTAAGTGGCAGGCCTAAAGTGCTGAAGATCTAAGCTCTAGGCCCCATCCCCAAAACCTTAGCAGCAGGAATAATAGGGATATAAATTGGTGAATAAATACTCCAGTTTTCTCACTATTTGGTGAAACAAAGTGTGTCCCACCATCTCTCTGTGGGTCCCCAGTGAGATAGTGTAGATTTTTACCACTGATAGTATAGCATGCACATCAACATACCCTTTGCTGGCCTTTCTTTTCCTTCCTCCTTCCAAGCACCCATCACCCCATTGCCCTGGAGTCACTTAGGGAGCAATTTTCACCCTAATCTTTATTTGGGGGGCACAAAATAAGATGAAGCACGGACAACTATATTATGAGCAATAGTTAGTAACTCCCTCCAACAGGGCAACACTCAGCTGGTGCACTGGCCTCAAAGGACAGCTGGAAGTGAGAGAAGCAGAAGAAATAGTATGACTGGATGTGAATTCAAAATCATGGCAGATGCTTGCAGTTCAAAGCAGAGACAGGCCTACCCAATCTCCTCACTATCTCTGGGAGAGGAGACGGAAATCCCAGCCCAGGGCTCTACAGTCACTGCTCTAATCCCAATCATCCCAGGCGGGTTCTGTTATGATCACTACGCTAACTTTAAGAAGAGAGAAACTGTGCAATCCATTTAGGAAAAATTTTCCTCAAATAAAAAAAAAAAAAGTGGTTAAACTGAAAAACAAATCTGGCATTTTAAAGGGACGATAAGCTTCTATTATTTTGGAAAATTCACTAGTGAGATCAGCTCACTCCTGGACAATAGCAGATAAATGAGCCCGGATTGTTCTCACACCTGCATCAATGTTTGTCTTGTTTCCAACAAGGTGTGGCTGGGCATTGTCAATAAAGTGGTCTCCTCATTGTTTTGGCCATTGTTCCACGCATCAAAGCTATCATTGATGATTAGTCGGCAGAACTCAGCCACAATAGGAGGAGAAGTGAGGAAATAGGTGACGGAGAATTTCGTCCCCTGAACTCCCAGCTAACTGTCTTTATTTCAATGTTTTCATTACCAAGGTAATGCATGATCATCATACAAACATGAACAATGAAGATGTGGATAAAGTGAAAGCCCCTCTCCCTCCTCCAGCCCCACTTCTGGAAGGAGGAGCGATGGGCATTGTGTAGAATAGCTAGAGGGACATCCTCATGCCCACGACTAAAACTTCACAGCATCTCTCCCAGCCTCCCTCTAGCACCAGCATTTTGTTCTATGGATCATCTCACGGAATTCCACGGCACAGCTGCCCCATGTTTCATCCATTCCCCTTTAAACATTTCATCTGTACAAATCATTAGGTAGTGGATTCTTTGTACAGAAATCTTGTTTATGTGTGAGACAGTTTCTACAGAATAAACTGCTAGCATTGGAATGACTAGGTTTAAGGGCATGTGTTTTCTTTTTCAACCTCTCACTTCATACTTATGAGGTGCCCTCCAAATCAGGCCAAAAAAGGTTGGTCATTATTGATTTAACTTGCATTGTTTTTAAAATTAGTTTTATTTGAGCTTTTTCTGTTATGTTTATTGGCCACTTATATTTTTTTCTATGAACTGTGTGAATATCAACAGTCCAACTAAGAGCAAATAAAGGGTTCTTATTTAGAGTATGGAATAGGGGACTGGAGAGATGGCTCAGTGGTTAAAGGTGCTTGCTTGTAAAGCCTGACTGCCTGGGTTTGATTCCCCAGTACCCACATAAAGATGGAACATTAAAGGAAAGCAGGGGAGTTAGGCTTTCTAGTGGAAGGAAAGGAAGCCCTTGATTCAGGCACACCCTGACTGGAGGTTGTTGACAAAGGGAAGCAGGAGGGGAGGTAACTGGCAGCATGAGATCCTATGTGATTGGATAGGAGAGCATATTTGGCTTTTTGTTGTTATTAGTGGTGGTGGTACTAGGTTGAATGTTGGCCAATAAATAAATAATAAATAAGTAAATAAAACTAGGGAAGCTTTGTCATTTACTGATTAATTAGGGTTGTTTGGACTGCAGAGATATTGGCTTGGCTTCCCAGACTGTTGCCACAGACTGTGGTTAGAGTTATATATTTATAAATGGTCTGGCTATTGCTTATTAGTATAGATGGTCCCTAATTTATAATGGTTCTGTACCTGGTTTCCACTTTATGATGGTGTGAACACAATCTAATTCAATTGAAACTGGGTTTTACATTTGAATCTAGTTCCTTTCTAGGCTGGTGATACATAGTATAATCCTCTTGAGATTCTGGGCATTGGCAGTGAGTTTCAGCTCCCAGTCAGCCATATGATCCCCAGAGGGAGTTGATTGACAGTCTGTACTATCTTGCTAAGTGAGAGTGTTCGGCAGGTGAGGTGTATTTGGTATAATAGGCATGTTATTTATTTATTTATTTATTTTGAGGTAGGGTCTCATTACAGCCCAGGCTGACCTGGAATTCACTATGAGTCTCAGGCTGGCCTTGAACTCATAGCAATCCAATCCAATCCTCCTTCCTCAGCCTCCTTAGTGCTAGGATTAAAGACGTACACAATCACATCTGGCCTAGAACTGCCATTTTTATGATGTGATTCTTCCCCTTCATGAGCATGGGAGGTTGTTCCATCTTCTCTCTTCCTCAATTTCTTTCTTCAGCATTTTTATGTTTTATTTATTTATTTATTTTAGAGTGACAGACAGAGAGAGAAAGAGGCAGAGAGAGAGAGAGAGAGAGAGAGAGAGAGAGAGAGAGGATGGGCCCGCCAGGGCCTCCAGCCACTGCAAATGAACTCCAGACGCGTGTGCCCCTTGTGCATCTGGCTAATGTGGGTCCTGGGGAATCGAGCCTCGAACCGGGGTCCTTAGGCTTCACAGGCAAGCGCTTAACCGCTAAGCCATCTCTCCATCCCTATTTTTTTTACTCTTGGGAAAGAGTACATTGAATCATCCTTCAAAATGCCTGTGATGTGTCTCTTTCTTTGAGCATCAATGTGGGGGTTCACATTTGGTTCTGTCACATCAGGATCCTCCCACATATCTGTCTTTAGATTCCCTTTTCCCAGTTCTCAGTTCTGTTCCTATAGCAGATAGCTTCAGGTTCACTGAGATGAACTTCCAGATCAGGCACAGTTATGGAGGAAGGGATATTTTATTGAAGCTTACAGATCCAGGGGAAGTTCCATAATGGCAGAAGAAGCTGGCCTGCCTTCACAGGACCAAGCAGAGAGAGAGAAGCCTAAAGCCAAAAGCCACACAGCACAGCACACTTCAGGAACTCCTGCTAGGCACACTTTGCATATCTTTAGATTGAAACCTAAAACCCACCACCACACCTTAAGATCCACCCAGTGACATTGCCTCCAGCCAGGTGGTGCAGATGCAAACTACAAACAAATAAACAACTGAATATATTGGGGGCCATCTATTCTATTCAAACCACCACAGTTCCTAATTACTATCTGAAACTTTTGGTGGGGTGGGGATCAGCCTCCCCTCAGAGTACGGGTTCCTCCTCCTTCTGAACCAGTGAATGGAAGGTACACTGTGTGAAAGTCCAACCCACTGTCTCAGGCATACTCAAACTCTGGAGTTCTCTGTGGCTTTGCCCTCTGCAGATGGTGGCCAACGTTACCTTGATTGGCTTCCTTCTGTGCCCTTTGCTTTCTCCACTCCTGAACATTCTCCCTTGAAAACACTTCCTTAAAGCTGTTTCAGAGTCTGCTTCTAAGAAAGCTGACTTTAAAAAAGCATCTAAATTCCTGACTCAGTCACAAATTTACATGGGACTTGGGCATGTCATGCCTTCTCCAGACCTTTACCCAGAAAATGAAGGTATGCACTATGTTATTTCTAAGGTCTTTTAAATAGTTAGGGTTCCATGACATTTTTTTCAATAGTATGTATGTGTGCAGGTACACATGTACATGTGGGGGGGCTGTGCATGCACATGCGTGCATGTACGTGCGGAGGCCAGAGGAGAACCTCGGGTGTCATACCTCTGGCACTATCCGCTTTTTTTGAGCTAGAGTCTTTCACTGGTCTAGAACTCACCAGTTAGGCTAGACTGCCTGCTTCTGGCCCCCTAGCACTGGGGTCACAAGTGTGTTCCACCATGTCTAGTTTTTTTAATTTTTTATTTATGTCTGGGTCCCCATGCTTGCAAGGCAAGTACTTTGCCAATTAGACTCTGATTTAGGCTTTTTGGCCTTGCATTTGGAGGTTAATATAAACCATAACATTTGTGTTATTTTCTTTTTCAGACAGATATGGGATAAACCAGCTTAGATTTACTAAACAAGAAAGCATGTTTTGCTAGTAATTACTGAAGAATAAGAAATGCATTTACTTGAGTTTCTTTCCCTATTCTTCTCTATGTCCTTTTTTTCAGACAAAGACTAACAGACATAGAGACACAGACAGACAGACACATGGTCACATGTACCAGAGGGCATCCTGGAAGCTTTTATCAATGTAGAATTCAAAATGGAGGCCCCAGATAATTATATTTGAATCCCTCTTGCTATATGCACAGTAGGTCCATAAATCTCGAGGCAAGCAGCTGTTCCAACTTCAGAACCATTAGGCCCCATGAGTGAGCCACACGCAGGGAGGGGGCAATATGCACAGAAGGGTCTCCTTGAGAAATGGGGGCATTTCCGGGTGCACATCTGGGTTAGCCGTGGAGCGCTCCTCTCAGGAGGCATATTTTATGAGCCTAAATAATAAGAAATTATATAAATATACAAACACAAACCTCCACAATACATATGGGGAAATAAAAGTCAACTGAATAATGGTGAATTAAATGCACTGAAGGGTTCAACCAGCCTTTTTAATAAACCATGAAAGAGAAGTTTCTGTATTTATGATGTCACCTTGATGTTGAAGAGTGTCTATATCTCTAAAAAAGGCTCCTATGGGTTGGACTTACAGGACAAAAGGCTTTGGGGTTGAGGGTTTGAACCCCAAACTCTGATGTAGGCCAACTGCACACATGCATTCATGATTTCACTTCCTCAGTCTTCTGTCTGTTTACTCACTTGTTCCGGGCATGTTAATTGAATGTTTAGTCTTACACGTGGTGTTGGACTCAAATGCTTATGATCCCAGACTTAATGGGGCTTATGGTTTAGAAGAAAAGACAGAAATAAACTAGTAAACAAATACATGAGGCTGGGTGTGCTGGCACATGCCTGTAATCCCATCACCAATCACGAGATTCAGATGAAGGATCGCAAATTTGAGGCCCTGTAGGCTACATAGCAAGACATTGTCCCAAAACAAAACAAAAATCACAGGAATACATGATTACTGATTATGATAAATACTCAAAAAAAATTGCATTCTCTATTTGAAGGCCAGAATAATGGGCTAGGAAGATGGCCAGGAAGCCATCTGTGGTGGTTAATTTTAGGTCAGCTTGACTAGGCTGAGAGATTCCCCAAATAAGTAGCAGAATGTTACTTTCAGTTTTGTCTGTGTGAGTGCTTCTGGGAGAGCTCAGAATTTGAACTGGTGGACTGAATAGAACAGGGAGTCCTCCCCAGTATAGTGGGTGTCATTAGTCCTTGAAGACCTGAATGGAAGACAAAGGTGAAGCAAGGGGAATTCACTCTGTTTGAGGAGGGCTTTCTGCCCTCTCCTTAACTCAGACATCAGAGCTCCTGATTCTGAGGGGTTTTTTTATATATATTTTTTTATTTATTTGCAAGTAGAGAGAAATGAAAGAGAGCACACCAGAGCCTCTAGCCACTGCAAATGAACTCTAGACACATGCGCCACCTTGTGCATCTTGCTTACATGGGTCCTGGGGAATCAAAGCTGGGAACTTTGGTTTCACAGGAGAGCACCTTAACTGCTAAGCCATCTCTCCAGCCCTGCTTCTGAGGTTTTAACAACAGGTGCTACATGCAGCCTCAGTAGCCGCCACCGCCCTCCCACTCCCAGGCCTTCTTACTTGAATTCAACTACACCATTGGCTTCTTTGGGGCTCCAGCCTACAGACCACAGATTCTATAACCATGTGAGCCAATTCTCACGATAAAACTTTTCTTGTCCATATCTATATGTATATATACTGCTGGTTCTATTTCTCAATAACCTCAATATCTTTCAGTGGGATATAACTAATACTAAAACAAATGCTCCTTGTTTGTGCAAACTACGCATTTAACTAGACACCTGTGTTTTATCTAACAACTCTACCTCAATGTGTGTTACCCATGCGACTTGCTGTGGTCATGGGACAGCAGCAAATATGAAGGAAGCAAAGGCTTAAAATGCATGTGCATGTGGCCATATGTTTTTGTCATGTTTGGACCCTCATGACTTATAAAGAACCCAAGACTGGGGCTGGGGAGATTGTACTTGCTTTCAAAGCCTGATGGCCTGAATTTGATCCTCCCAGTACCCACATAAAGCCACATGTACAAAGTGGCACATGCACCTGGAGTGTGTTTGCAATGGCAAGAGGCCCTGGCATGCTGATACTCATTTTTCTTTTCCTCTCTCTTTCATGCCTACACTCTTTCATAAATAAATAGATACTTTAAAAAGAAGCTAAGATAAGCCTTTTGCAGGATGAGAAACATGTTGTCCAGTTACTCCCATTGCTTGACAATCAGCCCATCTGTACTAGACACGAGTGAGGCCAGCTATACTACCCAGAAGCCAGCTGATTGAGGGCTGACCGTAGATGCTGAAGAGCTGCAAATACCCAGTAGTTTGGGTCACACTTCAATCTTAATTTGTTTCCATAACGGAAATTTATTTCTCATAGTTCTGGAGGAGAAAAAGTCTGTGATTCAGGCACCGGTAAATTCAGTGTCTCTGTTATACATGGCACATCCTCCTCACCAAGTCCTTTCTGAGGTAAAGGCAAAGTGGCTTTTTGGAGCCCCTTTTGCAAAGACATCAACCCCATACTACCAGGGCACTGTCTTTGTGATCTGATCACTTCCCCAAAGCTCCATCTCCTAACTTTCCCATTGGTGATTGTTTCTAAATTTAAATTTGGGGAATATTTTTAAGGCTGCAGGCCATAGTGACTCCTATTTTACTTTATGGATTCACATCCTTCCCTTTTAAAATCACATATTCCCTTGTCCTTTAAGTTCCAATAAAGGCTCTGGACATAAAGAATGAAGGAACTGGACTGGAGAGATGGCTCAGCAGTTAAGGCACTTCCCTATAAAGCCTAACGACCCCAATTTGATTCCTCAGTACCCGTATAAAGCAGGTGACCCATGCATCTGGAGTTTGTTTGCAGCAGCTAGAGAATGGTGTGCTCATTTTCTCTCTCTCTCTCTGCTTGCACATAAATAAATATTTTTTTAAAAAAGAATGAAGTTCCCTTAAGCAGTTGTGTTTAAATTTTCAGTAAGCAATGGAACCAAAATAGGGATTTTACACACACATTTCTTTCCCCTCTCCTCATCAAAGAGCACGACTTTGGGAAAATCCTGAGGGTAAGAGGGTTTCACTTCTAGTTTTTCCCACCTGCAGCCAGTGGTACTATGAGTTTAGACATTTTTAGCAATTGATCCTACTCACAAATTTAAAACTGAAACTAATAAAGCGTGAGAAATAATTTCAACTAGACAAAAAGAGGAGAATTCATAAGGTTATTTAAATAGCTCCAGGATAATAGATTCTGGACTACATTTCTTTGAGGGGTTAAGAGTGTATCCCCTCATCAGCCCCCGAAGAGGCCAGACCCAGGATGGGTGGGAGAGACCATAGCATCAATAATAACAAGGCTGGGGAACACATTCAAACAGGGCAGGAGGATCAGATAATGCATAAAAGAGGAAAGGAAAGCAAAAAAGTCTCCATTCTATTGTCCACATGCTCAGCCTGCATTATTCAAAGACAGATTTTCAAATATGTATCAGCGTTCCAGTAAACAGGGCAAGCATGCTAATAGCAGTGTAATTCACCAGTGGCTCCTCCAAGTAAATACATAAGAAATGTCATTCCTTTAATCAGATTAATTTCTGTCCATCATGTTTTCCTTTGAATAATCAGTAGAGTTTTTTTTTCTTTCTTTTTCTTTTTCTTTTCTTTCTTTTTTTTTTTTGTGAACTTGGCAAGCATATTGCCTGGAAATGCACAGCAAAAAAAAAAAAACAAAAAAAACAAAAAAACAAAAAAACAAAAAAAAAGTTGGTTTGCTAGCATTTTTCTTTAAAGAATTTTGTTAACCATTTTTTCAGTGTGGTAATTATTCCTCTGTATAGGCGATTTGTTATGTTAAGACTTCTAGTGTTCAACTTCATGATCTCTAGCACCAGAATTTTGATGCCAATTTTATTATTCATTACAGCAGTTTGTGGCTTTTATGAGAACAATGCAATGATAGGTTAAATGTCATTATTTTCAAAACTCCCCTCACAGATTAGCTGCTCCATCGCCTCCTGAACACTTGCACTTGAATATTTGAACCATAGTTCATAATTGTATTATTCACTGAGCCAATTCTTGTTGGCAATAAAGTCTGCAAAAGCTTTTTCAATAGCCAGTGAGCGATCCACTTCTATAAACAAAACTGTCTCCACCCATTTTTGGCATTGGGCGGCAGCTGGGATCTTTTGTAAATAAATTGAGATCCAGGGATGAATTTATTTTCTATTGTGGTTACATTCATGGTGTGAAAGCCTTTGAAATTCAGTCGTGTTATCTGGTGCTCAGTGATTTTTAACTCATGAGATTAAAGAGAGAGAAATGCTGTTATAATTTGTTAAAATAATTTTCTTATCACAAGAAAATTCTTTTTTTCTGGCACAGATGTTTGGAAGTACTAAATCCAATAAATACTAATTAGCCTTCTTCAACTAACTTTCTACAAACCTCTAATGTAAATACACTCTCTTTCAGAAGGGAGGCAGACACTTGCACATTAATAGTTTTTCCAAGATGGTGACCTTGAACTCTAAATTGGTTTTTATTTTTCTTTTCAGTTTGTTTTGCTGATCACTGACCTTTTCCACCATGCAATTCTGTCTCAAAAACATCAAAAAGCATTACAATTTATCCATATATATATATTAACCAGCCAATGGTGATTCCTCAAAATAGAAACAGATCACATGGGCTTGCCAGACTTTTCTATCTCTGTTTGCAAAATTTATCTTTCTATGTCCAAGCACTTCCCATAGTTTGCAATAACATTTTTTTTTAAAGTGGCTATTTCAGTTACTTGTATGTTCATCACAGCTGTTCCCAACAGGAATCCCCATCATCCCATAATGTCTTCAAATATAGAAAGAGCAATTTCTTTTTCAAGAGAAATGAATTTAGAACTAAGGTCACTTCCAAATTTACAAAGCAAAATGGGGGAGCACAGTTGGTCCTTGGTGTGAGTTTTGACTATGGTAACATGTTTGGTTCTTTCATGAGAAAAGTAATAAACAAATACCTCATTTTTTAAAAAGCATTTTTGGTCTTTTTATTTAATAAATAACTTCAGTAAATAGCATCGTAAAAAGTGAACTGTTAAAATTAAAAGGCACTTTAAAACAAGAAGTTAAGCAGTGGGAAGGAGGAAATACCTCATTTTTTTTTACTTGTAGTGGTTACAAAATGAAACTTTGAGCCAGGCAAGGTGGTGTGTATCTCTAATTCCAGCACTTGGGAGTCTGAGGCAGAAGGATTACGCATTTGAAAGGCCAGCTACATAGTGAGTTCGAGACCTACCTTAGTTAATGAGACCCTAGCTCCAAACACAACAACTACCAAAAAAAAAAAAAAAAAAAAAAATTGGCTTTGATTTTTGGAACGTTGAAGATTTCTTTGGATTGAGCAAACATTCTTTCAGATGTGCCTGGACAATAGAAATCCAGGTGAGGAGGGAACCTTCAGCTCCTTCCCTCTACAACTTCAGGTAACTGCTGGTCCAGCAGGGGGGACCCTCAGCTGGGAATAATTGTCCTTAGATGCAGTCCTGTGCTCTTCTTCATTGCAGTCTTTTCTGAGATTACATTACACCACCCACCCCTCTAATCTTCTCTTGAGGTCTGCAGAGCAGTTCTTCCCTCATCAAAACATAATGAACCCATCAGCCTACTTGGCGGCCCCATCTCTCAGCAGCCACAACCACAGCCAGAGTTGGATGGAACTAGATAGAAAGGGCCACCCCAAGGCTCCCAGTAGTGCCACAGCCTGTTGCTGCTTCAATGACTCCCCACAAGGCAGGCGGTAGCTCTCCCTAGCTCTCCTTTCTCCAGCCAGCCTGTTGGATTTGATGCCTCTTTGCTTGGGATGAGGCAAGAACCAGCTGAGCTTCCCTGCGCTTATTCCTGGAATTTTTCCCTTTCCTTTTACAGGAACTGTCTAGTCAAGTGGATTCTCAGAGCAACTTTTCAGAGTTGATCTCGGCAATGTCTTGTGTCCCCTTCACTTTTCAAGGTGACTATCTCCTGCTCTTAAGGAGAAACTTCCCTTTTCCCTACAGCCTCAAATTTCTTCCAACATTTTGTGGATAGCTTACTGACTTCTAAAGACTCCTGACTAGAGCAAGGCTCTGTTCATCCAATTGTCATTCTATCACCTGCGACCTAAAGATGAATCAACGAACCAGGATAGGAAATTTAAAAAATTATATTTTTGAGCCAGGTGTGTTGGCATGTGCCTTTAATCCCAGTATTTGGGAGGCAAAGGTAGTAGAATTATCATGAGTTTGAGGCCAGCCTGGCACTACAGAGTGAGTTCTAGGTTAGCCTGGACTGAAGTGAGACCCTAACTCAAAAAAAGAAAAAATATATTTTAATTTATTTATGAGGGAGAAAAGAGAGAGGGAGAGAGAGAGAGAAAGTATGGATGAGCTAGGGCCTCTTACTCCTGCAGACTAATAACAGACACATGCACACTTTTTGAGTCTGGCTTTATGTGAGTACTGAGCCCTCTCCAGCCCTGTAAAGACTCTTTTTAGACAGAGTTTCCCTATATAGCCAAAGTGCTGTGTGTCCCCTAGAGAGACAGAATTAAACATCTATTCACCCCAGAAAGGGTACCAACAACAAACAAAAAAGGAATAGTTCCACCAAGTCTAGTTTGGAGAACCAATGAGTTTGTTGGGTTATTACAAACAGGAGAGTGGGTGACTCAAAGGCAGCTGATTCAATGAAAGGCCGACCCTAGCTTGGGGTGGCTCCCAAAATGGCTCTCAGGCAGCTCAGCCTGCAGAGAGCCCTCTCTAACAATTGCTACTGCTTTTATGACCTTGGGGAGAGGCCTTGTAAGGAAGGTTCAGGAGCTTTCTGAGGCTTCAAAGCTTCATTTACCTCTGGAGTCTTAGGAGCTTCCCTCCTCCCTCCATGGAGGGAGTGTTTCAATTCTTAGGAAATAGTTACATCACACCAAGCTGGTCTTAAATTCTCCATCCTCCCGGCTCAGCTTCCCAGTGCTGGGATTACAGGCAAAGCATGTTTGACCCTAGAATTGCAATTCTTTTAGCCATGATACCTAACTGAATATTTATTACCACCAGTTAACTTGGTTTAAAGCCACGTTTCTAAGCTAAACTAGTGTGTGTCCATAAAAGGACAAGGGTCTTTTACTGAATTGTTCTTATTTTCAATGGGAAATTATTGGCCATCAGTTATATGAGGTTCTGAACCACAAGGTAGAGGTTATCAAGGAGGGTTATGTCCTGTGACCACCTGCAACTCAGTCTGGCAGGAAAGTGCACACACATTTCCCGAATCTTGCTGAAGAGAAACCATCCATCCACTAAGCAACTGGAGTCAAAAGTACTTCATTGATTGACAACTCCTCCGAACTCAAAGATCGGCTTTGATGAAGGGTGTTTAATACTGTGGGGGGAAAAAGCAGCTAAGGTTAAATAGGAATTCATTTTCTTTGTGTTTATGGGGAAATTTAAGTAAAACATGAAGTGCAAGAAAATCATAAAGTAACTAAGAGAATAAAGTATGTTGAAAAGTCTAAGAAAACAAATTCAGACCTAGCATTTATTACATTATTAGGAGATCATGATATTAATCAGAACCAAGTGCAATATCACTGTGTGAATGTTTTGCTGTTTTCTACCATGGGCTCAGCACAAACACTTTGCTGAGAATTCACTTTGAGCACGGCCCTGAGTGCACCACAGACTGGCACAACTGAGGCACCCCTGAACGGGTTTTGTTATAAACGGCATCACATCACAGCAGTCAGAGCAGGCACTCTGCTAAAGCAAATCAGCCTCGAGTTTCACCAGCTTAATACAACAAAACTTTATATTGTTACTAATAGTTTAGCAAAAGGATTCAGACACAGCTTTCACCTCTTGTATAAGGAAAAGGTTCAGAGTCGAGTGGGAATCTCTAGGGAAAAGAGCAGACTTTATTTAGCGGATAGGGACTGAAAAGTTGACACCTCAGGTGCCCAAGGTACTATAACCCTGGAAACAGGAGTGCACACTGGGTGGCATGTGTTGGGAGGCTTTAATTAGCCTTGGGGTTGGGGTTGGGGGTAGGGACGTTCTAACTGCAAAGTGGGGAAGGGGGAAGTGAGGACATGGGAGCTGCAAGCTGTCTGAACTGCAGGCTGTCTGCAGTTATTTTAGTTTTCCTCGGTGGCAAGTCAGCAAGCAGCTTTTTGTGACCTAAGATAGAGGGGGGCAGCTGCTTATCTCTGGGCAGACTGTGCCTCAAGTGTGTCTGCAAGTCTGCCACCTCTGGTCAAATCCCCCGTCCAGGGTCTGTTCGCTGATGCCTTCATCTTGGAACTTAAATCTGTTTCTGGTTGAGAGGTGTGAGGAGAGAGAGAGAATGGAGGGTCCAGTTGGACGTTTCTATGGGGCAGCTCTAGTAGAGGGAGGCATCACTTCTGCAATGTCTCATTGAACAGAAAACCATCACAGCCAGCTGAACCTTGGCGAAGGTGACCTACCTATTTGACAGGGAAGAGGGAAATGAGCCAGTGTCTGCCCAAAGTCCTGAATGTATTTTGTGCAGTTTTCATAGGGAAGGAAACATATTTATATGTTATAGCCACACCAGGGAGTTTAGTTTAAGTATGTGCTCTTGCAAATTATTTTAATCTTTAAAGGTCCTCATCATTTAATCTTCAAACAATAAACAAACCAGCACAAATAGCAAGCTAGGGAAATTGTTTGACCAAATCAACTTTGTATTTCCCAGTTATCAGTTCATTACTTACATATCAGACGATAGCCCCCATCCATTACCAAATACTGCAGCTACTGGACTTTGATTTGTAAAGCATAAGCTGCCATAGAACAGAGTTCCACGGGTCAGTTAACAAACAAATGTCTGCTCTAAGTAGAGTTAGGATGTACTTACTTGAACTATCTCCAAAATAGATTTTTTTCAATTAAAAATAGTTTTATTTATTTATTTGCAAGCAGATAGAGATAGAGAGGGGAGAAAGAGAGTGGGTGAGCACCAGGGCCTCCAGCCACTGCAAACAAACTCCAGATGCATGCTCTACTGCATCTGGCTTTATGTGGGTCCTGGGCGATCGAACCTGGGTCGCTAGGCTTTGCAGGCAAGCACCTTAACCGCTAAGCCATCTCTCCAGCCCTCAGTCAGATGTTTAAATGGAGGAAAAACATTAAAAACAAAACAAATAGGAAAATAACCGTTTTCCCAACACGATAGCCAAGCATCACATAGCAACAAGGGCAGTTTCTGAGAAATGTGTCATTAAGCAATGTTGTCACTGTGCCAACATCACCTTTATAAGAACTAAGATGGCTCTGATGTCACCAGGTGATGTAATCTCTTGGTACTACTGTCATCCATATGGTTCATCATTGATAGAACCGTCATTATGAGGCATATGATTGTTCCTGTATTGGTTTTCTTTTGTTCTGCAAAATGTTACCACAAATACAGCAGGATAAAATCACATGGGAATCTGAATCTAGGCCAGCCTGGGATCTCACCAGACTGTTATCAGGGTGCCTTGGGTTATGAAATGTCCCCGACAGGCTCATGGGGCTAAAGCCTAAGTCTCCACTTGGTGGCGCTGAAAACCTCAGGATCTGGGGTCTACCTGGAGAAAGTAGGTGGGGGCAGGGGCAGGGAAACAAGTGCTTGGAGGGTATTGTCCTTAGGTCCTTCCTGTCTCCCACTCTCTGCATCCTGTCCACCCTGAGGGAAACAGCCTCATCCACACTCCCCAGTATGATGTCATTCTGTCTTACTCTGGCCCCAAATCAATGGCACCAAGAACTATAGAAATAAATCCTTCCTCCACCAGGTTATTTTCACAAGATATTTTGTCACAGTGATGAGGAAAGGAACTAATGCACAAGGTGACCATTGGACTTGCAGTTCAGGGTCATGTTCAGAGCTAATTCACGTCATTGGTAGAATTCAGTTTTTGCTAACCATACACTGCAGTAACCCCCAGCTTCCATGGACCTCCCTTAGAACGCAACACAGGGCTCTCCAAAAATATGGCAGCACACATCTTCAAAGCCAGTGGAGTTAGGTAGCCAGACCTAGTCATGGGAGTGGCAGCTCATTGTCTCTCCCATTTTGACCCACACTCAAGTGGAACGCTCAGGGAATGTGGACTAGAGATCAGGAACTTTGAGGGCCATCATAGAAGTCAGTCTACCACACTGCAGTTTCTTTGAAACTGATGGGATGAACAAAGTGGTTTATACACACAACTTACCTGTACAAGTACCAGAGGAACTAACACACGGCTTGTCTCTGTAGACTCTTCATGTGTTCAAGTGAGGGCTCCAACCAGTTTCAGATAGGCAAGGCTATTTCCAAATTCACAAAAATCAGTGAGTGGTAAAGGCCAATACTGAGAAGCAAGTGAGGCTGGCGGGTTCGTCCAGGATCTCCCTGGGTTTCACTGACACGTGCTGTTACTGAGCAAGTCCTCTTGGCTGGAGCCTGAAGCAGAAACTAAAGTAGTGAGAGAAAGCTACAGGCCAGCGTGTGAGGATGAGACAGTGCGTCATGGTGTGTGCAGCACTCCCATATCCGCACATTGAAAATATTCACCTCACTTGCAATTTATCCCAATGCCACTGGTTTGTTTGTAAATTAGTACACTATTTTTAAAAAAATATTTTAAAAAATATTTTGTTTATTTATTTGAGAAAGAGGGAGAGAAAAAGAGAGAATGAGAATGGGCATGCCAGGTCCTCTAGCCACTGCAAACAAACTCTAGATGCATGTGCCAGTTTGTGCATCCGGCTTTACATAGGTGCTGGGGAATCAAACCTGGGTCCTTAGTCTTTGCAGACAAGTGTCTTAACACTGAGCAATGTCTCCAGCCCCAAGCTTGGGGCTGAGGAGATAATTCAGTATTCACCATGCAAGCACGAGAACCTGAGTTTGAATCCCCCAGCACACACATGAATGCTGTGTGGTCAGGTGGCCTGTCTGTCATCCCAGCACTTGGGAGGCATAAACAGGGGATCCCCAGGGCAAGCTGGCTAGACAGACTAGCCCAGTCAGTGATCCCTGTGTTCAAGTGAGGGACCCTGTCTCAATGAATAAAGTGGAGAGGTGGGGTGTGGGAGGACTGGAGAGCTGGCTCAGTGGTTAAGGCACTTGCCTGCAAAGCCTACCAACCAGGGTTTGATTCCCCAGTACCAACATACAGCCAGATGCACAAAGGGACACATGTATCTGGAGTTCATTTGCAGCAGCTGGAGGCTCTGGCTTTCTCTCTCTCTCTCTCTCTTTCTCTCCATGTCTCTCTCTCTGCTTGCAAATAAATAAAATAAAGATATTTTTTCTTATTTTAAGAGAGAGAAAGAGACAGAGAGAGAAAGAATTGGCACACCAAGGCCTCAGCCACTGCAATCGAACTCCAGATGTTTGTGTTACCTAGTGAGCATGTGCAACCTTGCGCTTGCCTCATCTTTGTGCGTCTGGCTTACATGGGATCTGGAGAGTCTAACATGGGTCCTTAGGCTTTGTAGGCAAGCATCTTAACAACTAAGCCATCTCTCCAGCCCAAAAGTATTGTTTTTAAAAATAGAGGTAGACACCTGACATGAACCTCTGGCCTCCACATACATGTATACACACATACATGTGTACTTGCACACTTGTGCACCCACACATGTATGAACACTCATATACACATACAAAAACAGTTTTCCCAAAATATTTACTGATTTTGTTTTGTTTTGTTTCAGACAGAGTCTTAACTGTGTAACTCAGGCTGGCCTCAAGCTCATGATCCTCCTGCCTCGGCCTCCACAGTCCTGGATTATTGTATTGACAGGCACCATCATACCTGGCTATTTATAGAATCTTAATAGAACCTGAGTGGGTTTACAGAAAAATTGGCCGGGGAGTTTCTAATACCTGTTCCTCCTCACTTTCCCCCATTCCTGTTATTAGCGTGGAACATTTGTTACAATAGCTGACCCACCACTGACACATTATTAACTCAAGTTCACGTTTACACTACGGCTCTCTGCTGTGTTAGACATTCTGTGAGTTTTGACAAACGCATGCATAATGGCATGTGTCCGTCACTACTATGCCACAAAGACTTCCCAGTGCTTTTTACTTTGAGCTGAGGGAATATCTCAGTGGCAGAGTGCTTGCCTCGTTTGAGTGGGGCCCTGGGCTCAAGAGCAGCACAAAAACAAAACAAAAACCTCCGGCTATCTTTAGTACTTCACACATCCAAGCTTGAAAGCTCTGTATAAATCTGGTTCTAATCTGTTAAGGAAGAAAGCAGTTTAAGGTTCCCAACACAAAATATGTAGTTGCCTTGGCTGGTATATGTCATATGCATGTATTGAATTGTATTCCATATCACATTGTACATGTAGACGGAATCATGAAACTGTTCCCACAGATACATGCAGCTAATAGTTGTCAATTAGTAAAAAGTTACAAAAGATTTTTATTGTTATAGTTTCAGGGTTTTTTTTTCTCTTATTTTATTTTATTTTTCCAAGGCAGAGCGTTGTTATACAGCCCCACCTGACCTCAAACTTGCTGCCCTCCTGCCTCAGTCTTCCTAGTGCTGGGATTATTGATGTGCACCATCACACCCAGTAGAAGAGACTTTTTTTTTTTTGTCTTTCCCCTGAGGCAGAGACTCACTCTAGCCCAGGCTAACCTATAACTCACACTGTAGTCCCAGGCTGCCCTCAAACTCATGGCGATCCTCCTAACCTCAGCCTCCTGCATGCTGGAACTAAAGGCGTGTGCCACCATGCCTGGCTAGAAGACATATATTAATAAAAACAAAAATCTATTTTTCAGAATTGCTAGTGGGCTTGGTTCAGACCTTTGCAAAAAAAAGTGGGGGAGGGTCCACGTGGAGGGCAGAAGGCCCAGCTTTTCTGTTTGAATTGGGAAGAGACGATACTGGCCCGAGGCAAGCCTGTGTTCGGTGGTTCTAAGACAGTGTTGCAGGGCAGCGCTGTGAGGAAGCAGCAGGGCACGGTGGCTTGTGCTGGTCTGCACCCAAGACACCCAGGGAGCCTTGGACACATAGCAACTCCAAGTGAGGCTGCCCAGGATGGGAGGACCCCCAAGCTCCCTCTCTGTAGCCTACCAATCCAGGAAAGACACACAGCTGTCAAGTCAAATCCTAGCTGCTAAGTCAGTCACAAAATAAGCTGTCAGTCATTCTGCCAGGATGAGACACGGCCCCCAAAGTACCACATGCACAAAATGGCATGGTGTCACTGCCTGACGAAATCTACCTGCTTCCTTGCTCCGTTCTCATCACCTCTTTACACATCCATCACCCACACAGCCATGGTCTTGGGACCAGATGCTTGTTGCTGTTCTTTTTAAAGAAAATCTCTCCTTCACCATAAACAACAATTCTGAGGTTACAAGTTGTCATTCATGCAGACATCTCATCACTAAAATGTCTTACGAGGTTGGGAATCCGTCACCCAGCGTGTCCATTCTCTCCCCAGTTCTTACTGCCACACACTCCAGGGAAGCAAGAGTACAACTACCACAAGTCATGCTGCAGGCAAATCCAAGTGCCAGTTGGTCCTCTGTTTTCAAATTGGTAAGGCTACTTGCGAGAGAAAACACAGCAGTTGTTTGGGTTGGAAGCAGCATCATTGAAGGGTCCGGTGGTAACATCCGTGTAACAATGTGAAGAATCGCCAGGGCAGGGAGTGTTCAGGATGCGTCCTCTAATTAGTATACAGGAGGTAACTCGGCGTCACCTAAACAGAGCCTGGACCTCCCAGCACGTTCAAAAACTAGAGCTCACAAGAAGCTAAAAATAAATCCCACCAAACAGTTCTTGGTCTATCTCATCCTTTCCAGGTCTTAAATAAGTCACTAAGTTTCTTCAGAGTCAAATAAGTCCCCTCATTATGATGTTCCCATGAAACCAACTTCCTGTGGCTCTGAGAAGGATGGATAACCGCCCCTGATATGTGGAAGTTTGAATGCACGCTGATAAAAATCAGATTTTCTGCATGCGATGGATATTAAAAATAGCAAACTTTTATGATTTTTTGAATGCTAAACAGCGTCCACAGGTCTGAGATGACCTCGAGGTGTGTGATACGGTGAGCAGAAGAAAGACAGGGTGAACGCTTTCCCATCTTTAATAATTTGCCTATTCAGACTTCAACCAGTGTGGTCTGGTCACACACAGCCCGCCCAGCCCCAGTTGTTTGTGTAAATATGTCTTCAAGCAGCAGCTTCCCAAGGGCTTTGTCAGTCCTCGATTTGCCTTCCCCGAGCTTCACAAGAGAAGAGAAGAGAAGCACAGCGGCCAACAAACTTCCACTTGGGGAATCTCTCCCGACACAGTTCATCTAAACTCAGGAACAAAAGCATTCATATTTGTGCTTGTATGTCAAGGATTACCACTATTGAAATCTTTCTCTATTATCCGCTTGTCACTTTCTTTGCTATTTAATCTCTTTCTCTTATTCAATGGGCCCCTCTTACTTTCTTTCCTACAAGACACGGGAGATACCACCCCCTCTTCCTTTTAAAGGAATGCAGAGTTAAAAGGCCAGCTCAGCTTGACCACCTGGACGGATGGGAGGCGCTGTCCATCCAGAATCCCGCCAGCAGCCAGCTGTGACATTGTACCCTGCCAGCTTTGTTAAGTCCCTGCTCGCAGGGTTATCCTGACTCTGTTGACAACCACCTCCCATGAGCTAGTGTCTCGTTCTGATTGTCCTCACTGTTCCTTGTTTAATGCTGTTCTGCAAATTATGAAGCGCCGGGTGTCTGTTCATTGCAGTTCACCTCCCGTGTAAGGCCACACAGGGGAGGCAGAGCTAGATGTGGAGGCCTGCTGGCAGGGCTGAATGTCCTGAGGAGGGTGGCCCATTCACACCCCTAACGAGATCATTACCGCTAACTAAATACAAGCCAGGCCTCATGACCCTCTGGGGGTTGGGGAGGGGGGCGCTGGGACATCTATAATATCCCACACTTGCACTCGACTGCTTTGCAGTGCTGAAAGTGAAACTGGGGTCAGAAGGACTCTGGCACAGCTCTGGAGCCCCGGCCTGCTGCTATCAGGTGCCTGATGTCGCCCTCTGACCGCCCCCCCCCCCAGTCAGGACTTGCCTGGCCCAGCTCTTCAGCTAACCCTGCTGTGTCTCCCTCCTGAGACCACCTGGGAGCTGGTTTTGAGATGACCTCTTCCAGCCTTCCTACAGCTCTCTGTGGAGTCCCAAGGGGAGATGAGCAACCCCTAGTCACATGGCCAAGCCCCACTGTGATGGTGAAAAGGCGAGAAGGCGAACAATAAGAACTTTGGGGCTACTTTTCACTAAGTTAAGGAGGGTTCCCACGAGTCTCCTGGTACAGACAAGAGAGTTTTCTCAAAGCTCGCTGAGCCTGAAGCAAGGGGAGTGGCAAAGGCAGTCAGTCATGAGCAAAGACAAGTGTGTGTGTGTGTGTGTGTGTGTGTGCGCGCACGCACAAGTGTGTGACAGCATGTGAGCTATCTGTGGAGGATAGAATGTGTATGAGATATGAATGTATGTGTATGAAGGAGTATTTGTGAGTGTGTGGGACAGCATGTGTGTGTGTGAATATATGCATGTATGTGAGTATATGTATTTGTGTGAGAATGCACATGAGTGTATATCTTTGGGAATGAGCAAGAGCATGAGCATGTATGTGTATAATCGTATTAATTAGTATGCATGTCTATGTGAATGGCAACATGTGACTACATGTGAAGAATGTATGAATGAGGGTGTGTAAGTATGCAGAGGAACAACTATATATATGAAAAGGTATATGTGTGTAAGTGCATATTGGTGTGTGTGGGAGAGTATGTATAAAAGAGTGAGCACGTATAAGCATGTATGAGGCATATAGTAAAGTATGTATCTATGTGAGTATGCGAATGTTTGTGTCTCTCAGTGTGTATATGTGAGACTGCATAGTTGTGTGTTTAAATGTGCATTTAAAGCAGGGAAAGATTAGCTGGTCATCGGATGCTCAGAGATAAACTCCTATGTAACCATCTGCCAACCTGCGTGATGACATGGATCTCAGTGATGTGTCAAGAACTGAGACTCCCTAGAGAAGGAAAGAGCTGGGACCAGCTGTTTCTTAATTTTCCTTTCTCGTCCTTTTTGTTGTTGTTGTTGTTGTTGTTTTTTGAGGTAGAGTCTCACTCTAGCTCAGGCTGACCTGGAATCACCACGTAGTCCCAGGGTGGCCTCGAACTCACAGCGATCCTCCTACCTCTGCCTCCGGAGTGCTGGATTAAAGGCATGTGCCACCACACCCAGCCTTCCTTTCTCTTCCTTCTAAAAGCAGTGGTGAAAATTAAGATATTCCTAAACAAAGAAATGTTTTGATTTACAAAGAAATGTATTGTCCATTTGCATTATGTTTAAAACAATTTATTCTAGCAGATAACGAAATTGAACGCTAGAAGAATACCCACACTCCATATTATATTTCTTGAGAAGGGAAGGGCTGTTCTATCTGTGGCATATGCCTATTTAAATCTAACCTTCAGTAGAACAAAATGCCGAACTAATCAAACAGGTCCTTTCTGTGTATTTGTTTTGGCTTCCTCTTTCTTGTGAAGGAAGCATTTCCTTTAAAGGCATATCAGTATAGGGACACATGCCCACAGTGCCTGACGACTTAGATACCCTAAATAAATCTAGATTATTGAGGTCCTCGATATTTGAATTGTCACTACCACCCAGTGGAACCCCTGAATGTTTATGTTGCATTTAAGTACAGTTGAACCTGAATCATAAAATCCCAAGAAAAATGTACAAGGAGAGAAACATAGACAGAAGAGCACAAATGCAGAGGAAGCTGGTGCTGGCCCTAGTGAATGACCCAGCAAGCAGGACAACTGGACCCCGACCACACACAGATGCTGGCCGTAGGCTCTGTTGGCAACAAACTATTGAAAATACTCTGCTGGGGCTGGAGAGATTGCGCAATCGCAAGAGGCTTCGCTGCCTACGTTTGATTCCCCAGCTCCCATGTAAACAAGTATGCCTGTAATCCCAGGCCTGTGAGGAGTGGAGAATCACTGGGGTTCACTGGTCAGACCAAAGGTACCAGCTCCAGGTTCAGTGAGAGACTCTATCTCATGGAAGCATGTGGCTGAGTCATATAGAGGACACCCCAACATTCTCCTCTGGCCTCTGCACACACACAAAGTGCACGGCGTGCATACATCTGCACACACATCTATATACAACACACACACACGTACACACATGTACACACAGAGTTGAAGGAAGCAGCCTTGGGTTTGGATTCTTTCTTTGCCTTCCCAGTTTGAAGCGGTTGCCACAGTGCTTACAAGGTCCCACGGGTAAGGTGTGACCGTAAGCCACACAGTATTTAGGGTCCTGTTTGCTCCTCTCTCTCTCAGGAGTGGGGCAGGGACGGGACTCAGGCCTGTCACAGGAAATGGCAGTACCCTCCTGGCTATGGCACAAATCATTTCTGTTTCTCAGAGTTTTCTTTCCATTCTGGGTATAATGATGTTCCAGATGAAAGACCTCCAAACCTGTCTAAAACTTCACCCTATAACTTAGCAAAGTGGCGCCACTCGGCATAGAGCAGTTACATTTTTTAAACATAAAGCTTGCATCCTCTCCTTGCCTGACAAGCTCTGAGGAAACAGCTACACCAGAACAGATAAGGGAAAGAGTAAAGGTTTTTCATTAAACCCTTTTCAAGTTTTATCTCTGGCATAAGAATTTTCATGAAGTAGAAACACAATTTTCAGGTTCAGGGAACTGGAATGGAATTTTGGTCAGTCATTTAAGAATACAGCTTTGGAATTGTAAGAGCCACAGGTTGGGACATCATGCCCAGGGCATTGCCTTCCCCCAATAACTGACTGTTGCTCCCACAATGCATAACCCACAACCCCATGGGAAATACCTGCAACCCCACTGAGGAGCATCCCCAGCAGAATGGAAACAGGGATAAGGAAAAGGATGGTACCAATACATGTATAGAATACAGCTTTGGGCTGGAGAGATGGAGTAGCCATTAAGGCACTTACCTGCGAAGCCTAAGAACTTAGGTTTGACTCCCCAGAAACCAGGTAAGCCAGATGCACAAGATGATACATATGCATGAGGTGGCACATGTGTCTGGAGTTTGTTTGCAGTGGCTAAGGCCCTGGCACACCAATTCTCTCTCATAAAAAAAGAATATAGCTTTACCTAAGTGGGAATATATTTTATATTTTTATAACATAGTTCTGATTAATCTCCTCCAAGACAGGCTCCTCTTTGCTCCATTTGGCTCACCATCCTGTTTCTCAAATAACCTAAGGCTGATTTCACCACAGGGCCTTTGCATTTGCTATTTTTCTCTTGTAAAATAAAAGAAATATATATATATATATAATTTATTTGTGAGAGTGAGAGAAAGAGACACCAGGGCCTCTTGCAGCTGCAAATTAACTCAACATATGCACCAATTTGTGCATCTGGCTTTACATGGGTACCGGGGAATCAAACCCAGGCCAGCAGATCTTCCCATGATCCTTCAGGTCTCAGCACAAATGTCTGCTACTGGAGGAAGGCTTCCTGACTATGTCAACAAGTAGCTCCTGCCCTACTCTGTTGACTTGGAAGCATTTTCTGCTGCCTACATGGATCTTACCTCATTGTTTAGCTTATGTGTCATCCCCTTATCCCCCTACACCAATGGTACTTGGCACAGAACAGGCACTCAGTATGCATTTGTTGGCAGAGCTCCAGTTGGAGGGTAAGAAGAACTCATTGAATATTCTTGCATGGTACTTATTTATATTTCTGCTTCTCTTTCAGGATATCTGTGGTGGCATCGTTTTAGTCACCTTCTCGTCACTGGGACAAAACACCTGACAAAAGCAGTTGATAGGAGGACAGAGTTGATTTTGGCTTACAGTCTCGAAAGGACGTGTCATGATGGCAGGGGAAAGCATGGCATGAGTGGTATGAATGGAGGCTGGACATGGCCTCTGCATTAGCAGGTGGGAAACAGCAGCAAGAGGGTGAGCTGAGTTTTGGCAAGAGGGGGCTGGCTATAACACCCCTAAGCCTGCTCCCAACAACACACCTCCTCTAGTAAGGCTCCACTTCCCAAATCACTACCAACAGGGTACCAGGCATTCAGAGCACATGAGTTTATGAGGGATAACTGATTCAAACTGTAACAGGCATCAAGCTATTCATATGCTGAATTTGTACCCATGGAGTCTGCACATTAAAAATTATCTTGTTGGGTATGGTGGTGCACATCTTTAATCCCAGCACTTGGGAGGCAGAGGTAGGAGTATTGCTGTGAGTTCAAGGCCAGCCTGAGACTACATAGTGTATTCCAGGTCAGCCTGGGCTAGAGCGAGATCTTACTCAAAAAAAAAAAAAAAAAACCCTACAAAAAAATTCTGCCAGGCATGTTAGTGCACACCTTTAATCCCAGCACTCAGGAGGCCAAGGTAAAAGGATCATTGTGAGTTTGAGGCCAGCCTGAGACTACATATTGAATTTCAGGTCAGCCTGGACTAGAGCAAGACCCTATCTTGTAAAATCAAATATATATAAATATATCTTCATATATATGTAATCTCAGTAACACTTGTCTTTAGCAACCAAATGTCTGCTGTGACCTTTACCCTTGTGTTTATTTTCCATAAAACTAAACCCACTTCAAATTGCTCCCACACTAAGAACCCATAAAAACATGTGCTGTAAGTGCTTTGAAGGACCATTTTACAAATCCATTCTACCAGGTGTCCCCTCATCTCCTCCAGAGTTCTTTCTGCACAAAAGTACCATCTCCCAGACTGAGGAGGCTTATGAGGAAATCAAACACTCCAAGCCATGATAGGTTTGGATCAGCCAACCATTTCCACCCCTTCCTTGTGGTTAGGCTATTAGTTTGAAGTGCAGTTTTGTTTCTGCTTGCATTTCACTTTAGAGTTTTTTCACTTTGTTCACTGAATGGTTTTCTGAGAACATAAAATTTAACATGGTTCAAAAGTCCACCTCATCTATACCCCTCATCCTCTCCACCCCATTCACACCCCAAAGCAGCAGGAGAATGAGCTAAGCACTGGCAAGGGGGAGCTGGCTTTTAACACCCCTAAGTACACCCCAAAAACACACCTCCTCCATAAGGTTTCACCTCCAAATCTTTGGTGGCCAAACTACATTCAAACCATGTTAGAAATCCTAATTCTCAAGGGGAATATTGACTCTTCCCATACAGCAGAATAGCTTTTCCTACATGGATCTGAACTTGTATCTGAGACCTGGTAGCTAAATATCAAGACTAGGTGACCAGTTGTCCTCCAGGAAAAAGGTTTTCAGTCACGGGGAGTTTGTTGTAACAGACAGTCTTCTGAATGACTAAGTAATGTCCATCTGGTCACAGGAAGCATTTCTAACCTGCTTAGAATAAGCTAATCTACACTGTTTTAACTGCCCAGCTGGAAGAGTCAGAAAAAGTAGCATGGAGCTGCCATAATCCCAGCACTCTGGAGGCTGAGGGAGAAGTATCATAAGTTTGAGGCTAGCGGAGCTTTGTGATAAGTTCAAAGCCAGTCTGAGCTATTTTAGTAAGGTCTTGTCTCAAGACACCAAGGGCTGAGGATGTAATTCAGTGGAGAACACTTGTCTAGAATGTAGAAGACCCAGGGTTCAAGCCTGAGAACTGCCAATCAAAAGAAAGAAAAAATATCATTGACCCCCAGGCTCTGATCTAATTGCTATGCAATGGTCTGTTGCCCACAGAGAGATCCTTAGAAGGAGGCCTTCTTACTTCTGCAGGCTATGGGGTGTCTCTGTGCTATCTGGGCCTCATCTGTTCCCTCTCTCTGGCCCACTTTGACAAGGATGTCTTGACACAGCAGTCTTCCTGAGATGTGTTTTCTGCCTTATTCTGCTTATTGATCTCTCCCATTGGTCAGAGTCCTCCTACAGTCTCTCCAAACCCATCTAGAACAGTAAAAAATGAAAGGGTCTCATGTCCCCAAGGATGTGACCAGATGCTCTGCCTCCCTTCCCCTTGCCTTGTTATCATGCTCATTTTGTAAAGTGTGTGTGTGTGGGGGGGTGCTGTCCCTCAGATGGGCTATATAGTGGTTTGAATATAAAATGTCCCCCATCACTTCATGTGTTTGTAATTAAGCCTCATACTTGGTCCGCAGATGGTGGCAATTTGGGAAGGTTGTGGGACGTTTGGGAAGTGAAACCTTACTGGAAGAACAGTGTTGCTGGGGGAAGGCTTTGGGGTGACAAAGCCCAGCTATGAGCCCAGTACATAGACTACTTCCTTCTTGCTGCTGTGGTGCTACGGTGCTCGGTTGGCTGTCTATTCTCACCGTGCTTTCCCCACTACGATAGAACTTCCCCCTGGACTGTAAGCCTAGTGAACGCTTTCCTTCCATGAGCTGCTTCCGGTTGGGCGTTTTATCCCAGCAACAAGAAGGTAACTGTAACAGGTTTTGCTGAATGAAGAATCCCTGTGGTGGATGCTGGGCCAATGATGGGGAAGAGTTTGTACCCAACACCCACCTTCACAGCTACCATGCCTGCTCCCTAATAAGACTAGTTTTGAGTCATTGTGTTTGATAAGCCAAAATATCTGCTGGGCTTAAAATGTTTACATTTTCTCATTGCATGACTTGCAAGAGATCAGTTGGGGACCCTTCCAATTTGCACCCCAGTTCTGAGTCATTGCACCACTCTCAGACCCACCCAGCAGGAAACCCTGAAAGAAATGGACAGTGTGAATCATCTGGATCATGTCTTCAGTGATAACTGCTATGTGTTTTTCAGAGGTAATGCAATATTAAATAGAAAAAGGATTTTCTAGGTAGAGTAGGTATCAGTTATAAATTTAAAATGCAAACAGTATGAGCCATCTACACTTGAAAAGTCCTGGGGTACAGCAGCTGACTAACATTAAATACAAAATGTCCTTCGGTCTCTAGCATTCATTTGCCAGTCACATTGTTGGTTAAAAGTAGTCATTTTGAAAGCAGTAATTCATTCTCTACAGTCCTTCCTTAACACAATTTTCAGCCTGCAATTTAGATGATAGGAAAATTACAACCTCAGTGCACTATATTATGTGATATAAATGTTATTGCAATTAAGCCTGCTAGGAACACACACACCACCACCACCACCACCACCACCACATATGGCCCAAGTACAACTGCCCCACTATTTAGTCTAAGTAACTGTTTCCCTTACAAGGAAGGGGCTTGTGTTACTCCAGGAGAATATGGAGCCAAAAGCATTCTCAACAAGAAACCAAGTGACCAGTCTGGACTAACTGTAGTGAAAGTAAGAGCTGGCCTGCCCAAGCCTGAGTTTTATCTTTATTGGTCAGGGTATGGGTGTATAGATCCTTAGCAAGGATTGCTAGGCAACCAGCCACTAAAGCTCGAACAGAACCTTAGTGGGGTGATCCAAGGTGTCTTCCCCCTTGGCCTCAAGCCAATAAGGCCCTACATCCTGAAACTCCTACAAATCTTAATTCTTTCCTAGTTGTGACATTCTACTGCCACTTTCTGAATCAACACATGATGCTTTGTTCTAGGCAGTCATAACGTCTTCCTTCCCAAGTTTACTCTTCACTCTTTTGTGCAAATTATGGCCACCCACTGCAAAGCTGCCTAGACTGTTCTCCTACCCCAAAGCCTTCGGAGACTTGTCCATACTAGTGTTGGTCTTAGTTAGGAATGACACTCCCCAGCACACTTTCCACATGAGCTTTTGCCCATGGACACTCTTGGTCAGCCTTCATTAGCTGGTTCAGACCCCATCTTTTCTGGGAAGCCCACACCACTAATATCCCAAAGGAGAAAGCCATCGTCTTCATCTGTCTGTGCTTTTTGGGAATCCCTGCTAAACATGCTTACTGTGGTACTTAACACGGTTAACTATGGTCCTGGCTGGTTTTGTTTTGTTTGTTTGTTTTTGCCCTTGGGAGAAAGAATAATGAGAGAACTAGCACTGTTCCATGTCAGGGCCTCCCTGGCATATTGAAAAAAATAGGAAATATCATATGAGGCTTCAAAACTTGATATTATATGGTGAATGTCTTCTTTTAATCTTGTTGAGTTAATTCAGTGGCTGTGCTTGTGGGTTCAGTTGGAGATTACATGAAGAGGCTATATCCAAGAGTGTATAAAGTTGTAGCATAGTCAAACGTCTCTCTGGCTTCCCACCCTGACCTCCTACACATGGTAGACCCTAGGCCTCACCCTGCTTGTGGGTGCCTGCCCTAATCTGGCATATCAGAACCAGCTGATGGTTGCTAACTAAAACTGGATCAAAGCAGCAAATATTCCTTCAGAGTCTAGGTAAACAAAGGACTCATTCTCTTCATGTTATCTTAATATGCCTTTAGCCATGGCTTTTCTTTCTAGACAAATCCATTATGTAAAACTGGCTATTGTAAGAAACTGAAAGGTTTAGAGATTATAGACGTGTTTCCCTTTCTGAACAAAGTCCAGAAAGAGGGTGCTGACCACCAGTCATCTGTCCTTCTTGCAATAATTTTAGGGCCCAATATCCTTCCAACCCTTGACTTGCTACCTTTGGCTTCTAAAGTTGTCTGCAACAAGTCACCAAAGGGGGAGAAGCTCTTACAGGTGGGGGGCTTTCCATTCATATCCCACTGGCAGAATGCAGTCGCAGGAAGACGCATACATGCAAGGGATACTGGGAAATGCCATCTAGCTGTGCCCAGGAAAAAAGACACAACTTGTAGGGAGCTTAAAGTTGGCCTTGCCAATGATTTTTGTTAAAGAGTCATCATGTTTATGGCAAACAGTAATACTGAAAGTGTTGAAAAAGAAAATAATCACAATTATGTGATTCCCAGGCACTTGTCTACATATATATATATATATATGTATGCACACACACACACTCTTTTTTATTAGCCTGCAATGCAGATTTAATCTCATTTTTTGTAGCTGGGGCTGGAGAGATGGCTTAGCAGTTAAGACACTTGCCTGAGAAACCAAAGGACCCAAGCTTGATTTCCCAGTACCTACATATGTCAGATACACAAGGTGGTGCATGCATCTGGAGTTCATTTGCAATGGACCCCCACCCCCCCTCTCTCTCATAAATAAATAAAATAAAATATTTTTTTTAAAACCTGAAGCTCAGAATGTGGAAGGTGTTTGAGATCACACAATAGAATAGGAATTCACATTTGAGTCTGGCTGAATGTAGTCAGGTTTTCCTAACATCCATTTTGTCCCCTCACAATACAGTGAGAAAACTGAGGTACAGAGAAGAGCAACCACTAATTAAAGACAAAGCCATACCTGGCACCTCTGTCTCCAACTCTGAGGCTTTCCTAACCCAGTGTCAAGTGCAAAACACTCATGAAACCAATAGATTAAACTAAATTGCATTGCTCAAAGTTATTCCCAGAGTTAATTTTTGGAATGGTAGATAAGTATGTCCATGCTAGACACAAATGGTTGCTTTTTGAGCCTTGTCCTGTGCTATCTTCTTAAAACAACCCTCCTGGTCCAGGCAGGATGGTACATGTATATAGTCACAACACTAGGCACCCAAGACACTGAGGAGGCTGAGGCAGGATGATGGCCTCTAATTCGAGGCCAGTCTGGGCTACATAGTGAGTTCAAGGGGAGCGAGGGGAAGGAAAAGGGAAATGGAAAAGGAAAGAGGGAAAGGAAGAAAAGAGGAGAAAAGGAAAGGAAGGGAAGGGAAGGGAAAGAAGGGTAGAGGAGGGGAGGGAAGGGAAGGGAAGGGAACGGAAGGGAAGGGAAGGGAAGGGGAGGGGAGGGGAGGGGAGGGGAGGAGAGGAGAGGAGAGGAGAGGAGAGGAGAGGAGAGCAGAGCAGAGGAGAGGAGAGGAGAGGAGAGGAGAGGAGAGGAGAGGAGAGGAGAGGAGAGGAGAGGGGGAGGGACCCTTCCTCAAAAGAAGTAGGAAGGGAAGAGCCAACATGAAAGTTGTCCTCTGACCTTCATGGGTGCTCTGTGGCATAGCATGCTCACACTCACACGCACAATACAATTTTAAAATATATGTAAGAAAGCAAAGAAAACAAAGAATAAGGACATCTGGAATGGCCTAGAGAAGATGATACGACATGGTCTCAGGTTCCCAAGCGCTCAGGTAACACTGAATCTCTGTTTCCCAGCCTGGCCATGAGCTTGGATTTATGTTTAGATGACTCCTAGTAGACCAAGGACAAGTGATTTGATTCCCTGGGGTTCTGCCAGTTTCCTGCGTGGAGGGCAGTCACCACACTTTTCTCTTCCATTTCCTCCCACTTTCTCCCTGCCCTCAACAGAACCCATTTTGTATGTAAGTGAATTGAGAGGAGGGTGTGGAAATGACGATGATTTATCCAAAACAAATTAAAAGTTCCTGCATAAGTAGGAGCCTTCAATTTTTTACAGCATCTTCATATCCAAATGTATACATCTCATATTCTGCTCTGGATACAATTGCCTCTTCCCACCCTAACCTGCCTTCACTGCAGCCAGATGTACTTTATAGTGTTAGCAAAAATAGCTGCTCGCTTTGTTTCCTGTCTGAGCTTTCCTCCTTTATCAGCCAGACTGGGGCAGTTCAGTGCGCTCACCTCTGTGCCTTGTGTTCTGCAAATACGACACACCTAAGAGGACAGGCCACGGCAAAGAAAAAGCGGTGGCTTTGGGGCAAGGTTCCACCCCACCTCTAGGGTCTGGATGATGCCCTCCTCCTAGTCTGAGTCACCTTTGACCTGATGTACAGTCAAGCAGATTTTCCAAGTGGTGAGAAATGCTATTAATTCAGAAAATGAATCCTGCCTTACCTGTCTCTCAATTAATCCACAGGCACCGAGCTCATTTGGATTCGGTTCAGGCTCGGAAACCCTGCGCTGCAAACAAGAGGCTCGGAACACCGCTGGAATGACGATGGCTGTGGTTTATTAGTTCACCAGAAAATGTTTTCTGAGTGAGTGTATGGTGTGAAAAGGCCCAATTTTGATAATGGATGTGCCTCTCTGAGCTTTTAATTCCATGTTTAATTGGGCACAAAATTCAAGCTCTTGGATTTTGTGAAGGTGCAGGGCAGAATACTGAAGGCAGCGGTACAGTGAATGGAATGGAGTGGGGCATCCAACACTGACTCACCAACGCCAAGAAGTCCCCAACTGAAGTCTATCCATGTAAAGCATGTTTTAATCGACAGAAAATTACGAGAAATTGCCTTGGTTGGCTGAATGCCTTACTGACAAGGATGAAGCTGTAAAAAATATATATATCAACAAGAAACTTCTTGGCTCAACTATTGACAGAGCAGGTGCACTCAGAGCCTTCACAGGCTAGAGGTTTCTGCCTTCCTCGCCCATCCTAAGTAAAGGGTATTGGGGCCTTTTTACCAAGTCCCCTTCTTCTTCCACCTTTAGCTAAGACTTTTTGTAGCTGCAACCATCCCCAAAAAAGACCCAGTTAAGACTCCCTTGCACAGGCTGGGCTTCGTGGCACACACCTTTAATTCCAGCACTTGGGAGGCAGAAGTAGGAGGATCACCATGAGTTCAAGGCCACATAGTGAATTTCAGGTCAGCTTGGGCTAGAGTGAAACCCTACCTCAAAACAACAGTAACAACAACAAAAAGATAGCCCACGACGATTTTGAGGGCTGGGGAGATGGCTTAGTAGCTAAGGTGCTTGCCTGCAAAACCGAAGAACCCAGGTTCGATTCTCCAGGACCCACGTAAGCCAGATGAACAAAATGGTGCACACATCTGGAGTGCATTTGCAGCAGCCCTGGTGCACCCAGGCATTCTCTCTCCCTCTCCCTCTTTTTCTCTGTCTCAAATAAATAAATAAAATATTAGGCCAGGCATGGTGGCGCACACCTTTAATCCCAGCACTTGGGAGCCAGAGGTAAGAGGATCACTGTGAATTCAAGGCCACTCTGACACTACATAGTGAATTCCAGGTCAGCCTGAGCTAGAGCGAGACCCTACCTCAAAAAAAACTAAATAAAGAAAAAGAAAAGAAAAGTCTCGCTTCCACAGTACCAAGACTTTCTGATTAAGCAAACAGAAATGTGGCCCATTTTGAAAAGGGTCACCAATGGCAATTTGATGCATCATTTTTAATGAACTATTTATCGTAAGTCTCTAGTCAGGAACCAACACTTCCAAGGAGAAACATAAGTGACTTCTTTCCCATCTTTTTATTCTCTTTCTTTTGCAATTATCTCTTGCCTTTTATGTTTGAATTCTTTCCCCACTGATGAAGGTGAGTGCTGAGACCTTCCCATCTTCCCAATGACCATAGTGAACAGCAAATGCCTTCTTCTCAGAATCACCTCTGCTTTGCTGGATACATTTCTATCTGTAATACTTCTGTGATTAGGGACTTAAAATTTTCCCACCATTATCTTTTCTTGAGCCCATGAATTTTTTTATTATGTGTTTATGCAAGTATGTATAGATGTGTATGATGTGTGTGTGTGTGTGTGTGTGTGTGTGTGTGTATACATATCATGCCACACCTGTAGAGGTCTCCACTTTGGGCCTTTGTCATCTCCTTCCGCTTTGAAAGACAGGGTCTTCCTTGGGTTTGTTTTGTTTTGCTCACTGCTGTGTGTGCATCAGCATAGGTGACCCCCCAGCTCTTTGATTCTCCTCGCTCTGCTTCCCATTGCTGTAGGTCTATTGGGATCACAACTCATGTGCCACGTTGCATTACTCAGCTTTATGGGATGGGGATGGGGAGGGTTGAACTCAGGCTGACAGGCTTGTAAGCAAGTTCCTTTAACCACTAAGCAATCTCTCCAGCCCCTGACCCATGAATGTTTAAATGGATGTTTCCAGTCTTCAAAATATTGGAGGGAACTTTGTCTGTCTTTTAATTTTATCTTAAATTTTTAAGGGAAGTTCATAGAGAACAGGTCTTCTATCTTCTAATTCTTCGATGTTGGTGGGGAATTTGTTTAAATATTCCATATATGTTTTAAAAAAATCTCTGCAGGGTGGAGATGTCTTGTTTGCCTATTAGAACAAGCTTGTTTGTTGACTTTTTCTGAATAATTTTGTGTTCTCCTGAAAAATTTCAGTTCACAGTAATCTCACTTTTAGAAACTGAGTTACAGTTCCCCATTGTGCTTATAGGTTTACTAATCCATAGCTCCTTTGTCAGGTTTTGCTTTATATATTTTGAGGTGAAATTGTTAGGGTGATGGTTTTAAGAAAATTTGGACACATATTTGTATGCAACTGTGTGGTGCCATGTGATTCTTTTATACACATATGCACTGTGTAGTATTCAAATCAGGCTATTCTGTGACTATAGAGTGAGTTGTTCCATGTCAGACTGGGGTAGAGTGAAACTTTGCCTTAAAAAAAATCCAGGGGTAGAGTGATGGCTTAGTGGTTAAGTCACTTGCCTGCAACACCTAAGGACTATGGTTCAATTCCCCAGTACCCATGTATGCCAGATGTACAAGGTGGCGCATGCATCTGGAGTTTCGTTACAGTGGCTAAAGGCTGTGACATGCCCATTCTCTCTCTATCTGCCTCTCTCTCAAATAAATAAATAAAATATTTTTAAAAATCAAGACTGGAGAGATGATTTAGTAGTGAAGACACTTGCTGGCAAAGCCAAAGGACCCAGGTTCAATTCCCTAATACCCAGGTAAAGCCAGATGCACAAGGTGGCACATATGTCTGGACTTCATTTGCTAGTGGCTAGAGGCCCTGGCATGGCCATTTTTCCTCTCCCTCCTTCTCTTTATCTCTCTAAGATAAATAAATAAATTAATTAATAAAATACTTTTAAAAACAAAATTTATAAAAAGAATTAAAATCAGGCTGTGGTTTGGGTCTTAAATGTCCACCAAAGGCCTATCAATTAAAGATCCATTCCATAGCTTGGGGGTGGTGGAACCTTGAAGAGTGAGGCCTAGTGGAAGGTAAGGTTGAGTTGTGAGGCCTCGGCCACTTTCTTTGCTGCTCTTTTGCTTCCCGGCTGTGAAGTAAGCAGTTTTGTTACACCACGAGCTCCCCACCATGACGTGCATGCTGTTTCACCACAGGCCCACAGCAATGCAACAAAGTGATTTTGGACTGAAACCTCCAAAACCATGAGCCAAAACAACCCTTTCTGCTTCATAAATTGATCACCTCAAGAACTTGTAACAGAAAGCTGATTAGCATATATCTATCTGCTTATATAGTTATCATTCCTTATAGTTTGAACATTCAAAGATTTTTCTAGCTTTTTAAAAAGATATGGTAGGGCTAGAGAGATGGCTCAGGTTTTAAAGGCACTTGCTTGCAAAGCCTGGCAGCCAGGTTCAATTCTCCAGTACCCACATAAATCCAGATGCACAAAGAAGCACATGTGCCTAGAGTTTATTTGCAGTGGCAAGAAGCCCTGGTACACCCACACCAACACCCACACACACACTCCCTCTCTCTCCTCATAAATAAACAAAAATATTTCTTGGAGCCAGGAGTGGTGGTGAACACCTTTAATCCCAGCACTTGGGAAGCAGAGGTAGAAGGATTGCTGTGAGTTTGATGCCACCCTGAGACTACATAGTGAATTCTAGGACACGCTGGGCTAGAGTGAAACTCTACCTCAGAAAAACAGAAAAAAGGGCTGGAGAGGTGGCTTAGCGGTTAAGCGCTTGCTTGTGAAGCCTAAGGAGCCTGGTTCGAGGCTCGATTCCCCAGGACCCATGTTAGCCAGATGCACAAGGGGGCGCACACATCTGGAGTTCGTTTGCAGTGGCTGGAAGCCCTGGCGTGCCCATTCTCTCTCTCTCTCTGCGTCTTTCTCTCTCTGTATGTCACTCTCAAATAAATAAATAAAAATAACAAAAAAGAAAAAGAAAAAAGAAAAACAGAAAAAAAAATATTTTTGGAGCTAAAGAGATGGCTTAGCAGTTAAGCTACTTGCCTGTGAAGCCCAAGAACCCATGTTCAGCTCTCCAGGTCCCACACACATGGTGACACAAGTGCACAAGGTCATATATGCACACAAGGTGGCACATGTGTCTGGAGTTCGATTGCAGTGGCTAGAGACCCTGGTATGCCAATTTCTCTCTCTCTCTCTCTCATAAAAAATTATAAAAAATGTTTTTAATATGGTATACATTTTTTAAATATAGTAAATTTTAAAAAGTGTATATATATAAATACTTTAGTGCTGGAGAGATTGCTTAGTGGCTAAGGTGCTTGCCTGCAAAGCCTAAGAACATATGTTAGACTCTCCAGGTCTCAAGTAGCCAAACTGCAGTGAAGCAAGCATGCAACGTCACACATGCACACAAGGGGGCGATCGAGTCTGGAGTTTGTTCACAGCAGCTGAAAGGCCCTGGCATGCCCATTCTCTCTCTCTCTCTCTCTCTCTCTCTCAAAAATGAAATAATAATTAAAAAAATTAAATGCACCTTAAAAATATGTACTTTATCGTTATCAATAGTCACCTTTCTGTATAATGGAACACAAAAGCTTATTTCTCCATTTAGTCCCTCCAACCAATCTTTTTCCCTCCTACTCTTCTCCCAGCCTTGGGCTATAAACCTATCAGGTATACCTCTTCTCATATGAACATTCTTACTCTAAACTCTTTCTTTTGCTATAACTACAGCTACCACCTTCTTTGCCTTAGTTTTTATCTCTGTATTTTATTTTCAACCTTTCCATGTTATTTTGGAATAAACTCATTTATCGGGACTCTTAACTTACTTTGTTTTTCAAAAATCCACAAAAATTGACCCTCACCCAGTCATGAACTTGTCCTAAGGCTGAGGTAGGAGGAAGGAAGGAAGGAAGGAAGGAAGGAAGGAAGGAAGGAAGGAAGGAAGGAAGGAAGGAAGGGAGGGAGGGAGGGAGGAAGGGAGGAAGGGAGGAAGGGAGGAAGGAAGGAAGAAAGGAAGGAAGGAAGGAAGGAAGGAAGGAAGGAAGGAAGGAAGGAGGGAAGGGGAGAGGGAGGGAGGGAAAGAATAGAGAGAGAGGAAGAAAGAGAAAGAAAGAAATGATGAAATAAAATGAAATGAAAGAGACTGCATTCATTAGTAGGTTCTTCAAATACTTGAAACAATTCGAAAATCCATAGGAATTATGGAAACAAAATTAGTTCCCTTCTTTGTTTGCCTGTCTGGACTTGGGAGTCTATAAATACCCCTAGCTACTGGCTTGTCTCCTCTTGTCTTTCAGAGAAATCTCGGTCCACAGCTCCAGGATGCTCAGCTAAAGATCATTTCCCCAATACGAAAGCAATAACGGCGTAACAGCGCTCCACACCCTTCAGGGAGTGTTATGTTTAGATGAGAAAAACATCCCTAAAAGCATCTGTGAGAGATGACTGAGTGGTTTTATCATCAGTGATAGGGCCTTTTCCCCCATAAATATATGGCATTCAATAACACAATCTCCTTTCCCAGCTACACGCACGTGTCCTTCAAAGCACTCTTGCTCCAACCATGTGACCATTCAGCAGAGGAAAATCAGCCCGTTTACATAACAGCTGTTAGTGCGAGCGTTGACATATTACTTCAGGGCCTTCCGCCTATAATGGGTTTTTCAAATGTGTTGCCATGTTCAGTTGATTAGTTGTGGGTGATCTGAAATGTCAAACTATTAGCGTTGACAACTACTGCCAAGGTTACTATCTTTGGAAAATATCTTTTTAATAATATAACTGTTTGTAAGTGGAAAGGGTGATGCTCAAAATACAAAGTCACAATAAGGGTGGATTACCGAACCACTGATGGCTTCGGTTTCTCATTTTCTGTGGTAATGTTTGGTCTCAGGTCCTCCTCTTTAATGAGCATGCATCTCTGGGCATCACTAGGCTTCCCTAAGATACACATTCATGGATTTCAGGATTGGGCAAGCGAAGTTAGGGAAGAGAGAGGACAAAAACTTTCAAGGAAGAGTCTGGAACCTGTCTCCTGCCCATGACTAAAATGCCATGATTTTAAAAAATCACTTCAAAAGCCACCCATGCAGTAGGGGTTGGAATCGGCCTTTGCAATGGAGGTATCTTAAAATCTCAATTAGCACATGTCAGACATTAAGATGGAGCCAGTCATCAGGAAAACTGCAGTGCGATAAAATGAGTCTTTGACTCCCACTTATGGCCCTTCTCTCTCACCCCTACTTCCAGATCCAACAGCATGCCATGTTTGCAACCCTGTCTCCTACACTCCTGGCTCCTTCCTTGAGACATTCGTAAATTTCCATCACTGCATTTGGTTTTTTTTTTTTTTTTTTTCTATTCCATTCCTGTCCCTAATAAGCAAGGAACCTATAATAAGCTATCTTCAAATGATGACTTTGGAGAGTGAAAGGTTGGCATGAATTACACCAGGACATTCAGTGGACTGGGATTCTTCTCCCAGACACGGGGAATGTATGGTCACCCTATTAGTAAAGGTCACATCACGGGTCTTTGCCCCTCTTGGGAACGATATCACCATTCTAATCCAGGCTTCCTGGAAATTACACTTGAGCTCAGGGGTTTTGTTGTACTGAAAACGCTGCAAAGCAAAGCAGTGCCCACCGTTTATTATCACTGTGACAGTGACAGTGACACTCACACAATGAAAAACTAAAGCCACCACTGGACTGGCTCTGAAAGCATCTGCTTTTGCCACCAGCAGCTTCAGCTGGCCTGGACAGATCTACACCGTCAAGGTTTCGGCAGAAGGAAAAACCACCGACCACGGTGTGTTCTTGCTGTAGGGTTTTCTTTGTCTTGCTTTCACGGTGAACTCAGTCGACCTCTTTCATAGGAGTCTGTATTATCCTGCGAGCAAAGTGGAGAAGGAATTTACACAGGGAGAGAGAGGAGCAGTGAGCCAGTTTACAATGCGTGCAAACAGGAGAAGCGGCACCTTTCCTATATCATTTTCAGAGGAGCGACGCTAATGCCGTTCCTTAACCCAAACTCAGACTAATAGTAGAGATTTCAGGCACTGCCAGGATTGTGGGGAAGATGTTCGGGGGGCAGCAGGGCATTTTCTATTATGGTTTAAAGGACACTAAGGAACGCAGCCAGCTCTTGTAACAGGCACTTGAAGACAAGTGCAGGAGTCTCTGTTTCAGTAGGACTCCAGTCTTTGCAAATCTGTCCCTCACCTCACTTCATTCCCAGAGTATGTGGAGATCCAGAAAACCAACTCCAAACACATGCATTCTGCCTTTTTTCTTCTAAAAGAAAAATGCAAAGTTCAAAATGTGGCTTAATCACCTCAATACAAAAATGGTCAACAAGAATTGTAATAAACATGAATTGTGAAACTTATTGTAGATTTTCATAGAGGTAAGCATTTAGGGAGGACCTGGGGAAATGCTGCACTATACTGAGTGAAGTCCATCTATCATCACATTTCACTCAGGGAGTTTTAATTCTAAATGTGTGACTTTGTGATTTGTAGACGTCTCGACCTCTTTTCTTTTTGAAAACAGCCTCAGAATAACATTTTAAAGGCAGAGTGAAATGCAGAATTTCAAAGGCCTTGAAACAGTATTCAAAACATTTGTAAAGTGTGACTTAGCAACTTGCTTACTCTTTTATTAGCACATTGAACCATAGGACCTAGTGGTGAGTCAAATAGCCCCATAATTTAGTACAAATGGTAGTCTGAGATCTTGGCTGCAACTGTAGTGTGGTGTGAAAATATCTCAAAGTCACACCAGTCTTGCTGATGGTACTGTCACTATCCACATCCATAATTAAAGGAAATGCCAAAGTTCAGTCAGAGATTGGTTAAAAATAATGAATCGTTTTTTACTTCAAGTTCACAGGCCTTCTGAATTCCACACATAAACTTCTTGGGGATCCATAGAGCCCAGGCTAAGATCAAATATCATCCTTGTATCCCAAAACTTCACTGTGCTGATGCTGCCTGATGTTTCAAGATCACATTGGCAGTAAAGATGGCACTGCCCACCTGCTTGTTCCACTGCACAAACCCAATTCCCTCACACAGGCCGTTTTGGAATCCTCGACTGATAGCATTACTTTCTCATTGCTGGGACCAAAAGCAGCTGATGGGAGGAACGTTTTTATTTTGGCTTACAGCATTGAGGGGAAGCTTCATGATGGCGGGGGTGGGGGGAAGCATGGCATGAGCAGAGGCTGGGCATTGCCTCTGCCACAGCAGATAGAAAGCAGCAGCAAAGGAGTGAGCTGAATTCTGGCAAGGAGGAGCTGGCTCCAATACTCCAGTGCCCACACCCAGCAACGCACCTTCTCCAGCAAGGATCCACCCGCTCCCCCGCCCACCCGCCACGTACACACACCATCTAGGGATCAAGCATTCAAAACATGAGCTTGTGGGGAGGAACATCTGATTCAAAACACCACAACACCCCTACCAGTCTTCAATCTAAAATGCAGGCAATGGCCGCAGCTTACAATTTGTGAGAACATTTCTCCACACTAATGTCACCCATTGCAAAGAAATATTACTCACATGTGTAATTCTTTCGGAAAGAACTGTTGAACCTAAAAATTCCCAACTATTTGTGTGTGTGTGTGCTATGTATGTGGTATGGTATTTGTGTCATGCATGCATGTGTATATACAGATGCACGCACCCCATGAGCATGCGTGTGGAAGAAAATATGAGGTATCATTCTCTTATCACTCATCTGCCTATTTCCTTGAAATGGGATCTCTCCCTCAACCTGTAGTTTCTATCAGCAAACCCCAGTGATTGTCTGGTCTGCAGGCCTGACTGGAGTTACATGCATGTGGCCACACCCAGCTTTTTACATGGGTTCTAAGGAGCCAGACTTGCTGGTCTAAGAGGTCCTCGTGCTTAAGTGGCAACTGCTATTAACCACTGAGCAATCTCCCCAGTTCTGCAACTTTTGATGAGAAAATCTGGCATAAAATTATTCTTGGCTGTTCAGTTTCTGGGGGAATGTCCTTGCCTAAGGATCTAGGTTCAATTCCCCAGTACCCACATAAGCTTGATGCACATGGTAGCACATGTATCTGGAGTTCATTTGCAGTGGGTAGAGGTCCTGATGTGCCCATTCTCTCTCTCTCTCTCTTTCTCTCTCCCTCCCTCATAAATAAATAAATAGTAAAAGAAAAAGAAACTGGGCATGGTGGCACATGTCTTTAATCCCAGCATTCAGGAGGCTGAGGTAGGAGGATTACTGTGAATTCAATGCCAGCCTGAGACTACATAGTGAATTCCAGGTCAGCCTGGGATAGAGGGAGACTCTACTTCAAAAAACAAGTCAATAATGGGGCTGAACAGATGGCTTAGTGGTTAAGCACTTGCCTGTGACGCCTAAGGACCTGGGTTTGAGGCTTGATTCCCCAGGACCCATGTAAGCCAGTTGCACAAGGTGACCCATGCATCTGGAGTTCTTTTGCAATGGCTAGAGGCCCTGGTGCGTCTATTCTCTCTCTCTCTCTATCTGCCTCTTTTTCCCTCTCTGTCCATCACTTTCAAATAAAAATAAAAATAAACAAAAAATTTTTAAGTAAATAATAAGTAAAATTTAAAAATAAATTCATTAATATAAAAAGGAAATTAAGGCATTATAAGAAGCATTGTGATATGGATGATATTAAGGTCTTTAGGACCAAAAAGATCTGGGTTCTAATTCTAGTCAGATATTTACTAAATATGAATCTGGGTAAATATTTAACCTCCCTGAGTCCCTAGAAGTAAAATCCCAGAGCAGGGATAGGAGGAATAACTGAAGTAGTAAGATGTATGCAGATAACTTAGGGCCGATAAAGTGTCACTCCTACTCTTTCCAAATGTAAGCACTTCCACCACCTCCCTTCTGTTATGTGGGCCCTTCTAAGAATAGCACATGTGCCAATTTCCCCAGCAGAAAAATGTGGTGCCTTACTCTTGAGGTTTCTCATGAAAACGCTAATTTGACAAACCTTTTTTGTTTTTTTTTGCACATGCCACCTCCCCAACCAATAACAAATGCTATGTTTCTGATACAGAGAAGCGATTCCAAATCAAAAGAGAAAAGAGGATCAAAGCAGGAAATGGTTAAAGGCAAAAATATTCTATTGGATTTTCAAGTCACAGAATTACAGAGATAAATTGGGGTTCTCAGCACCAAACAAAAAAGTTATTATTCAGCAATTCTTGGGGACAGTGCTACTGAATCAAATAATAAAGGGCACTTTATAAATTGCTATGTTCTCCTTTTTCAATTTTTAGTCTGGCAAAATTAATCAGTTAAACAGTGCCATATATCAATAGGAACAATCCATTCAAATGCCATTTGTTATTTTAAGCTGTCTCCATGTTTTTTTGAATTCAGTTTTTCGATATGCCTAGCCAATGATTATTAGACTAAAGCCCAAAAAAGATTGATGCTGGTAAGATAGCTCTGGTTAGAATATAGATGTGCCCCACAAGCTCATGTGTTTGAACACTTTGGTCCCCAGCTGGTGGCACTGTTTGGGGAGGCAATGGAACCTGTGGGAAGTAAAGCCTAGCTGGCTGATGGAGGCCACCGAGGCTAACGTTGAGGGCTACTGTCCATCCCTGCTTCCGGCCAGAGCTCTCTGCTTCCTGGTTAGCAGCCACAGTGTGAACAAGCGACATGGCAAGCTCCTGCACCACAGCTGTGAGCCGCTTCCGAGCTGTACCTTCCTTGTCATGATGGACTATGAGGTCAATCTCTCCTTCCCTGAGCTGCTTCTGTCAGGTGTCTGGTCATGAGTGATCACTGATAAGGTAAGGAATAGAGACAGTGTGCCTCAGGCAGGCTAGATATTTCTTCCCTCCAACTTCATTTCAGTATCAAACATTTAAAATAATTAATCATAACTATAACTAACATTTCTTGGACATGTACTATATGGAAGTCACATGAATTACCTCTTTTGTTTGTTTGTTTGTTTGTTTTGAGGTAGGGTCTCACTCTAGCCCAGGCTGACCTGGGATTCACTATGTAGTCTCAGAGTGGCCTTGAACTCACAGCAATCCTCCTACTTCTGCCTCCTGAGTGCTGGAATTAAAGGCAGTGCACCACCATGCCCAGCCTGAATTGTCTCATTTAACCTTCATCAAGGTAATTCATGTGACTTCCAGTAGATTTTAATCTGGGTGCTAAAAGCATTAGCAGCAAAGTTACCCAGATCCAGAGCCCGGAGACAGCTTGATGAGAGCCTGGGCTATTGCCTCATCTGTGACTACTTTAGTCAGTGGTAATCACCAACGAGAGCCAAGGCCTGAAGATGAAGAGGAAGAGTGAGACAATCCTACCAGTGTGTAATCCAGTGGTCACTCACCTTCATCCTTAACAACATCCAAAGGAGGTCAACAGTTTTGATCTTCAGTATGTTTACTGTTGGGAGGAGTGGGAGTACCATGCCAGGAAGGAAACTTCTTGAAAAGATGCAAAATAGGGAGTAGTGTGATTGATAGGCATTGGGAGTAAGGTAACCCCTAAGCTAGTCAGGATTACAGGTCCAAAAAGAATAAACAAGTAGCTGTATGGCCTGACAGAACCAACAAACACAGAGAAACACAGAAAGCAAAGTCTGGGAACTCAAATCCAAAAAATCCCTCACTTCCAAAAGGTCAAATGGTCTGACTTATGCTGACTCGCTAGGATGTTGGCTGGCCTATACAAAGGAATCCATGCTCTGTCTAACTCAGCAGTGTGAGTTACTAAGATAGCCTCACATACACACACAAAAAAACCAATCCAATGTACCCCAACTTGATGCCTAGTTTATATCCCTCAAGGGTATCACATCATTAGCCTATTACAAGCCCACTTATATCCCAAGTAACCAATCTAATCCATCTTGACTTGATACGTAATTGCTCCCCAAACTGCTAACATTATCACAGGATAATGTTTGGCAAGGAGGAAGCCTATAGTTTCTGGAATGATCTTCCCTGCCCTGCCTTCCCCAGAAATATGATCCTTATGTCATTTTCCTATAGAAATGCTAATGTCTATTTAAAAGTTCAGCTGTAGAATCCTAAACTCTTCCCCAGAAGGCAAGGCACTTTCTCTCTACAATGATACTAAAGACAAATTTGCCTTCCAGGATGTTTTGTAGCTATAACCTATGAATTCAAAGATTCCCTCCTGGAGGGGGAGGCTCATAAAACTTAGGAAATAAATGAAATATACACTGCCTAGGAAGTAAAAGAAACTTACAAGGTTCAGAAAGCTCCTGGAAGTTATAAGATTCATAAAGGCCCTCCCCAAGGTTATACAAGCAGTAATAATTTCTTCAGAGAGGAAACACTTGAGTCATAAGAGCATCCCACATATTAGGCAGGGAACTGGAAAGATGTAGCTTTCAGGGCTCACCATCCCTGCTGTGGTGAGCTTGTGCTTTTTGGTGATGTAGCTGTCTTTGAGTCACCCATGTTGCTTGGTAGGCTACATTTGGGTGGGATCATTTCTTTGATCTATTGACAATGCCCTATCTGGGGTTTAAAAAAGAAAAAAGATTTGTTCAGGTGTCTCCAGAAAAAAAATCACATAATATGGGTTTCTGAGTGTTGTAGTCAGCTCCATGTTGCTGGGTCAAACCTCTATGCAGACACTGTTTATGGAAGGAAGGGATTTTATTTCAAGCTTATAGATGCAGGGGACGTTTCATCAATGGTGGAAGAAGCTGGTTCCCTTTCATAGGTCCAAGCAGAGAAGAAAAAAAAAAAAAACACAGAACACTCAACACTACAAGCAAGCACAAAACTACTAGAACATAGATTTCTGTCTCCACACCTTTGGGCTGGAATCATATCTGTACCCCCCCCCCCCGCCACACACACAGACATACCCCCTCTAGCAGAAATCTGCCTGTTAGGGGCTCAAAGTAGGAAGTTTAGTAAAAAATTACTGAGTCCTGAGTCTATGGGTGAAATACTCAAACCACCACACTGATGAAGGACTGAGCCACCATACCCAGCTTCACTTCCTTCTCATATTTCTTCGCCCTCTCCTTCTTCTCTCCTTCCTCCTCCTCCTCATTGTCATTTTTCATTACTGGGACAAGAAGCCAGGGCCTCATACATACTAAGCAAGTGGTCTATCACTGAGTACATCTCCAGCCCATTTTATTTTAGTTCATTTTGCAATGAGGCCACCCTAAGTTGTGTAAATTAGCCTAAAACTTGCCATTTGCCTGCCTTAGCCTCCCAACTGCTAGGATTCCAGGTATGTGCCACCACATCTAGTACCAAGATCTTACTTTGAATAGAATATCTTGGTTCTGGGGATGGGAAGATGACTCAGCAGCTAAAGGTGCTTGCTTGCAAAGGCTGATGGCTTGGGTTCAATTTTCCATTATTCACAGAAAGTCAGGCACACAAAGTGGTACATGCATCTGGAGTATAACTTGGGCCATATATAGAAGTTGGCCAATGATAAATGAAAGAAAGATCAAGATGACTTAACATGATATAAGCAACATTTTCTTCAAATCACTGAACATGACCTGTTACCTTCCAGTTTCTTAACATTTCTGTAAGAACTGAGGAATGAGCAAGAAAATTCAAGCCTAGTATGGTGACTCATGCCTATAATCCCAGCATTTGGGAGGTTAAGGCAGGAGGATCATATAAGTTCAAGGCCACCATGGGCTACTGAGTGAGTTCCAGGTCAGCATGGGCTAGAGTAAGACCTTGCTGAGAGAGGGAGAGACAGAGAATTCAAATCCAAGCACAGTGGCCCAGGTCTGCAATACCAGTACCAGGGAGATGAAGACAAGAAGATTTTAAAGTCAGTCTGGACTACATAGAGAGAGATCCTATTGAAAGAAAGAAAGAAAGGAATGAAGGAAGGAAGGAAGGAAGGAAGGAAGGAAGGAAGGAAGGAAGGAAGGAAAGAAAGAACAAAAGAAAGAAAGAAAGAAAGAAAGAAAGAAAGAAAGAAAGAAAGAAAGAAAGAAGAGAAAGAAAGAAGAGAAGAGGGCTGGGGAAATGGCTTAGTGGTTAAGGCATTTGCCTGTGAAGTCTAAGGACCCCAGTTCAATTTCCCAGGACCCATGTAAGCCAGATAGATGCACAAGGGGATGCATGCATCTGGAGTATGTTTGCAGTGACTGAAGGCCTTGACGCACCCATTCTCTCTTTCTCTGTGCCTCTTCCTCTGTCTCTCTCAAAAATAAATAAATAAAATATTAAAAAAGAAAGAAAGAAAGGAGGGAGGGAGGGAGGGAAGGAAAGAATGGAGAAGTGAAAGAAAGAAAGAGAGAGAGAGAAAGGAGGGAGGAAAGAAAGGGGAAATTCAGTAAGAATATAATCATCATTTATCACACGCCAGGCACTTCATTATTCATCTTGCAAGGCGATTGCTTTGATTCTTATGCCTCCTTTAGAAAAACAAGTGAATTGGTCCTACAGATCAGAGAGCTTCACGTATGGAAAATATCTGGGAAAAAATGCATGTGTACTGTACATACAGATTTTTCTTGTCATCCAAACAATACAGTATAACAGCAATTTACATAGCATTTCCATTATATTTGGTATTATAAGTAATCTAGGGATGATTTGAAGTTTATTGAAGGATATGTGGCGGTCCTGCAAATACCGTATCATTCTACATAAGGCATGCTGTAGTTTGGATCATGAATGTCCACCAAAAGCCCATGCGTGGAAGACTTGGTCCCTGCCCCATGGCACTACTGGGAGATGACAGAAGCGTTAATTAAAGGAACTCTCACTTTCACTGGGGTTATGCCTAGAGGTGGGATATAGAACCTCGGTTTCTTTCCTTTTCCTCTCTCTTTGCCGTTCCTAGTCATGAGGTACTTTAGCACATGGTCCCTGCACTGTCATTGGGGCTGGGCAGATGGCTCCATGGTTATGTGTACTTCCTGTGTGAACATGAGGACCTGAGGGGGTCAGACAGCACCAGAGTTTGAATCTCCAGATCCAACACAAACGGCTGGGTGTGGCCACGTGTACCTATAACCACCATCCCACAGGGGAGCAGAGACCCAAGAGTCTTGGGATCAGTAAAGAGACTCCAGCTCAAAACCAAGGCTGGTGGAAGAGCCACAGCGCTGGACACCCTAGTGTCCCCACTGCAGGCAAGCACATGGACTGTCACCCACCACACACACACAAGTTAAAAAAAAAGAAATAAAAAATACTGTAACAATGGGCTGGAGGGATGGCTTAGCAGTTAAGGCATTTGCCTGCGAAGCCAAAGGACCCAGGTTTGATTCCCCAGGACCCACGTAAGCCAGATTCATGAATAGCACATGCATCTGGAATTCATTTGTAGTGGCTGAAGACCGTTGTGTGCCCATTCTCTGTCTACCTCTTTCTCTGTCTCTCTCAAATAAGTAAAATAAGTAAATAATTAAAAAATAATGTAACTGATCACAGACTGGATGGAGCTTATAAAACTGTAAGCCAATATTAACTTTTTCTCTTTATAGGTTGATTAGCTCAGGTATTTGTGATAGTTGATAGCTAAAATGAAAGACCAGAACATCTACAGATTTGGGTATCCAAGGGGTTCCTGAAGCCAGTGTTTCTAAAATGTTCTTGTGATATTGAGAGGAAGCATTCTGAAATGACTGAATATTAATTTCTCTTTTAGATATTAGGAACACTAGACTCAGAGATATAAGAAATTTCCAAGCTCTCACACTTGGCAAGTGGAAGAGCATGGATTTGAACCCATGCCTTTGACCACTGGTTCTTCTATAACCTCTGCTCTAAAGAACCATATAAACAGCCTGGGCAACAGGACTCCTGCACAGAGCCTGGCTGTGGGGACCACCCTGGGAAAGCACTTAGAGGGAGGGCTAGAGGAGCAGAAAATACATTAACTGTGGAATATGCAAATCTGTTGTGTGGCTTGTCTCTCAGAATCATCTAAGCAAAATTTTAAAGCCTAAATTTTTCATGTTCTGCCAAGTTTCAGTCAGAGGTAACTTGACACTCGTGTTTGAATTGTATTAATTTATTGGGCAGCTTTTCCCATTTAGGCCATAACAAATAGGCTTTAAAGACCTCGAGAGTGATGGCGCTCCCTTTTATATTCAGATTGACTTCTAATGCTATTCTGGGGAATTACTCAATAATAACTCTTACCACATCTTGATGAAAAGATAACGGTATTTCCATGGGGTATCTTTTCTTTGCCATGGGTGAAAAATGAAGGCGCATAAAGGCTAATAACGTTATCTGAGGTTTAGCAGCAAATCAAATGAAATTATAGGTATGAGCTAGCTCTGCAAGGGTAAAGAGTGCTATCCAAACATAAGGCATTATTATGAAGAACACTGACACTCCATAACTTTCTGACCGTCACACTCAAGTAAATTTTCCTGACTTCAACCTAGGACATCCAACCTTAAGTGTCATTTTCTAATTCTTTCACTCACTTAGCAAACACTCCTTTGCCAGACACCTCACTCTTGAACTAAGAGCCAAAGATTCAGTGGGAAAAGGAGAGGAAGCACAGATTAGAGGCCTTTCACACTGCCAGTAAAAAAAAGAAAAGAGAAAATTAGGGCTGGGGATACAGCTTTGTAGTTAAAGGCACTTGCTTACAAAGTTTGCTGGCCTGGGTTCAATTCCCAAGCCAGACATGTAAAGCCAGATGGGTAAAAGAAGTGTTCATTTGTAATGCAAGAGGCTCTGGTGTATGAGTGCACACACACACACACACACACACACACACACGCGGGCATGCATGCATGCATTCAGGGGCACACACACAGGCAATAATTAAGTCTTTTAAAAATAAAATTTAGGGTTGAGAAATGGATTAGCAGTTAAAAGCACTTGCCTGTAAAGCCTAAGGACTCAGGTTCAGTACCCCAGTACCCACGTAATCAGAGGTACAAGGTGACCATATGTCTGGAGTTTGTTTACAGTGGCTAGAGGCCCTGGGTTGCCCAGTCTCTCTCTCTATCTGCCACTTTCTCTCTCTCTCTCTCTCTCTCTCTCTCTCTCTCAAATAAATAAATAAATAATAAATAGTTTAAAACAAAAATTAAATTAAAATATCAGAAATTATGTGTCATATATTAAGACACATTGTGCTCAGCAAGAAAACCTTGCTTCTGATTTGCATACACCAAGAATTCAGTAAAGGGGTGTTGGTCAGGGTGAAGCAGAATCCTTCAGGCAGAGCTAGAGAACTTAAATAGAGGTCAAGAGACATCTCAGCCATAAATTACTCATGCCTATTCTTTCTCCTTTTCCTCTGCCCCTTCTTCTTCTCTTTGCCTTTCCTTCCTTTCCCCTCCCCTCCTCTTTCCCTTTTCCTTTCCTTTGGTTTTGTGTGTGTGTGTGTTTTGCTTGTTTTTGTTTAAGGCTCATTCTAGAGCCTAGACTGACCTCAGTCCCCTGATGCTTCCGTCCTCCCAAGCACTGTTATGAGAGGTCTGCATCTCCATGCCTGCCTGATGCACGGTCTTCTAATGTGGCAGATCAAAACAAGTAACCACTGAGCCATCTCCCAGCTCCATTTTTGTGTTTTTTTTTTTTTCAAGTTTGCCTCACTCACAGTGATCCTCCTACCTCTGCCTCCTGAGTGCTGGGGTTAAAGGTGTGCACCACCACACCCAGCCTATATTAAGAAATTTAACCCATTAACAAAATACATTTTTGCCGGCAGTTTTTTCTGCATGTCTTCCGCCCCCCCCCCCCCCCCACCATGGAGCAAATGTCTACATGGTCACTTTGAAAGCTAGTTTTTCCTAAGAATTTGAATGAGCTCAAGTTTACCGCTATCATCACCATCAACAACAAAAGTGGTGCCCACCGCTACCTCACAGTCCAGCCGTCAACATGGCTACTTCTACCTCGCTTGGCAAGTGAACTTATCAAAAGCCTGGGCTTTTTTTCTGCTCATGAGCCACTGAGCCCATCCAAGCTCCAACATCCCCACCTTCAGGAAATAATGCAAAAATCACTTCAGTACCCAGGACCTTTTTGATAGAAAATCAAATAGCACACCAGAAAGCAACCTCCTCTGGGTTTCTTTTCTCCCCCTTTTCTACCTCCACCTTTCCCCTGTCTCCCCACGGAAGCATTGTAACCCTGAAGGCCCATCTCAAGATGTCTACTCCCTACCCCCACCCGAAACTCAGACAGTGAGAGAAAAAGGCAAACATCTGCTCTCGTGTCTACAGGAGAGCAGACTTATGCCAGTGGTCATGCCAGACAGACATCACCACAGACACTCAACACCCTGGGAACTCCAAGTACTGTCCTCCAACAAAAATAAAGACTCAAGGATTCCACATATTTCTGTAACCACAGAAAAGTATTGATGACGGTTCCAAAGAGTTTGAAGTTAACTGAACAATTTCAGAAGAGCTGAAGCCAGCATTAAGGTATTCCAACCATGCCTTTCTCCTCTGAACATTTTTTTTTTTTGTCCTTTTATTAAGACCTATTAGGTTCAGCTTCAGCCAGTGAACTGTTCTATCCTGACACTATTCAATGAGCTCCAATATTAGAGAAATACATTCAGCTCAGCGATAGTCAGATGGCTTATCGTGGCCCATTGTGATTACTTCTAGATCAGCATTGTCCAGTGGCACTTTCTGGAATGGTGGAAATGTTTTTTTTTTTTTATCTAGGCTCTTTGCCAATAAATTTAACTACCACCATCAACATATGGCTACTGGAAATGTGGTTGGTGAGACAGAGAAAACTGAGTTTGTAGTTTTCTTTAATTTTAATTAATTTAAATTTCAGTAGTTTCAGGAAACTAGTGCCACTTGCCATGGACAACACTCTGTGACAGCATGGTTCGTAATCAGAGACGGGAATCTGTACGTGTACAGCTGTGATGGCCTTTACTAACTTCTTTATAGCACAGCTGCCATTCTTCATGCACACTCTCTCCTTCCTGCACTGTGCTTCTCTGTTCTTTACTTTCTAATACCTTCACTCTTTAAAAATGGTCTCTTTCCAAAGTAACACAATTTTAGCAGAAAAGTGGATAAACATCCTTTGGGGTTCACAATTATGGGGCTTTTGGGGAAAGCTTTGATACCATGTTGTATATATTAACTAAGTAGGACCAGGCTAAACACTTAGAGACATTATAGTTGGACCTATGTAGTCATAGGCTCTACACAAGACAGGTTAAAATAACCACAGGCAGAAAAAAATGTGAAAAAAATATATGTCCACTCATCTCAGTACAGATTTCCACCCCCCCCCAACATTATTCTCTAAATGATACACCACAGCAATTTTATATTGTGTCAGGTAATATAAATAATATAGGAATAAAGTATGTAAGAGGCTATGCCTAGGCACCATGCAAATTACTTCATTTTTATACACAGGACCTATACATCTGCAGGTTGTAGTATTCACAGGAGGGTTTTGGCACCAACTTCTTTGCAGACAGCAAGGAGCAATTCTCCTCATCATATGGCCTTCAAGCTCTAGGTGGAAATGTTGCCAGTAAGTTCCACAGCCTGCTGGTCTACCTTGAATGGGACATTGGCCCAGCATTCACCCGTGTTTACCTAAACTGTCTGGTAGTCAGAATCATCTGTGAGTTCCTTCAAGGGAGTTTTGAGGGCTACTGTTGGATATGGTCTACTAGAACATGCAAGGAGAGAGCTCCCAATCTTTATATTAATCTATAGCTCTCCAGCGCTACCGTGACCAGACAATAGGCTTCAAGACAACCTGTCAGAAGTGTTGGCCTGTCCAATATTAGACATGCAATCATCCATAAGAAGGTCTGCCCTACTCCAACTACAGAGCCAGTCCAATATGGTGCTCACTAGAGGGAACTTTTAGAAGTGTTTGATAAGGAATCTGGGGAGACTGAGGGAGGAAACATTTTAAGCTTGTATTAGGAAAAATTTTTTTCCTCCATAAGGAATTTTAAATGTCCACACTGCCAATAAACTGAGGCAGAAAATGCTTCAGGGCCAACAGACAATTCAGAGAGATGTTCAGAGCCCAGGTTAGAAGGAAAAGCTAGCATTCCTGGGTTTTTGAGTGGAAATAAAAGCCAACTGTACATAGGAGATTGAGGACATCACAGGATGGAACAGCACAGGCCACAGGGGCCATCAAGTGAAGAGAAACCTAATCCGTGCTACCTCTGTAATGTCACCTATTTTCTGTGAGGAGTATCTAATGGTCTATATAAACATCCTTAAGATCTTTTTTTTAAAAAAAGATTTATTATTTATTTATTTACTTATTAGAGACAGAGAGGGAGAGAGACAGAAAGAGAGAGAGAGAGAGAGAATGGGTGTTCCAGGACCTCTAGCCACTGCAAACAAACTCCAGATGCATGTGCCACCATGTGCATCTGGCTTATGTGAGACCTGGAGAATCAAACCTGGGTCCTTAGGCTTCACAGGCATGTGCCTTAACCGCTAAGCCATCTCTCCAGCCCCCACTCCTAAGATCTTTTTTTTTGTTTTTATTTATTTATTTATTTGAGAGCAACAGACAGAGAGAGAAAGAGGCAAAGAGAGAGAGAGAGAATGGGCGCATCAGGGCCTCCAGCCACTGCAAACAAACTCCAGATACATGCACCACTTTGTGCATCTGGCTTACGTGGGTACTGAGGAATAGAGCTTCAAACTGAGGTCCTTAGGCTTCACAGGCAAGTGCTTAACTGCTAAGCCATCTCTCCAGCCCCCTTAAGATCTCTTAAGTGTTATTAATACATATAAAATAATAATAATAGTAATAATAATAATAATTGAGTGAGAAGAAATGTTGAGAGTAGAGGAATATGTCAGTAACCTTGATGGTGGTGACGAGTTCACTGATAAATACTTGTCCCCACTGAAATTGCATACATTAAACATGTACAGCTTTATACATGGCAATCACACCCTGAGAAAGTGGCTTAAAACAAATCTTTTAATAGGTTATATATCCAGTTTAACTTCTGTTTGACAAAGTGCATATGTTTTTAACTCTCTGGTGTGGATCCAATCATTTACAAATCCTTTTGCTATTTTTCTATAGACTCCAAATTAAAACCTTGCCCCCCCCCAAAAAAAAAATGCTGAGTGTGCCCACCAGGGTTGAATGAGTCATGCCTACTCACTACCAACAGGCTTCTGGTTGCAGAGCAAGCCCGGCAAGTACTGTTCTGCTTGAAACAGCGCTTCGCTGAGGCTCGTTTCCTGAAATGGTTGATTTCACTGAACCGTTTAAAAGCACAGTCTGGAGATGGCTAGAAGTAGAGGTCCTCTCCTCCTCTTCCCCTCCTCCTCCCTATTCTCCCTTCTGCTTCTCCTCTTCCTTCTCTTCTTCTTCCTTTTTTAAATATTTTATTTATTGATTTATAAGTAGAGAGAAATAGAAGAGAGACAAAGAGAGAATGGGTACGCCAGGGCCTCTAGCTGCTGCAAACGAACTCCAGATGCGTGTGTCACCACGTGCATCTGGCTTTACGTGGACAGTGGGGAATCGAACCCAGGTTGTTAGGCATTGTAGACAATCGCCTTAAAACTGCTGAGCCATGTCTCCAGCCCCTCCTTCTTTTTGTTTCTTTCTCTCCTTTCCAGTATATTTCTAAGCTCAAAACTGCAACTATGTACTCAGAGCATACTGCTTCACCTGCATCATTTTCTTCCCACTTAATCTCTCTCAATGAGGATGGTGAGCCAAATTTTCCAGAGCTTTCTATTACCAATGTGAATAAAGGGGAAATGCATACCACCAGTGGCATTGGGGCCGAGAGGGGAAGGGGAACAAGCTAACTGGCTGCAGCTGTGCCGAAGCTGGGTCTCGTTGTTTGTGTTTTCTCTGGCCTGTGAAGATTGGTCTTTAAACTGACAGGTGTGTCACTTCCTTTGAAGATGTGTGGATATTGGACTCAGTCTCCTTGTCCTGTTGAGTACTCTATAACTCAAGAGCATTTTCTTTACTCCTTCACTAGAAATTTCCTGGGTTGTTGTGGAAATGCAGACCCGAAACCCAAGAGGACTTCCTTTCCCTTTTGAAGACGTAGGCTGCACTAAAGATGGAGACAGATGAAGTGTTCAGACTCACACGTTGTTCACTCGGTTCCTGGGCACTAACACGCTCATACTGATTCCATGGGCTCTTGTCTTCTGCCTTTGAACATTTCCATTCTTGCCATATTATATTTCCACGCTTCTGTTATTAGGAGCATCTGCTCAGATGAGTTTACTATCATTTATCTCACTTATTGTAACATAGAGCACGCCATTAGTGTTGCTTAGAATTACCCCAGCTCCAATGAAGATGCTTTAATAGTTTTGAAGGAAAGCCACCCAAATTACAGTGCATGGGGAAAAGTGGGGGAGGGCTCACAGCTCTATAAATGTGAAGATCTTCAAGCCTTGTGCTGCATTCTTTTTCATTCATTTTCCCTGGAGCAGGTTAAACCTCTTGAATTAAGTTTCATGCTCAGATGCCAATAGAAATGGAGGGCGCATAGAGACTGATGTTCACTTGGATGTGTTTGATGCTGGAGTGTCATTTTGCCTTCATCCCTCTCATCACCTTCTCAAGCTTTCTGAAAGGAATCCAGTATTTCCAATTATTTTACCATTTCTCCCAAATACGTGATATGGGAGCATCATGATAGCTATATGACTTTTGTTTTATTTTTTAAAATAATTTCTCAAGTTAGTTTTTAAAATAATAGCTATGGAGGGTTTAGCTGATTCCAATTAAGAGATGTTATATAATACAATTAAGAGATGCTATATAATCGCCTTCAATTTCAACAGTAAAAAGAACTCATATTGCTTTTTAGAATTCTGCATGCCTCTTTAAATCAACATACAGCCCAAAGCCACAGTCATTCACTCCTGAATTTGCATCTTTCAGAAGTAGGAAGATTCCCTTCCAGGGTAGAATTATACCCAGTTTCTCTTCATTCGATGACTCTGTGCTTGTGCGCCCCCTGCTGTCTTGGTTTATGGCAACAACTGTTGAAGAATACATCTAAGAGCAAGCAGACAGGTAGAAATCAGTAAAAGAGAATGAAGGTGGCTAAAATGTCTTCTGTCTACACCGCAAGGAGTCTAGACACTCACTCTGATGGGAAGAATCCATATCTTTAGAATTTGCCTCCTTTTCTTACGATTGTCTCAGAAACCTAATTTCCCATAGTTTTTAAAACACCTGTATACTGCACAGTTTTAACATTTGTCTTTCAAAATGGAGGTTCCAAGCAGGATGCTTGAGCATGAGAGAATATTGATATGTCTGTGTATGTGCATGTGATATAGACACTGAGGCACGAGAGGTGTGTGTATGTGTGTTTTAGTCCAGCTGCCCTATTTCTCTCTCTCTCTCTCTCTTTCTCTCTTTCTCTCTCTTTAAATATGAGCCAACTGAGCCTTCCTCTACTTAGTACAATGTGTCATATAAGTGTAGTTCCACTGGGCTTGGTAATACATGCCTTTAATCCCAGCCCTCGGGAGGCACAGATAGGAGAATTGCTGTGAGTTTGAGGCCAGCCTGGGACTACAGAGTGAGTTCCAGGTCAGCCTGAGCTAGAGTGAGACCCTACCTCAGGAAAAAAAAAAAAAAAAGTGTAGTCCCAAGCCCACACCACCACTCATGCCTCTTCCAGCCACACAACTGATCCTGTGTAGAAATTTTGGGCGCCCTGTCTCACAGTAGATCGAAATGTCTGTTAATTGACATTTGTATATAATGTGGAATTGATTAGATGATATTCTGAAATTTCCTTGTATCTCTAACTTCCCACAACAACATACTCGGGTAAGTAGTCACTTCCAGAAGTATTTACATCCCATCCTAGGTGGCCGACTGATGTCCACGCAGGATTTGGTTTTTTTAGGATCTGTAGCAGTTATCTTCTCATTGCTGGCACAGAACACCCACCTAAAAGTAGCACCTGGAAGGGAGGATTTATTTTGGCTTACAGTCCTGTGGGGATGTTTCGTCACGGTAGGGAAGGCATGGCAGAGCTGAGGCTGGGCATCACATCTTGCCCTGGCAGCTCAGAAGTGGCAGCAAGACTAAGTTAACTCTAGCAAGGAAGCTTGGGCTATACCACCTGAAGGCCCACCCTAAGTGGCATATCGCCTCTACCTACCAAATTGCTACCAGCTGGGAATTTAACATGAGGTTTAATCACAAACACATGAGATTGTGGGGGGTGGGGTACATTTCATATTCAAACCACTACAGCAGCTGACTGCAGTCCCAGTGCGCGATGCTTTCTTTGGCTGCCTCCAAATGCTTCTGATGTTCTGTGCACCTGTTTCTCTTCTTGAAGGCCATCACCCTCAAGGTTGGGGGGGGGGCACATGCTACCAAGACCCCCACTGTATCCTACTTAGGAGGCTCTCAATGTCTTAATCATTGTTTGCTAAGAGGAAGAATAGTGAGTTCAAGGCCACCCTGAGAATATATAGTGAATTCCAGATGAGACTGGGCTACAGTGAAACCCTGCCTCAAAACTCCCACACCCCCAAAAATAGTCCATGTAGGTGACTTTCTGGTTTTAGGGCAAGCAGAAGGGCTCACCTCTAAATGGCAATGCCAACCACTGAATCCATAAACACCTGAATCTATAAACACCCCTGCACTGAACTAAAATGACCTTAGCAGTCAAATTGCAAGAGATACATTTTTCTTATTATGTCTCATCCAAGAAACTAAGTGGCAAAGGCCAAGGATAAGAACATGGTTCTCTAAGCTTATGATAAAGAAGAAACAGTAGGAAGTTCTTGGGGGGTTGACTGCTTTCACATAAGAATTATTGCCCTAGTTTTTAGAAAGTTCTTCAAAATGGCTCTTGTGGACATTACCCTGCTTTTATCTCAAACATACTTGACTTTTATTTCTCTCTCATTCAAGCCTTTGGTTAAGAGAAAATGAGCCTGAAATGACAATTCAGAGGAGACACTCCAGCAACGGAAGACCTGATTTCCTAACAGAGGTTTCCATTGACTTTGGGTAAGTGGCCAGAACAAAATCTCTCTGTGTGTAGCGGTCGTTGCCTTGAATCTGACCCCTATTTCTGCCACTGTTAACCAGGAATCCTGTCACCAACTGGAGGACATTTAGCTGGTTTCAAAAGAGCCCTGCTGAAATATGGTGCTTGAATTCCCACCACCTCTTCCCTCTAGGGGCAATTATTCTACCACTTTGTCTTATTCTGCCCTAGAGCACACCTGGAAGGAACTGCTAGAGCCTGGACTGTATAGAAACCCCCTCAAAGGGCTGGCACCAATATAAAAGCCATTCCTGAGCGGGAGCTATTGCTGCCTGCACCCAGCGCTTTCCCCTCCATCTGAAAGTTGCTAAACATTAAGATCAGACCCAAGGGGCTGGAGAGGTTTCTCAGTGGTTAAAGCACTTTCCTGCAAAGCCTAAGGACCTAAGTTCAATTCCTTAGTACCCATGTAAAGCTAGATGCACAAGATGGCACATGTGCTTGGAGTTCGTTTACAGTGGCTACAGGCCCTGGTGCACCCATTCTCTCTCCCTCTCCATCTGCCTTTTTCTCTTTCTCACTCGCAAATAAACAAATCAAATTATTTTAATAAATATATAAAAAAGATCAGACCCAAGGAGTGAGGCATTGCTCTGTCCTGTAATTTACTTTCTCCCTGGGTGTTCCTGCAATGATAAATTTAACTAGGATTTCTATTAATTGTAAAACTCTCCAGATAAGGTGAAAACTTAAGGTTCTCTTAGCTTATTCCTCCTCTCCTAGCCCAGTCACTCTTAATCCATCTGACAAGTGATTCTGTGAACAAATGTGAAAGCTCTCCATAGATACTCACTGCAACTCCTAACAGTCTAGGTTCTTTTATTTCATGAATTCAAAAGGATACCACAAAGATATACAAAAGGACATCTCCTTTTTTTTTTTTTTTTTAGCCTGTTTGTTTGGTGAGACAGGGTCTCATTCTGCCACCCAGATTGTCCTGGGACTCACTAGCCCAAGCTAGCCTTGAACTTGCAGCGAGAGTCTTCGTCCTCAGCCTCCCTAGTGCTGGGATTACAGGTGTGAGCAACCATGCCTGGCTTGCTCTTTCTCCCCTCCTCCCGTTCCTCCTTAGCAGAATTACTGGAGATCTTATGAAATCTTGGTTACTTGCTTGTCTGGTTGTTTCCACTTCTAGACACTGAAGTTGCTTGAAAGCAGGAATTCCAGTCTCTGTTTTTGTCCTCAGAACCTTTACCAAGTGCTTGGCACATAGTAGTGACTCAATAAATACTTGTCAATGGATCGTGGTCCAAGTAAGAATATGTTTAGAAAGTAATTGTTTGCCTTGATATTTTTATACAAGATATGGATCTCTGTAACATGATTAAATTAAATGAAAACATGGTCAGGGAGTTGGGAGGAGGGATGCCCCAAGTCCACATTTCTAACTGGTCTATAGAGCACATTTGAGGTGGTGAGGCTATCCAGGACCAAGGTGGATTTATTTATTTTTTAAAATAATAGTTTATTTATTTGAGAAAGAGAGCATAAGAAAGTGGCATGCCGGGGCCTCTTGCCACTGCAAATGAACTCCAGACTCATGCACCACTTTGTGCATCTGGCTTCATGTGGGTAAGTAGGGAACTGAATCTGGGCCACTAGGCTTTGTAAGCAAGTGTCTTTAACCACTGAGCCATCTCCCCAGCACCTAAAGTACATTTAAAATAATCAAATCATTCATTTCATCTTTAGGACAGAACACTGGTCATATAGCAATGTTGGCTGTGTTGTTTGTTAGTGTGTTTTTTTATGAATACCCTGACCCCTTGAAAGTGCACACACAGAATAACCACAACAGGAAATATTCCAAATATGGAAATAAGAAATTTCATAATTGGCAGGCTGCTTGATACATTGATGTGAAAAATAAGGTTTGAAAAATTCTATGAAGGCAATTTCATTCCCATTTGATGTTGTATCCTGTTTCTTTATGGCCACTGATGTAAAACAAATGCACTCAGATGGATCCGGAAGGGAATCTTGACTCTTCACACATATTATTTCATTGCTTCACAGATGTTTGGAGGAAGAAAGAACAGTGATTCATAGGCCAAGAGTGACTCCTTCAAGGCCACTCCACACAGATTTTTTAGTTCCTTCACTGGTGATGCCTACACGCCATTTTGCCTCTTCGTGGAAGAATTTAAGATGTATTCTTCCTTTACTAGCACCAAAAAAAAAAAAAAAAAAAAAAAAACTGATACGCAGCTCTCCTGATAGTTATATAACAGAGAGCCAAAGTGAGAGAGACAAAAGAGCATATCTGCCTCAGAGACACTGAGGGCTCCATTCATCACGAAGGACCTGCTAACTTCCACACACAGCGAACTATTTATTGCGGAGTCACCCGAACTACTGGTGGCTGTTTTGTGCCCCCCCCCCGACCCTCGGCCCTAGCAGGAGAATGTGAACAAGAAAAAAACATCTAGCTGGGTGTGGTGGCGCACACCTTTAATCCCAGCACTCGGGAGGCAGAGGATCTCCAAGAGTTCGAGGCCACCCTGAGACTACATAGTGAATTCCAGGTCAGCCAGGGCTAGAATGAGACCCTACCTCGTAAAACCAAAAACTTAAAAAAAATAAAAATCTGTGGTCCTCACTGTGGGCTCACCTCTGGCCAGGTCACAGAGGAACAATGCTGAATCCAGGGACAGCCAGAGTTCCGGTTTGCTTTCCAGCCCTGCCCCTCTGATTGCCCCAACTTCATGCCCTCCCCTGTGTAGACCACTTTTTCAGAAGGGCAAGACCTCACTCTCCTAGAATCGTGAACACCAAGGCAGAGACTCCAGCAGGGAAAAAATAAAAATAAAACAATATAGGAGCTCTTCCAGGCTCCAATGTCCAATGGAGCTCTGTGTCCAGGGTAGCTAAACTATGGCGTCATAGCTCCCCTATGAAGTTTGCCGATCTGACAGGTGGAAATTAAACAGGGGAGTATGATGTCTTCTGAGAAAATGAAAGTGAGGCTCTAGTCCCTGCCTTGACATGTTCCACTACTGGATGTCACCTAGGAGTGACTGCTCTAAATTCTGGCCACTGAAGAAGGACATTTCAGTTGCTCCTTCATGTGCATATACACTTCAGCACACAACTCTACACAGACACATCCACGCACACATGCATAACACACACACACACACACACACACACACACACACACACACACACGGTGAGCACACAGACTCTGATTAAAAACCTTCCCGGTTCTGGGAGATGAATATGTGGATAAAGTGTTTGCATGGGGACCCTGAGTCAGGATCCACTGAACCCATAAAATGCCAGGTATAGTGGTATTCACCTGCAATGCCATCACTGGGGAGGCAGAAGCGGGAGGGTCCCTAGGGCTTCCTGGCTAGCTGATCTAGCCAAACTGGTGAGATCTAGGTTCAGTCTGAGACCCTGTCTCAAAAACCTAAGGTGGAGCTGGGGGTGGGGGTACACATCTTTAATCCCACATGGAAGGCAGAGGTAGGAAGACCACCGTGAGTTTGAGGCCACCCTGAGACTACATGGTGAATTCCAGGTCAGTCTGGGCTAGAGCAAAACCCTACCTTGAAAAAAAAAAAAAAAGGTGGAATTTTGATAGAGATCAGAGAAAGATCTGGCTTCTCCTCACCTCTTGCCTAAAGGAGTTCCCTAGATCTGTTTTCTCAAAAAACAACCTAAGCCCCTCCTCCCTGGGAAGGAGTTCCTCTTTCCTAGAATTGAGGTTTAAATCTGATCCTGGCATTGTGGTTGGTTAACCTCAGCCCCAAAACTTGCCACCATGGCTGGCCTATTCCTGAGCCAGCCCCTGAGCCCAGATCAATCAGCTCTTGCTCAAACTCACCTTAGTCTGAGGGTAAATCCACCACAATAAGATCATAAATAGATCCTTACCAGGTGAGTAAGGTCTCTTTTGGCTTTTCATTTCTGCTGAACCTCCAGGTCCCTGCTCTGGTAAGCCCTCCTCACCTCAGCTCATCTGAACCCAGATGGGGGGGCTCCTGTTTCCATGTGGCCTCTCTACTCCCTCCTGCCTTCCACATGGCAGGAGCTCTCTGTACTTTTCTTTCTCTTTTAATATAGTCTCTTTAAGTCCTAAAAAAAAAAAAGAAAAGAAAGAAAGAAAGAAAGAAAGAAAGGAAACGTGGAAAGAGACTAAGAAAGACACATGACATTGACCTCTGTCTTCCACACCACATGCACACATAAGTGCAACCTGAACCTGCACACACGTGTGAACCTGCACAAATATGAACATAAACAGATACATGTATGTATACTATGCCACATACATACACATGCCAAAAAAAAAGAAAGAAAGAAAGAAAGAAAGAAAACCCTCCCTACTTCTAAACCAAATAGTGTCAAATCAGAGACCCCTAACTTAGAAATGCCCTTCTGCCCAACTTTCTTGATCTGTTATTTCATTGTAGGGATGGGAAATTAAGAAGTCCTGTGGAAGTACTGAGGAATGCCACTGTTCCTTAACCCTGAAGCTCCACTGGATTCTTGCTCATTGGTTCTGCTTGATCTCTGAATCCTGCCACTCCCACACCCTAGTTCTTTGACCACAACCTCTTCTCTGTTTCCTAGGCGTTTTTGTTTCATAACTTCCAAGACCTCCTCCTGATCCTCAAATATTTACTGTCACATAGTGGGTATCTTATCCTTACAAGCAGACAGATGTCTCCAGGGCTGACCCCATGCATGGATCTCCACATAGCACCTACCTCGAGGGCTTGCCTCTGAGTATATATCTGTCCCATACTCTGAATGCTCTGTCACCTCTTGCTGGACTCTCCCCAACCCTAATGGTTGCTTAGGTGACTGCTGGTTACCTAGCACTGTCTTTTACCAACCAGATGGGCTTCCTGTCCTTGGCCCTCCTGTCTCTCTCTGTCACACCTGGAGCTCCATGTCCCATTTCCCAAGCTGCCTGGCCCTCGTTCCTGCACGTATCTATGTCAGGGGATGGAAGTCTTAGATGAGTAACAAGACCATCCATTCTAGCAACCTGCTGGACTATACATAATGACAGTGCACTATTATGTTAACCATGTTACCGTACCTACCGAGATGTGAATCACAAAAGCTGTCCCTAAATGTCCTTAAAAAAAATTTTTTTTTTTGCCAGGCTGGAGAGATGGCTTAGTGGTTAAGGTGCTTGCCTGAGAAGTCTAAAGACCCAGGTTCAACTCCCCAGAACTCATGTAAGCCAGATGCACATGTTTAGAGTTCTTTTGCAGTGGCTGAAGGCCCTGGCATGCTCATTCTCTCTCTATCTCTCTCTCCCTCTCTCTCTCTGTAAATAAGTAAAAATAAAATAAGATTAACAAAAATTTATTCCAATATGCCACTGTTACACAGATAATAGGGCTGCCAGGACAAAGTGGATGTTATGAAAGGCACATTAGGTGTTCCTGGGCCTGAGGATTTCTCTTACTCCTGACACTGCCCTTAATTTGTAATCTGGAAATCTTTGAAAAATAATTATTTCTTCTTCTGGTGGTAAGTGAGTCAGTGAGGGGAAGGTGCAGAAGAACTCAAGAAATTCTCTGCCTATGCATGGATACAAATGCACAAGTGCTCACTTAAGACAACTTGAAAACAGTAAAATCTAAAACACACACGGGGGAGGGGTGCTTCACTGTCTATCATAAAATAGAAATGTGGCTTAGTTGTTTGCCAAGTCTCATCTATCCTCTTCTTCTTCCTTTCCTGTCTTTTCTTCCTCCCTAGCTCTTTTTCTTTCCTTATTTCGGACAGCATGTCACTATGTTGTCCAGGCTGGCCTCAATATGTTTAGCTCAGTTAATTCTCCTGCCTCATTCTTCTCAGTAACTGGGGCTACAGTAGCCTGCCACAACACCCATCCTGACTAATTTCTTTATTGCAAACATTTTTTATGTGAACTATAAGCTGTAACATACACATCCCCAAAGGCTTCTGAACCGCCAGCTCCACCAGAGAGCATCCAGGACAAGCATTCCTCCCTTCCTTCCCTCGAGTTTATGATGACCCCTGCCCCCAAACAGGGCAGACCTATACACTCACAGCTAATTACATAGTGTTGACAAAGAATACTAGCAAAGATCATCTACTAAAAATTTCCAGGGGGGTGGGCATGGTGGCATATGCCTTTAATCCCAGCACTCAGGAGGCTGAGGTAGGAGGATAGCTATGCATTCAAGGTCACCCTGAGACTAATTCCAAGCTGGCCTGGGCTACGGCAAGATCCTACCTTGAAAAACCAAAAGAATAAAATAAAATAAAAAACAACAAAAACCAAAAAAATGGGGCTGGAGAGATGGCTTAGCAGTTAAGCGCTTGCCTGTGAAGCCTAAGGACCCCGGTTCAAGACTTGATTCTCCAGGACCCACGTTAGCCAGATGCACAAGGGGGCACACGTGTCTGGAGTTCGTTTCCAGTGGCAGGAGGCCCTGGTGTACCCATTCCCTCTCTCCCCCCCCCCCCTCTCTCTGTCTGTCGCTCTCAAATAAATAAATAAAAATTTAAAAAAAAAACTTTCTAGGGGGCTGAGGAGATTGGTAATGCACTTGCCTAAGGACCTGAGTTCAATTCCCAGAGCCCATGTAAAACAATGACAGACATGGTGGAGTCCACAAATAACCTCAATGCTGGGCAGGGAGGGTACAGAGACAGGAGAATCTCTGGGACTTGCTGGCCAGCCAGTCCAACTTTCTTGCCAATGAGAAACCCTATTTTAAAAAAAAAAAAAAAAGATGGATGGTATGGTGTTCCTGAGGAATGACAACCAAGGTTGTCCCCTGACCTCCACACACTCAAACATGTACACAACCCACACACCCACAAGAAATTTCCAACCAGGATTTCACAACAAGATGAAATGACTTATCATCACTAGACTGGGCTAATTAAATTGTAACCTTAATTTGCACAGCTTACTTTTTTTTTTTAATTTTAGAGAGAGAGAGAGAATTGGTGCACCAGGGCCTCAGCCACTGTAATCAAACTCCAGATGCTTGCACCACCTAGTGGGCATGTGTGACCTTGCACTTGCCTTGCCTTTGTGCATCCGGCTTATGTGGAAGCTGGAGAGTTGACCATGGGTCCTTAGGCTTCACAGGCAAGCTCCTTAACCGCTAAGCCATCTCTCCAGCCCAATTTGCACAACTTTTAACCTTGAATACTCCCAGAAAGTTAAAGAAAATTTAGGCTGGGGCTGTAGCTTGGTGAAAATTTGTGTGCCTAGAACAAAAAAATGCCTATAACCTTGTACCCAGACCCTCAGAAGAAGAAGAAATACTATTAAGGGTCAGGAAGGTGTTTTTCTCTACCTCACTTTCATGGTGGTTTGAATCAGATGTCTCCCATTAACTCACATGTTCTCAGTGCTTGGTCCCCAGCTGGTGGTACTTTGGGAGGCAAAGTCTTACTAGAGGAGGTGTGTTGTTGGGGCAGACGTAGGGGTGTTATAGCCAGCTCCCCTTTGCCAGAACTCTGCTCACTCTCCTGCTGCTGTTTTCTTAGCTGCTGTGGCAGAGGTGATGTCCAGCCTTTGCTTATGTCATGATGTTCTGCTGCCATCATGGAGCTTCCACTCAAGACTCTAAGCCAAAATAAACAACTTTCCTCCTATCAGCTACTTTTGACAGGGTGCTTTAGCTCAACAACAAGAAGGTAACCGCAACAACTCTATGCCCACTGTTTCAGTTACCTTCCCATTGCTGGCACAAAGAACCTGACCAAAAGCAACTTGTGGGAGGAAAGGGCTCAGTTTTCACCTTATAGACTCAAGGGGAAGCCCTGTGATGGCAAGGGGAGATGTGGCATGACCAGAGGCCACACATCACCTCCTGGCCAACATCAGGTGGACAACAGCAGCAGGAGAGTGTGCCAAACACTGGCAAGGGGAAACTGGCTATAACATCCCTAATTCTACCCCCCAAAGTAGACCTGGGACCTAGCATTCAGAACACATGAGTTTATGGGGGACATCTAATTCAAACCACCATACCCACCCTCTGGAGATGTGCCTACCAGTGCACACCAGCCCTCTGGAGCTATGCCCACCAGCAAATCTCTAGGAGAAGAAGCCTCAGCAAAGCTGTAAGTCAGACACTTTACGTGTCTGTTGTTTAACAAATTACACCTTACTTTGTGGCTTAAAACAATAGCTATGATGTAGCTCTGTACTCTCTGGTTTGGCAATCTGACTGTGCTGGGTGGTTCCTACAGTCTCAGCTTGATACACACGCACTTGCCCTCAGCTGCCCATCAGCTGGGGGTTCAGTGGCTAATGACTGGAGCAATGGCAGTACGAGGGTCATCTGTGCCTTGTTCTCCATCAGACCTATTCACGTGGTAGTCGGGTAAGGTTCTGAGGAGGATCGAACAGGCAAGACCTCTTCAGAGCTAGGCTCAGAACTGGCACAGTGTAGCTTCTACCACTTTTTTTTTTTTTTTTCGTTTGTTTGTTTTTTGAGGTAGGGTTTTACTCTAGTCCAGGCTGACCTGGAATTCACTAGCCTTGAACTCACAGCGATCCTCCTACCTCTGCCTCCCAAGTGCTGGGATTAAAGGCGTGCACTACCACACCCGGCTCTTTCTACCACATTTTGATCAAAGCAAGTCACTGAATCAGTTGGATTCAAGGGGTAAGAAAATTGACTCCACCTCTTGATGGGAGGAGAATAGATTAGTTAGATTGACGGATGCAGGGAAAGGAATAACCACAGCCAGCTTTGCAAGCCATTTACAAGAGCCTTGCCCTGAAACAACCCTTTTCATCACAAGATAGTACAGAACACATCCCAAGTTCTGGTTCAGACTCTAGCCTTTGTTTCTAACCCAGAATGGTGGGGGTGGGGGGCTCTGCCTCAGTACCTAGAAGAAGTCCCTGAATTCCCTGAATTCTTCAGGAGCTAGGCTAAAACCTGCTGGTCCAACTAGCCTTCCAGTAACATCTCTGACCTCTTACTGGGCCATTCAATGGATCACAGCTCTGTGTAAAAGACTTCCAGCTCTCTGGGGATTTACTGTACAAGGGACAGAAACCACCAACTAGAGGCACCTCATACCTCCAATGTCACATAAGTGCCAGTAGCAGACAGGACCTATATTTGGGTCCTGCCTCCCTGTCCTGGACACTGCTGTGCTCCTTGAATGAGGGAGTACCTGGAAGTGAATCACCCTCCAGGGCCCTCTGTGCATTCTCAGGCTGGAGAGATGGCTTAGCAGTTAAGGTGCTTGCCTGCAAAGCCTAAGGACCCAGGTTCGATTCCCTAGGGCCCACATAAGCCAGATGTACAAAGTGGCACATGTGTCTGGCGTTCGCTTGCAGTGGCTGGAGGCCTTGGAGCACCTGTTCTCTCTCTCCCTCTCTCTGTCTGTCTCTGTGTTTCTCTCTCAAATAAATAAATAAAAATAAGTACTTTTTTTTTAAAAAAAGAAAGTCTTCTCAAGAGAAAAGTTGGGAGTCATTATGGTTAATTTTCTGTGACAACTTGGCTAGGCCACTCCACCCAGATATTCAGTCAAACATCATCTTCAATGTTTTCATTTAGAAGTGTTTAGGTGAGATTGGCATTTGAATCAGAAGACTTAGAGTGAAGCAGGCTAGTCTCTATAATATAGGTGGGCCTCATCAATTCACTTCTTAATTCACTATCTTAAGAAATAAACAGACTTCCCTTTAGCCAGAGGGAACTCTGAACTAATTTTCCCATGGGTCTCTACCACAGTGGGCTTTCTGAAGATTTTAAGACAATTCCTTAAAATTAATATCTCTGTATAGACGCATACCATTGGTTCTGATCCTCGCAGAAACCCTGACTGATCCAGCGGGGAATGTCCAGGGGGACATTCCACAAGACAGCAAATGTCAGCAGCCATGATGGCACACCTGGAATCCCAGCACTCAAGACGCTGTGAGTTCAAAGTCAGAATGAGCCACATAAGGACACTCTGTATCAAAATAAAAAAAATAATGTTGTCACCATAGTGCTTAAAATTCTGAATGAAAGAAACACTTGAACCATGGTATCTGAAAACTGTAACATTTAGTGCTATGTATGCTTTCAGTAGGTGAAAAAGAGAAACAAAGTTGGGGGAAAAGGAGGAAGAGAACAAGTTTAAATTCAATTTTGTTACCTTAGTCCCAGTTACACTAAGTATTTGAGATGAAGGCACAGTATTTTACATTTGTAGCCAAGCTGATATGTACAATTTATCATCCCATTTCATCTCCTATTTTATGTTTATACTTTTAATCAAAATGATCACTTAATGTGTTTCCTGAGTACATTCTATAGAGGAACTACTAGGTTTTTACTTATCTAAGTTGGCTATTTCCCAAGAACAGAGTAAAAAATAAATACATATTTTAAAAATGTTATTATAGGGCTGGAGAGATGGCTTAGAGGTTAAGGCACTTGCCTGCAAAACCAAAGAAGCCAGGTTCAATTCTCCAGGACCCATGTAAGTCAGATACACAAGGTGGTGCATGTGTCTGGAGTTCATTTGCAGCAGCTGGAGGTCCTGGCAGGCCCATTCTCTCCCTCCCTTTCTCTCTCTTTCTCTTTCTCCCCATCTCTGTCTCTCTCAAATAAATAAAAATAAAATACAAAAATAAATAAAATGTTATAATATTTACTTAAATTATCCCGGGAAACAAGATTTAGAAACAAATGTTTATGAAAACAATAATGTAAAAACTTTCCCCACCACAGGACTCCTGTGAAGTTGTCACAGATCTCAGGTTGAAGCAAAGAGCTCAAGAATGGTTTCAGGGGCTGGAGAGATGGCTCAGCAGTTAAGGCGCTTGCCTGCAGAATCTAACAACTGGAGTTCAATTCCCTAGTTCCCATGTAACGCCAGATACACAAAGTGGTGAATACATCTGGAATCTGTTTGCAGTGGCTTGAGGCTCTGGTGTGCTATTTATTTCTCTTTGTCTGTCTTTCTTCTATCTCTCTTTGCTTGCAAATAAATAAATAATTTAAAACAAACAAACAAACAAAAAGAATGGTTTCAGGAAGGGAGCAGAGTGGAAGAACTAGAAACCACAGTGATATGCTTGAGCCTCCAAGAGTCATCTAAGCCCAAAGACGTCAGGATCCGGAGGAGGCAGTCACGCTGACCATGGTCTCCATCGTATGTGACACCTGACAGCCCAGCTGCTTTGTTGGGCAGCTGAGTCCAAACCCGAGAGACTTATATACAATGTGACTCTCAAGCCCCCAGCAGAAGTCCTTCTATATGGGCAACTAAAAGCCTTTTGACTAAGAGTGGAAAGTAGACCTATAGTGTCAAACCCTCACAGCTCATCATTGCAAAGGAATTTTCATTTGTTGGTCCACACTGCCACCTGCTGGCATTGGTCATCCTTCTCTGTCAAGGACTTGCTGCTTCCTTCCAGTATTATCAGCTCATGCTTTATTCTAAAATCCATATATATGAAGTGTTCCTTTACTCGTGCATGAAACGTTCCCACTAATGTTAAGGAAAACACCTGCCAAGCCAGGACATCAAACACAAGTTATGCATTCTGGTCACAGATAAGCGGCAGAGTAACAGCTGAGAAGCTAAAAATAACCAGGTAACTGAACATTCCACATCGGGTTTGGATAATTACCACTTACAGTTGTCAGTTGTTTGATTGCCCAGTAATTACAGTTTAAGTTAAACAGGTAAATCTGATGGGTACATATTTGTTTGTGGACAAGGTTAACAGCACCCCAGATGAAGCATCATGGCATCGTTCTTCAGTAGCTCCATGGTAATTAATGGGCTGTTATGGGATTTTTACATATGCAAATCAATACTTAATACGGAAATGTCTTCAGAGGACAGATGGGTTCATGAGAAACAGTGTTTATCATTAGCATGTACTCCTTCATGGACATCACCGGGTGCAGGTAGTCAGGAAACTGTCAATATGTGTCTGAAAAGCCATTTCAGAGGCTTTCCGAGCCAGGAAGCCCATTAGCTGTCACAAATAGGAAGAGTCCCCAAAGTCCTTCCAGGGCTAATGAATCATGTCCTCCCCTATTAGCTCGAATGTTATTCCTTTGCCATCATCCCTATAGAAATAAAGGAAGGGAAATAAGGAGATGTGAAAAAGGAAGAGGAGAGAAACACACATGAGGTTATGAAGGCAACAGGTTTACAGCTGCATGCATTGAGGTCGAATCCCTAAGTCGCTCAATAGTATATTCTCAGACAAGCAGGATAGCTTAGAGAATCCTGTATTTGTTCTTCCCAGAAAAAGTAAACATGTAGGGAATATTTTCAACGACCAGAGAGACTCCAGGATGATTTTAGGAATAAATATCACATATAACAATAGTGTGGGTGGGGACAGACAGGGGCATGGAGGTAGGATGAATCCACAGGCTCTCAAACAGCCAGAAGAGGGGCAACTGAGTCCTGGCCCAGCTGTCCCTAGATTTCTGTGCCTACTGATACAATCATGAGCTGGTGTTACTCCGACCAACCAGGTAAGTCCACAGCCTTCCTGAACCCCTAATACCCCATTACAGGGCCAGTCATGTGTGCCAGGCAATTGGGATACTGACTATGCCCTCTGCCTTCAAACAAAAGATTAAAGTACGGTCTGGAAAGATGGCATAGTGTTTAAGGCATTTGCCTGCAAATCCAAAGGACCCAGGTTCATTTCCCCAGGACCCACGTTAGCCAGATGCACAAGGTGGCACATGAATCTGAAGTTTGTTTGCAGTGGCTGGAGGCCCTGGAGCACCCATTCTTTCTTTCTCTCTCTCTCTCCTCCCCCTCTTTCTCTCTGTCAAATAAATAAATAAAAATAAAATATTTTTTAAAAAAAAATCTCCCTCTGGAGGACAAAAAATGGTCACTAAAAAAGAGCTGAGAACAACAGGCTGAATTGGATCTGTGTGCACCATATGCATGTATGAAAACATCACACCAAACCACATCAACAGATACAACTATGGTAATAAAAAATTAATTTTACATAGGGCTGGGATGTAGTTCAGTGGGTAGAGTACCTACTTAGCATACATGCCGCCCACGTTCCATTCTCAGCACTCCATGTAATGGACATGGTGGTGCGTTCCTGTAATCCCAGCAGGAAGTTTAGTCTCGAGGTCATCCTTGGCCACACAGCAAGTTCAAGGCCAGCCTGAGCTATAGGAAGTCCTGTCAAGAATAAGGAAGGGAGGGAGAGAGGGAAGAAGGGAGGGAAGGAAGATGAAAAGGAAAATAAAGAGGGAAGGATGGAGAAAGGGAAGAAAGAAATAAGGGAAATAAAAGAAAGAAGGAAAGGAAAGGAAGAAAATAGCTGGATGTGGTGGTGAATGCCCATAACCCTTGTCTGTACTCAAGAGTCTGAGGAAGAATTGTGACCTCCATGTTGACCTGGGCTAGAGCTCTGACACTGTAGAATAGCAGTAGAACACTTGCCTAGAATGTGCAAGACCCTGGGTTCTATCCCAAGCACCACAAAAAAAAAAAAAAAAAAAAAAAAAAAAAAAAAAAAGAAGAAAGAAAAGAAAAGAAAAAGAAAAAAAAAATGTTGCCAATACACTGGCTCTCCTCTAGGGCCCAGTATGTCCCTCTTCTCCTCACTGCTTCCCCTTCAAGGAGCTGCTCTCTGACTGTTGGCTCAAGGTCTCTTCTTTTCCAGCATCAAACCCTGCATTCCACTCAGCACAACCCAATTGACAACCTGTAGGCCTGCAAGTGGCCTTCCAGCAGCCTTTCCCTGGGCCCGCATGCCCCTGGCTTCCTCTTGCTTCTTGGACCCCTTTTCATCCTTGTTTCAGAGACCCCCTTCTTCTGTCCCTGGCCATCATCTTCTGGACTTTTCCAGAGTCTCTCCAAACACCACACCAGTTGAGGAACAAGTGTTCAAACACATCCTGCGGCATAACTGCTCTGTCCTAAAAGACTTTGTCTAAACGCCTGGTCATGAGCACCACTGTGGGATCACTCTACAGAAAGTGCTCCCCATGTCCCAGACCACTATGGGCCTGCCCACTGGCTGCCCAGGGTGCAACTTCATAACTGTACCCTTTTTTGTTCATTTTTATTTTTATTATTTATTTGAGAGCGACAGACAAAGAGGCAGATAGAGAGAGAGAGAATGGGCGTGCCAGGGCCTCCAGCCATTGCAAACGAACTCCAGATGCGTGTGCCCCTTGTTCATCTGGCTAACATGGGTCCTGGGGAATCAAGCCTCGAACCGGGGTCCTTAGGCTTCACAGGCAAGCGCTTAACTGCTAAGCCATCCCTCCAGCCCTCTACCATTTTTTGCACTTGCCTTTAACTGCTGAACCAGTTCCCCAGCTCAGCAATCTGGAGGAACTCCTTGTCACGGCCTGTTGCAGAAACACCAGTCAACTGCTTTCCCCACTCAGGCGTGTCCAACCACCCGGCCTTGCCACACGATACCGTCACCTACAAAATTCACACTCAACAACCCCACAGTTGAGCTTAAAAAAATAAATTAAAAAAAAGAAAACTTACTAAAACATCTCTGACATTTAAAGTAAGTTTACCTTTTTGTGTTGGACTGCGTTCATAGCTATTCTGGGCAGGATGTGGTCCCAGGAATAAGTTTGACACACCATTAGACCTGAAGTGAAAGACATTTCTGCCCTGTGGGTTGGACCCACTCACCAGGCTCCCCACCCTAGTGTGGGGTCCTTCTGGGGATAGTGTTCCACACTGCTTCCTGAAGCTGTTATCTGTAAGCAAAATTCTTAGGACAGGTGTTCTGAGGAGACTTTAGTATGCAGCCTGTGTATGTCAGCACCAGTGTTGTGACTTCAGTTCTCAGACCTGGGACTCTGCTCCTCACCACTTTCTGTCAATCACCTGATATTGATTGAGTGTCCACAAAGTCAGCCTTTTCTGAGACTTCATCTTTGTTCCCCCCCTCCCATGGCAGGCCAGTTCTTCAGTTATTATTGATTATCAGCTTTTTATTCTTTAGTTATACAGATTTATGGGATATAGTGTGATAATTTGATATGTGTTAAATTGTAATGATCTAAAACCAGAACTAACATTCCCATTGCCTTAGACATTTTTAATTATTTTTGATGGGCACATGACAATTGTACATAGTATACAATATATACTGACCAAATCAGTCCTTCACTTTGACTTCTCTGGGGAACCTTACATTGCCCGGAGAGCCAATAACAGCAATCAACATTTGTTGGTAATGAATAGCATGTAAAAATGCACTAACTAGGGCTGGAGAGATGCTCAGTGGTTAAGGCACTTGCCTGAGAAGCCTAAGAACCCAGGTTAATTTAAAACAAACAAACAAACAAAAAGAATGGTTTCAGGAAGGGAGCAGAGTGGAAGAACTAGAAACCACAGTGATATGCTTGAGCCTCCAAGAGTCATCTAAGCCCAAAGACGTCAGGATCCGGAGGAGGCAGTCACGCTGACCATGGTCTCCATCGTATGTGACACCTGACAGCCCAGCTGCTTTGTTGGGCAGCTGAGTCCAAACCCGAGAGACTTATATACAATGTGACTCTCAAGCCCCCAGCAGAAGTCCTTCTATATGGGCAACTAAAAGCCTTTTGACTAAGAGTGGAAAGTAGACCTATAGTGTCAAACCCTCACAGCTCATCATTGCAAAGGAATTTTCATTTGTTGGTCCACACTGCCACCTGCTGGCATTGGTCATCCTTCTCTGTCAAGGACTTGCTGCTTCCTTCCAGTATTATCAGCTCATGCTTTATTCTAAAATCCATATATATGAAGTGTTCCTTTACTCGTGCATGAAACGTTCCCACTAATGTTAAGGAAAACACCTGCCAAGCCAGGACATCAAACACAAGTTATGCATTCTGGTCACAGATAAGCGGCAGAGTAACAGCTGAGAAGCTAAAAATAACCAGGTAACTGAACATTCCACATCGGGTTTGGATAATTACCACTTACAGTTGTCAGTTGTTTGATTGCCCAGTAATTACAGTTTAAGTTAAACAGGTAAATCTGATGGGTACATATTTGTTTGTGGACAAGGTTAACAGCACCCCAGATGAAGCATCATGGCATCGTTCTTCAGTAGCTCCATGGTAATTAATGGGCTGTTATGGGATTTTTACATATGCAAATCAATACTTAATACGGAAATGTCTTCAGAGGACAGATGGGTTCATGAGAAACAGTGTTTATCATTAGCATGTACTCCTTCATGGACATCACCGGGTGCAGGTAGTCAGGAAACTGTCAATATGTGTCTGAAAAGCCATTTCAGAGGCTTTCCGAGCCAGGAAGCCCATTAGCTGTCACAAATAGGAAGAGTCCCCAAAGTCCTTCCAGGGCTAATGAATCATGTCCTCCCCTATTAGCTCGAATGTTATTCCTTTGCCATCATCCCTATAGAAATAAAGGAAGGGAAATAAGGAGATGTGAAAAAGGAAGAGGAGAGAAACACACATGAGGTTATGAAGGCAACAGGTTTACAGCTGCATGCATTGAGGTCGAATCCCTAAGTCGCTCAATAGTATATTCTCAGACAAGCAGGATAGCTTAGAGAATCCTGTATTTGTTCTTCCCAGAAAAAGTAAACATGTAGGGAATATTTTCAACGACCAGAGAGACTCCAGGATGATTTTAGGAATAAATATCACATATAACAATAGTGTGGGTGGGGACAGACAGGGGCATGGAGGTAGGATGAATCCACAGGCTCTCAAACAGCCAGAAGAGGGGCAACTGAGTCCTGGCCCAGCTGTCCCTAGATTTCTGTGCCTACTGATACAATCATGAGCTGGTGTTACTCCGACCAACCAGGTAAGTCCACAGCCTTCCTGAACCCCTAATACCCCATTACAGGGCCAGTCATGTGTGCCAGGCAATTGGGATACTGACTATGCCCTCTGCCTTCAAACAAAAGATTAAAGTACGGTCTGGAAAGATGGCATAGTGTTTAAGGCATTTGCCTGCAAATCCAAAGGACCCAGGTTCATTTCCCCAGGACCCACGTTAGCCAGATGCACAAGGTGGCACATGAATCTGAAGTTTGTTTGCAGTGGCTGGAGGCCCTGGAGCACCCATTCTTTCTTTCTCTCTCTCTCTCCTCCCCCTCTTTCTCTCTGTCAAATAAATAAATAAAAATAAAATATTTTTTAAAAAAAAATCTCCCTCTGGAGGACAAAAAATGGTCACTAAAAAAGAGCTGAGAACAACAGGCTGAATTGGATCTGTGTGCACCATATGCATGTATGAAAACATCACACCAAACCACATCAACAGATACAACTATGGTAATAAAAAATTAATTTTACATAGGGCTGGGATGTAGTTCAGTGGGTAGAGTACCTACTTAGCATACATGCCGCCCACGTTCCATTCTCAGCACTCCATGTAATGGACATGGTGGTGCGTTCCTGTAATCCCAGCAGGAAGTTTAGTCTCGAGGTCATCCTTGGCCACACAGCAAGTTCAAGGCCAGCCTGAGCTATAGGAAGTCCTGTCAAGAATAAGGAAGGGAGGGAGAGAGGGAAGAAGGGAGGGAAGGAAGATGAAAAGGAAAATAAAGAGGGAAGGATGGAGAAAGGGAAGAAAGAAATAAGGGAAATAAAAGAAAGAAGGAAAGGAAAGGAAGAAAATAGCTGGATGTGGTGGTGAATGCCCATAACCCTTGTCTGTACTCAAGAGTCTGAGGAAGAATTGTGACCTCCATGTTGACCTGGGCTAGAGCTCTGACACTGTAGAATAGCAGTAGAACACTTGCCTAGAATGTGCAAGACCCTGGGTTCTATCCCAAGCACCACAAAAAAAAAAAAAAAAAAAAAAAAAAAAAAAAAAAGAAGAAAGAAAAGAAAAGAAAAAGAAAAAAAAAAATGTTGCCAATACACTGGCTCTCCTCTAGGGCCCAGTATGTCCCTCTTCTCCTCACTGCTTCCCCTTCAAGGAGCTGCTCTCTGACTGTTGGCTCAAGGTCTCTTCTTTTCCAGCATCAAACCCTGCATTCCACTCAGCACAACCCAATTGACAACCTGTAGGCCTGCAAGTGGCCTTCCAGCAGCCTTTCCCTGGGCCCGCATGCCCCTGGCTTCCTCTTGCTTCTTGGACCCCTTTTCATCCTTGTTTCAGAGACCCCCTTCTTCTGTCCCTGGCCATCATCTTCTGGACTTTTCCAGAGTCTCTCCAAACACCACACCAGTTGAGGAACAAGTGTTCAAACACATCCTGCGGCATAACTGCTCTGTCCTAAAAGACTTTGTCTAAACGCCTGGTCATGAGCACCACTGTGGGATCACTCTACAGAAAGTGCTCCCCATGTCCCAGACCACTATGGGCCTGCCCACTGGCTGCCCAGGGTGCAACTTCATAACTGTACCCTTTTTTGTTCATTTTTATTTTTATTATTTATTTGAGAGCGACAGACAAAGAGGCAGATAGAGAGAGAGAGAATGGGCGTGCCAGGGCCTCCAGCCATTGCAAACGAACTCCAGATGCGTGTGCCCCTTGTTCATCTGGCTAACATGGGTCCTGGGGAATCAAGCCTCGAACCGGGGTCCTTAGGCTTCACAGGCAAGCGCTTAACTGCTAAGCCATCCCTCCAGCCCTCTACCATTTTTTGCACTTGCCTTTAACTGCTGAACCAGTTCCCCAGCTCAGCAATCTGGAGGAACTCCTTGTCACGGCCTGTTGCAGAAACACCAGTCAACTGCTTTCCCCACTCAGGCGTGTCCAACCACCCGGCCTTGCCACACGATACCGTCACCTACAAAATTCACACTCAACAACCCCACAGTTGAGCTTAAAAAAATAAATTAAAAAAAAGAAAACTTACTAAAACATCTCTGACATTTAAAGTAAGTTTACCTTTTTGTGTTGGACTGCGTTCATAGCTATTCTGGGCAGGATGTGGTCCCAGGAATAAGTTTGACACACCATTAGACCTGAAGTGAAAGACATTTCTGCCCTGTGGGTTGGACCCACTCACCAGGCTCCCCACCCTAGTGTGGGGTCCTTCTGGGGATAGTGTTCCACACTGCTTCCTGAAGCTGTTATCTGTAAGCAAAATTCTTAGGACAGGTGTTCTGAGGAGACTTTAGTATGCAGCCTGTGTATGTCAGCACCAGTGTTGTGACTTCAGTTCTCAGACCTGGGACTCTGCTCCTCACCACTTTCTGTCAATCACCTGATATTGATTGAGTGTCCACAAAGTCAGCCTTTTCTGAGACTTCATCTTTTGTTCCCCCCCTCCCATGGCAGGCCAGTTCTTCAGTTATTATTGATTATCAGCTTTTTATTCTTTTAGTTATACAGATTTATGGGATATAGTGTGATAATTTGATATGTGTTAAATTGTAATGATCTAAAACCAGAACTAACATTCCCATTGCCTTAGACATTTTTAATTATTTTTGATGGGCACATGACAATTGTACATAGTATACAATATATACTGACCAAATCAGTCCTTCACTTTGACTTCTCTGGGGAACCTTACATTGCCCGGAGAGCCAATAACAGCAATCAACATTTGTTGGTAATGAATAGCATGTAAAAATGCACTAACTAGGGCTGGAGAGATGCTCAGTGGTTAAGGCACTTGCCTGAGAAGCCTAAGAACCCAGGTTTGAGTCCCCAGTATACCACAAGGTGGTGTGTACATCTGGAGGTCATTTGCAGTGGCTGGAGGTCCTGGCGTGCCCATTCTCCCTCTTTTTTAAATAACTAAATAAATTATTTTTAAAAATAATTTATAAAATGCAAATGCACTGACTAATTGGCCCTCAGCATCAGTAGCTGCCTGGTGAATAAATCTGCTCCTTTTCATTTTTCCTTCTCCTCTTTCTTTCTCTTAACTTCTTTTTTTTTTTTTTTTTTTTTTTTTTTTTTTTTTTTTGGTTTTTCAAGGTAAGGGCTCACTCTGGCCCAGGCTGACCTGGAATCTACTATGTAGTCTCAGGGTGGTCTCAAACTCACGGCGATCAATCCTTCTACCTCTGCCTCCCAAGTGCTGGGATTAAAGGCGTGCGCCACCACACCTAGATTTTTTTTTTGTTTTTTTTTTGTTTTGTTTTTTTTGTTTTTTTTTTCAAGGTAGGGTCTCACTCTGGTCCAGGCTGACTTGGAATTAACTATGTAGTCTCAGGGTGGCCTCAAACTCATGGCGATCCTCCTACCTCTGCCTTCCAAGTGCTAGGATTAAAGGCGTGCGCCACCACGCCTGGCTGGATCTTTATCTTAACTTTTATCTATAATCTAATAAAGTCTTTCTAAACCTAAAAACAACACAGACTTAGGGAAGGTATTCAAGAACATGGCTATACACGGGCTGATTCCCACTCTCTTAGCTCCTTCTCCCTCTCTCCTCTTGCAGGCTGAGGAGTTTATCAACCTTATCTGACTCTCCCCTCCCCATTTTCTCCAACAAATCTCTCAGCAATCTAATACCATTTTAACTTCTGCTGCTTGAAGAGACTGAGTTTGTACAATCAATGAGCGAAATTTGCTTGAACACTCCAGGGTAGTTCAAAGAATCAGAAAAAAAAAAAAAAAAAACTAAGTAAAGAGTGATGGACAACAGGACTACCACCCCAAAATTCAGTCTCAACACATCGTTTCTGCCCCCAAAGAACAGGCTTTGACTAGCCTGGCCCACTAAGGCTGTTTGCGCTAGAGCAAAGTGAAGTAACACAAAGGAGGGAGAATGAAAGGGGGGTGGCCTTAGGGAACCATCTGCGAATGTCCTCTTTTTGGTTCCAGATGTTATTTATAACGATGACTTCAATTACAGAAACGTCAAGACCTACAGTGATGACCCATTTACATTTCTGTACACTCAGTAGACTTTAAATATTTTTGAAAGATAATGTGTAATATTCTGATTTCTCTTTAGATGTATACATCTTTCACCTTTTAAACAGGCAACAGTTGTGTGGGCTGGAGAGATGACTCAGCAGTTAAGGCACTTGCTGGCAAATCCTGACTGCCTGGGTTCAATTCCCCAGTGTCCACATAAAGCCAGATGCACAAAGTGATGCATGTGTCTGGAGTTCACTTGCAGCAGCAAGAGACCTTTGTACACCCCATTCTCTTTCTTTTTCCTTCTCTCTCTTCTTGCAAATAAATAAATAAAAATTAAAACAATAAAGTATGGTGGGGTGTGGCGGCGCACGCCTTTAATTCCAGCACTCAGGAGGCAGAGGGAGGAGGATCACAGTGAACACGAGGCCACCCTGAGACTACATTGTGAATTCCAGATCAGCCTGGGCTAGAGTGAGACCCTACCTGGAAAAACCACACACACACACACACACACACACACACACACACACGATAGAGTGTGTATCAGTAACTAAAAGATTGAGTTGAAAACAAGGGCAGCTTTGGAGCAGCACATGTTTGCCAGCTGGAAAAACAGATACAAGCATCAGCTCTGAGTTTCATATAACATACTTAGCCCCTTCCATTTCAAGAACTAGCCCGGCGTGGTGGCGCACGCCTTTAATCCCAGCACTCGGGAGGCAGAGGTAGGAGGATCGCCGTGAGTTAGAGGCCACCCTGAGACTCTATAGTGAATTCCAGGTCAGCCTGGGCTACAGTGAGACCCTACCTCGAAAAACCAAAAAATAAATAAATAAATAAATAAATAAAAAGAATTAACTTCTTGGGCCAGGGTGTATCTCAGTGGTGGAGCTCTTGCCTAGCAGGATCAAGGCACTGGACTCGGTATCTGGGACCTAAAAAATCAAGAAATTCCCTTTAACAAACCAAAACAAGGTGGGCACAAGGAAGCAGAAAGCACATGGAAGCAGGAGCTTCACTTCCTCACTCAGTAGCAGCCAACCCAACACCCATTGGGCAAGGACACACACACGCACAAAAACGGCCTCCCTCCTTGTCAGGTTAGGACGATGGCACTTCTGAGACCAGACTGAAGGCAGTGTCCTCTTGCCCTACCCGGCAGCTCCATCCTTCTGAAAAGGCGCTGGACTTGCAGGGAGCACCCTGAGATCTCTCTACTAGAAAACACCCCAAATGGAAATTCATTCCCTGTGTTTCTCGAGCAGTTCCAGACAGTCGCCAGCAGAGGGCGCGAGAGAAGAGCTTCTGGAACCCAGCCCCCGATCCCGAAGTTACTTAACAAACCCCACAGCGCCAAGGCTCCGCAAGGATGATCCCCACCAGCTCCGCCCCTCCCAATTCTCCACCTCACATCGCAGCCCCAACCTTCCTCCACCTCTACCCGAGCAGGAAACAAGCCCTGGAACATTCTCCTAACCAAAATAGATAAATAAATAAAATAAAATAAATACTTTGTCTAAAATGGTGTAGTCGCACTGCCTTAGGGATAAGACATTGAAACATTTTGTGGGGGGGTCTCACTTGGGTCCCCAGCCTTTCACTGGTTACACGTTTCTCTACGTACCTCAGACTGAAGTTCCCTCCTTGACCAACTCAACTCTTTACCTCTTGTTTCTATATTTTTCTCCTCTGAGGAAGACTTGAGGTCTCAAAGGGGAAGACAAGATATACAAGAAAAGCCAAAAAGAAGAAGAAAAAGAAGAAGAAGAGGAGGAGGAGGAGGAGGAAAGAAAGAAAGAAAGAAAGAAAGAAAGAAAGAAAGAAAGAAAGAAAGAAAGAAGCCAAAGCACTATAACTCTCATGCACCCAATCTACACTGAATAAAGTGAGTATTTTTGTTAAATCCACACAGTATGGTAAGTTAGCTAAACTAGTATTATTCTTTTAATTAATCCATCAACTTAAATGTATTCAAATAATCAATGATTTCAGGAAGAATTTACTAAATGAAAGGATTTTAAGAAAAATAAGCATTATTTTGTAACTTAGTTTTCTCCCCCTGACTTGTCTATTTTCTCCTTGGAAGCCTGTGGAAGCTTTCTGATGCTGGTCGTTGGCGGGAATGCTGCCACCTGGCGGCAGTGAGAGTTGCTACTCAGAGTTGACAGTTTACTGCAAGCTCAGAACTCTCAGGGACCTGACCTCAACCAAAGCGGCCCCATCCTGCCCAAGGTCGTAGCACTGTCCAGAGGCAGCTCACATCCAATATCTGGACACAATAGAGATTAAGAGGCTCAGTCTCCTTGCCCCAAGTTGGGCTCATCCTAAAGAGACACCCTCATTCCAGAGTTCCTATGGGGTCAGTTGAGACTGCCTTGCTAAGATATGTTCCCTGTCCCAGGAGTGTCCCTACCTTCCTGACTGTCCTATGGAACAAGAACTAGGGTCAAGTCACAATGTCCTCCTATGGAGGAAGCGCCGTGAGAAGGACAGCTTGTCAATTCAATGGAGTCATGGCCCTCAGTTTCTTGATGCCCATCACCACTGTACTAACACCCCAACACATCCCACCACTTCCCAGCTCCCCCCAACTCCACCATTCAGCTCACACTAATGGACGACACATGGAAGAGCCTCTTTGGACCACCTAACAGAAGGGAAAGCTAGAGTTTGGTTCATAGGTCTTATGGTTTAAATATGAAATATTCTGGGCTGGAGAAATGGCTTAGCAGTTAAGGCGCTTGCCTGCAAAACCAAAGGACCTAGGTTTGATTCCCCAGGACCCATGTTATCCAGATTCACAAGGTGGCACATGCATCTGGAGTTCGTTTGCAGTGGCTGGAGGCCCTGGCGCGCCCATTGTTTATCTGCCTCTCTCTCTGCTTCTCTCTCTCTCCCCCTGCTTTCTCTCTCAAATAAATAAAAAAAATTATTTTTAAAAAACCAAAATATGGTTCCAGTCAAGATGGCATCTGCCTAACCTCGCCTCACCTGAGGAGAGTATCAGCCCATCGCACCCCACCTGGGCACCAGCTGGAGCCGTAGTTAGCATGGTAATGAGCAAGAGATGCTTTCTCAGTGAACCTGGTACCAGCACAAGGATGAAGGAGATAGTCACAGAAAACACTCAACTCTTACCAAATCAGATATCCAGAGACACAGAGACTCTGAAGGCCTTCTGTCACTGAAATAGACCTAAAATGAACCCAACATGGCTCAGGGAAATTCGAGGAAGAGGGGGCAGAAAGATTGTTAGAGCCATAAGTTGGGTCATTATACACAGAGATATTGCCTCTCTCCCATAACTGAAGGCCACCCCCACAGTGCAACACCCACAATCTGCAGGGGGAGGGATGACAGGGAGAAGGCTAACAATGGTACCATCAAGGCTGTCTACTCACTATATACATAACTAATAAAAAATAAAAATAGAAAAACCAAAATGTGAAATATGCTCCACAGTCTACCATCATACCACCCCAAATGCGTCCAATCTCGTCTGAAATATATCCCTCAGGTTCCTATTTGGTCTGTAGCTTGCGGTGCTATTTTGAAGGCTAAGGAACCTTTAAGAGGTGGAACCTGGCTGGCAGACATAGATGACTAGGGACAAGCCTTTGAAAGTTGTACCTGTCCCACGGCCTGCTGTCCATGGACCGCTGCCTGTGAGGAGTTGGCCCCATGCTTCCACCACCATACATATACACAATATGCCACTGTCACAGGTCCTTCCCACCACCCTTCCCTCTCCCTCCTCCACTGAATCCCTTCTTATTTCCAACTAGTCTCTGGTAATCTTCTTTTGTACTTCCTCCTCCTATTATGCAGCTCTTGTATAAGTAGTAACAGCCACCGTGAGGTCATCAGCGTCACAGCCACTCGGTGTCTGGAAGACAGTATTGCAAGGTGCTCCTCCCCTCCCTCTGGCTCTTACATTATTTCTGCTCCCTCTACTGTAATGGTCCCCGAGCCTTGGAAAGTGTGACAGACACGTCTCACTTAAGGCTGAACACTCTGCTGTCACGTCTTCCCATGGCTGCTACTTGTGTTCACCTACCATCAAGACTGGGCAAGATGTGGGTAAGCATGTATAGTCAGACTAGTCCTCCAAGTCCCAGTCAGAGTACTGCCCCAAGCAGAAGGGACCCCCTTTGGGGAAGAGTATGCCTACTTTAAGAACCTGTTGCTGAAGATTCCACCATGTTTGGGCCACGGGTCACTGAGAAATCATGCTGACACTGAGCTAAAACCTCTTCCATGTTGACTAGCTGTCAGAACGCTGGAAAGAGCCATACAGCATGCAGCTTTTGAGGAGAGAAGTCATCAACGGTATTAAACAGCAGTGAACCCTGCAAGCCTTAAGGCTGGCCCACCAGGCCAAATGTGCCAACCGTGTAATTGTGGCATGTCTGTTATGGGAGAAACCAACTGCTCTCTGATTGGACTGGAGGCCAGCTCTATGGGAGGCAATACATGCCTGGTACTGAAAATCTAGTCAGAAGCCCGTGGCTGGGGAGGTGATAAGCCCTAGGGGACTAACAGCTGCTGTTATCTGGCTAAATGCATATATTATGCCCACCAAACTGTCCCCTAAGCACTTTTTACATTTATGTGTATGCCCATATATTAATGCTGCTCTCACTTTAGGTTAGAGAAGCCTCTCTTTTCAGATGGCAGTGACCACTGGGGTGACTCAAAACTCACCATAGTGCTAAGAAGAAGTGACAGTGGAGTGTTCAGCGCTGAGACATCTCTGTCACACTCTCCAAGGGTCAGGGTCCATCGAAGAAGAGATGGTAGAAACCATGTGAGAACCAAAGGGAGGGTAGGACTGCTTACAATGCTCTTCTAGACACAGAATGGCTGTGACATTCATGCCCCCACAGCGCCTGACACTACCTACACAAGACCTTCATAATAGCAGGGAACAATGATGACAACAAAATGGAAACGAGACTAATTGGGGAGAAAAAGTGATCCAATGGAAGGTGGATTTGGGGGGCGGAAATGGAAGTGGTGGGTGGGAATTATCATGGTGTATTTTCTACACTTTTGGAAACTGTCAATAAAAAGTTTAAAGAACAAAGCCGGGTGTAGTGGTACACACCTTTAATCCCAGCACTTGGGAGGCAGAGGTAGGAGTATTGCCATGAGTTCAAGGCCACCCTCAAACACAGTGGATTCCAGGTCAGCCTGGGCTAGAGTGAGACAAAAACAAAAACAAAAACAAAACAAAACAAACAAAAAAAAAAAGTTTAAAGAACAAAGAAAGACTATGCTTACTTCCTGAAGGCAGTGCATAGCCAACAACCAGCCAATAAAAGGACACAAAGTTCAGCCTTATGGAAAATTTAGATCTCATAGCCCAGAGCATTTTCTCCCCAAAGTATGTATGTATGTATGTATATGTTATTTCTTCAATCTTTTTTTTTTTTTTTTTTTTTTTTTTTGCTATTTCAAGGTAGGGTTTCACTCTAGTCCAGGCTGACCTGGAATCTACTATGTAGTCTCAGGGTGGCCTTGAACCTCCTACCTCTGCCTCCCGAGTGCTAGGATTAAAGGCGTGTGCCACTATACCCAGCTCTTATTTCTTCAATCTTTTTCTCTTTCTGGGATAATATTTTGGGTTAACTGTTTATGACCTATGTCTGTGGTCTCATATTTTCTATGGTTTTGGCCCTCGGACCTGGAAGACTTTATCTACTTTGTCTTCTAGCCCAGCTATTGAATTATCTTTTCTTATGAAACTTTGATAAGTTATTTGTGAAAAGGCTAGTTTTGATGATAAAAAATTTCAATCCTTTTCTTGTAAACACACACACACACACACAGAATACTTTAATTAGTTTTATTTCTATAATCATAGTTTTAATTTCCTTTTTTTTTTTTTTTTTGAGGTAGGGTCTCACGCTAGCCCAGGCTAACCTGGACCTCACTCTGTAGTCCCAGGCTGGCCTCCAACTCACAGTGATCCTCCGACCTCTGCCTGCTGAGCTGTTCCACCCATGCCCAGCATAGTTTTAATTTCTAAGAATTCTTTCTTCTTTGGTTTTCCAGTTACGTAGAACATCTTACCCTGGTTGTATAAATTTGTTTTCAAGGTCTTTTCTGTTCCTTACTTTGTTACTTCTAGAATCAGTTTTCTTCTTAGACGTGTTGCTGTTTTCCTTGTTGCTGCTTTTGGCCTTTCCCGTTCACACAACTGATTTTTCTCTGCTCATTTGGAACACTATTCTGTTCAGCATTTCTTCTCAGTGAAAACCATGCCTAGGAACTAAGGGTGTTAATTGGTGGATTTTACTTGAAGAGAATGTGATGAGCATTTACATATATAGAATACCAACCTAAGAAGTACCCTCCTCCCTTCCTTTCTCTTCCTTTATATCTCCTTTTTAACTTACTGGCCTCTGCTACTGAGTTTTTTACTTCTCACACAGAAGCCCAATCATCTGTAGCTAGGATCCACACATGAGGGAGAACATGTGGCACTTGGCTTTCTGGGCCTGGGTTACCTCACTTAGTATAATCCTTTCCAGATCCATCCATTTTTCTGCAAATTTCGTAACTTCATTTTTCTTTACCGCTGAGTAAAACTCCATTGTATAAATGTGGCATATCTTCGTTATCCACTCATCAGTTGAGGGACATCTAGGCTGGTTCCATTTCCCAGCTATTATAAATTGAGCAGCAATGAACATGGTTGAGCACGTACTTCTAAGGAAATGAGATGAGTCCTTAGGATATATGCCTAGGAGTGCTATAGCTGGGGTGATGAGCATTTTCCATTTGCCCTTTCATCCCCTTTCCCCAGCTGCATCTCCTTTCCCCCGCCCAGTCTCTGTCCTCCACACCCCAACTGTGTTAACCGGGGAGGCGCGTCCTCTAAGGGACGACAGGGAGGGAACTTAGCATGGGTCTTTACTTTCCTGCTTCCTTCCTGGGTCAGATCTTTTAGCTTTTAAATTTATTTTTAATTACTTGCCTTTTGAACATTTTCATATGTACGTATACATTGCATATTGATCAAATGCACTCCACATTACTCTTTTTTTGTTGCTTATTTATATTTATTTATTTGAGAGTGACAGAGAGAGAAAGAGGCAGATACAGAGAGAGAATGGGCGCGCCAGGGCCTCCAGCCACTGCAAACAAACTCCAGACGCACGTGCGCCCCCTTGTGCATCTGGCTAACGTGGGTCCTGGGGAATCCAGCCTCGAACCCGGAGTCCTTAGGCTTCACAGGCAAGCGCTTAACCGCTAAGCCATCTCTCCAGCCCCATATTACTCTTTCTTACCGCCCCTGGGGCCGATCCCACTGTGCCTCTTCTTTTCCCCACCACTTACTAGTGGATATGCCTGAAAGAAAATGAGTTCCCCTCTCCCAGCAACCATTAACTGAGCTTAGTGCCTCGGGGTGGGGAGCAGCCTCACAAGCCCCGCCCCTCACCATAACAAAATGTTGACTGACACCACCATGGACCGGCTGCGTGTGGGTAACCACAGTTGCTGTGAGTTCATGAGCGCGATGGCCTTGTCATATCCCCACCACAGAACTCCACAGTGCTCCACCTCATCTGCCACTCTTAAATTATTTCTGTTCCCTCTTCTTGATGTTCCCTGAGCCTTAAATAATATGTATGTCCCACGTAGGGCATCACTCATCAATCACTTATGATCAGCACTTTGATTAGTCTTTGCATTAATCACAACCCACTGCCAGGCAAGTAGGGGAAGAGGGGGGCTGGGCAGGGCAAGCCTTTCTGACCAGGGCTGAGAGAGGAACTACTCTGCCAGTATCAAGATAAATATTTGAAAGGCAGTTTGGCAATACTCCTACTTAGCAGAACAACAATAGCAGGGTTCTCCCCTCTGGCCTATGGTATCCCTGGCCATGGGATTTTGACCTGGTTTCAGTAGCAGGCATGAATTCCCTCTTCAAATCCAAACAGAGAGTGGTTAGGCTACCCCCAGGATAGTCATGACACTCTTGCACTTGAGTTGTCTTACCTGATGGGTTAGTATTGTAGAATGCAGGATTCACTTCTGGACAATATAACTAATACTTTTCTGAAGCATCCTGCCTAGCACCTTCTAGCATTTCAAAACTTAGCTAGCAGAAAAGAAGCTTTTTCCTCAGTTCTGGCTTATTTTCTCTGTCTTGCGACCAACCAGCCAATATAGTGTCTTCAGCAGGAGGGTCTTACCATTCAGTTCTGGTGAGTTGTCAAGAGTCATGATAATAGCCTATATTTTTTTGCAGGGGAGGGGGCTCAGAGATTTCCCTGACCAACAACTCACAAGGTACTATACCAAGATGACACTGATGTTATTGTTTGATAACCCACAGGTACTAGGAGCAGGACAGTCCATCTGTGTAGGGTACCTCCAGTCACCCAATAACTATTTATATATTTTTTTAAATTCTTTTTTATTTATTAGAGTCAGAGAGAGAGGGAGAGAGAGAGAGAGTGAGAATGGACTCACCAGGGCTTCCAGCCACTGCAAATGAACTCCAGACGTGTGCGCCCCCTTGTGTATCTGGCTAACGTGGGTCCTGGGGAAATGAACCTGGGTCCTTTGGCTTTGCAGGCAAATGCCTTAACTGCTAAGCCATCCCTCCAGCCCTATTTTTATATTTTTAATTAATTTTACTAAGTAGTAGGTTTTCTTGCAGCTTTTTCTTACCACTTAAGTTTTATTTAACCCTTCCCTCACATCTTCTCCTTGTCTCCTTGCCCTCATCGCTGTTTAACCCTTTCCAACCCCAATATTCCACCTCCCCCCACTATTTTCGTATCACTTGTGTTCTAATATCTCCTTCCCTTTAAGTGCTCTCCTTACTCCCCACCCCTTAACCCTTTTCTACCTTCCTAGTTCCTAGTCTTTTCTGGCATTCCAAGTTGAGCTCCCAGGTCTGGAAAGTTAAGCTAGGATCTGTATATGAAGATAACATATAGTTACCTCACTCAGTATAATCTCTTCTTCTAACCCTCATGCTTTAAAAATCTGTGTTAAAACATCTTTTAGTCAATTCCAATTCTGGGTTGAGAACTTCATGAAGATCCTAGTGCTCAAGATGCTACATCCTTTATCATGGGACATAGAGAAATCCAGCTAGAACTAGGATGGACGCCTTCTCCATGCTAGCTCTTCTAGTGTCAGAGAATGCCATGAGGGCTGCTGAGAGACAATTGTCATCCAGTCCCTCTCAGTTGCTGTCCCTGAATGCAAGAAGTACCCATGGAAGCAAAAGTGACAAATCGTAATGGAGGTAACCAACCACTTTCTGTTTAGAGTTGACGCCCAGGCCACTAGAAGGAATACACATCTAGTACTATAACCCTGCTCAAAAGCCCTTGACTGGAGAAGTCATAGGTCCCAATAGGAAAGCTACTGCTGTTGTTTTGCTAAATAGACATGATGTGCTCATCAAATTACCTTCTAATTAAATATATTTATACTCATAGAATAGTCCTGACATCAGCTTTGGTGAGTAACTGATCCAGGCCCTTCAAAGACTCTGGTGTGGTAACTTAAAAACAAGCCCTCCTCATAGTCATCTGACTTGAATATCAAGAGTCTAATGATACAATTGAAACACACCATGCACACGCACATGCACACACACTACAATGCAAAACTAAGATGGCAGCTGTTTACTTAAGGGACACTAACCATCCACCAAGGAGAATTCACCTCTCCCTGTACAGGTAGCTTCTTTGGACTGGGCTTCCCAGAATTTGATAGCTTTTCTGCATATGAAAGACAGAGACCCCGAGAGCAGTTTTTGAGTAGAAATCCCTTCACTTTGGCTTTTTTTTTTTCCCAGCCCATTCCTCATTGCCCATACCCACAATGGCTACCAATTTCAAGACCAGAGCTTCTCTTAGGCCAGTCAACACCACTCCCATACTTTTCCACTTCCCACAAATGTATTGAAATATCTCATACACTCACCAGGCATCCCTAGATGTCTTTGCTTTTGAGGGCTTATTTCTTTTCTCACCTATTCAAGCTTTTTCAGTTGGATATTAGGAGGTGCATGAGATACATGCACATGGTAGAGCTTTCATAGTTAAGGGAGAAAAGGCTTATGTGTGGTTCCATAAAGCACAAGAGTGAGTTGCCCTTACTATAACTGCTTAAATTGTTACTTATGATGGGGGAAAGTGAGTAGAAAGGTTAGTGACAATCTTAGAGCTCCCAAACATCACCTGTTTCTCAGCAGGTAGCTTATATACACTTAGAGACAAGTCAATGAAAACTGTTCAGTACCTACACTTAATGTGTCAGACTCACTAAGCTCAGACCCACTAAGCTTGATATTCATGCTATCTATCTGCTAAATGACACTAAGAAAATTGGCATGAAATGCAATTAACTTTTTAGTACTTTGAAAACTGTTGTCATAGCATTAATTCAGGAGAGAGATTTATCAACGGCTTTGTTCCCAAGAAGTTATTATTTATTGTGTACACAGCATTAGGAGATGGAAAAAGAGGGATTAAAAGACAGGAAGATGGAGCTGGGTGTAGTGGCGCACGCCTTTAATCCCCGCTCTTGGGAGGCAGAGGTAGGAGGATCGCTGTGAGTTTGTGGCCACTCTGAGACTACATAGTGAATTCCAGGTCAGCCTGAGCTAGAGTGAGAAACTATCTTAAAAAACAAACAAACAAACAAAAGACAGGAAGATGGGCTAGAGAGATTGCTCAGTGGTTAAGTCACTTGCTTACATAGCCTGATGACTCACATTTGATCCCCCAGTAACCACATGTAGCCAGATGCACAAAGTGGCCCTGGAGTACTCATTCTCTCACTTTCTCTCTACTTCTCTCTTTCTCACCCTCCCTTTCCCCTCTCAAATTAGTAAAGAAAAATATTTTTAAATAAAAATAAAGGACTGTAGAGATGGCTCAGTGGTTAAAGGCACTTGTTTGCAAACCCTGATGGCGCAGGTTTGATTCCCCAGTACCCATGTAAAGCCAGGTGAACAAAGAGGCTCATGTGCCTGGAGTTCATTTGCAGTGGCAGGAGGCCCTGGAAAACCTATTCTCTCTCTCTCTCCCCCCCCTCCCTCTTTATCTGCATGTCTTTCTTTCTAAATAAATAAATAATTATTAAAAATATGACCTTTGGGGCTAGAGGGATTGCTTAGTGGTTAAGGCATTTGCCTGCAAAGCCAAAGGACACAGGTTCAATTCCCCAGGACCCACGTTAGCCAGATGCACAAAGGGGTGCACAGGTCTGGAGTTCGTTTGCAGCGGCTGGAGGCCCTAGTGCACCCATTCTCTCTCTCTCTCTCTCTCTCTCTCTCTCTCCCTCTTTCTCTGTCAAATAAATAAATTAATGAAGAAATAAATAGAAATTTTAAAAAATATATGACCTTTGCACTGGAGAAATGGCTTAGCAGTCAAGGCACTTGCCTACAAAGCCTAACAACCAGGTTTTAATTCCCTAGTACCCATGTAAAGCCAGATGTATTAAGTGGCACAGTATCTGGGGTTCATTTGCAGTAGCTAGAGGCCCCGATACACTCATTTTCCTTCTCTCTCTCTCTCTCTCTCTCGCTCTCTTTCTCTGTGTCCCTTCTCTCTATCCTCTCTCTGCTTGCAAATAAATAATTTTTTAAATGACCTTAGATTTATTAGGTTAATCTTACTGAACTTCCGTTTTTTCTTTTAGTTTTCTTTAAAAAACAATAGAGCATTGGAACTATATTTTTAAGGCTTCACTAGAGAAATGTAGATAACAGAAAAGCCAATAGGAACCAAACAGAATAAGAGGATATTTATTGTACGCATCTGCCTCACATGGCTAGAGAGGTCAGGAAGTCCCATGAACTGTTGTCTGCAAGCTGGAGAGCCAGGAGTGTATTTCAGGCAGAGTCTGAATGCCTGAGCTCTGGGGCGTAAGCAGTTTAAACCCCATCCAAGGGTAGAAGATGAGTTGTTCATCTAAGCATGGAGGCAGAATAAAAGGGAACAAATTCCTCCTTCCTCTGTCTTTTGTTCTATTCAGGTCATCAAGTTTTGGCTATGGCCATCTATATCCCATCCATATTGGGGAGGGCCAACTTCTTGCCTGAGTCCATAGATTCAAATGCTAATCTTGTCCAGAAACTCAATGAGACACATCTAGAAGTAATAGTTACTTTGACATCCATGATCCAGTCATCTTGTCACAGTAACCATTCATCTAATGTATGATTCACTAACAGGTCTCTTATGAAAAAAAATTAACTTTTTGTTGTTTGTTTTTTTCAAGGGAGGGTTTCACTCTAGCCCAGGCTGACCTAGAATTCACTATGTAGTCTCAGGGTGGCCTCGAACTCATGGTCATCCTCCTACTTCTGCCTTCCGAGTGCTGGGATTAAAGGCATGCACCACCACATCCAGATAATTTTTAACATCTTATTGACAACCTTCATACATGTACACAGTATACCCTGATCATAATCCCCTCCCACCACCCTCCTTTGTTCCTCATCCTCTATCCCCCATACTGAACCCTTCTTCATTCCAACTAGTCCCTCCTCTATTTATTTTTATTTTTTTGAAACAATCCCAACAAACTGGCCTTTTTTTATGAGAGAGAGAGAGAGAAAGAGAGAGCGAGAATTGGCATGCCAGGACCTCCAGCCACTGTAATCGAACTCCACACATATGCACCACCTTGTGCACTTGTGCAACCTTACCTTGCACATCTGGCTCACATGGGATCTGGGGAATTGAACATGGGTCCTTAGGCTTCACAGCTAAGTGTGTTAATAGCTAAACCATCTCTCTAGCCCCCTCTTCATTTTTATGTTATCTTTTTTTTTCCTTTGGCTCTCATATTATGCAGGTCTGGTGTAGGTAGAAACAGCCACTGTGAAGTCATAAGTGCAATGGCCATTAAAAGTGTGTAGGTAGAAACAGCCACTGTGAAGTCATAAGTGCAATGGCCATTAAAAGTGTTTTTTGTTTTTATTTGTTTGTTTATTTGTTTAGAGACCGGGTAGGATTCTCGTAGATAGGCAGGCAGGTAGGTAGGTAGGTAGGGGATCAGACAGAGGTCAGCAGGCAGTTCCTAACTCTCAGGACTGACGATCCCCAGAGGAATCACTCCCATCATTGTCTTGTTTGTAAAAGACCTTCTTCTTCCTGGGGACTTGGGAAATACTCATGTTTTTATATTGGGGAAGCTCCCACATCTGGAAGAAACTGGATAAGTTTGTTTCATCCAAAAGCTACATCACTTTGACTCAGCATTGATGGGGAGACCTAACTGCACCCCTTAGCTGCTGAGTGCAGACTGCCTCTGCCCAGCACAGTGCTTATACATCTCCCTGGTGATACATACTTCAGGGTTCATTAAAAGCTGCCAAATGCAAATGGATTGCTGCCTCCTTGATTATCTGCTCCTGTGTTAGGGAAAATTGAGAAAATGAAGCTGAGCATACAAAAAAAAATGCAATAATTTAGCTGAATGTTGGCAACACACACAAAGGTAGAAGTTATTACCTCAGTGGGATATAGTGAATGAGCTGTTCATTTTAACAGGAAAATTGCAGGCTAGCATCCATGAATGCATGTGAATTTAGTTTTTTCTTTTTTAAAGAGGTCCTGGACGGTGTTTAGTGCATTCATAATCATGTATTCTATCGACATGAACCACTTAAAGTTTTTCAAATTTATTTTTTTAATTAAAATGGCTCTTTTTCTTCTGCTACCATCATTGCCAAATCATGGGATATGTGTGTGTGTGTGTGTATTTTACTGGGGATTGATTGAACTTAGGGTTTTGTGTATGCTAGTGAAGTGCTCAACCACTGGGTTTTATCCACAGGCCCCATTCTCAAATCTTAAACTTTTTCACATCACCTTATAGATAGGAAGCCCAAAGCAGAGAACTGGGGTGGCTCTCCTGAGATATTTTGTTGGATGAAATACCAATGTTTTATGAAAATGGGGTATCAAATTCCTGATCTGCATTTTTAAATTTTATTTATTTATTTATTGGAGAGAGAGAGAGAGAGAGAGAGAGGCAGATAGAGAAAATGGGCATGCCAGGGCCTCCAGCCACTGCAGATGAACTCTAGACACATGTGCCACCTTGTGCCTCTGGCTTATGTGGGTCTTGGGGAATTGAACCTGCGTCCTTAGGCTTCATAGGCAAGCACCTTAAATGCTAAGCTATCTCTCTAGCTCCTGATCTGGATTTTTAAAAAATATTTTTATTTATTTTAGAGAGGGTATGAGAGTGAACATTGGTGTACCAGGCCCTCTTGATGCTGTAAACAAACTCCAGATACATGTACTACTTTGTGCATCTGGCTTTATGTGAGTACTTGGGAATAGAGCCCAGGCTGACCATGTTTCTACAAATTTCATTGTGTCATTTTTTTCTTACTGCTGAGTAGAATTCCATCGTGTAGATATACCACATCTTGGTTATCCATTCATCCAGTGATGGGCACCTGGGTTGATTGGATCTGGAAAAGATTATACTAACTGCAGTATCCAGGTTCAGAAAGTCAAATACCACATGTGTACTCTCATATGTGGAACCTAGTTTCATGTTTATATTTGTATGTGAGTTATAGTAGTAGAGGCCAAGAAGCTAGAAAGGGGCATGAGGGAAAGAGGAGTGGGGGGGGGGGGCTCAAGGGAAGGATACATTAGATATTTAAGTGGAGAGGCAGAATGTATGGCTAAAATAGCCTAAGTGAGGTCACGAGATGGAATAGAGGAGAAGGTGAGAGGAGGGTTAACGAAAATTAAAGATGTTATGAATAAACTATATAGAAACAGCTTCTCAGTAGCTATTGCTGTTACCTTTTGTTGTTGGGACAAACATCCAACCAGAAGTAGATTATGGGAGGAAAGGGATTATTTCAGGCTTCCAGAATCCAAGAGAAATGCCATCAATGGCAGAAGAAACTGGCTTACTTCCACAGATCCATAGCAGACAGACACCATCAAACAGCCAGCAAACATGAACAGCCAGAGCTCAAATCAGCTCTAAACACACCTTAGCACTGCACTGAAAGATTGACCCCCAGCAACACCTCCTCCAGCAGGCTGTTGGAGACTCAAGTTGCAAGCTTAATTTTAATCAAAAATCTCTGAGGACATGGAAGACATACATTTATGTCCAAACCATCATACTAGCTAAATATTACATATTTATTTATTTGTATAAAGGCATACATTTATGTTCAAACCATTATACTAGCTAAATATTACATATATTTATTTGTATAAATAAAGGGCAAGACCTTCCAAAGAAAGTTGTTGGTCAGGGAGACCTCTGATGCTCCCAAAACATTACAGGCAATTGCCAGGGTCTTGGTTTCCCACCAGAACTAAATGATAAGACCTTATTGTTGAATACTCCACATCTTTGGGCTGCAGGTCACTGAGAAATCAAGCTGGAGCTGAGCTAGAAGATGCTGACTAGCTGTCAGGGTGCTGAAATGAGCTATGCAGCCTATTTAAGGAGAAAAGTCATCAACAGTCTTAACCAGAGTGGATCCTGCAATCTTTACAGCTAGACAGCCAGGCCAAACATACCAAGTGGTACAATGGTGTCATGTCTGTTATGGCAAAAACCAATTGCTTTCTGATTGGATTTGAGGCCTGCTTCATGGGAGGGAATTCCTGCCTGGTACTGAAAACTCAATCAAAAGCCTGTAGTTGGGGAAATTATAAGCCCTAGTGGAGGGAAACTAATACTGTTCTCTGGCTAAATGCATATATTATGCCCACAAAACTGCCTTCTAAATAATTATGTTTATGCCAATATGTTGATGCTATCCTCACTCTTGGTTAGAGAAGCTTCTCTTTTCAGATGGAGGTGACCACTGAAGTGACTCAAAACTCACCAAAGTATTGAGAAGAAGTGACAGTGGAGTGTTCAGCACTCTGTGAGACATCTCTATCACACCCTGCAAGGTTCAGGGACCACTGTGGAATGAGGTGGTGGAAAGAATGTAAGAGTCAAACTAAGGGGAGGAATGCTTTGCAATAATGCTGTCCAGATTCATGTGGCTGTGGCATTCATGATTTCACAGTGGCTGATGCTCCTACACAAGGTCTGCGTAGTAGGAGGGAAAAGACATCAAAATAGAAGAGAGACTAGTTGGAAAGAAGGAATTCAGTAGAGGGGGCTGGGCGGGGGCGGGGAGGGGGGCAGGGTGGTGGTGGGAGGGGATTATGATCATGGCATAAGGGCCTGTGGAGACAAGTCAGTGGTTAAAGGTACCTGCTTAATCATGGTACATTGTATATCTGTATGGAAGTTGTCAATACAAAGTTATAAGAAAGAAATGGATGATGTGAAAGCTAGAAGGGAAGACTGGAGATTCTTCAAAGCTAACTATATCCACTAGCAATTGAATTAGTAACAGAAATATTGTGACTTAAGAATACCATGAGTTCATCCTCTAATGGGGAAGAAGTCAGGAAGCCGGCTCTGCAGGGCCAGCTGAACTATCTGTCTGTTTCTCCATCCTAGAGTTCAGAAGTTGGTAGCAAAAGCAAAAGCTATTTTGTGTCTTTTATATCCAATTCCAAGAGAGGAAATAACAAAGAGTAACAGGTCACATCCTGTTACTGAATCAGACCTCCTAAGAGAGCTTATGATGGTAGTCCCAGTAACTCCCTCCCACATGCCACAGCCACGCTTGGTGTAAGAGTTGCCCTTGGGTGGTGACTGTATTGAGCAAATGCTTAAGATTAGTGAAGTAATTCTCTGAGTGTGCCTGCGGGGGTGTTTCCAGAGAGAACTGACATCTTAAACAGTAACTGAGGGGAAAAGATGTGCCCAGAGAATGGGTAGCATCACTCGATAGCTTTAGGGGCTTTGGAGGGATAAAAGAAGAGAAAGCCAGGAGCACACGCAAGCGCCATTCTTCCTGAGCACATGCATGTGTGGCCGCTGCCATTGCCGTGGACAGCGGACACCAGCCTGCGCAGGCTTCCAATTGGGCTCTCACCAGCCACTTTCCAGGGAGCTTCCTGGCCTCCGTCCTGAGACTGTGGGGCTGCTGAGGCGTCCAGCTTCTTAGACCGAGCCGCTGCAGCGTTCTCTACCTCTCTAGCATGCAGATGGCCATGGAGGTTGGATAATGAAGCCTCTCAGAAATCCCCTTTTTAAAGCAGAGAAAGGGGAGGAGAAGAGAAGGAGAGAGGGGGGAGGGAGGGAGGAAGAGAGAGAGAGAGACTTTTGGCTCTGTTTCTCTAGAGAATCCCAGTGCACTTGGCTGCAAAGGAAACTATGAGATGTCATCTGTCTTTTAACTGAGTAAAGTCATTGGCGGGTTCTGAGTACAGGGTGAGGTAATGTGGTGAAGAGGATAATGCTGGAAGAAGTGTGCAAGAGCCACTGGAGAGGAATGAGAAGAGGGTGATGCGGTGATGTCACAGCATTAAAAAAAAAAAAAAAAAAAGCTAGCCATTGGCAATGTGTGTCTACCGGAAGGGTATATTAAAACCCACCTACTAAGGGGGACCTTATCACCATGACACTGAACCAGACCAGAAGCCAAAATGGACCATGTTACATCCCTCCCTTGAAAGGAAATGAGAGCTGCAATTTCTTTTCTCTCAAATTTACAGAAAAAGGGAGACAGCTGTCCTGGGATAATGAAAAGACCTGGGGAATAAGACTGCATGTTACTGGGTATGATCCCAGTGCCTTATTTACTGTCCAGGTTGGTGACAACATTTCCTAATGCAGGCCTGGAAGGGGTAAGAACAGGCATTGCAGCACCCACCCTTCAAGGAAAACATCAAGTATAGACTTAGACATTCAGAGGCTGAATTACTCACTTAGAGAAAAATGTAGATTCCTTAGCTGAGGTTGTATTACAGAATAGACGGGGGTTGGACTTATTATTCCTCCAGCAAGGGGGACTATGTGTGGCCTTAAGGGAAGAATGTTGTTTTTATATCAACCACTCAGGTATAATTAGAGACTCAATGGCGAAGGTACAGGAGAATTTGGAAAAGAAAGAGAAGCTGATAGAGGATGGTTTGAGTCATGGTTCAGTCATTCCCCATGGTTAACTCTGCTGTCTGCTTTAGCAGAGCCCTTACTTTTATTTTTGTTGCTAATCACAATAGGACCTTGCATTATTAATAGATTAGTTGCTTTTGTTAGGGAACGCATTAATACAGTACAGCTTATGGTTTTAAGATCACAGTATATACCATTAGACTCCACTCACTAACTCAATTGGGATCCAAGATTGGCTCCTCATGGTACAAAGAGAGGGGGAATGAAGGACTCAGGAACCAGATGGACGCCATGACAGGCTTCAGAGTCCTCAGTAGGCCTAAGTTTCTGTTTCCCGGCAAGGTCTAAGTTTTTATCTTCCAGTAAGGGTGGGTTTAGCACTTACTGGAAACTGATTACGCCATACATTCCTGTAGTCATAGATAAGTTCAATTCCCCTAGCCCTAGCTCACCAAAATCCTAAGCCAACCAGAAGAGTACACTGTTTAAATCAACTAATCATGTACCCATCCCTTCTTCCACATTCAAATCCCTATAAAAACTCTACCATCCCCACTATTCGGGGCTCTTGTATGGATCCACTGCATTGGTGAAGTCAAGAGACCGAGCTTAAGCCCAAAATAAAGCTCCTTGCCCTTGCAAAAAAAAAAAAAAAAAAAAGCTAGCCACAGTACTCCTGCCATGACCACTGCTGGGAAACCAAGGCTTCCAGAGAGTATGGCTTTAAGAAATAGCTTCCCTGGGGCTGGAGAGATGGCTTAGTGGTTAAGCACTTGCCTGTGAAGCCCAAGGACCCTGGTTCAAGGAGGGGGCGCACACATCTGGAGTTTTTTTTGCAGTGGCTGGAGGCCCTGGCTCACCCATTCTCTCTCTCCCTCTCTATCTGCCTCTTTCTCTGTCTGTCACTTTCAAATAAATAAATAGAAAATAAAATTTAAAAAAAAAGAAATAGCTTCCCTGCAGGTCTTGAAATCACAAGCCCAGTAAACCAAATAATTTTAGGTTGAGAATGAAAAGTGATGTCAGCATTGATGTACTTAAAAATTTGTCTCCTTGGGGGCTGGAGAGGTGGCTTAGCGGTTAAGGCATCTGCCAGCAAAGCCAAAGGACCCTGGTTTGATTTTCCAGGATGCACATAAGCCAGATGCACATGGGGGCACATGCATCTGGAGTCCATTTGCAGTGGCTGGAGGCCCTGGTGCACCCATTATCTCTCTCTCTCAAAAAAAAAAAAAGAAAAGAAAAGAAAAGAAAAAGAAAAAGAAAAGAAAAACAGCTGGGCATGAGGGCACACGCCTTTAATCCCAGCACTCGGGAGGCAGAGGTAGGAGGATCACCATGAGTTCGAGGCCACCCTGAGACTACCAAGTGAATTCCAGGTCAGCCTGGGCAAGAGTGAAACCCTACCTCAAAAAAAAAAATAGATATAATATATTTTAATAATTGTCTCCTTGGCTTTGCCTGAGGTGACCTAAGGCATGCCTCCCTAGAGCACCTTCTAGGACAGAATCAATCAGAGACCAGAAAACAGGTTAAGGGAGCTTTTAATGAACACAGAGTACAGAGAAAGGGCTGTATACTTTACAAGGAGGAGCAAGGCAGGTGAATCAGGAAAAGAGCGAAGAGCCAGTCACTGGGAGTCTAGGCTGTAGCTGTTACTGAAGCTGATGTGAAAACTGCTCCACTTCTTCGGACCAACTCAGGAAGAAATAAATAACTGTCTACTTTCTATTACTATCACTTTAATTTTGCAGTAATTTAAAGGCCGTTCCGTGTGGCCCCAAATTCAGATGGGTATTTGGGATGGGAGATAGCTGACCACATTTAGTACCATGTTTACCCTTTGTTAGCTTTGGACCAGGAAGGTACATCGATTGTGTTTGCTCGTCCTCAGTTTACCGATTAGCCTTGCTGCCAGTTTAAAGCCCCTGACATTAGTCCATCCATAACCTCGTAGTTACAAGCGCCCCTGCTGCTCTTCTGGTTCATTTTTAACTCAGTAGTGACAAGCAGTTTGAGGATTGCTTATCAAACAGTTAGCATTTGAAAGCTTTCAGCTGCCTCAGAATCTGCCTCCTCTCCCAATTCCCTAACTACCTGCCTATGCCAACAATTCCGTCTATAAATCTATCCTAAAGTAATTTCTCTTTTGTCTCATCATTCATTTTTTTGTTTGTGACAGAGTCTCACTGCATAGACCAGATTCACATTACACTCACGATCCTCCTGCCTCAGCCTCAATGCTGAGATTACAGACATGTACCACTATGCCTAGCTTGCATTCATTTTTAAATATTTATTTATTTATTTATTTATTTATTTATTTGCAAGGGGGGAGAGAGAGCAAGAGAAGGAATGGGCACGCCAGGGCATCTTGCCACTGCAAATAAACTCCAAATACATGTGCCAATTTGTGCATCTGGCTTTATGTGGATACTGGGGATTTGAACCTGGGCTGCCAGCCTTTGCAAGCAAGTGCCTTTAACTGTTGATGCATCCCTCCAACCCTTGCATTCATTTTTGATACTAATAAAACATTTTATGATTGAATAATATTTCAAATTCCCTTAAATTTGAGTAATGTGTGCAACTGAGCTTGGAAATTTGTCATCCTTAGCATGTTGGAACCAACTCATTTGGAATCTGTAATCACCGTTGCATTGGCACATTTATATCAGAGATGTCCCTGAGCTCATGATGCAAAAAAAAAAAACACCTCAGCTACACAAAATAAACACAACAATAATAAGCACATTTTATAATAAATCAGAGTAGAATTATTGTTGATCTTAAGGAACTTCTGAATAAGGTCATTGTCATGCTTCTTAGTTTGTTTTAAGCATTGAAATATTTTATTTTAATATTTCAGTTTTTTCATTTATTTGAGAGAGAGTGAGGCAGATAGAGAATGAAGGTGCCAGGGCCAACAGTCGCTGCAAATGAACGCCAGACATGTGCGCCACCTTGTGCATCTGGCTTACATGGGTCCTGGGGAATTGAACCAAGGTCCTTTGGCTTTGCAGGCAAGTGCCTTAACTGCTAAGCCATTTCTCCAGCCCCTGTTTTAAGCATTATATATCTGAATTTAGAATATTGGGATTTCTGAGATACTTTAGTGGATTGCAGAGCCAAAAGAATGGAGTGTTTGAAATGGGAATTTTTCTGTAAGCTTGGGCTTCCTGCTTTGTCTATCCACACCATAAATATTCACAATTATAGGGTTTATGTTTGAACTGCAAGATTTTTCTTCTTCAAAAGGGACACATAAGAGCCAGGTATGGTGGTGCATGCCTTTAATCCCAGCACAACAGAGGCAGAAGTAGAGGATTGCTGTAAGTTCAAGGCCAGCCTGAGACTACAGAGTGAATTAATTCCAGGTTAGCCTGGGATAAAGCAAGACCCTACTTCAAAAAAGGAGGGGGACACATAAGTGGTATGATTTAGTTTATAGTTCATCAGTACTAAAAGTCAAAAGACTGGCTGTAGCGGGGAATGACTTGAAATGGCCAGTTTCCAGGCCATGAAACTGTGTGAAGACTTCTAGAACTGAGCTCCAGAAAATCAGGCACCTCCTGCTGGCTTCTTACAGAATGGTGAGCCATGAACAAATCCTCATGACACCCTACCTGCTCCTGATACATCTGTTCACTGTAGTAGGACTTTTCTTGCTTTAAGCTCCAACAAGATACACTATGTTTTTCAAACCCAATTTTTTAGCCAGATGTGATGATAACAAACCTAGAAAACTCCAGCACTCAAGAGGCAGAGAGAGAAGGACCATGTTTTGAGGCCAGCCTGGGCTACATAGTGACACCCTGTCTCAACAAAACAAAAAATTAGGGGAGAGGTGGCTTAGCAGTTATGGCTCTTGCCTACGAAGCCTAAGGACCCAAGTTCAATTCCTCAGTACCCACGTAAACCAGATACACAAGATTGCACATGCATTTGGAGTTTGTTTGTAGTGGCTGGAGGCCTTGGTGGGGCCCATTCTCTCCCTATCTGCTTCTTTCTCTCTTGCTCTCTCTCTCTCTCTCTCTCTTGCTCTCTCTCAAATAATTTAATTTAATTTAACTTAAAAATGCAAACTTGTGACTGGAGACATGGCTCAGTGGCTAAGGCATTTGCCTGCAAAACCTAACTACCAGAGTTCGCTTCCCCAGTACCCATGTAAAGTCAGATGCACAGGGTGGCGCACACATCTGGAGTTCATTTGTAGCAGGTGGAGGCCCTGGCACACCCATTCTCTCTATCTCTCTGTTTCCTCTCTATCTCTCTCTCTCTCTCTGCTTGCAAATAAATAAAAATAAATGTTTAAGAAAAAAAAATCAAAACTCAAACAAACAAAAAAATATCTAGTCCTCTCACGTAAAAATGTGATGCCTCTACCAAAGTGCAGCTGCTGAAAACTAATGCTGCCAAAAAGACATGGAAACAATCTGGTTTTGAAGATAATTCCCCATTCTGGAGTATGCATTACATGCAGGGGAAGGAAATGGTCACATAGCCACATAATTCCAGTGTCAGTAGGGCGGGTGTCACTGATCCCATCAACACCCCCTTGTTTTTCAGGAACCACTTGGCAAGTTTATCTCTCCCTCAATGCACTGCAAACTTGGCCCAGACAGGAAGAACCTGCTTTACCTTGACTTTGTCCCTCAATCAAGAATTGGCTTTCCAAAGAATACAAGATTTCTGGCTGCCATGGCAACTTCCCCTCCCCCAATCCAAGCACTCAGCAATGACACAGCTCTAGGCTTAGAAGTCTAATGGTTACTGACTGTGGCATCCCATAATGCCCACAGCTGTAATCCTAGTAGATGGCCTAGCCTTTGGGCTCATTTCTCTAGTGTGTTGTTTTAAATGATTTTTTTAAATTTGTTTATTTATTTGAGAGAGAATCAGAGAGAGAGAGAGAGACAGAGGCAGACAGAGAGAGATAATGGTCATGCCAGGGCCTCTAGCCACTGCAAACAAACTCCAGATGCATGTGCCACCTTGTGCATCTGACTTACGTGGTACTGGGGAATCAAACTGGGATTCTTAGGCTTCACAGGCAAGTGCCTTAACCAGTAAGCCATCTCTCCAGCCCCTGTTTTAAATGTTTTTGATGGACATCTTCTCCTTTGGAAAAGCAAGTAAGTCCCACCACAGTGAACAGATGAATCGGAGGCTAACGTGCGGCATCACACGGATTTGCTCCTGATTCACCATTCTCTAAACATCATCAGCTTTCCTTGGTCCCTACAGAAAAGTAAAATGTTACAATGAACAGAAATTTTCAGTTCATGGCCTCAAACTAGATTACATTTATCCTGTGGGGGAGAATCTTGGATTTACTAAGACTTTTTTTTTTTTTTTTTTGCATTTGCTAATCATCAATATTAAATGTTTCTCTCTGACCATGTATTTCTGATGAAACGTCTGTTTCCATTCAGTGAGCTATTGAGAGCCATAAATACGGAAATCTCTGCAGATGGGTTAATGATGTGATAAACATGGTTTCACGGCTAGACAGATGGAGGCAGTTCTATAGCCACAGCCATCTGGGGAGGCAGGCCAGGGTCTGGATGGCAAGGCCTGCGCCAGGGGATTTTAGTAGAAATTACAACAGTAAAAGCACCAGATCATCTGAGTTAAACAGCAATTGTTGCTCTTTCTAAAACAGATATCACCTGATCTGCCTACAAAAAATATGAATTGTTAGAAACAACATTAAGAGAGGTCAAGGTCCCCTATATTCTGGCTTTGTTCTGCACTCTATCACACTCTTACCAGATTCTTCTACATTTAGGAAGTCAGGTTCATAAAGAAGGAGAGTTCCAAGGGATGGCATCTTTTTGTTTCCATGTAATATCTACCAAGCTCTCCATAAACTTATCCCCAAGTAACATGCAACCCACGCAATGGTGGAGCACTTGACATACTGAGAAAGCTCTGATAGAAGCCCCTTAATCCTTCTTCCAACCAGATGGCTGTCCTAAGCCCTGCCTGTATGGAAATTTTGGATCAGTGGCTGCTTAGAGGATTAAATTTATCCCAAACTGAAAGAGGCTTCTCTCTACATCACTACAAAACTGGTAATGAACTTGCCTGAGGACCAGGTCCTGCCAGACATCTGAGCAACAAAAAGTCTTCTCATCTTGGGAAATGCAAGGAGAGTCAGCTAGACCTTTAAAGCTGTAAGATAGCAGGTGCCATTGTCTAAAACGTAGGTAAGAAGTGTCCTGCCTAAGTGCAGAGGAGCGCCACTGGAAGGTTTGCTTCCTGAAAGGGGTAGGGACTAGGAAAAGCCATGGGCTCTTGCCTTTGCCTCTAGAGGGCGGCCAGGCATGGTAAACATGGAGACAATAAGTGCCATCTCATGCCAATCCAAATCCTCCCACTTCAAGGTTGATTTCATGCCCCTTATTCGCAGACTCTTCTGTGACTTCTGAAGGACTCGTGGGACTGGTAGTCTATGACATAGACTATGACACTTGATAATCTGCTGTCTCGTTCTGCAGTTGGCTCACATGCACAGATCCTGTATACATCGTGACAGGCAGAAATCGTGTTTCGTAGCAGATGCTGTGTTGGGCAAGGCTCTCTTGCTTGTGGGAAAAACAAATTAAAGTAGAAATTTAAGAGCTCAATTTTTGCTTTCATGACTGAAAAGCATAGGATTGGCCTCTGATTTGGGCCCAGCTGGGTAGGTTCAAGGGCTCCATCAGTCACCCGGAATCTGTATTATAGTTCTTTCTGCTTCTCTTTGTTTTCCTTTCTTTTCTTTTCTTTTTTCTTTTTTTTTTTTTTTAAGATAAGGTTTCACTCTAGCCCAGGCTGACCTGGAATTCACTACTTAATCTCAGGGTGGCCTCGAACTCACAGCAGTCCTCCTACCTCTGCCTCCCGCGGGCTGGGATTAAAGTTGTGTGCCACCACACCCAACTTCTCTTTGTTTTCTTTCCCCTTCTTGGTTAGTATCATTCTTATCTGGGTTTTCTCTGCATGATGGGTCTGGAAAACTCAAGGCTTATGATAGTCAGCTGAGTTATCCTTGGGAAGACACAACTTTTCTGTTAAATAGTTACACACACACACACACACACAGGTTCCTCTCATTGGCTACAGTGGTTCTGGTCTAGCCTCCAAGGTCAAGTGCAGTGTTGCTCTCTTTGATCAACATTGAGCACCTATCTCCTAAGGTAACTAGAACCTTCAGTCATTGCAGATGGGAAGCAGAACAGCACATCCTCCCCTTCCCTGGAGAAGTAATATTCATAGTCAGTTACATCCAGCCCTCAGATACAGTGGCAAACAAAAGGAATGTGTGTACACAATGTTATTTATTACAGTGCTCTTGTGATGACAAGAGATTATAAATAATCAAACATCCATCAACAGGAAGCCACTTTAATAAGCCTCAGCACATCCATGCAACAGTGTCACTAAAAGGAGTAAAGAACACTATGACAGATAAATTTATGTGTCAACTTGATCGAGTCATGTGCTGCCCAGATGTTTGGTTTAGAACAAACCATTGTTCTGTTTGTTCCTGTGAAGGTGGTTTTGGCTGAGAATGACGTAGGTGGACCTCATACAGCCAGGAGAAAGTCTTCAGAGAGCTCAAAGTATAACCCTTCCCAAAATGAGGCAGAGTTCTTTCTTCATGACACTTCCTTTGAACTGAACATCAGGTCTTTTCTTTGTTTTCTTTTTTTGTCCATCTTAACTCAACCTGAAACATGGACTAGAACTATGCCACTGGCTTGCCAGAGTCTCTACCTTGCACACTTAACCTGCAGGTCTTGGGACTTATCAGATTCTGTGGTACATAGCCAATCCATTATGATACATCCTATCTCTCTATCATCTATCCATCATCCATCTGTCATCTATCAGTCTCTCATCTACCTATCTGTTATCTATTTGTCATCTCTCTGTTGGTCTTTCATCTATCATCTTCTTATCCTGTAAGAACCAGAATGTCTCCATTTTTGGACTCTGACTCCCATTTCATTGTAACTCTCTGTTTCCCAAGAGTGACCCAGACCACCCATCCCAATTATCACTTCCTTGGAATGGCCCAAACCACCTGTCTCATCATCACTTCCCTGAAGTGGCCCAAGCCCTGAGGCAAGGTGGACTGCCCAGCAATCAAAGAATTCCAATGCCTCCACTGCCCCATAAGTCTCCTGTAGTCTGTAAGGGAAGCAGCTTCTGACCTGCCTGGCCAGGGCCCTTGTCAGACTTTCCCAAATAAAGCCTGTCTCTGCTGTTGAGCAGGGTCTTCTCTCTCATTTCACTTCCTACTTTTTCTAGTGTATCCATCATCCTTCTATCAGTATTTCATCTTTCTGTCTATCTCTCATTATCATCATTTTCCTATCTGTATTGCACTGATTCTGCTCCTCTGGAGAACACTTACAAATACCGACACTCACCACTATGGTACATTCATCTGTGGTACACATGGTGGCAGTAAATGTCGGCATTCACCACTATGGTACATTCATCTGTGGTACACATGGTGGCAGTAAATGCCGGCATTCACCACTATGGTACATTCAGCTGTGGTACACATCATGGTAGAAAGAGGTACATGTAGCTGGTTAGCATTTATCCAAGAAAATGGGGATTCAAGTATTTCTACTATCTCACTTGCTTATTTAAAGCATACCTGGGCTGCAAGGCCACTGAGAAATCCTGCTGGAGCTGAGCTGAAAACCTCCTCCATGTAGACCAGCTGACAGAAAGCTGGAAGAAGCTATTCTGCATGCAGTTCAATGGGAGAGAGAGAAATCACCAGTGAAGATACTCAACAGTGAACACTGCAAGCCTTATATTTGGCCAGCCAAATATATGTGGCATCATAGGGATGGGATATTTGAAGACAAGTGTCAGTTCATGATGGCTATTCATGAGCCAGTGGGTGCAATAGTGGCACGTCTGTCATGGTGGAAACTAACAGCCTTCTAATTGGACTGGAGGCCAGCTCCATGGGAGGGAATACATCCCTGATATTGAAAACTTAAAACAGCAGTAATCATGAGCCCTAGGGGTATAACGTCTGCTGCTGTCTGGCTAAATGTACATACTATGCTTATCAAACTGCCCAGTAAGCACTTCTCTTAATGTTCATACCCATATATTAATGCTACTCTAACTTTTGGTAGAGAACCTTCTCTTTTCAGATGGCAGTGACCTTGGGATGACTCAGAAGGCATCATGGTGCTGGAAAGAAGTGACAGGAGTGCTCAGCACTGCAATATCTCTATCACACCTTCCAAGGCTCAGGGTCTATTGTGGAAGAGGTGGCGGAAAGAATATAAGAGCCAAAGGAAGAATAGGACTCCTTACAATGTGCTCCCTCCAGACACAAAATTTCCTGGATATCCATGACCTCACAGTGCCTGACACTACCTACACAAGACCATCATAATAGGAGGAAAAGATCATGACATCAAAATGAAAGAGACTGATTGAGAGGGGGAGGGGATATGATGGAGAATGAAGTTTCAAAGGGGAAAGTGGGAGGAGGGAAGGCATTACCATGAGATATTGTTTACAATCATGGAAATTGTTAATAAAAAAAAAGAAAGAAAAAACGAAAGCCGGGCATGGTGGCCCACGCCTGTAATCCCAGCACTCAGGAGGCGGAGGTAGGAGGATTACCCTGAGTTCGAGGTCACCCTGAGACTCCATAGTGAATTCCAGGTTAGCCTGGGCTAGAGTGAGGCCCTACCTCAAAAAAACCAAAAAAAAAAAAAAAAGAGAGAGAAAAGAAAAAAGAAAAATGAATTCATTGCCTGCAAAAGAGGAAGAAAAGAAAGAAAGATGGGCAATGCACATAAGCTGAAGTTCTTTGCATTTTCTTTGTTTTTAGTAATTTGACTTTGGAACCATGTAAATATTCTCAAATAATTGTGAATATTTCTTGTATTGTATTTTCTTAAGCTCAATTAGAAAACTTAGCCTGATAAAGAATGTCTGGGAGCTGGGGAGATGGCTCAGTGGATAAAGTACTCCCCACACAAGCGTAAGAACTGGAGTTCAGATCCTCGAGCACCCACATTACATGCTAGACAGGTGGATGTAGTGGCCCACCTAAAATCGTAGTGCCTGGGCGGTGGAGATAGAGAATTCCTGAGACAAGCTGGCTAGCTAAACTAGCTGAATTGGCAAGCTCCAGTTAAAGTAAGAAACTATCTCAGTAAGCAAAGTGGAGAAAGATAGAGAAAGGAGGCTGGATGTTAACCTCTGGCCTCCAAGCAAATACACATGCAAATGCATAACACACACACACACACACACGCAAAAATCAGGAATGTCTGCGTCACCTCCCACTGGAGGCCATCTTGGAGTGAAGCAAACTTTTACATTTTCTAGAATAACTGGACGTTATGTGGCATCATAGGGATGGGATATTTGAAGACAAGTGTCAGTTCATGATGGCTAAAGTCATGTTGGTCCCACAGATATACTTGGTGTTGCTTCTTCTCTTATCCTGTTGGTTCTGTCTGTCTGCAGAACCCGGTTAGAGCTGCACGGAATTGCGCCATGCCTGTAGACGAAGAAAGAGCAAGGCCAATAGACTCCGGGGGCTGAATCCTGTTGAACACATGCCTGTGCAGCTCAACTGGCCTAGTTATGGAGGTTGACATGGCTGAAGTGATATAGCCTAGGAGATGAATGACTATTACTCTGGCATAGACCAATGCTATGGACTGAGACTATTGGTAGGCATAGAGATGGGACAAGCCAAGCCAAACAGTGAATGTCAGCTTCTCAGTCTATGAGATGGCAAGAGTCTGAAAAGTAGGAAAACATGCTTATCCTGAAGCATTTGGATTTCTCAGGTTGATGCCTACAGAAGAATCCATGGGCCAGGGCAAGGGCTTGTGAAAACCTTCCTTCCATCTTGGAGAAGAGCAAGCTCAGAAGCTAGTGTGTCACCCAAGCTTTGACACAACACCTTCTGAGAAACTAGACCCTTTGAGGCTCTCCCCATGGTTATGCTACTGTGTCTCCAGTCACTCAAAGTCCATAGTGACCTTTTCAAATTGTGAGGCTGCAAGGGAGCAAGCTAATGTTCTGCAATAAGGCTGTCATTTCATGTAACAAACCACATCATGATAAATGGCAAAAACTATCTGCTGCTTCCTTCAAAGATGCCTGATGATGCATGCTCAAGAACACACATGGCACTTTACGATGGTCACCCCAGCCTGCATACCCACAGAAAACTGTAATGGGTGCCACCAGCACCCTGACTGGTATGCCCTTGATTGCAGAATCCAGCTGCCTCAAAGTGGCTTTTGATGATTATGTGGCAAGAAAACAATATATTAACAGACTGGTTTCTGATACTGCTTGCATATCCTGTGATGGGCCACTGGCTTCCTGGACACTGCAGACATTACTCTCAGAGGTGATCTAAAAGTGGGAAACAGGGCTGGAGAGATGACTTAGCAGTTAAGTCCCTTGCCTGCAAAGCCTAAGAACTTATGTTCAGCTCTCCAGGTCCCATGTAAGCCAGATGCACAAGGTAATACAAATGCCTAAGGTTGCACATGCACCAAAGATGGCCCAAACATCTGGAATTCAATTGCAGTGGCTGGAGGCCCTGGCATGCCAATTCTCTCTCTCTCTCTCTCTCTCTCTCTCTCTCTCATTCTGTCTTGGAAAAAAATAATAGATAATAAGAAAAGATTAAAAGAGGGAAATAGAAACTTAGCTGAGGAGAGTAGACTAGCCACAGGGATCCGGCCATTCTTCCGTGCACACTCCAGTCCCAGCAAAGGTTCCAGTTCTTCACCACTTGGATGGGACAACCTGGAGCCCCCTCATTAATTCTCTGTATTGTCTGCATCCCATCCTTCTCACTTCTCCACTTCTTAGGATCAACTGGCTTTCTTGGGATCTGCTATTCAGAACAAAAATCCAAATAGTCCCAGAGATCCACAACCCCTCTGAGTCCAGCAACTCATAAGAGGCAATCCAGGACCTTTTACTAGAGTCACACCAGAAGCAGCAAGCAGTTGATTTTAGGTTCCAACTCATTTACAGTGCCTTACCTCTGGGGATAGATGTGAGACTTTTCCAGAGACTGGAGCAGAAGTTGGATAGAGTGGAGAAGACCAATTCTATATGGGGAAAGGTACCATGCAGTCAACTTGGAGCCTGGACAGGCCTTTGGGACTGAGATATACTCTTCTTCATTTGCCCTCAAATATCAGAATGTCAGGCTCTGCAGGTCTTCAGGACTCTGCACACCAGTGGAGCCCTGGGTTCTTGGGCATTGGACGAAGGATTATAGCTTCAACTTTTCTGTCCTGGGGCCTTTGAACTTGGTATGAACCACACTCATGGCACCTGAGTCTGCAGGACACAGATGGCCTATTATGGGGATTCTCGGCCTCCATAGTCATGTGAGTTAATTCCCCTATCAAATCCCCTCTCATTTATCTTTATCCCTGTCTCCTTTTGGTTCTGTCTCTCTGCAGAACCCTGTTAGAACTGTATGGAATTGAGCCATAGCGAGCAAGACCAATAGAATCTAGGGCCTGAATCCTGCTGAGCCAATAGCAAAGGCTGAGATTCCAGGTGACATTCAGGCTAGCCAATCAGCTGCCTGACAACCCCTGTCCTTGGCACAGGTGGTATATCCAAGGTCCCATACCAAGTTATGGCCAAACTGGCATTGTGTCTTCCCAGATGCCTACTCTGAACCTGTACTTCTAAAATCCTTCACAGTTACCCAGGAGGATTCCAGGTTTGTGTTTTCCCTTCTGAATGCTGGATTGAGACCATTTTCCCCAAAGTTCAGAAGGTTTTTAAAATTTTTATTTTTATTTTTCTAATTTTTTTGTTTATTTTTATTTATTTATTTGAAAGCAACAGACAGAGAGAGAAAGAGGCAGATAGAGAGAGAGAGAGAATGGGCACACCAGGGCCTCAAGCTACTGCAAACGAACTCCAGATGCTTGTGCCCCTTTGTGCATCTGGCTAACGTGGGTCCTGGGGAATCGAGCCTTGAACTGGGCTCATTAGGCTTCACAGGCAAGCGCTTAACCGCCAAGCCATCTCTCCAGCCCTAAATTTTTATTTTTATTTAAGAGCAAAAAAGAAAGAGGCAGAGAGACAGAAAGAGAGAGAGAGAGAGAGAATGGGTGTACCAGGGCCTCCAGCCACTGCAAACGAACTCCAGACACATGCACCACCTTGTGCATCTGGTTCATGTGGATATGGGGGAATTGAACCTGGGTTCTTAGGCTTCACAAGCAAATGCCTTAACTGCTAAGTCATCTCTCCATCCCCCAAAGTTCAGAGTTTTTAAGGACACTTTTGAAAACCAGTCCAGATTGTCAATGAAATTGTATTCCTCCTTCTATTGTGTTTCTAGGTCACAGATGGAATTCGTTTGCAGTGGCAGGAGGACCTGAGGCACCCATGTTCTCTCACTCTGTCTCATAAACAAACAAAGAAATAAATAAATATTTTTTAAAAAATTAAATGCTCAATCTGGTCTGAAGAGATGGTTCAGTGTGTAAAGCTCAAGCATGAGACCCTGAGTTCAGATTCCAGCACCCATGTAAACACCTGGCATGGAGCGCACGCCTGTAATCTCAGCTCTGCTGAGGCACAGACAGAAATATTCCCAGGACTTGCTGGCTGATTTAACCAAATTAATGAACTCTGGGTTCAATAAGCGACTCTATCTTAATGAAAAATGTTGAGACCAGTTGAGGAAAACACCTCAGTCCACCTCTGGCCTACACACATGTGCATGCACACACACATGAGCTAGGAGCCTGAATAGGCTCCCACACATTATTATACATACATACATGCATACACACACCACACACACACACATGAACATGCATGTGCCTTTCCCCCAGCACACACAGCAGTACAGACTATTATGTCCTTCCCTGCTTTACCAAATGAGATTTTCTCAAGATCCCCAGGTTATCAGACTCTGAGAGCTTCTAAAAGCTTCACTGTTAAATATTCCAAAGAGACAAATTTAATGTGCTATTAGACATAGACCACCTTGAAAATAAGGAAAGAGGTGATCATTTTCTAGTCTTTTGGTTTTTTGTTGTTGTTGTCATCAGTTTCCAGCATTCTAGAATTCCCTGAAAGGGTTCCATGGTGGGAACTGTTCTGGAAGAAAGTACATAGACCTAAGTCTGGGAGAGACACGAAGTTAATGTTTGGTATATTCTTGGCATGTGGGGCAGGGGACATAGGGAGGACCATAGGTGATGTCAGCCCTCCATGACCTCACTAAATGCCACTTCAGGGTCACAAGCTCTCAGAGTCGTAGAGGCAACAGTTTCATCAATCTTACCAATCCTCCATCACACGCCATGAAAACATTGCTATTTAAGATGCTTTTCTTTTGTAGAAGGATTTTTGTTCCTTCTCTTTTTAGACTTGTTTTTACATAACACAGACATCTACCCAAATAAATATATTCAGCTTATACTAGTAGAAAAATAAAATAGAATATAGAAGGGATCATGCTCATCCCTCTGCCTTAGTTACATTATTCTCAAGGAAGAGTCAAGGTCACAGCATTACCCCATCTTTTCATTTGATCTGCTGCAATAGCTTTATCAGTTCCCTCTATACCAGTATTTCTCAGCTGGAGAAGACTTTGCCCCTATTCACACTAAACCAATAGCAGCTGCAGCCCACTCGGCAGGAGTTCTAGTCATGGTCCTCATGGTTTGTCCGTGCTGATGGAAAAGTCAGAGCAATAGCCTTCTTTGTTAGCTTTCCAAAGCTATACCCAAGTATCAGACACAAGTAGCACATAAGCAAGGAAGATTTATTTAGCCCATAGGTTCAGTGGTTTCAGTCAATGGTCATTTGTCCATGTTGTTTTGGGCCAGTGGAGAGGTAGAACATATTGGTGGCCAGGAAGAAAAAAAAGCTGGGCATGGTGGTACATGCCTTTAAAACCAGCAGTTGGGAGGCAGAGGTAGGAAGATCACTGTGAGTTGGAGGCCAGCCTGAGACTACATAGTGAATACCAGGTCAGCCTGGGCTGGAACAAGACCCTACCTCGAAAAAACAAAAAGAAAAAAAAGACTAAGGACCAGCATCCCAATATCCCATTTAAAAAGGGCATGTTCCCAGCAAACTAACCTATTTCCATTGGGCTCTACCTCCTAAAGGTTTTTATCTTCTCTCAATAGCGCCAAGCTGCAGATTGAACAGATGAGCCTATGAGAGCATTTCAGGTCCAAACCATGACTTTCAACATCTGGTAATCTGTCTTATAAAAGCAGAGAAAATAAGTGAGTATGGTGATGCAGTTTTTAACATGTGAGTGGTACAAGCTTTGACGCAGAAGTGGCAAGGGGCAGCCCAGTGGAGGGCTGCATGGGGAGCAAGGGACCAGCCCCCAAATAGCATATTTTCATCCATCCACATTCCTGGAAGAGCTTCTTTTCTTGGAGGAGGAGCTGAGTTATATTTCTGGTTGGGATTCCCAGAATTAGACCCTAGTGAGAGTTCTATGTCAAAGTGACTCAAGAGGAAAGATTCCCAAGAAAATCCTGGGATTGGGATGGTGGACCAGAGAAGGGAGGAGGTCTACCAAGCCAAGTGAGATATCAGACAAAGTCTCACTGGGCTGTCATTGGCTAAGCCAATAAAACCACCATAACTTGTGAATTGGTTGTGATTCAATAAATTCTGACACTATGGAACGTATATGTGTTCATCTGTTTCTGACATAGTGCAATCATAATACTGAGGTAAGAAGATCTCTAGTTCATGGGCTGGGGAGATGGCTCTGTGGTTAAAGATGTTTATTTACAAAGTCTACTGGCCTGGATTTAATTCTCCAGGACCCAACATAAAGCCAGATGCACAAAGTAACACATGCATCTGGAGTTCATTTACAGAGGCAAGAGGTCCTGATGCTCCCATACTCTAGTGTGTTCTCTCTCTCTCTCTCCCCACTTTCTCATTGAAAATAAATAAAAATAAAATAATAATAATAAAGAAGATCTCAATTTCAAGGCCAGCCTGAGCTACACAGTAGGTTCCAAACCAGTTTGGGCTACAGAGTGAGACCCTGTCTCAAAAAAAAAAAAAAAAATCTACTGACTTGTTTCTTGTCCCTAAACAATATAGTATAACAACTATTTTTTATAACTATCTATATTGTACTATATGTAATATAGAGATGGTTTGAAGCCTATGAAAGGGCTGTGTAAGTTCTGTGCAAATAGTGCAAAAAAAAGTTCTGTGGAACATTTACACAGGAACTTGAGAACCTGGTGATTTCAGTATGAGAGGAGCTGAAACCCACGCCCCAGTACAGGGATGTGACTGACATGCACAGAGAGCTCTCCAAAAGCATGGACCCATTTGCTTCATCAAAAAAGTCTCTAGGCCAGGTGTAGTAGTGCATGTCTTTAATCTCAGTACTCAGAAGGCAGAAGTAGGAGGACTGTCATGAATTCTAGGCCACTCTGGGACTACAGCGTGAGTTAGTTCCAGGTGATCTTTGACTAAAGTGACACTCTACCTCAAAACAAACAAAAAAGGTCTCTGTGTTTCCATGTTATAATAACAAACTTGACCTCACTAAGGCCCTTGGGACATGAAGAAGAAAGTTTATTGGTAACTTAAACATTCCCTGGAGGAGTTAGTTAAGGTAAATGAGAAGTTATTCTCTGAATGTTTTGCCCTAAAGTCATATTCAGAAGTTCACTTGCAGATTTGTTTTCCTTTCACTGACTATTTTTTTCCTTGGGTCTCTAGAGAGGAGTTTTCCAGAAACCTTGGCGCTCTTACTTCTGAGGTTCTTGTAAAGATCAGATATAGGCCAAAAGTTTAGAGAATCCAAAAAAAAAAAAGGCTGGCTGGCTGGTTGGTCTAGGGTTATGATTCTCAGTTTGGGTCTGAGGATCTAGAAAATCATCTAACTTAATTTTCCTTTTTCTTTTCTTATTGGGTTTGTTATTTTACTTACTTGTTTGCTTTTTAATTTTTTAGAATAGTTTTAGATTTTCAGAAAAAGTGAGTAGATAGTATAACATTTCCATATAGCCTGCTACACACAGTTCCCTTGTCACTGCATCATATACTAATATAGTATGCTAACAATTAATGAACCAATGTTGATACACTGTCATTAAACAAAGTGCTGACTTTGCTCAAATATCTTTAGTTGTTAACTAAATAATACAATGCATTTTTGTTCTAGATTCTGTCCAGAATATTACATTACATGTGGCTATCTTATATCTTCATACAATTGTTTTTCAAAAATATTTTTATTTGCAAGCAGACAGAGACAGAAACAGAGACAGAGAAAACATGGGCATGCCAGGGCCTCTAGCCACTGAAACAAACTTCAGACGCATGCACCCCTTTGTGCATCTGGCTTTACGTGGATCCTGGGAAATCAAACTCAGGTCATTAAGTTTTGCAAGCAAGTGCCTTAACTGCTAAGCTATCTCTCCAGCCCATCTTCATACAGTTCTTGAGTATGAAAGTTTTTCAGACTTTCCTTGCATCACGGTGACCAAAATACCTGGCAGAAACAACTTGAGAGAAGAAAGATTTGTTTGAATCACAGCTCCAGGGGACTTCAGTCCATCACAGGGAGGAAGACAGTGCAGGGAAACACTCCACACCAAGCATTATGGGAAAAATTTCACCTCGAGGAGACATAGACACACATCTTCTCCCCCCGATAGGGCACACATCACAGACCAAAGGACGATTACACCAAAACCAGGTTTGGTGAGCCAATGACTTGATTGGTGTTACTTACAGAGCATGGGTGAGGGGTTGCCTACAGGATTGTGGGTGACTCAATGGCAGCTGCATCACCACAAAGTCCCACCCCATCCTGATGGCGACCTCCTGGAAGCCACATCATGGAGTCCCCCTTCTAGTTCCTATATAATCTAGCTTTTTCCCAAGACCACTTGCAACTTGGGATGGGGAGGTGGGATCAATTGCTATAACTTCAGGTGAGGTTCCGTGGTGAGAGTGTGAGGTATCTGGGGTTCACGTGGCAGTGAACGAGGAGACTAAAGACTCACCCCCAGTCACTTAATTCCACCAGGCAAGACCCCACCTCCTAAAGGTTTCGTGGCCCCCTTAAGCAGTGCCAACAGCAGAAGAGCAAGCATCCAAAACATGAATCTGTGGAGACACAAACTGCGACACCTTGTTTTTGATGACTTGGGACAATTTTGAGAAGCACTATGCGTCTATTGGAAGTCACCGGGTATTTTCCTCATGGTTAGATTAGGCTTTGCCTTTATGGTTATGTCTGCTAGTCACCTGGTTGAGGTAGTCATTTCATGTCTGCATTCTGAGAAGTGACTATTTCCACACTCTATACTATACTCTTTAGGTGAACACCACTTAATGAATGGAGAGATGGTCTACTTCCCAGAGGGGGGACTACCCACAGACTTCACTTAGAATGCTGCCACCGGCAGCTCTATTTCTTCTTCATTACTAATTAATTTATTCATCTTTTCATGTCAGTATAGAGTCATACATGTTTATTTTCAACTTTGCCACTGCTTTAATTGATACTTCATTATTTGATATTCTAATGCTTATTTTACTTCAGCTTTAGCCATTGGAACTCTCTAAATTGGCTATGGTCTTATGCCATTGGTGTGGTGTAGTGTGTGTGTGTGTCCTTATTTTCTGATACTCTAAGACACTCTAGGCTCATCTTGGATACTCTCTGCTCTTGTCATAGAGTAAGACATTTTGTCCAAGAAATCCTGATTTTGTTTTTGTTTGGCTTTTTGAGGTAGGGTCTCACTCTAGCCCAGGCTGACCTAGAATTCACTATGTAGTCTCAGGGTGGCCTCAAACTCACAGCAATCCTCCTACCTCTGCCTCCCGAGTGCTGGGATTAAAGGCATGTGCTACCATGCCTGGCTTCTGATTTGCTTTATTGAAAAATGTTATTAAAAAGCAAAAACTTGGATGCCAGCTGTGCTCATTGCTACTGGAATGTCATTGCTTTGCGGCCCTCTTGGCTGATAGAATAAAGAAATATAGATGCATATGTGCTTGTTTGTAAAGAAATCTGAATGTAGTCATCTGTATTTGTATTGAGTTAACGTGAGTTCTTATCACTATCTTTTGGATCATTACATTTTTTGTATGTAGATGCCTGGCTTCTACCATCACTATTCATCAACTTAATTTGCTCAGTTCCAAACATATGGAGTAGGATCCAATATTTTAATCCACACCTCTACTGACAATGGCTTTACAAGCAAGAATACAGGATTTATATGAAACTCTTTTTTGCCTTTTTCTTCCGGACTCATCTATTCCTCTACCTTTTTCACTGAAGTTATTTTATATATCTACACTACTATTATTATCCGTACACTATACCTCTACACACACCCCACACCATGTATATCACACACACACACACACACACACATACATATTACAGTTAGTTCTCTTATCTCAAACTTTGTTTTTTGGGGGTCAGTTTTTTTCAAGCTAGCCCAGGCTGATACGGAATCCACTCTGTAGTCCCAGACTGGCCTTGAACTCATAGTGATCCTTCTACCTCTGCCTCTTGAGGGCTGGGATTAAAGTGTGTGCCACCACATTTTTTCCCTGTGAATTGCACTTAATTTTCTTTTGATTATAAAGTTGGTATAGACCTCTGCCCAGAGTTTCTTCCTGTCATGTGGAGCCCAAGTTGAGGATCACCTCAAGTGGCAGCTGAAGAGATAGAGAGGAGTCAGAGTAGCTTTTAAGCCTAGGATCTTATTACTACGGTCCAGATGGCTTAGTAATGTGCACCTTCAACCATAGCTTGATGTGGTTAGTAAAGTGCACAGATGCCTTCAGGATACAGGCTGCCTAAGGGGAAACTTGTCAGAGCAATTTATGTCATAAGAAGTAGGCTTGGTCTTTACTTCTGAAAGAAACAGGAATTCTCCCATTTTTCTTGAAACACATGGAGCATATTTATGCTCCTCTTGGGGAGGGCACATGGACATAAAAATACTTGTATTGTCCTTGTTCCTGAAAGTGAAAGTGAGTAAGGAAGGAAGCTGGGTATGGTGATGCACACTTGTAATTGCAGCACTTGGGAGGTAGAAGCAGGAGGATTAGGAGTTCAAAGTGATCCTGAGATATATAGCAAGTTCAAGGTTAACCTGGGCTATCTGAAAAAAAAAAAAAACAGCTCAACCTGCAAGCAACTTATATTTAGCATGGATACAGGGAAAGGGCAGAGTGGATGGAGATTGGAGTTAACTGAGGAGAGTGTGGCCTCAGCCCATTTTGCAGTAGTCCTTACCATATAAGACTCAGCACTCCCATGGTCTTCCTGTCCCTTGAAGAAAGGCTAGAAATGCAAATATTTGCGTTTTTATTTTTTAATTTTTGGTTTCTCACCAGAGGTTTTCTGCCCTTACATATAAAATCCAGACATATGCCACCTTGTGCATCTGGCTTTACATGGGTATTCAGAACTCAAACCCAGGCCAGTAGGATTTTTTTTTTTTTTTTTTTTTTTGGTTTTTTGAGGTAGGGTCTCACTCTACCCCAGGCTGACCTGGAATTCACTATGGAGTCCCAGGGTGGCCTCGAACTCACGGCGATCCTCCTACCTCTGCCTCCCAAGTGCTGGGATTAAAGGCGTGCGCCACCACACCCAGCTTCAGATTTTTAAGAAAGTACTTTTATTTTTATTTTTATTTTTTATATTTTGGTTTTTCGAGGTAGGGTCTCACTCTAGTCCAGGCTGACCTGGAATTCACTATTGGAGTCTCAGGGTGGTCTCGAACTCATGGTGATCCTCCTACCTCTGCCTCCTGAGTGCTGAGATTAACGGCGTGCGCCACCACGCCCGGCAAGAAAGTGCTTTTAACCATTGAGCCATCTCTCTATCCCTCACATATTTTGCATTTTTAAATTTTGGAAACTTATTCAACTGTATATATGCTTCTCTCTCTCTCTCTCTCTCTCTCTCTCTCTCTATATATATATATATATATATATATATATATATATATATATATATATATAAGCACATATATTTAGTATAAAGTATAATAAGACCAAATTTGTCTGTGGGTCTGGCCCTTACCCCACCAATCTGCAGTCTCTGCATAAACTAATGGGAAATGAACTAGCCCTTGACCATTCTTTCCTCATAAAAGTGTCATTTGTTAGCAACAGCATTTCCCAAATCTTCCTCTTGTGTTTGGGCAGATTTACAAGGCAAAAATGAAAAGTCCTTCCTGACTTGGGAACTTTCACCTCCTGGACAAGGCAGAGAGAAATGTTTTCTCTTTCATTGCTCAAGTCTGCACTTTATGAATCCTTTTCCTTTAAGAATTTGCCTTTATCTCATTCCTTTGGGCCACAAGATGACTCTGAGAGGAAACTTGGCAGAGGTTATATTTAGAAAAGTGTGGAGCCAAACAAACTCCCCTATCAGCTGCGCTGAAACCCATGACCCCACACAAGCCAGAGCCTGTGTCCTGAGTTCTGCTATTTCTGCCTGCCCTTGGGAGGACTTTTTATTAAAAGACATATAATTGGGCATTAGTAGCTTGTATACCCAAGAGTATAAGCACTGATTTAAAAGGGCAATAATGAATACCTCTTTGTAATAACTGTAGTTGCCTGGTTTTGTTATTACCATAATTACCAGAACATGAAAAAGAATTACATGACAAGAAGGAAAAGAGCTGCTCCCTTGCCAGCCTCACTTGGGATAAGAGTTCATTTCTTTTGTTCTTCTCTGAGGTGCGAGGGCTCGAACCCAGGCCTTGGACATGCTAGGTACATGGTCTACTACTGACATATAGCCACAGTCCCTGAAGAGTGTTTTTTTTATTAAATATGTGTTTTTAGATACTTATTTGATTTATTTGAGAGAAAGTGAGCAAGAGAGAGAGAATGGGCATGTCAGGGCCTTCAGCCACTGTAAATGAACTTCAGATGCATGCGCCACCTTGTGCATCTGGCTGATGTGGGCCCTGGGGTATCAAGCCTGGGTCCTTTGGCTCTGCAGGCAAATGCCTTAGTCAGTAAGCTATCTCTCCAGCTCAAGAGTTCATTTTTTAACCCCTTCTCCCTATATCTACGTACTTGTAAGTAGACAAATTTGTCAACATATGTAACATTTACAATTTTCAGGTAAAGCTACTCAGTTGGCTTATGCGTGAATCACAAGTTTGTTTATTGAAAAGCAAGATGAGGGAAAAGGGCAAGGCATTTTCTGGGCTCACAGACAGTTGTGTTGAGTAAGGCTTCACAAGAGTAGGAATTCAGGACTGCTGCCTACCTCCTAATGTTCAGTTCCACCAAGGAAGCATGTGATACCCCCAGCTCACAGGAGGAACACATCAATCCCTTACTTTTATAGGTGTTATGGACTGATCTGTGTCCCTCGTTTATTTACATGTTGATGTCCTAACACTCAGAACCTCAAAATGTTTGAATTAACAGATGTATCAAGCCACTGTATTTTCCACTGTTCTAACAGAATACCCAAGGGTGAGTAACTGATCAAGAAGAGAGGGTGATTTAGTTCACAGTGTTGGAGGCTGAAAGTCCATATTGGGTAATCCCCATCAATCTGACCTCCTGTGAGGACTCTCTCGGCTGGATCACATTATGGCGGATGTATCATGGCTAGAGTGTCATGAGAGGGACAGGTCACATGACAAGTCCGGAAGCCAAAGATCTGGGAGAAGCCAGCTTGCTCTTTTATATTTATGCACTCTCAAGAGATTTAACTCAGCTTCTCAAGAGAACTACATCAACTCCTTCCAAGACCAGCTTTCCCAATGACTCAACCACCTCTGCATTAGGCTCCCACTTCCACCATCTCAAAACCATGAAACCAAGAGCCAGGCTTCCAGCACATGGCTTTTGGGGTATATAAACCATATCCAGAACATAGCAGGAGGTGAGGTCTTTGGAGAGAGATAATTAAGGTGAGACAACTGGAGTCCATCTGAGAAGAGGGGATTTGGACAAAGACACACATGAAAGAAGCTCACAGCTTCATAGCTCTCTGCAAGGCCAGGAGAAAGGCCTCAGCGTCTTGATGTCACATATCTGGCCTCCAGGTCTAAGAGAAATACATCTCTGCCTTTTTTGTTTTTGTTCTGTTTTGTTTTTTTTGAGGTAGGGTCTCACTCTAGGCCAGGCTGACCTGGAATTCACTATGTAGTCTCAGGGTGGCCTCGAACTCACAGTGATCCTCCTACCTCTGTCTCCCAAGTGCTGGGATTAAAGGCGTGCACCACCATGCCTGGCATCTCTGTCTTTTGTTGTTGTTATCTGTTTTTTTGTTTTGTTTTGTTTGTTTTTGTTGTTTTTTGAGGTAGGGTCTCACTCTAGCCCAGGCTGACCTGGAATTCACTCTGTAGTCTCAGGCTGGCCTGGAACTCACAGCCATCCTCCTACCTCAGCCTCCTCAGTGCTGGGATTAAAGGTGTACACCACCACGCCCAGCCCAAAGCTCTGTTATTTCGGCCTCTGGTGATGATTACACAGCAATTGAGCACATTCATACCAGGGGACTCAGCCGTTCCTGTTGTTGCTGCCGCGGCCACTGCCCACCACCTTCCTCTGAGTGATGTCAGACCATCACTTTTAAGTGGGAGCTTCTGCTTATGTGTGGCTGCTGTGGCTTCGAGGCCCTGCCTGTTGGGCAGAGCTCTCAGAACAACCTCCTTTCAGGTGGTGGCCCAGCTCCACACACTGTTCCAACTCTTAGCCAGGATGTCATGGGACATCTGCAAAGCCACCCAGAGCAGCTTGCCTTGGTGCACAGCCACAGGAAGCAAGGGACCCTCTTAGAATGAAGCATGTGAAGGTATTTATGCATCTGTACATGTATGTACCCACATTTTCGTTTATTCATGTGAAACACACTTAGATTTATTCTGGAAAGTGCAAACCAGTCTATACTGACAATGAAGGGAAAGGAATAGGAAGGGATTGCCAGGGAGTTTGAGAAAAACTGTGAAGTGAAAGAAACATTTGTGTTTTCATTTTGGTAAGGGTTTATGGACATATTTATCTTATATACACTAATGTAATTTTATAGCATTGCTATCTATTGAATAAATTAAATCTCTATAAAGCTGTGTGTGTGGCTTTTATGTGGGGTCTGGAGACCTGAACTCTGATACTCAGGCTTGAGTACCAAGCACTTTATCCACTGAGCCATCTCCAGTGCCCTAAAGTTGTATGTTTTTAATTTTATTAATTTATTTATTTGAAAGAGAGGGGCAATAGACAGAGTGAGAGAATGGGCACACCAGGACCTCTGGCTACTTTAAAAGAACTTCAGACACATGCATCACCGTTGTGAATCTGGCTTTATGTGGGTACTAGGTAATTGAACTGGGGTCCTTAGGTTTTATAGGCAAGCGCCTTAACCACTAAGTCATCTCTCCAGCCCTCTAAAGCTGGTTTTTTGTTTTTTTTTTTTTTTAAGCTATTTTAACAGGTTAGCGTTAAGGTATTTGACACCCTTAGGACATAGCAAGGAAGCTAGCAGACTTAAGCCAAGCAAATTTCAAACACAATTCAGAACCTTCCCCAGCATAGCCTGTGATGTGAGTGCATGATTGATTTCTCCACTTTTTTGGCTGGGAAAACGAGTCAAAAGACAAAGACTGGCTGAGTGAGGAAATACCCACACCAACTCTGCCAGCCAGGCAAAAAGCAGTGTGGAACAAAGGCATTGAGCAATCACAGATAAGTGATCCAACCCTTCAGGTTCAGGCAGCATGAGGAAACAACCTCTGGGCCACGTCTTCTTCTTACTCATCCCAGCTTTGTTTAGGAACTACGTTATCTAAAAACCCGAATGCAGATATAGCACAGTTTCTACTCTGGAATGGAGGCTTCTGTATTCCACTGTCAGGACAAGTAAGTATTTAATGAGGCAATGCTCATGCCAATATCACGTGAAAGGAATCCTGCTAGCAACTAGAAAGGACATGTCCAAAACAAGCCCAAGATCTTATGTCACTATTGTGAGCTTAGTGCATGCTGAGATGGGCAAGGAAAAATAGAACCACTATATTGCTATTAATTCAAAGCAATGGCATTTACTTATTTTTCTTTTCTTTCTTTCATTCTTTTTTTTTTTCCTCAAGGTAGGGTTTCACTGTAGCCCAGGCTGACCTGGAATTCACTATATAGTCTCAGGGTGGCCTTGAACTCACCACTATCCTCCTACCTCTGCCTCCCAAGTGCTGGGAGTAAAGGCATGCCACCATGCCCGGCTAGGATTTATTTATTTTTACTTGACAGAGAAAGAGGCAGAGAAAGAGAGAGATAATGGACACACCAGGGACTCTTAGTCACTGCAAATGAACTCCAGGTGCATGTGCTACTTTCGTGCATCTGGCTTTACATAAGTACTGGGAATCAAACCCAGGTCATTAGGCTTTGTAGGCAAGCACCTTAAGTGCTGAGCCATGTCTCCAGCCATTAAAGCAATAGTATTTAAAGGTACAGTCAATTTCTTAAATATTTATTGACAATTCTCCATACATATAGACAATATACCATGATCATAATCCCTCTCATCAACTTCCCTTTTCCCCCTCCACAATCTCTTCTCTACTGAATCCCTTCTTTCCAACTAGTCTCTCTTCAATTTTCAATTTTTTATTTATCTGCAGGTAGAGAAATAGGAAGGGAGGGAGGGGGAAGGAGAGAGAGAGATGCATGTGCCACTTTGTGCATCAGGCTTCACATGGGTACTAGAGAATCAAACTCAGGCCATTGGGCTTTGCAAGAAAGTGCCTTTAGCCACTGGGAAATCTCCATAGCCACCCTCTTCAATTTTTGATGTCATAATTTTTTTCCCTCCTACTTTGCAGGTCTTATGTTGGTAGCATCAGCCTCTGTGAAGTCATGAATGTCATGGCCACTTGTGTCTGAAAGACAGTATTGCAAAGCACTCCTCCCCTTTCTTTGACTCTTCCATTCTTTCTGCCATCTCTCAGAGGGTGTGACAGAGATGTCTCACTTAGTCCTGAACACTCCACTGCCACTTCTTCTCAGCACTGTGGGGAGTACTGAGTCCCCCCAGTGGTCATTTCCGTCTGAAAAGAGAAGCTTCTCTAACAAAAAGTGAGAGTAGCATTAATATATGGGCATAAACACAAGTATGTGGAAGGCAGTTTGGTGAATATAATATATTCATTTAGCCAGACAACAGAGGTAGTTTCCCCCATAGGGCTTATGACCTCCCCACCTATAGGCTTTTCATTAGGTTTTCAGTACGAGGCATGAATTCCCTCCCATGGAGCAGGCCTCAAATTCCATCAGAGATGAGTTGGTTTCTCCCAAACAGACATGCCACCTTTGCACCACTTGGCACATTTTCTCTGACTGGCCATCTATTAAATTTGCAGAGTCCACTGCTGGTTAAGATTATTAATGAATTTTCTCCCTCAACAGGCTGCATAGGTCTATCTAGCATCTTGCTAGCTAGTCAACAGGGAGGAGGCTTCCAACTTCATTTCTCAATGGCCCAAGCATATGGAGTCTTCAGCAATACGGTCTTACCATCTAGTTAACTTGGGAACCCAAGAGCCTTGGCAATATTTGGGGGTATCAGGGACCAGCCTTGCCAGCAACTGGAAAGTATCCCAATCCTGTCAGATATAGTCAATTTTTAAAGAAAAAATTTAGACAAGAAGGTAAAACTATTTGTTGTTCTCAATAACTTTGTCTTAAGGTACAATACACATTACAGGAATGAGCATTGCTAAGTAGCATCTTTTTTGAGGTAGAGTCTCACTCTAGCTCAGGCTAACCTGGAACTCACTCTGTAGAGCCAGGCTACCCTTGAATTCACAGTGATCCTCCTACCTATGCCTTCCAAATGGTAGAATTAAAGGCATGTACCACCAGGCCTGGCAAGCTAGCCATATTTTATAAATATACACATTTAGGTGTTTTATAGTCTGTCTTCAACTACTGCAACAAAATACCTAGTTTGAAGAGAATGTATAAGGGGGGAAAAAGACTTACTTAGCTTACAGTGTTGAAGGCTGAAAGCCCCAAATTGAATGACTCCATCAATTTGGCTTCTGATGAGGGCCTCTTGGAGGATGGTGTTACGAGAGTAGGACCCTTGTAAAGGAAATCAGTCATGTGGTCTAACAGGAAGTCAAAGAGATACAGGGATCAAGCTTGTTCTTTTATAAGAAGTCACTTTTGAGAAAACTAACAACCTCAATGAGACCAACATTAATCCCTTCCAAGGGCAGCATCCAGCGACCTAACCTTCTTCCACTAGGCCCCACCTCTTAAAGGTCCCACCTCTTGCATTGCTTCCACTAGAACAGAACTTCTAACACTCAAGTCCCTTGGGAGACAAACCACACCTAAACAACAGCAGGTGGACTCCAGCACCCAGAAGCCCTCTCCTGCCACTTCCCAGTTACTGTCTCTTCGTCCTCCAGTGGTAACTGCTATCTGAATGTCTAACAGAAAGGAGATAGGAGAGCAGGAGAAGATCAGAGAAATCATGCTTCCTGAGGCCCCTGCAATCTCCTTCCATTCAGAGGATAGAGTGTGCTAATGTGCCATCCTTGGGGTATTGTGTCCTGAGCTTCAGACAGAGCTAATATGAATAGTGCCGCTATAAGCATCTTAGTGTGTTCCTTTAGAGCTTTAGACTTCCAGAATGCTGCTGAATATCTATATTTAGAAGTTGAGCTTCCAGCTCAGATGTTCAGTTTCGGTAAATTCTATCAAATAATTTTTTACAATTCTTGAGGCAATGTTCAATTCTACCATTTATGTCTGAGTTATCCTTGCTCCTCAACCTTGCCAACATTGATTTTATCATCTTTTCCATTATATACATTCCCATATGTCAGAAAATCTTTTTTAGGAAAAAAAAACACGACAGATTAAAAAGGAATAAAATTTTCTGAACATTAGGCCAGTTTGGTTTCTTACAGAATATAAAGACAGAGAAAAGTTTATCAACCCTAGGCAATCAATTGTATACTTACTATCCATAGACATCCAAATGTGCTTAGGCTTAAGACCTAATTGCATTGTATGAACAATATTGTGATGTGCTGGTAGGAATAGAAATTGGTATAGCCATTTAGGAGCATACACATGCACATGTACCCCCGCACACACACACAAGTGCCCATACACATACATATGTATTCAAGTAAATAAATAAATAAAATTTAAATATCTTTTAAAATATTCTATTTTTATTTATTTATTTGAAAGAGAGAAAGAAAAAGGCAGACAGAGAGAGAGAGAGAGAAAGAGAGAGGGAGAATGGGTGTGCCAAGGCTTCCAGCCACTGCAGATGAATTCCAGACACATATGCACCACCTTGTGCATCTGGTTTACGTGGGTCCTGGGGAATCAAACCTGGGTCCCTTGGCTTTGCAGGCAAGTGCCTTAACCACTAATCAATCTCTCTTGCTCAATTTAATTTAATTTTTTTTTTGAGGTAGGGTCTCACTCTAGCCCAAGCTGACCTGGAATTCACTATGTAGTTTCCAGGTGGCCTTGAACTTGCTGTGATCCTCCTACCTCTGCCTCCCAAGTGCTGGGATTAAAGGTATGTGCCACCACACCCGGCTCCAATTTAAATATTTTAAAAATAAAAATAAACCAAACATTCTCAAACTTACTCCATCATAAACCTTTTCAGTTTGGGCATACTTTCAATGTGAAACAGACTTCAGGGTTTTGTGACAACCTTAGTCTGAAGTGACTCCAAATGAGACTCTTAGATAAGGATAAGACTCTAAAGGGCTGAAGCTGGGGAGACAGCTTGGTGGATAAAGTGTGTGTAGCTGAGTTTGGATCCCCAGACTCCAAGTAAAAGCCAGAAGCCATGGCATGCTTCTGTGACTGATGAAAGGTGGAGACATGAGAATTTCCTGGAAGCTCACAGACCAGATAGCCTGGCAAGCAAAGTGGTGAACAAAAGACCCTCCCTCAAAGGAGGTAGATAGTAGACAGACATGTGCAGTTGTCCCCTGACCTCCACACGCACATGCCTATACTCATACTCATGAACACATCATACGTACATACACACACACGTGCGACACACACATTCAAGAGAAAAGGTTTATTTTTGCTACGGGAAGTAGGATGAAGAAGGAAGATAGGCAGGAAAGGGCCCTGTGACCGTGCTGGTCACTGCCAAGGGTGACAGGCACAGTCTTGCTGGGAAGTGATGAGGACTGTGTGAGCACATCTCCAGATGGTCTGCATCAGTTCGGTTAGTTTGGTGAAGTACTTATTAATCAATCCCCATTGGTCAGGATGGAAGGCAGCCCCCAAGGGGGGAGAGAGAGAGAGAGAGAGAGAAAGAGAGAGCGAGCTCCAAAAGAAGTCCCAGGAGTCCTCTTTAACTTATATCTGGAAGATCTTGGGTTAGCGTGCCAAGATGATGGTGAGTGCTGAGGGGAAGGAGTCTCCTCGTGATGTGTGTCAAGTGACTGTATCTTTAGAACACAGTTTATGTAATCTATACAGATGAGATCCTTGCTCTTGACTTTTGACTCTCACCCTCCATGTTTTGGATTCTATTTTTCTAATAGTTGGTTATTTATTTATTTGTATGTATGTGTATCTGTGGGGTGTGGAGGAGCACACCAGGGGCTTTTGCCACCGCAAATGAACTCCAGTTGCACGTGTCTGGCTTTATGTAGGCACTGGAAAATTGAATCAGAGCCAGCAGGCTTTGCTATAAAACTCCTTTAACTACTGAGATATCTCCCCAGCCCCCTTTGTTTCTGGATTTTTGAGGCAGGGTCTCACTCTAGCCCAGGCTAACCTAGCACTCACTTTCTATGCCAGATTGGCCTGGAACTCATGACAATTCTCCTACCTCAGCTTCCTGAGTGCTGGGATTATAAGTATGAGCCACCACACTGTGCTCCAAGGCTTTCTTTAATACACACTCACCTTTTCACGCCCTGAGTCTCAGAAGTACAAGTTGTCAGAGACCAGTCTAAAGCACAGCCCCTATAGCATCATGACACCGCATGGGGACAGCAAGCTTTTGCCCAAGGCTGAAGTTACTCAATTCTTGTTCAAAACACAGTATATGTGACAGTTGGCTCATAACATCTGTTTATGCTGTCAGACTTCTGCATACCTCTCTGCTTTGGCAATCCTAACTGTTTGGAGGCCACAATAACAGACAAATCAAAGCCCCAGGCAAAGACTGCCTAGACTCACTGACAGCACTCAAGAGTGGTAATGTGCTACCTGGGGGCAGTCTTGCCCTTGTCTGTGGAGCTGCAGCCAACCCTCACTTTCAAAACCCGCTGTCCAACAGGCCCCTGGGGCATACTCCTAAGCGGCCAGCATGGCTGTCCTCGAGCTGAAGATTCTGCATGCGAAGGGACACATTTTATCTTGTCCAAATCTGCTAACAATGTGTCAGTCCCATAAAGCCCTCCCAATGATCCAAGGCACAGTTCTATAAAAGGAAGTGATTTCTGTGGCAATATGAGGTTTGTGGTCATCTGGTTTGGCAGTCATGTCAGAGCATGAAGAGAGACACGAAATGCATGTAGAAGAAGGAAGTGGAGGTTGAAGAGGAGAACACGGAAGGAAATGGGAGCATGCGGTGAAAAGAGGGATGCAAACTGATGAGCCAAAGGTTTTCTGTGAATGCCTGTGGACTGGAACTGTGGCACAATTAAGTGTCCTTTTCTGAATTTTTTTTAAAATGTTGATTTAAAAATTATTTATTTGCAAGCAGAGAGAGAGAGAAAAAAAAAAAGGGAGAATGGGCACACCAGGGCCTCTAGCCACTGCAAATTCCAGACTCATGTACCACTTTGTGCATCTGGCTTTATGTGGGTACTAGGGAATCAAACCCAGGTCATTAGGCATCACAGGTAAGTGCCCTAATCACTAAGCTATCTCTCTAGTCCTTAAATATTTATTTGAAAGAGAGAGAGAGAACATGGGCATGCAGAGCCTTCTGTCACTGTAAACGAACTCAAGATGAATGTGCCACTTGTGCACCTGGCTTTACTTGTATACTGGGGACTCCCAGGCCATCAGGCTTTGCAAGCAAGCACCACTGAGCAATCTCTTTAGCCCTTAAGTGTCCTTTTAAAGTGAGTTTTGTCTCAATCTAGACTCCCTCGAATATGTTCCTAGCATAAGAATTGAAGTGCTAAGATAATGTTAGACTTGGTCCCCAGGGTGGAGCTATTGGAAGATGCTGTGGACAGTTAGTTAGGAAGAAGGGCCTAGTAGGAGGTCTTTAGGTCACTGAGGGCATATCCTTAAAGGAGACCATGGGACTCCAGTCTCTTCCTCTTTCTTCCTTTTGTTTCCTGGCCACGAAGGCAGTGGTTCTTTTCCACCATATACTCCTGTCTCACCCCAGGCCCAAAGCGATGGGGACATGACCATGGAATAAAACTCTGAGACTATGAGCCAAGAATAAACCTTTTCTCTTTATAAGCTTATTGCTACAGGTATCTTATTATCATAACAAAAAGCTGACTAGCACAATAAGGGAACAGGGAAGGAGGGCCAGTCAAAAGTATAAGATCAAAGCTGGGCGTAGTGGCACATACCTTTAATCCCAGCACTCAGGAGGCAGAGGTAGGAGGATCGCCATGAGCTCAAGGCCACCCTGAGACTACAGAGTGAATTCCAGGTCATCCTGAGCTAGAGCGAGACCCTACCTCGAAAAACCAAAAAACCAAAAAAGAAAAAAATAGTATAAGCTCAAATAGACTTTCCCCAGGGTGACTATCCCATCCATGATGAGGGAGTTAGAATTTTTATATATTGACTTACAGTTACCATTGTTTCAGGACTTCTCCCCAGAGATCTTAATTACCCTGGTACTTTTGGCTTGTCACAAAGAAAAGTTGAGAATGCAGTGAGTGGCAACCAGTAAGAGGCCAATGGGACCAAGGGAAGGACATGGAGGGAGGGGCATAGGGCACCCAGTGTAAAGCACAGGCATCAGCCTAACTTTGGCTTTTTAAGCCCTATTTCAAAAGAAAACAGTGATGCTATCTCTGCTTGGATCTAATTCTCTCTTTTTTTAATTTTTTAATATTACTAAGTAGAAACTTTATATGGACACATCATATGTTGGTACCATCATTTCCCTCCTCCCTGCCCCCATTTTACTGAGGGCCCTCCTTAGTGGGATTGCTGGTAGTCACCATGGAGTTGTGGGTTACAGAGTTGTGGGAGCAGCAGTCAGTCACTGTGGGCCAGGGGGTAAGGTGGTCTGATTATCCTCTCACAGGGTTGTTACACTTCTCTTGGGACAGCAGATGGGACAGACACCTCTGGGGACACAGCCAGTGATTTGCTTCTTCCATACTCATGCTAGGAAACTGGCCTCAGTTTCAAGTTTCCAAGAGAAAAGATGAAGTTGTAACGTGTATTTCTTAAGTATCCTTCAGAAAAGCAAAACAAACAAACAAACAAAAAACAGGCAAATACAGTCCACCTAAACAAAGAAAATGAAGGAAGCTTTAGGATATTCTATTTTTTAAAATATTTTATTTATTTATTTTAGAGTAGAAAGTCAGATAAAAAAAGAGACAGAGAGAGGGAATGGACATGCCACGGCCTCCAGCCACTGCAAATGAACTCCAAATGCATGCACTACCTTATGCATCTGCCTTATGTGGGTCCTGGGGAATCCAACTTGGGTCCTTTGGCTTTGCAGGCAAGTGCCTTAACTTCTAAGCCATCTCTCCAGCCCCAAGAATATTCTATTTTTCATAGAACAGGCTCTCTCTTATAATGGTTGTATTTTGGGTCAAAGTCTGAGCTATGTGATAGTCACATTTAAAAGATGGCTCAATGGTATGGATTTCAAGGGTAGTGTTATGGTTTGAATCTGAAATGTTCCCCACAGGCTTCTGTCTTGAATGCCTGGCTCCTCAGTTGGCAGCTGTGATGGCTTGAACCAGATATCCCCCACAAACTCATGTGTTCTGAATGCTTGATCTCTAGCTAATGGCAATTTGGGAGGCGGAGCCTTGCTGGAGGAGGTGTGTTGCTGAGGAGGGAGGAACTTGAGGTATACCAGCCTTGGCTTGCCAGTGTTAGTTCAGCTCACTCTCCTGCTGTGATATTCCACTCACTGTGGCAGAGGTGATGTCCAGTCTCTGTTAATGCCACACCTTTCACCTACGATCATGAAGCTTCCCCCACCCCGAAACTATAAGCCAAAATAAACAAGTTTCCTTCCATCAGCTGCTTTGGGCCAGATGATTTGTGCCAGCAATGGGAAGATCACTACCACAATGGTCCTGTTTGGGGAGATTATGGAAACTCTTAGAGGTGGGACCTAGGTGAAAGAAATGGGTCACTGGGACAAGTCCGTATGGGTATTGTATCTCTAGCTGCTTCCTGATTCCCCTTCTTCTTCTCCTTCTTCTTCTTCTTCTTCTTCTTCTTCTTCTTCTTCTTCTTCTTCTTCTAAAACAGATTTTTTTTTTCTTTTTGGGTTTGTTCAAGGTATGGTCTCACTCTAGCCCAGGCTGACCTGCAATTCACTCTGTAGTCCTAGGCTGGCCTTGAACTCACAGTAATCCTCCTACCTCTGCCTCCCAAGTGCTGGGATTAAAGGCATGCACCACCACACCCTGGTACTTCTTTTTTTTATATAACTATTTTTATTTATTTATTTATTTGAAGGAGACAGAGAGAGAGAGAGAGAGAGAGAGAGGGAGGGACAGACAGTAAGTGAGTATGGGCATGACACAGCCTCCTGCCACTGCAAACACATGCCAGACGCATGCACCCCTTTGTGCATTTGGCTTTATGTGGGTAATGGGGAATCAAACCTAGGCTGTTAGACTTTGCATGCAAGTGCCTTCAACTGCTGAGCAATCTCCCCAGCTCCCTTGTTGAGAGTCTTGTAGGGCTTGGGTTCTACTCTTGATGCTGAAGACATAGCAGTGAACCATGCCCACAAAGACCCCTGCCTTGATAAAAAAAAAACAAGTTGTCCATTTTAAAGAAACAGTCCATGAACAAATCAGCAAAATACAGATGGTGTTAGGTGATTGTAATTACAGTGGGATGGACAAAATGGGCAAAGGACAAAGCAAGATAAGTTTGTGAGCTGCAACTTCACAACATGAGAAGGGCAGGTAGGACCTGAGTTGAAATCTAGGAGAAGGTGAAGGAGCCCTTCACACCTGCACCCAGGAAAGAGCCTTCCAGGGAGAGAGAATAGTGAGAAAGGGACCTTGACGTGTCATTGTGCCTTTCTGTTATGGCTATAGGCAGACGCTGGGTGGCCTGGCCAATGGGATATGTGGAAGAGTGTGAAAGGACAGGTGGTGAAATCTGAGATCCTTCTCAACAACATCAGTTGGGTAGCTGAGTTGAGAACAAACTGTAAGGGATCTGAGAGAATAGGGCAGGGTGTGAGCAGGATTTTCTTAATCTTCTTGCTCGGGTATGAGAGTGATCAGTATAGGGGTATTGATAACAGAAGAACTTCTGACAGTTGGCCAGAGCAGCAATTCTGGAAGAGTGAAAAGTGCCTTCCCATGGGAACCTTTCTTGCATTTGGTGATTCTAGCCCATGAGCAGTGCCAGAGACAGGGGGTGGGGCTGGCTTTTAAAGGTAGGCTGATTTGCATAGAATATGTTCTCATTAATTAGCCTGAAGAGGGAAATTGGCCCTTGATGAGCTACTCTGAGCTAAGTATTTGGTTCCCTGTTGTTTCCTGGTCATCAAAGCTCTTCAGGGATTGGGATTAGTTACATGAATGACTCCGAGTCCTCCCACTCTACTTAGCGCTCGCCAGTCCTTGGCAAGGACAGACAGGTTCAGCTAGTGCCAATAGGAACTTTTCTTTGAACTGTATTTCAGTGAGTTGAATTCCTCTTGGCCAACAATGATTATAAAGCTCTCTAGTGGAGACTAAGACTATATATATATGTATGTATATGTGTGTGTATATATATATATATATATATATATATATATATATATATATATATATTTCCTAATTGCCCCTGCACCTACTCAGGAAATTCAGCAATCCATTGAATGAAGTGGCACATAGCCATTTAAAATATGGCTGTGGGCTGGGCATGGTGGTGCACACCTTTAATCCTAGCACTGGGGAGGCAGAGGTAAGAGGATTGCCTTGAGTTCGAGGCCACCCTGAGACTACATAGTGAATTCCAGGTCAGCCTGGGCTACAGTGAAACCCTACCTCGAAAAAGAAATCCCCCCAAAATATATATATATATTGGACTGTAGTACAAGGTTTGTGATGCACACTTATAATCCCAGTGTTTAAGAACTAAGGCAAGGGAAGAGAATCACAAGTTTGGGTATGTAATGAGTACCAGGCAACCCAGTGCCAAAGAATAAGACTCAAGAAAACTATATATATATATATATGGCTGGGGATGTGGCTCAAGTAATAGGATGCATGCCTGGCATATGCAAGGCCCTTGGCTCAATTGCCAGTATTGCAGTGAGTGAGTAAATGAGTGAATGAAATATGGGGTGTGACAATGATGCAGCAACAGAATAAGAAATACTTTGGAGAAAAATAAAATGAAATGTAAAAATTGAACACCTGCCATGATTATAGGTATATACTTGAAGACAACAGGCAAGGAAAAAGAAACCAGGAGGAAGAATACAAAAATGGTGGAGGTGTAATGATCATATTCAGTGTTTCTGTAATTTTCTGAATTGTGAGATTCTAGCCTCCTGATTTCTTCTTCACTGCAAAAGAAGGTCTGGTTTCTGAGAACTAATAGTCTGAAAGCGTCTGAGACTCTACAAGTATCTTATTTCAAAGGCCCTGGTGCCCACAGGAGACCAGTGTTTGTCAGTCCAGTCCTGTCAAGGTTCCTGAGAACAATATAACAATTTCCTGGCTGTAATCACTAGTCATCAGAAAATTAAACTAACAAAGATACATGATATTGTCTTTCCTCCTTCCTTGTCCTTTCTCTCCTGAAATTTAGTCATACAGGAACTTCAAAGGGCACTTTTCTTCCCACTCAATCACATGGTTTTAATACCCTTCTAGCAACCTCAAACACTTCCTTGAAATTTTAATGAATGAACAATTGTTGCTAGATAAATGTCAAGGGTGGAAATTTTAAAAAATAGCTAGAAAGTTAGAATTCAGAATAAAAGGTCTAAGACATTTAATTTCACATAGCTATAAAATGACTGCCTTTGCTTCCAAATAATTTTTATAATTTTACTTATTATTTATTTGCAAGCAGACAGAAAGAGAGAGAGAATGGGTGTTCCAGGGCCTGTTGCCACTACAAATGAACTCCAGACATGTGTACCATCCTGTACATCTGCCTCTATGTGGGTACTGGGGAATCAAACCCATGCTGTCAGACTTAGCAAGCAAGTGCCTTTAACCACTGCTCTATCTCTTTAGCCCCAGCTTCCAAATAATTTAATGTACATTTTTTGTGTGAAGGACTTTACATAATCACTCAGGGTTTTGTTGTTGTTGTGGGGTTTTTTTTTGTTGTTGTTTTGGTTTGGTTTGTGTTTGCAACAGGGTCTCATTCTAGGCCAGGCTGACCTGGAACTCACTCTGCATCCTCAGGCTGACCTCAAATTAATGATGATCTTACTTCAACCTCTGAAGTGTTGGGATTAAAGGTATTTTCCATACCCAGGTTTACTTAGAATTTTAATTCTTCTAATAGTTTTAAATTTTTAATCCCTAAATATTGCAATATGATAGTTGGTGAGCATTTTATAAATCCAACTTGCTTTTGATCTATTAAACAAATTCTAACTGTTTCCCAAAAGAAATATGGGAGTTATTTAATCTTTATTTTATAGACAAATATGTAGTTAGTAAGACACTCCTGCAAAGCAATTTTATGGCTATTTCTCCTCCCCTCCCTCTTCCATTGCCTCCTTCTTTCCCTCTTCCCCCACCCCCCCTTTCCTTCCTCCCTTCCAGATTATAAACTAAAATAACTACTAGTCATCTGTGCCCATACCACAGTATTTGTCATAATACACACATTACAGAGAATGTTTTAAAGGCAAGCTTTTTCACAATTTTAAAAATTGCAATTGCTGTGCTGGGGAGATACTCAGAAGGTCCAGACACTTGCCTTGAGAGCATGAGGGGGCTGAGAGGGCTCGAGTTCAATTCCCAGCACTCACATAAAAACCTGGATGTGGGTACGCATTCTGTAATCCCAGTACTTTGGGGAGCGGAAACAGGAGAATTGCTGGAGCTCACTGGTTAATTAGTCTGACTGAAAACAGTGGCTCTGGATTCAGGGAGAGATCCCTTCTCAAGGAAGTAACTCAGAAGACTGATAGTGGAAGATACCAGACATTCTCCTCTGGCCTCTGCATGTGTGCATATGGAGATGAATGTATTTGCACACACAACATACACACACACACACACATACACACCAATTGGTAAAAAAAAAAATTGCATGGTAAGGCTGGAGAGATAGCTTAGCGGTTAAGGCGCTTGCCTGAGAAACCTAAGGACCCATGTTTGACTCTCCAGGTCCCACATAAGCCAGACGCACACAGTGATACAAGTGCACAAGGTCACACATGTGCACAAGGTGGCACACACATCTGGAGTTCGATTGCAGTGGCTGGAGGTACTGGCATGCCAATTGTCTCTGTCACTCTCCCTTTTCCTCTCTCTCTCTCTCTCACTCTCTCTCATTAAAAAAAAAAAAAAAAAAAATCATGGTAAAAATGCAGTGAGCCACCATTGCCAAAATATTTCCTCTGAACCTGTGTCTTCAGCCCTGCTTCTTACTTGGCCTTTTTCCATTTACAAACTGCAATGTGGGAAAGCTACGCTGAGGTTTGTATGAACCATAATGAGGCACCATCACTAACTGATGCTCTAATTAAGGTGGTCATTGGAAGTGTTCTCCTAATGAACTGTTGTGTGCTGGTCTCACAGTGCCTATCTCTCTTTGACATCACTGTTCTAACTCGGCCTCCAATCTGAGTGATGCAAAGTAGACCCCATTGAAGGAGAATAGGAGAAAGCTAGCTTCTTTTGGGCAATTTCAGTGAGAAATTGAGGCCCAGAGAGCACCTGGAGATGCCACTCCACATGCCACCTAGCCCTGGCACAGGAAGCAAACTCTTGGCAGGAATGAAATTCATGTCTGATGGAGACTGAGCTATAGTGCTCCCTGCTGCCCACCGTCTAGCCCACTACCTAGCTAGCTGGCTCAGGTGGGCTGACCCTGGGGTCTGCTCTTCAGATCTACAAACCAATCAGGTCTTCCCCTTGCATACCTTAATCTGATGAAATAATACATTGCCAATGAACTATAAAGGTTATTCCAACTCCCCCTTTGTTCTCTCTGGATTGTCTCTCATCTCTGCTTGGATACACAGTGAGTGGCTTTTGAGCAGAATACTCCTTCTTGTTCTGGATGGTTTTTCTGCTTGGCTCTGCTTTATAGTGTGGGGTAACTTCTCACTTTAATTACGTGTATGATTTTCCTCTGGTCTCTAAATCTACCACGTGCATATTTCTCTTACATTCCAGACCTACCACGTGGGTGCTTTCTCTAACTCTACACCTGTTACCTGTGTAACTCTTGTAAACTCGGGGTAACCATGGGTATAACACTCTTCACTACTCATTTCTCACATAAATATTTTCTCTCTGCTATTCTTCCTTAAGTCACCACCATTTCCCCTTTTAACTTTCTTCCATGTTGAAACTCAGGGTGGATGCTGTGGATGTTCCTTCTAAATCTCCCTACATAAGCACCTAGGTTCTCTCTTCCATGTGTTTATTCCCTGAAAACCTCAATTTCTCTTAAATGAACCTCACAGACTATGCTGTGTTTTCCACATGACTGCATGTTTCCTGCTTTCCATGCGCTTATGGCTCTGCTCTAGCCTTCTTCCTTGACCCCAATCTCCCTTAAATAAACCCCACAAATTGTGATTTCTTCCTAAATAAATTTAATAACTCTTAAGTTCACTTTTTAAACTTTATTTTTATTTACTTATTTGGGAGAGAGAGAATGGGTACTCCAGGGTCTCTAGCCACTGCAAATGAACTCTAGACATATGTACCTCCTTGTGCATCTGGCTAATGTGGGTCCTGGAGAGTCAAACTGGGGTCCTTTGGTTTTGTAGGCAAATGCCTTAACCACTAAGCAATCTCTCCAGCCCTTGAACTCGTTTTTTTTAAATCAATTTTTTGTTAAAAATAGAACAGGACCCAAAATTGGGATTCATAAACATGGGGGGACCATATTAAACCCCCAAATCCTGCATCACCATCAGTGACAGGAAACTGCATGTGGTCACAATTGTCATCTGGCCTTCCCATGGATGCTGCAGAGTCTGTGTCCTGTTCTGAGCCAAGCTGGCTTCTTCCTCCTTCCTTCTTTGGTTCTGAGGTTGGGCATGGCCAGCTTGTAGATGGTTGTGATTTGTATTAAACACTGATGAGAGTCACCTTTGACAAGATCCACTATGACAGTGACAACCGCTGGCCCTCAAGCTTCCCTGCCGCTGAAGACTGTACCACTGCCCTGCCACACCCTGTCTGATCTCCCACCCCTTGCTCTGAATCTGAACTCAACCTGTCTGTCGTCCTCCTGTCCAAGCACCAATCCTACTCTGTGGCTGATATTTAGACAAGAAACTCTTGACACTTCTGAAAATAAGTATGTGGCCAAATCCTCACCACTTTGTGTACAACGAACATAGGAGCTCGGACCACTTGCAAATGATTCCATTTATCTTGGCAACTGACATTCAGAATTTATAAGCAATGCAAATACATTGGTTCTCAATAATACACCAGTTCCAGGATAGCCATTTGCTTGTAGCAATTCTGGAACTATATTTGAAACTACCCAGGCAATTTGGTACCTCTGTTTATAGTAATTTGCTAGTTAGTGCTAATATGGTATGTTGACTCAGGCAGTTGCTGGAGTCTAACTGAAGGTGAAGAGATGATGTTATTGAAGTACAGTAAACATATGGGAAGGGATATGTATTAAAACTATAGTTTGCTAAATTTTTCAAAGTGGACATGCCCTTATAGCCAGCACCAGGATCAAAAACCAGAACATTCTTGATCCCTAAGAGTGTTTCGAGTCATGAAACCCCCTGTGGTGGGTTGAATTAGGTGTCCCCCATAAACTCATGTATTTTGAATGCTGAGTCCCCAGCTTCTAGCAATTTGGGAATTGGAGCCTTGTTGGAGGTGTGTTGTTTGGGGGTGGGCTTATGTTACAGCCAGCTTCCCCTTGCCAGTGTTTGGCACACTCTCCTGCTGCTGCTGTTGTCCACCTGATTCTGGCCAGGAGGTGACGTCCAGTCTCTGCTCTTGCCATGGTTTCTTCTGCCATCATGGAGCTTCCCCTCAAGTCTTTAAGCCAACATAAACAACTTCCTCCCATCCGTTGCCTGTGTTTGGATGCCTTGTGCCCGCTACAAAAAGGTGATTGTAACACCCTTATTTCTTCCCAAATGGCCCAAATTGAGGTATTTCTTCAAAAGGCTCACCTCCCAAAAGGCTTGCTCGCTCAATAAGGGATCTAGCCAGCCTGTCTTCTTCCCTGAGCACTGGCCCACACCCCCACAAGCCTCTCTCCCACTGGTCAGTCCCCTTGTCACGAGGTCATGGACAGAAAAGGCCTGGTCCCATTCCTTTGTTCTTTCTTCCTCTTCTGGCCTCTTTCTTCAAGCAAGGTATGTCTTGAAGTATGCTCTGTCTCTGCCTTAGCCTTCTATTCTGCTTTCCTTTCCTGTATGTACCTCTCTTTCTTTTATCCTTCTCTCCCTCTCTTCCTTGCTTCTTGGCTCTCACTTGGTTCCCCTGGCCCTGTTGAAACTTAGCACTGTGCTCCTCCTAAGCTGGCAGCCTACAATCCGCCACCAATTATCTGGCTCTTCACCCCTCCCCTTTGCCTAAAATTCCTATTCATTAATTAAACTCCCTGTTCTTAAAATTATATATATGTTGAGCTGGAGAAGTAGTTCAAGTGGTTAAGGCACTTGCCTGTAAAACCTAATGACCTGAGTTCAATTTCCCAGTACCCACATGAATCCAGGTGCACAAAGTGCCACATGCATCTGGAGTTCATTTGCAATAACTAAAGGCCCTGGTACACCCATTGTCTCTCTCTCATCTCCCTCCCTCTCTCTCTCTCTCTCTCTGCTTGCAAATAAATAAAAAAAAATTTTTAATGTGGTCTTAGAATCTTTTGTATTAGAACCTCTGTCATGGAGAGAACCCTCAAATTTCCTTCAGTAAGATAACTGCTCCAGTTTGAACAGGAACGTTCTTCAAAGGTTCATGTGTTAAAGGCTTAGTTACCAGCCTGGTGCTATTATTGGGAGGTAGTGGAACCTTTAAGAGGTGGAGTCCAGCAGGAAGTTTTCTGATCATTAAGTAAGGGAGGTGACAAAAAATATTGCCTGGGGTCTGGAGAGCTGGCCCAGAGGTAAAGGTACGTGCCTACAAAGCCTAATGCCCTAGGTCCAATTGCCCAGTACCCATATAAAGCCAGATGAACAAAATAACACATCTGGAATTCCTTTGCAGCAGCTAGAGGCCCTGACACGCCCATTCTCTCCCTGTCAGTCTATCTGTCTTTCTGTCCCTCTCTGCTTGCAAATAAATGAACAAAAAAAGTTGAAAAAAAAAATTCCCTGGAACACAAGGGGATTGGGAGGAAAATATCCAACCTCACTCTGTGGCATTGCCTAGTTCCAATAGGATCCAGAGAACAAGGGCATCTCAATGAGAGGGCAATCCAGGGCACAGAGCAAGAGAAAGAGGAGAAGCCAATGGACCTGCAGGAGGATGGAGGTGCGGCAGGAGAGATTAACTATCACACACAGGCTCTGCAGCGTGCTGGGAAGGCTGTGGTTCCAGAAGTCCTGGGCCCTGTCACTACCTGGCTTTGTGCCCCTGAGCCTCACTGTCCTTGTTGCTAAAGGGTGGGTTGGCCCTGTGTGGTGGCTCATCTTTATTAGCCCAGCGCTAGGGAGGCTGAGGTAGGAAGATCACTGTGAGCTTGAGGCCAGCCTGGGTTACAGAGTAGTCCCAGGTCAGCCTGAGCCAGAGTGAGACCCTGCCTCAAAAAAAAAAAAAAAATCAAAAACTCTAGATTGGGCTAGAAAGATGGCTCATCAGTTAAGACACTTGTTTGCAAAGCCTGACAGCCTGGGTTCGATTCCCCAGTATCCACATAAAGCCAGATGCACAGGGTGCAAATGCGTTTAGAGTTCATTTGCAGTGGCAAGAGGCCCTGGTGTGCACTCTCCCTTTGCAAATAAATAAATAAATAAATAAATAAATAAATAAATAAATATTTTTTAAAGTGTAGGTTGGGATGGAGAGATGGCTTAGCAGTAAAGGCCCTTGCCTGTGAAGCCTAAGGACCCATGTTTGACTCTCTAGGTCCCATCCATGTAAGCCAGGCTCACACATTGTGCACTAGGTGGCACACATGTCTGGAATTCAATTACAGTGGCTAGAGGCCCTGGCATGCCAATTCTCTCTCTCTCATTCTCACTCCCACTATTGCTCTCTTGCATAATAAAATAAAATAAAAGTATAGGTTGACCTGAATGTTCTTTAAGTACCTTTCAGTTCTGAGTTTATTTTTTAGCTCACACACTGTTACATGAAAATTGTTGTAACTCACTAAATAGCTGCTGTCACCTTCTTCCCAACAGACTAGACTGTACAGTACAGCCCCACAGACATTTGGGTTTACAAACTATGACATAAAATATAATAAAATCTCAAGTAAAAATTTCCCTTAGGTAAGTCTTGTATTGCCATCTGTGTTTTCCTACTTCATGGAAGAAGTGACTTCATGAGAGATAAGTGATATGGCCAGTCTGGGTTTAGAAGCAAGCCTCCACCCTTTTCTTTTTTTTAATTTTATTATTTGTATTTTTATTTATTTATTTTGATTTTTTGAGGTAGGGTTTCACTCTAGCTCAGGCTGACCTGGAATTCACTATGTAGCCTCAGGGCAGGGTGGTCTCGAACTCACTGCCACCCTCCTACCTTTCCTACCCGAGTGCTGGGATTAAAGGCTTGTGCCACCATGCCTGGCCTAATTTTTTTTTTTTTTTAATGTTTAGAAAGAGAGAGAATTGGCATGCCAGGGCCTCAGTTACTGCAATTGAACTCCAAATGCTTGTGCCACCTAGAGGACATATGCGACCTTGGACTTCCCTCATCTTTGTACATTTGGCTTAGGTAGGATCTGGAGAGTCAAACATGGGTCTTTAGGCTTTGCAGGCAAGCACCTTAACTACTAAGCCATCTCTCCCGCCCGCTCCATCCTTTTCTAGCAGGAAGCGGTCTAACTGTAAGACAGGCTCCCTGGGAAGACTGCTGTGACAGAAAGCAGAGGGCAGCATTGTAGATGCACAGGATAGGAAAGAGCCAAGGCCCAGCATTATATGCTAACCAAACATGAAGGCAAGGAACTCAGAGTATCAAAATCACACCCGCACAAAGTAATCATAGTGGCTGAGGCCGAATGCTTACACAGCCTATCATCCAGCAATCTCCCTTCTATGAATAGGCCCTAAGGCTGAAGGGATGGCTTAGCAGTTAAGTCATTGCCTGCAAAACCTATGTGCCCAGGTTCAATTCCCCAGTACTCACTACCTACGTCAGCCAGATGCACATGGTGGCACACATGTCTGGAGTTCGTTTGCAGTGGCTAGAGGCCCTGGCATGCCCAATCTCTCTCTCTCTCTCTCTCTCTCTTTCTCTAATAAATAAATAACTAAAATAAAATATTTAATATGCCTAAAAAAGCCTTCATATCAGCATGAATGCATGTTTTGCTTGGGCTAACTTGAATGGGCTTCTACCACTTATTACCTACTTATACCTCTTCTGTGTACCCAAGTGTTTTTTTTTTTTGTTTTGTTTTGTTTTGTTTTTTTTGATTGATGGTTTACTGCAATATTGAATTTGAGGAGGTTCTTCTTTTGGCTTTAGTAAGCTTGATTTCTGCAGCCTATTGGCATGTTTTTGTTAAGGGTTGTGCCTTCCAGAGAAATACAATGCTAGGAAGTGTTGCCTAACAGAGGGCAAAAGGGAAACCGGGAGGGTTAACACACCAACCAACAAATTGCTGGCTGCCCTCCGGTAACCTTGCTTACTATGCTTTCATTTCTCGTATTTGTGCATGAAGCTCTTTACCCTTGTGGCCACTCTCTTTCTGAGTCTATTTTCTGTTGCTGTAAACGAAATGCCTCAGACTTAGTACTTCATAAAAGAATAGAGCTTTCTTTAGATCCTAGTTCCAGAGGGCAGGAAGTTCGGGAGCCTGGAACCAGCTTCAGCTGGGCATCTGGCGTGGGCCTTCTTTTGTATCAGACCATGGCCAAGGGTATGATATGCTATGAGAGAGCAAGCATGCTAGTTTGGACCTCTTATCCTCTTCTTTAAAAAGCCACTAATTAGGGCTAGAGAGATGGCTTAGCGGTTAAGTGCTTGCCTGTGAAGCCTAAGGACCCCGGTTCCCCAGTTCGAGGCTCAATTCTTCAGGACTCATGTTAGCCAGATGCACAAGGGGGTGCATGCATCTGGAGTTCGTTTGCAGTGGCTGGCAGCCCTGGCATGCCCATTCTCTCTCTCTGCCTCTTTCTCTGTCTATTGCTCTCAAAAAAACCCTCACTAATTAGCCAGGCATAGCGGCTCATCCCTTTAATCTCCACAGAGGTAGGACAATCACTGTGAGTTAGAGACCAGCCTGGGACTCCAGAGTGAGTTGCAAGTTAGCTTGGGCTAGAGTGAGACCCTAGCTTGAAACAAACAAACAACCCCCCCCCCAAAAAAACCCACTAAATCCTTCATGATGGCCCCATTCTCACAACCTCATCTAATCCTAATTTCCTACTGAAGGTTCCACTCTCAATGCTCTTTACATGTGAATTTGGGGGCTAAATTTCTGACACATGAATTCAAATCTCCCTAGAGCAGATGAACACTTTTGTGACCCTCTAAAGAGAATATCTTATTTCTTGATCATCTGCATTTAAATTGTTTCTATAAGGGAAATAGCTGCTTAAATGACAATTGTTAAATGGAGACAAAGTTAAATTGGCACTGTACCCTCAAACAAGTTAATGAATTTGTGTGATGAGAATATATTTAGACATAGTTTTTCATCTGTCTTCTACTTTGGAAGTGGAAAGGCAGCCTGACTTAAGATGATGATTATAGAGCCCTACTGCAATTGCAAGTAGAGTATTCAAAAAATATTACAGTCCTGCAAAACATTTCCTTTGAAAACTTGAGATGGTAGCGTATTTAGAGCAATTCTACCAAAGCGCAAAATCTTAGCTTAGTTTCAAATCTTCAATTTTGCCAAATGAAAAGGTGAGTCTTAATAAGCAAGCTTTATATGAGGAAATTACATATTAAAAGAAGTGATAAACATAGTTACATAAATAAACTTCACAGACAGGATATTGGGTTAAAAAAAGTCAAGGACACAAGCTATATAGTGAATAATTCTATGCCTATGAAATTCAAAAGTAAACTGATCCTGATAAAAGCAATGTCGTCTACTTCTAGGGGTGATTGGATAAGACATGAGACAGCCCTTTAGTATATCATGCTACTGTATTTACCTTCTCACTGCTGGGATGAAACATCCAACCAAAAACAGCTTATGGGAGAGAAGGGTTTATTGTGGTTCACAGTCTCTAGGGGAAGCTCCATGATGACATGGGATAGCATGGCATGAGCAGAGGTTGGACATCACCTCCTTGCCAATATCAGGTGGGCAACAGCAGCAGGAGAATAAGCTGAACACTAACAAGGGGAAGATGGCTATAACACCCATAAGCCCGCCCCCAACAACACACCTCCTCCAGCAAGGCTCCAATTCCCAAATTGCCACCAGCTGGAGGCCTAGCATTCAGAACACATGGGTTTATGGGGGTGCCTGAATCAAACCACCTCACATGCATTATATCTTGAATAGCCTCCAAAGTTCCATGTGTTGGAGGCTTGATCCCTAAGTTGGTGCTGATGGAATGTGGCCTAAAGTTCCCAGAAAAGCACTACATCTGCTGCACCTACTTCCAACAAAGCTGAGCGGACTGATAAGACCCTGGTGATCACAGGGACATGGAAAATTGCAAGACCAGAGCCAAATTACCTTGGGCTACCTCTAGCCCCTTGATAGCCATTTATTGCTCACCTATGTATCTGACCTGACGTTCACATGACTATCAGCTGATCAAGTGCAACCTTTTCTGATTGTACCAGCAGATCACCAGTTTCCACCAACCCAAAGGCTAAGAATATCTTCAGATAACATCTAAAACATATGGTGATTCCACCTCCCCCCTTTGCTATAGCCCACCTACTTGATGGTCAGCCAATGTTTTTGAAATATGCCTTGATTTATGACTTTCTTTTGTTCTATAACTATAAAACCTTCATAAAATTGTTAACATGTTGGAACATGGAATTGGGGTAACCTAAATCTATGTTCCCAGGCCTTGGTCACTCATATTTGGCTCCAGAATAAACTCTCTTATCCCCTTTGAGGTGAGAGCTGTGTCTTTTGTGTCAACAGGAAGGTGGCTGACCTTTTAAGAGTAGGGGCCTATTAGGAGGTATTCCAGCCATTGGGAGTATACCCTTGGAGGAGGTAGTGAAATTCCAGCCCCTTCTTCCTCTTCTCACTTCCCAGCAGGAAGGAAATAGCTTTGCTCTGCCCTGTGCTCCCACTGTTATGGGCTAACCTCTACTAGAGACCTGAAGGCCAAGGATTCATTCTATCATTCACTGAAAGTTCTACGCTGCGGGCTAAAGTAAGGTTTTTCTCTTCATGAGTTGAACACCTCAAGTATTTGTTGTAGGAATGCAAAGCTGACTAAGACAAGGTGTTTAAAATGGTCTATTTTTTTTTTTTTGGAGTTTCAAAAGTGTATATATACAACATATAGCAAACTACATTTGCTATTTTTGCCCTTTGCTGTATATGTAATAATGTTTGGAAAATGCAAAACAGGGCTGGGCCGATGACTCAGTGGTTAAAGGCATTTGCTTGCAAAGCCTACTGCCCTAGGTTCAGTTCACCAGCACCCACGATAACCAGATGCAAAATGTCACATGTAGAGTTAGGGAGGTGGCTCACTGGTTTGCAAAGTGTCACATGTATCTGTGATCACATCATGCCTATGACGATGGGAGGCAGAGCCAGAAGAATCCATAGCTCTCAGGCCAGCTAGTCTAACATTTGTTTGTAGCGGCAAAGACACTGTCTCAAAGCACGTGCAGCGCAGACATATTGAAGTTGTCCTCTGACCTCCATGCGCATGCTGTGGCACACATGCCTATACCACACACACAAACAAGCAAGCAAATAAATAAAGACATGATTTTTTTAAATATTCATTTATTTGAGAGAGAGAGAGAGAAGGAGAGAGGGAGTGAAAGAGAGAGAACACTGTACCAAGGCCTCTTGCCACTGCAAACAAAATTCCAGATGCATGCTCCACTGTGCGCATCTGGTTTTTACATGGATATTGGGGAATTGAACCCAAGACATCAGACTTTGCAAGCAAGTTTTTTTTTAAACCACTGAACCATCCCTCTGGCCCAAAATAAATGTTTTCTTTGTTTGTTTGTTTGTTTTTTAAGAAAAGAATGTGCTGGGTGTAGTGGCATACACCTTTAATCCCAGCACTTGAGAGGCAGAGATAGGAGAATCACTGTGAGTTCAAGGACAGCCTGAGACTACATAGTGAATTCCAGGTAAGCCTGGGCCAGAGAAAGACCCTGCCTCGAGAAACAAAAAAACAAAAAAAAAAGGATCAGAGTTCAATTCCTCAGTACCCATGGAAAGCCAGATGCACAAAGTGGTGCATGTGTCTGGAGTTCATTTGCAGTGGCTGGAGATCCTGCCCCGCCCTTTCTCTCTCCCTCTCTCTCTCACTCTCTGCCTTTTTCTTCCACTGTGTGTTCAAATAAATAAATAAATAAAATAATTTCTTTTAAAAAAGAAAATAGGGAGCTGGAGAGATGACTTAGCTGTTAAGTGCTTGCTGTGAAGCCTAAGGACCCTGCTTTGAGGCTCGAGACGCACAAGGGGGCATACGTGTCTGGAGTTCGTTTGTAGTGGCTGGAGGCCCTGGCACACCCATTCTCTCTCTCTCTCTATCTGCCTCTTTCTCTCTCTGTCTGTTGCTCTCAAATAAATAAATTTTTAAAAATGAACAAAAAATATATATATTAAAAAAAGAAAACAGAATTAAGCAAAATCCAACCAATATATAGTGATTTCTTAAGACTGCATTTTGCAAATAATTCATCTATCATATTATGTTTTAATATCTTAGGGGACCCTGAGACTGGCCATAGTCTGAGCTGTAATTCAAAAACAAATAACAGGCCAGAGAGATTGCTCAGTGGTTAAGGCACTTGCCTGCAAAGCCTAACAACCAGAGTTTGATTCCCCAGTACCCACATAAAGCCAGATGCACAAGGGGACGCATGCATCTGGAGTCCATTTTCAGTGGCTTCAGGCCCTGGCACTCCCATTCACTCCATCTGTCTCCTCTCTATCTCTCTCTGCTTGCAAATAAATAAGTAAAAATAAAAACAAAAAAGACAAGGGTGAAGAGATGGCTCAGTGGATAAGCAATTGCCACACAAGCATGAGGACTAGAGTTTGTATGCCCAGAACTCACGTAAGTGCCAAGCAGAGAGTGGCAGCCTGTAATTCCAGCACTTGGGAGACAAAGACCGAGGACCCCCGCGCCCCCGGGGCAAGATTGTTGGTAGACTTGCTGGATTGGCGAGGTCTGGGTCCAGGTCCTGCCTCAGTGAATAAAGTAGAGAGCAACCAAAACCATCAACTTCAGGCCACCACAAACATGTGCACATCCCATGCTCACACACATACAGACATGAATACACACACTCATATATACCACATGTGTGCACACAACAAAGAAAACAGCAAAATAACTAATGAACTTTTATATGAATCTCACAGAATGGACAATAATGAGGCAAAAATTGCTAAACCTATTTTTTTATTTTATTTTGTAGTGGTTTTTTTCCTTTCCTTTTTTTTTTTTTTTTTTCCTGAAGCATGGTCTCACTCTAGCTCAGGCTGACCTGGAATTCACTGTGTAGTGTCAGGGTGGCCTTGAACTCACAAGGAACCTCCTACCTCTGCCTCCCCATGGCTGGGATTAAAGGCGTGCGCCATCATACCCAACTTGTATTTTTTTTTAAAGTAGGGTCTTACTCTAGCCAAGGCTGACCTGGAATTCACCTTGTAGCCCCAGACTGGTCTTGAACCCACAGAGATCCTCCTACCTCAGCCTTCTGAGTACTGGGATTAAAGGCAAGTGCTACCATACTCAGCTTAAACCTAATTTATTTTTCAATCAATGGATAATAATCTCACTGATGAAGCTATTTGATACCAATGATTCAAGTCATACAGAACATTCCATGGCATCATATATTCAATTACCCTATTATCCAAATGTCATATCTAATTAAAAATATATATACATATATAGTCACCATAATATTTTTATTGACAACATCATACATATAGACAATATGCCATTATCATAGTCCCCTCCTGCCATCCTTCCTTTTTCTCCCTCTCATGCCTCTTCCACTGACTCCCTTCTTTCTATTTGTTCTGACATTATCTTAAGAGGAACAAATTAGTTAACACTTCTTTTAATATGTTTTCAGAGTTTTTTCCAAGTTTTTCTGCAAAACATCAGCTGTGCTTATAAACATGAATCTATTTGTTGTATTCTGCTGGTTTTTCGATGGGAAGAAATGTTGACAAACTATTAAATTACTCTGTAAACTATAATCATTATAATTTCATTTGCAGCAATCCATTTGAAAGAAAGGTGTCACTTCCCCTAAATCACCAGTGAACCAAGAGCACTTGTTAACTCCTATGCACAGAGAATAGTTAACAGATTTGTTTATTTTCAACTTTATGTACAAAGACTATTTCTAATTTATTTTTCCAACTTCTGTCCCAGAGACCTGGCATGCAATATACCTTATATATACAAGAAGAGAAGGAAGTGGCTGATGAAATTATATCGAGTCTAGAGCTATATAGTTATTTCTGTCCACAGAGATCATAAAAGTTCCTGATCATTTTGGGCAAATTCCATCATCTATACTGGGAAGTCGCCATCTTCCTAAGCCAGAGGTTGAGTAACCTACACCAGGCACTATTGGCATACCAGCAGCGTGTGGATATGTTTACACTGTGTTTATGGGCTAGTCCCACCCTTCCTATCAGCCCCAAAATGTTGGTGTACTTTTCCTGCTAACAATGTGACCTCTTGCTAGTGATTGAAGGTGTGCTCTGTAACTGCTTGAGCCATTTGTACAGATGTGAACATTTTGTGCCAATGTTCAGATAACCATGGATTACCGGACATTACTTTCCTCCAGTGATTATTGGATACTAGAAGCCTAACTATCCTTCCTGAGTTGTGACACATTGAAGGGGAAGACTTGTCCAACACATTCTAGAGTCCCTGCAGGACCAGATGAAGGGCAAGCTTTGTTAGACCCTACCCATGACTTCTTCCCTTTCTGCTTTCCATCTTTTCTTGGGGGGGGGGGTGTTGGCGGTATAGTGGAGAGCATAACTGCCTTCCACTTTTCTTAGTGTCTCCCTGAGGGTACTTCCTTAATAAATCACTTTCACATAAATCTTAAGCTTTGGTTTTGGGCACTTGAATTAACATATGGCCACTGACATCTCCATCTTGGGCTTCACTAACACTGTATCATTACTGAGATTTGAGGGGATTCAGGAAGCTTATGATCACTATCTTTTCTCTGTGGCATTTGATTATTATAAGAATATGTACCTTTTAGCTAAATAGAGAATTCTCAAAGGAAGAAATACGAATGGCATATACGCATCTAAAAAAATGTTCTACATCCCTAGCCATCAGGGAAATGCAGATTAAGACTACATTGAGATTCCATCTCACTCCTGTCAGATTGGCTACCATCATGAAAACAAATGATCATAAATGTTGGCGGGGATGTGGAAAAAGAGGAACCCTTCTACATTGTTGGTGGGAATGCAATCTGGTCCAGCCATTGTGGAAATCAGTGTGGAGGTTCCTAAAACAGCTAAAGATTGATCTACCATATGACCCAGCTATAGCTCTCCTAGGCATATATCCTAAGGACTCATCTCATTACCTTAGAGATACTTGCTCAACCATGTTTATTGCTGCTCAATTTATAATAGCTGGGAAATGGAACCAGCCTAGATGTCCCTCAACTGATGAGTGGATAATGAAGATGTGGCACATTTATACAATGGAGTTTTACTCAGCAGTAAAGAGAAATGAAGTTATGAAATTTGCAGAAAAGTGGATGGATCTGGAAAGAATTATACTAAGTGAGGTAACCCAGGCCCAGAAAGCCAAGCGCCACATGTTCTCCCTCATATGTGGATCTTAGCTAGAGATGATTGGGCTTCTGTGTGAGAAGGAAAAAACTCAGTAGCAGAGGCCAGTAAGTTAAAAAAGGAGATAGAAAGGGAAGAGAAAGAAAGGGAGGAGGGCTTTTATTAGGTTGGTATTGTATATATGTAAGTAGAAAGATTGAGATGGGGAGGGGATATGATGGAGAATGGAATTTCAAAGGGGAAAGGGGGGAGGGTAATACCATGGGATTTTTTTTGTTATCATGGAAAATATTAATAAAAATGGAGAAAAAAAAAAAAAAAAAGAATATGTACCTTTTAAAGCCCAGCATGATGGTGCATGCTTTGAATCTCAGCACTTGGGAGGCAGAGGTAGGAGGATTGTTGTGAGTTTGAGGCTAGCCTGGGTCATCCTGGGCTAGTGAGACCCTTCCTGTAAAATAAACAACAAAATGAAAAAGAATACATACCAAGCTACCTCCCTGATTTAGCTCTGGTGGATAGGACACTTAAACAAAAATCCTCCTCTATGAATTCCATTCTCATTGTTGTGAACAAATCCCTGACCAGAAGCAACTGAAGGAAGGAAAGGGTTTATTCTGGCTTGCATTTCAAGGGGAAAATCCATTATGACAGGGAAGGGAAGGCAAGGTAAACCAGAACTGGGAAGTAGAGCATGAACAGGAAGTGGGGCCAGGTATAAAACCTCAAGGCCAACTCCAGTGACCCACTTCTTCCACCAAGACTCTACCTCCTGAAGGTTCCATAGCCTTCCCAAACAGTGCCACTATCTGAGGACCAAGTGTTTAAACACATGAATCTATGGGGGACATTTTAAATTCAAACAACACTCTGTCTCTGTTTCTCATAGGCCGGGGGCCATTTCATAACGCAAAATGTATTCAATCCAACTTCAAAAGTTTCAATAATCTTTAATAGTCCCAAATACTGTTTAAAATTTCAAAGCCTTTCTAAGACTCAAGACAATCTCTTATCTGTGACTCCCTGTGCAATCAAAAAATAAATCACATGCTCCCAACATATAACTGCACATTCACTTTCCAAAAGTGGGAGGAAATGAGGTATGGCAAAGAAAGATTGGACCAAAGGAAGACTTGAAATTAGCAGGGCAAACACCAAATCCTGTAGCTCTGTGTTTAGTATCTGAAACTTGTGATGAATTCATCTGGGCTCCAAAAGGTTTGGGTATCTCTAACCCTCCAGCTCTACTGCCCATAGCCCACTCAGCCTTTCTCTTGAGCTGGCTCTGCTCTGAGCCTATAGCTTTTCTTGACAGATGGCCCATGATCCTGGCATCTCCAGTATCCTGGTGTCTCCATTCCAGCTTAGGGCTCACCCTCATAGCTTCATGCTATGAGGCTTTCTTGCAGGGACTCCAACCCCTGGCCTCAGAAGCTCTCTGGATCCACAGTGCTTTTCTCCATGAACCCCTCAATCTTGCATTCCTTTGAGTTTATAGCAGATATAGCATGCTCAAAAGCAAAATATCAAAATAAGGCCCTTCCCTTAAATGTAGTAGTAGATGGTTGTTAAATACTGTTACCAAACTCTCCTGAACAGAGAGTCCTTGATAAGCCAGGTGCTGGTTCTTGTCCTCTGTACTACCTACAACCTTTGCCATGAATTCAAAGTGTGGTGATAACTGGCTGATCTGGAGCAAGTTTAAGAAGAAATGGTAATTAAACTGGAGACAGCTAGTAATGGTATCTCTTTAAAGGAGCTGTGCTGAACATTGGATTTGAGAAATGAGGTGGTAGCTGGAGAGAAAAATGGAATCAGGTGATAGGCTTTGAAGCTTTGACAGGGAATGTAATAGTCTATGTCAATAGGAATGATCCAGTAAAGATGAGGAATCAGATGATGTGAGAGAAGAGAGAATGACTGAAGACTCTTCCTAGGAGATGTAAGGGAGTAGTCCATGGCCATACCACCCTGAACATGCCCAATCGCGTCTGATCTTGGAAGCTAAGCAGGGTCGGGCCTGGTTAGTACTTGGATGGGAGACATAAGAGGGTAGGTTTATGCCTCTGATGCAGAGCTCATTTAGACTCATAGAAATTGAGGTAGAATCTGTAGGTACAAGTTTAGGTAAGTGGGAAGAAGAATTAATGCCTCTTTGCTTGCTTCAGTGTTTTGTTTTATTTTGTTTTGTTTTGGTGAAGAGTCAATATGAGCTTAGCAAGCAGCAACATGATCCTGCCCACCTGAAGTTCGTGACTATGAATTTAAACGGAGGGTAGCTGGTGTGGTCCTGCACTTGCCCGGCTAAATCCAGTGGCACAGGATCAAGGCCAGTGTAAGTGAAGCACTGAATTTTACCAGAATTAGGGTGCTGTCAAGAGAAAAAAAAAAGGTAAAAAAAAAAAAAGCCGGGCTAGAGAGATGGCTTAGCGGTTAAGCGCTTGCCTGTCAAGCCTAAGGACCCCAGTTTGAGGCTCGATTCCTCAGGACCCTTGTTAGCCAGATGCACAAGGGGCGCACGTGTCTGGAGGTCCTTTGCAGTGGCTAGAGGCCCTGGCGTGCCTATTCTCTATCTGTCTATCTGCCTCTTTCTCTCTCTGTCTGTCGCTCTCAAATAAATAAATAAAAATTAAAAATTAAAAAAAAGCCAGTACTTGGGAGGCAGAGGTAGGAGGACTGCAGTGAGTTTGAGGACACCTTGAGACAACATAGTGAATTCCAGGTCAGCCTGGGCTAGAGTGAAACCCTACCTCAAAAAAAGAAAAGTAAAACAAAAGAAGAAGAGGGACAAAGGAGGTGAATGCACTCTACACAAAGAATGATTAGAGTGATTGGCTGGGGGATTTAAGCTGGGCTAAGAAGAAAGGAAATATGTGTGGGAGCTAAGAGAGTCAGCTCCTATAGCAAAGATGCCAAGATTCCCCATAGGGCTGAGGGATTACTAAACTTCATGCCCATCCTAAAAGCAAGGAACTGCAGCTGTAAGAAGTTGATTGAGTTTGAAAATCAAGGAGTCAGAAAGTGGTAAAGCTGAGATGAGACCCAGGCAGCTCAGCTCAAGCCATTCTCAGAATGCTGCCTTGCACAGTCTAATTTCCAGTTAGAACCAGACTAGGAGGAGTCTCACAGAAGGTCTCTTGTGTCTTCCAATCTTCGTTTTAGGCCCAGGCATTCTATTATGGTGCTCTATTTTCCTTGGAAACAAATTCTTAATTATTTGAAGTTTCATGAGAGAGGGATCAACAAAAGAGTTATCCCATGGGCAGAGAATCTAAAACTGGTAGTTTCAGTTCATCTTGTGTGCCTGGTACACACATATTTCCTTACCGACCTATTTCCTGAAGCCTGGAGAAGATTTCATCAAAGGAAACACATGTCATAATTTCATAATTACATCATGATCCCAATTGTTTCGAGTTTCTATTGTGACCAATTAATTATAATGAGAACCAGGGCTGTGTACTTCAGTCCTCATGAGCTCCTTGGGCAAATAGCATCATGTCCCACTTATAAGAGGATGTTTGTAAGAGGAAGTTTGGTAAGAGGAATTTGACAAAGCTCGTATGTGTGTGTGTTATGCCCTCAATTGTATTTGCAATATCATTTCCTATTGTTGATTATCCCGTAATTCTGGTTGCACTGCAACTCCAGTGTTGGTAGTGTATTTATTTCCAGATGTGGTGGTTTGGGTGGAGAAGAAAGGGATAGATAGTTAAGAGGTTCCTTGAGTTTTTAAAAAGACAGGATAGCATGAATACAATTATCTTCTCTTTTTTTGTTGGCTAGTTAGGGAAAAGTTTAATGACTTAGAAGATAAACATATCAGAATAATATCAAGGAAATTAGGTCATATAAAGTCAAAATGAGGTTTTGGAGAAGGAGAAATTTGCCCATTTCTCAGACTGTGTTGTCACCACCCACTCCATCCCCAACCCCTTTGGGACTTCTGAAGCACTCTATAAAATCTTGGCCTGTGACTTAGAACATAAATGTTGGACTCAAAGAGATCTGAGTTTTTAATCTAGGTTTCCTAAGCCTGTTTCCTTCTCTGCAAATAATGCTGACCTCATAGGGTGGTTTGTAAAGATTAAATGAGATCAAGTTCAAACAGCAGTGGGCTGTTACTACTGGCAGTGTTTGCCTGCTTACTGCTCCTCCCTCAATTCTTCCTGCCATCTCTCCCTTATCTCTGTGGTAGTGTGTGCAATGTCTCCTGCACTCTAGCCAGTCTGATGTGTCCTCCTTTCTCCCTTTCATCTGTTCATCTCTTTTTCTTCCTTCCTTCCAACCTCCAAAATCACAGTCCCTTGATAAAGCCTTTCCAACTATTTAGAAGATATTGCTTGCTTATCATTTTTCCTTTGAAATCATCAATTAGTTTCCATGACTCACATTAATGCATATTACCATTGTATCAATTACCCATTCATTTCTTTATCCATTCATTTGATTTACACACTGGCCCAATGTGTCCAATTTTATTTATGCTCTATATTGGTATCATAGTTGAAATCTTACATTTTTATACAACTTCATACTTGATTTTATCATATATTAGCTCAATGGATTTTTTTATTACATCCTGTGAGGTAAGCAGAACAGATATTATCATTTTCTACTTCTATGAATGTAAAAACAGGCTCAGAGGAGTAGGTGCCCTACCTAAGATCATAGCACTGGTTTCAGGAAGGCCACCTCATGACCTTTAAGAGCCCTCTCTCCTGCCCTTGTCCACTCTCTCAGCAATGAAACTGTCTGACTATAAACCCCCAGTAAAGTGGGTCTCTTTCCTAGGCTGTACTGTAGAGCCTGCTTTAAGCAGCCTTAATACTATATGAATACTGTTTGTTTAATCAGAAATTGTCTTAAGACAAATTGCTAAAGAAGTAAAATACTGATTTTGATATTCTAACAGTTTAGAGTCATCAGGAGTGATACCTTGGACTTTATGGTGATAAGAGGTTTCTAGCCAAGCATCAGATTTTGGCTCAAAGAACTAGTAGATTCTTTCATCTAGCTGGTATAGCCATCCCTACCTACAATTCATGAGTTCAAGGGCATGCTAACCTTTATGGTAGCAGAACCTGCTTGTCCCTTATCTCATAAACAGTTAAGGTATACTTAGATTAAGTTGATCTTTGCTCTTATGTCTCAGTCCTCCTACTTCACAGTCTCCTTACTATGTCCCTATAAACCAGAAATTAGAACACTCTGATACTGGCAACATAGTTACCTTCTAACTTTATTAAGATTCTAGAAAAGACTGCATTTGAAGGGATTTAAATTCTCCAGGGAAAACCTGTGGTATCTTGATGACCTTATTGGTGTTTCCTATGGTCCCATTTCAAATTTGTACCTTGTCATAAGTCACATAAACAGAGAACACAAATATAACAGTGAAAAGTACATTCAGTATTTGAAGAATTTATTAATACCTATGCTGGCATTAGAGATAAAACATGATTACTTTCCTGTCTTTTTAAAAAGAATTTTTATTTATTTATTTGAGAGAGATGCAGAGAGAGAACCGGCACGCCAAGGCCTCTAGCCACTGTAAATGAACTCCAGACGCATGTGACATTTCGTGCATCTTTATGTGGGTACTGGTTAATCAAACCTGGGTCCTTTGGCTTTGCAGGCAAGCACCTTAACCACTAAGCCATCTCTCCAGCCTGCCTGTCTTTTTAAATATTTTATTTATTTATTTGAGAGAGAGAGGCAGAGAGAAAGAGAGAATGGGCATGCCAGGGCCTCCAGCCCCTGCAAACGAACTCCAGATGCATGCACCCCCTTGTGCATCTGCCTTACGTGGGTCTTGGGGAATCAAACCTGGGTCCTTAGGCTTCTCAGGCAAACACTTTCACCACTAAGCCACTTCCTCAGCCCCTGCCTGTCCTTTTAAATTTCTATTTATTTGAAAGGAGGGAGGAAGAGCAATAAGGGAGAGTGAGGAAGAATAGATGTGCCTCTTGACACTGCAAACAAACTCCAGATACATACACCACTTTGTGCATCTGGCTTTATGTGAGAATTGAGCCCTAGCTGGCATGCTTTGTGGGCTAGTGCCTTTAACCACTGAGCCATCTCCCCAGCCCCTTCCTTTCTTTCCTGAAATGGATTTTGATTCATGTCACTTGCCATCACATTACCCATTTCACTCTTATGAACCTCTTTCAAACATTTTTAACACTTTGAGTAAATGTTTGTAGCTTCATGTTTTTATCATCATGTGAAGCTAGGCATAGTGGTATATGTCTTTAATTCCAGTCCTCAGGAGTCTGACATAGGAGAATCACTGTGAATTTGAGGCCAGCTTGGACTAGAATGAGGCTATGCTTCAAAAATAAAAATAAAAAGTGTTTAACATAATACATATAAAGCTGACTTAAAGGGTATAGTGTTTCTTTGTTCATTGAGCTAGATTTAAAAGACAATCTTGGTTCATGAAAGGCTCTTTGGAAATGAGCTTTCCCCTTATCAATATGTATTATAAGTTTACTTCGCATTGAGCAATAGAGAGAAACAAGGCATAAATGTGGACTTCTTTTTTGGAGTACATGAAATTTACTCATAAAATAACAAACTATTACATAGGTGTGGTGGTCCATTCCTATAATTCCAGCACTCAGGAGGTTGAGGTAGAAAGATCACTGTGAGTTCAAGCCAACCTAGATTACAGCGAGAGTCATAGGTCAACCCAAGCTAGACTGCCTCAAAAAAAAATTAACCTATTAAATATGTCTCAAGCTGATCATGATGGCTCACATCTTTAATCCAGCACTCAGGAGGCAGTGATAGGAGGATCACCGTGAATTTGAGGCCAGCCTGAGACTACATAGCACATTCCAGGTCACCCTGGGCTACAGAGAGATTCTACCTCAAAAAAACAAAACAAAAAGATGTCTTAAAACAAAGTGGTGAATGGAATATAACCAAGTAATAGGTGTGATCATATATGTTGTACCCAGAAAAGAAAAACATAATTACCACTATGAACCCTAGTTACTGAGGGATTAGTGTCCCACAAGGACATTCCAGATGTTGTTCTTTAGATTCTCAATATATCAGGTGTCATGAATGGTACCTAAAAAGAGTGTATGCTATAGGTCTCTGCCCACAGAGATCACCTGGCAGCTGGTGCCTGGGGGGCTCATGCCATTCTTGTAGAACTCTTGCCATCACTGCCACGCTATGACTTTTGTTGTATCCACACAGTTGGTGCTCTTGGTGTCCTCCTCATCCACCACCTCTGGCCTTGGCAAAGATCATGGTGAACCACGTGACAATCATCAGCAGTGGATGATGGGCCAGGGCACTGCCCTGGTTGCTGCAGTAACTGGCCACATAGTAGACCAAACAGACATCTCAGCAAAACCCAAAAAGGAAATTGAGGATAGCCTTAGAAGAATTGTGAAAAAGTTTACAAAATGCCCCAAGGCTAGTGAAGAATTTATGGAAAAGACTCCAAGCTCCTTTTCTCTCTTTTTGTTTTTTATGCTCTTTTCAAGAGGGTCTCACTGTAGCCCAGGCTGACCTGGAACTTACTCTGTAGTCCCAGGCTTGCCTTTAACTCTCTCTCTCTCTCTGTCTGTCTCAGACACACACACACCACACACAACTTTTTCTCTCTCCCCTACAAAATAAATAAGTAAAAATATTTAAAAAAATAAAATAAGGGGGCTGGAGAGATTGCTCAGTGGTTAAGGTGCTTGCCTGCAAAACCTAACAACCTGAATTTGATTCCTCAGTACCCACGTAAAGCCAGATGTACAAAGTGGCATACGCCTCTGAAGTCTGTTTGTGCCAGCTGAAGGCCCTAGTGTGCCCATTCTCTCTGTCTATCTCTCTCCTATCTCTCTCTCTCTGCTTAAAAATAAATAAAAATATTTTTTAAAATAAAACAAGGGCATTGACTCAGCTGGATGTCCACTGTGGAGAACCCACATGGCTGATGGTTCATCTGACTGCTGGCTGGAAGCTAAACCAAAGCTTAGTCTGGGTGACCCCATTCTCTTCCATGCCCTCCCCATGTTAGACTCCTTACGATATGGAGTACTCATGTGCTAAGAAGAAAGGAGCAAAAGTTGTAAGGCCTTTTAAAATGGTGTCAGAGGGGCTAAGAAAATGGCTTAGCAGTTAAGGCACTTGATGACAAAGCCAAAGGACCCAGGGTTCAATTCCCCAGGACCCACATTAAGCCTGATTCATTAGGTGGTGCATGCATCTGGAGTTTGTTTGCAGTGGCTAGAGGCCCTAGTACACCCATTCTCTTGCTCTCTCTATCTGCTTCTCTCTCTCAAATAAATAGTAAAAATATCTTTAGAAAATGGTATCAGAGGGGCTGGGGAGATGCCTCAGAGGTTAAAGCACTGGCTTGCAAAGCCTGCTGGCCTGGGTTCAATCCCCCAGTACCCTGCACAAAGCTGCACAAAGTGGTGCATGTGTCTGGTGTTAAAAGACAACCCACCGCGATAAGGTTATAAATACCTTCGCAAGGGGAGGACAGGCTCTCTGACCACTTGGAAACTTCCAGCTGTGGGTGAGTTTTTCCCTCGGTTAGGCCTGGGTTGACTCGGCCCAGGCTCATGCGAGAGGGGCCCCTAGCCTTTATTCTCCACATGGGTTCTTTATCCCCTCAGCTCCCCTCATGACAGTTGCTCCTTGAACTTTCTTTTCTCTCTTTTCTTTCTGCAGTTTTTCCAGGCCCTCCACATGGGAACTCTAGCCACATGGGTGCCTTCCCTTGGCTCTGTACTTCCCTCAATAAATATAATAATTTAACAATTATCCTTCTCAGTCTTTTTTTATTCAATTCTTTGATTAAAATTAAAAACAAACCTAGGGTTTGGGGTTCAAGAACCTTCCTGTACCCATAACACTCCATTACAAGGTGACCAGCCTGCCGTGGACGTTACTATCAGTTCTGCTCACCAGCTTTCTGCCTTTGTTTTCTAATCTTGTTTTGTCTTGTGTGACTTGAACCTCTAACTTCTAAACAGTCTAAACTTGGGATGCCTGCATCTCTCCTCGGATCAAAAGCCTTTTGCTATGGACTTGTTTCTCAGGCTTGAACCTCATCGCCTGCTAGACCATAAGACATCTTTATTGTAATAGGTTATGTTTAGGACCTTGATGTCCAATTTCCTCCAAGGGTCTTTTTGAACTCTTAGTCCCAGCCTGTTCATGTAGACTTTGACCTACTGCTCCCAACACCCTGCTTCTAACATTCATAGAGACTGGAATGGGGGTGGACAGATAGCTATGCAAGGTCTTTAAAAATGAAATAAGTTTCATCGGGCGCGGTGGTGCATGCCTTTAATCCCAGCACTCGGGAGGCAGAGGTAGGAGGATCGCCGTGAGTTCTAGGCCACCCTGAGACTACATAGTGAATTCCAAGTCAGCCTGAGCTAGAGTGAGGCCCCCTACCTCAAAAAACCAAAAAAAAAAAAAAAATTAAATGTTTTGACTAAAGAGATAAAGAGAAAAAACATGAAATTAGGACTAGGTTCAGGATGTTTGTCAAATAGATGAGTAGAGGAAATTTGCTCCTGAGAAAAACTAAGGGTAGATGGAAAAATTGATGTGTGGGACCAGGTGATGACAGCCAGGCAAAGTTCCGATTTGACGTGATATGTAGTGGTAAGCCACTGTGCATTCTTGAGCTGAGGTGTGGTTTGGTGAAATGATGGTTAAGCAAGATTAGTGAAGAGAAGGAATGTAGGGTAGAGTGGAGAGATGGATATCAAAGAGGGCAGTGGTTACTGGGTGGTGGGTGATGGATGACTGTTGTGATTCAGGGGCTACAATGGAAATGATGACAATGAGATGTCTGAAGAGAAAACTCTTTAGGGCGGCGATTTCTTAGATATGCGAAATTCAATAATGATGGCCAAGAAGTAGACTAGTGAGATTTCCAGCAGCAGGCTGCTGTAGGCTCTGGGAAGGGCACGGGTTGGAATGATCAGGAGCAACATGCACAAAGCAATGAACAGGGAGAGACCAGGGGGAAGAAGTCTGTTCAACAGTAATCACTTTCTCTTGTAGGCTGGATGCTGAAGCAAAGAAGGGATGACTCAGGAAAATTCAAGGCAGAAGAGAGAAGTTTCAATGACAATTTTAATTAAGGAGAAAAGGACATAGACTACAGTAAGAATGAATCATCTAGATTCTTTTGGATTTTTTTTTTTTTTTTTTTTGAGGCACTCTAGCCCAGGATGACCTGGAACTTACTCTGAAAATCAAGATGACCTCAAACCCATGGCAATCCTCCTGTCTCTCCTTCCTGAGTGCTAAGATTGAAGTTGTACACCACCACATTTGGCTCACATCTAGATTTTGACCAGTGTTGGAAACATTAAAAGAAAAAGAGAGCCTTATGGAAGAAGTGGTGGAAAGAATGTAAGAGCCAAAAGAAGGAGAGAAGTGCTTTGCAACACTGACACAGAGTGGCTGTGGTATTCATGACCTCACAGTGGCCGATGCCACCTACTCAAGATCACACACTGTATGACAGGGTGGTGGCTATCATGGCGCACATATGAGGGGAGTTTCTCTATATGTGGTGGTTTTGCAGAAATATAACTATTAGATGGCAAAGTCTGTACATGTTCAGTCTTCATAAATGTTGTCAAGTTGCCCCCTAACATGATCATACACATTTACACTACCACCAAAATGCTCTTCATATTAATGAGTTTATAGATGTCCATCCATCTACTCCTATTGTTAGTTCCTAGGTGGGACAAGTATCTTCCGGGACAAAGTCTGTATTATTGCATCTTCAAAGTGTCCTTTCCTTTAGTTCGGCTAAAACTTTATAATGCAAACTGAGTACGAACCGAGGCATTCCTGCCCACCACTTTAACCTTGTTACACATGGACTCCAGGACCTCAAACTAAGCAAGTCCAAGTTGTCTACTATCTCTTTTCTATGACCTAAACTGAGTATGCTTCGTAATATTTTGTTTAACTGGACATGTTCAGAAATGGACCCAGCCCTACATGAATAGGTCTAGGCTGCCCGAATCAAAGAACCAAGCTTTCTTTGTCAGGGAAAGAAAATAACTCATGCTCTCTTTATCTGCTGTGGTTAATCAGTCTTTCTTCACGCTTTCATGTCTTAAGTGTGCTTATTCTGGCTTTGCAGTCACCAAAATGCAAACCATTGTATCCATTTATACTACTGCACCTTCCAAAACATTTGAATCCACAAAATTGTCTTTGTCTTGTTTTAGTTTGAGACAGGGTCTTGTATAGTGGGGCCTCAAACTCCTGATGGTCCTGCCTATAACTGCCAAGTGCTAGGATATAGGCATGTGTCACCAAGCCTGGCTGACAACATTTTCTTTTAACACATACAGCATCAGCCCCTGCTTGGAAACGGGATAAAATGTGTACCCGGAGGGATCTCTATGCTGTAACATCTGAACAGGCTCCAGTGTTTTGCCTATTGGCTCTGCATGGGAATGAATCGTTTACCAGGAAAAGAGCCAAAAGTTTAAGGGTGAACCTTGGGAAATGCTTGCCTTCAGTTAAAAACAAAAAACAAACAAACAAAAAAAAGTGGATAAGGATCAGAAAGAAGTGGTCAAAGACATGGAAAAAAAAAAAAAAAAAAAAGAGACAGAGCCAAAGAAGCCATGAAAAGAACTGAAGTTTGGGGTAGGTGGGTTTGTGAGAACAGGGGTATGTTGATTTCTACTGAGCCCTTATTATGTGCTGGGCTCTGTGCTAATTGCTCTGCTTGCATATCTTATTTAACCTTTATAATTAACTTTATGGGTTATCAACATGTCCACAATACCCAGGCATGTTCTATATGGCTTCCCAGAGTTCTCTAGGTAATTAAGGTCCAGATGCCTACAGTGGCAACTTACAATAGAATGCACTCTATTTTTATATAGGGTTTTATTATTTATTTATTTGCAAGGACAGAGAGAGAGAGAAAGGGTGCACCAGGGCTTCTAGCCACTGCAAACGAACTCCAGACACATGAACCACCATGTGTATCTGGCTTACATGGGTTCTGGAGAAGCAAATTTGGGTTCTTAAGCTTCACAGGCAAGTGCCTTAACTACTAAGCCATCTCTCCATCCCCGAATGTACTCACTAAGGCTCCTCCTTTCCCAGTCCACTCCCTTACACTTTACCAGTGTTTCTTAGCATCATCTCCTAAACGAACTGCTTGCACCCACATCCTTGGGATAGTCTCTGCTGCCACTGTAGCTAGGGGTGAGGAGGCCCACGTACCCAGGTCTTCCAGGCTCCAGCAGGAGGAAGACAGATGACAATCTGTATGGGTATGAGACAGATCGTGAGCTCTCTAGCCATAGGTTTATATCCTACCAGCCCACAAAGGACCCAAAAGCCATAGTCACAAGGCCCGTTACACAAGAAAGAGCTGGAAGAAGCCATCCTTCAATTCTTTTCTGTCATCTAGCCCACTGCTCTCCTTTCATGCATCCAGAAGCCATCTTACAAAGGATTCAGGGAAGCCTGAAATAATTAGACTAGAAGAATTTTTTTTAATATTTTTATTTATTTATTACAGTCAGCAAGAGAGAGAGAGAGAATGGGTGCGCCAGGGCTTCTAGCCATTGCAAACAAACTCCAGATGCATGCGCCACTATGAGTATCTGGCTTATGTGGGACCTGGAGAATCGAACCTGAGTCCTTAGGCTTTGCAGGCCTGTGCCTTAACTGCTAAGCCATCTCTCCAGCCCTAGACTAGAAGAATTTAAAACTCAATTATTATCCTTTGGTCAGAGGTGAGAGGAGCCTCATGAGCAAGATCAAACAGTCAAAGGAGCTCCTTTCTGGCTGAACAGTTGTGTTAAAATGTATGATTCCAGGGCTGGAGAGATGATGACTCAGTGGTTAAAGGTGCTTGCCTGCAAAGCCTAAGGACATGGGTTTGACTCCCAAGTACCCATGTAAAGCCAGATGCACAAGATGGAGCATGTCTGGAGTTCGTTTGCAGTTGCTGGGGCCCCTGATATGCCCATTCTCTGTCTCTCTCCCCCTTAAATAAATAAATAAATAAGCCGGGCGTGGTGGCGCACGCCTTTAATCCCAGCACTCGGGAGGCAGAGGTAGGAGGATCGCTGTGAGTTCGAGGCCACCATGAGACTACATAGTGAATTCCAGGAGAGCCTGAGCTAGAGTGAGACCCTACCTCAAAATAAATAAATAAATAGATAGACAGACAGACAGACAGACAGACAGACAGATAGATATTTTAAATGTATGATTACAGCCAGGCCTGGTGGTTCATGCCTATAATCCCAACACTGGGAAGGCTGAATCAGGGGATAACAAGTTTGAAGTCAGCCTGGGCTCCATAGTAAGACTCTGTCTCGAAAAAAAGGAGGAGGGGGTGAGGGAGTGACTCTGCATAACATGTGTAGCTGAGCTGCAGATGCCTGTACTGGGACGCCAGTCCCTAATGATTCAAAAACTTTTAGAGAAATAACAGGACACCACTGGTGGGTAGAGACAGGAAACATGCTTAATAATGTCTTCCTGACATGCTGAGACTTGAATTGGCCTCTTTTCAATCCTAGCACACTTTCAGGAGTGGTTCTTTGTTTGTTTTAAAGTACCTCTCCATCCTTGAATTCTGGCCCTCCAGTATCAGGATGTTATACAAACAGGCCAAGTTTTCTATGCACCTCAGTTCTTTTTCAGAAGGGTATCAATGTGCACAGACACTTGTCCATCCGTTTTGTATTCCCCTGGAGTGGCTCTGTGCTCTGCTGAGGCAGGATCTGGCCTCCTTTAGCTCTGGTGGGCCCTACTTCAGAACTTTAGCTGTGGGGTAGCAAGGCTCACATACAACCGCCACTAAGAGGCTGCCAGTGAGGGAAAAAGTGGTGTTTCGGCCTCAACATTCAGTGTCTGGCTGAATCCCATAGATCTCATTGTTGAGAGTGTGGGGTAAGGATGCTGTTGTGGAGAAAGTGGGAGGCCCCTTTAAGGAATTTACACAGTACCTTTGCTTTGACAGGTCTTTATTCATCCACAGCCAGCCAAATCTCAAAGGCTCCCCTGACAAGGCTTCAGCCCTCCTCTGGGTCAATTAGAGGAAGCATTCTCTCGCTTGAGCAAATTCCAGTTTGTATTGGTTCTTAGTCCTGAATAATATATAAGACTAGGGCTCTGGCCATTTCCTTTACTAGCAATATAGTAACTTTTCATACATATAAGCTCAAAATGTAAGGGCCAGAGGCCGGTCTGTAGCTAACAGAGTAGGGAGAAGCAACAACAATAACACAAGTAGTGAGGATTATGCATGGAGCCCCATGGACCTGCTAGGCCACAGTTAACAGCCTTCTTACACTTAGAGATCCCTTTTCTTCTCCTCCTTCCCCTGTTCCTCCTCCTCCTCCTTCTTCTTTTTGGCTTTTTTAAGGTAGGGTCTCACTCTAGCCCAGGCTGACCTGGAATTCTCAGAGTGGCCACAAATTCACAGGGCTCCTCCTACCTCTACCACCCAAGTGCTGGGGTTAAAGGCCTGCACCACCACGCCCAGCTAGAGATTCCTTTATGACCAATATGCCCATGCTATCTTCTAGGAATCTTTCCCTGAGAGAAGGAATTTGCCCCAAGGCCTAATCCTACAAATGCTAAACCACTGTGGTGGGAAGCCAAAATTAAAACTCAGTTTCATTTTTCTTTCTATAGTTCTCCCTCTCTTCCTTCCTCTGCAAGTTTCCTTACAACCGTCAGTATTATAGTTTAAAATTTCAGGCTGGGGCTGGAGAGATGGCTTAGCAGTGCTTGCCTGCAAAGTCCAAGAACTCAGGTTTGATTCCCCAGAACCCACATAAGCCAGATGCTCAAGGGGGTGCATGCATCTGGAGTTTGCAGTGGCTGGAGGCCCTGGTGCACCCATTTTCTCTCTCTCTATCTGCCTCTCTCTCTCTCTCTCTCTCTCTTTCTCTCTGCCTATTTCTCTCTATCTCCCTCAAATAAATAAATATTTTTTTTAAAATTCAGGCTGGAGAGAGTGCCTGCCTATCTTGCTCAAGGAGACTTTCCCTAGATTCAATCCCCAGTAATTTGGGAAGAAGCATTCTTTTTGGGGAGGAAGCATAGTGATTCAGGCCTGTAATCCCAGTATTTGGGAGGTGGAGGCAGCAGAATCAAAGGTTTAAGATCATCTTTGGTTACCTAAGTGAATTCGGTCCAGCTTGAGCTACATGAAACCCTGTCTAAAAAATAAACAAATAATAAATAAATAAGTATTCAATCAGAAGGCAGGAGAAGAGGGGAATGGAGATGGTTAATGGCACAGGGCTATAGTTGGATCAAAGTAGAAACTTCTAATGTTCTTTAGCACAGTAGAGTAACAATGGTAGACAATAGTTAAATATATACTTCAAAATAGCTAATGCCATGATTTAAAATGTTTGCATCACAAAGATATGATCAGTGTTTCTTTATTGACATCTTCCACATTTACAGACAATAAACTATGATAATTCCCTCCCCTCCCCCACTTGCCCCTACACAAATCTACACTCCATCTTATCCCCTCCCTCTCTCTATTAGTCTCTCTTTTATTTTGATGTCATCATCTTTTCCTCCTATTATGAGTGTCTTCTGAAGACAGTGCTAGGCACTGTGAGGTCATGGATACCAAGGCCAATTTCTGTCTGGTCAATTGTATTGTAAGCAGTCTTACCTTTCCTTTGGCTCTAATACTCTTTCTACCACCTCTTCCACAATGGACCCTGAGCCCTGGAAGGTGTGATAAAGATGTTTCAGTGCTGAACATTCCTCCATCATGTCTTCTCAGCACTCTGGTGCCTTTGGGTCATCCCAGGGGTCACCACCATCTTGAAAGAGAAGCTTCTCTAACCAAAAGTGAGAGTAGCATTAATATATGGGTATGAACATTAAGTAAAGTGCTTACAGGGAAGTTTGGTGAGCATAACATATCCATTTAGCCAGACAAGAGCAGGCATTACACTCCTAATGCTCATGACCTCCCCCGCCATAGGCTTTTGATTAGATTTTCACTACCAGGCACATAATCCCTCCCATAGAGCAGGTCTCCAGTCCTGTTAGAGAGCAGTTAGTTTCCCCCATAACAGACATGCCACTACTGAACCTGTTGTCTCATTTGGCCTGGCTAGCCAAACTTGAGGCTTGCAGTGTCCGTTGTTTTCTGCTGATGGCTTCTGTCTCCCATAAGGCTCTACGCATTGCAGCTTTTTCCAGCTTTCTATCAGCTGGTGTACCGGAAGAAGGTTTTCAGCTCAGCCCCAGTTTGATTTCTCAGTGACCTTGCAGCCCAGGCATGTGAAGTCTTCAGCAACAGGTTCTTATAATCTATTCCTGGTGGGAAACCAAGAGCCTTGGCAATAGCTTATGATGTTTGGGGGTCATCAAGGACCTCTCTGACCAACAATTCACTGGAAGGTATCCCATCACTGGCACCGAAATTTTTCTGGTAACAGTCTATGGCTTCTAGGTATGCCATTATCCAAAAAAGTAGGCTAACATGTGGCTTATTCACAATATCCTGAATTTTGATTACCCCGCCCCCTACACTCCTTTTACTCAATCTCTTCCCCTGATCTCACTTAGGTCATTCCACCCACAGTAATCTGTCAATCTACTTACAAATATACAATACCATCCCTTAAGTCCACCCCTCTCCTCCCTCCCTTATAGCCCTTTTCTGCCTTACTGGCCTCTGCTACCAACTTTTACTTCTACTCACATACAAGTCTGAACATTTGTAACTAGGATCTATATATGAGAGAAAACATGTGACATTTGGCTTTCTGGGCTTGGGTTACCTCACTTAATATAATCCTTTCCAGATCCATCCATTTCCCTGCAAATTTCATAATTTCATTTTTCTTTACCACTGAGTAGAACTCCATTGTGTAAATATACCACATCTTCATTATCCATTCATCTGTGGATGGACATCTGGGCTGGTTCTATTTCCTAGCTATTGTGAAAAGAACAGCAATAAACATGGTTGTACAAGTGTCTCTAAGGTAGTGAGAAGAGTCCTTAGGCTATATGCCTAGGAGTGCTATAGCTGGGTCATATGGTAGATCAATCTTTAGCTGTCTCAGGAACTTCCACACTGATTTCCACAATGGCTGTACCAGATTCCATTCCCGCCAACAGTGCAGAAGGGTTCTCCTTTTTCCACATACTTGCCAACATCTATTGTCATTTGTTTTCTTGATGATAGCCATTCTGGCAGGAGTGAGATAGAATCTCAAAGTAGTTTTTATTTGTATTTCCCTGATGGCTAAGGATGTAAAAGACTTTTTTAAAAATGTTTATATGTCATCTGTATTTCTTCTTTTGGGAACTCTCTATTTAGTTCCATAGTCCATTTTTTAATTGGGTTATTTGATTTCTTATTGTTTAGTTTTTGAGTTCTTTGTATATTCTGGATATTAATCTTCTGTCAGATGTATAGCTGGCAAAGATTTTCTCCCATTCTGTTGGTTGTCTTTTTGCTCTATTTACAGTGTCCTTTGCTCTACAAAAGCTTTGTAATTTCATGAGATCCCAGTGCTTGATTAGTGGTTTTATTTCCTGAGTAACTGGGGTTATATTCAGAAAGTCATTGCCTAGGCCAATAAGTTGAAGGGTTTCCCCTGCTTTTTTCTTTTTAATATAATTTATTTATTTATTTATTTGAGAAAGAAGCAGAGAGAGAGAGAGAGAGAGAGAGATGGGGGTGGGAGGAAAATGGGCTCACCAGGGCCTCTAGCCACTGCAAATGGACTTCAGACGCATGTGTCACCTTATGCATCTGACTTACGTGGAACCTGGGGAATTGAACCTGGGTCCTTTGTTTTACAGGCAAACGCCTTAACTACTAAGCCATTTCTCCAGCCCAGGTTTCCCCTACTTTTTCCTCTAGCAGTTTCAGAGTTTCAGGTCTGATATTAAGGTCCTTGATCCATTTGGACTTGATTCTTGTACATGGAGAGAGATAAGGATCTATTTTCATCCTTCTACATATACATGTTCAGTTTTCCCAGCACAATTTTCCAGCACTTGTTGAAAAGGCTATCTTTCTCCAGTGAATATTTTTGGGACTTTTGTCAAAGATCAGATGCCTATAGCAGCCTGGATTAACATCTGGGCCCTCTCTTCTGTCCCATTGATCTATGTGTCTGTCTTTGTGCCAGTACCATGCTGTTTTTGTTACTATGGCTTTGAAATATAGCTTAAGATCAGGTATGGTGATACCACCAGCCTGATTTTTTTTTGCTTAAAATTGTCTTGGCTATTCGAGGTTTTTTGTGCTTCTAAATAAATTTTAGGATTGTTTTTTCTATATCCATAAAGAATGCCATTGGAATTTTAATGGGGATAGCATTAAATATGCAGATTGCTTTTGTCAAGATTGACATTTTCACAATATTAATTCTTTCAAACCAACAACATGGGATGTCTTTCCATTTCCTAGTGTCTTCTGCAATTTCTCACTTGAGTGTTTTAAAGTTTTCATTGTAGAGACCCTTCATTTCCTTAGATTTATTCCAAGGTGCTTTATTTTATTTATTTATTTTTTGAGGCAATTGTGAATTGGAGTGATTCCCAGATTTCATCCTCCACATGTTTGCTGTTAGTATATAGAAATGCTACTGATTTCTATGTATTTATTTTATATCCTGCTACATTGCTAAAATTGTTTACCAGCACTAACAGTTTGCTGGTAGTCTTTAGGGTCCTTTATGTATAGAATCATATCTGCAAATAATGATAATTTGATCTCTTCCTTTTCAATTTGTATCCCTTTTATGAGTGTCTTTTCATCTTATTGCTATAGTGTCTTTTCTTTTATTGCTAAGACTTCAAATACTATGTTAAATAAGAGCGGGGACAGTGGACACCCTTGTCTTATTCCTGATTTTAGTGGAAAAGCTTCAAGTTTTTCCCCATTTAGTATTATGTTGGCTGTCGGTTTGTCATAAATAGCCTTTATTATGTTGAAATATATTCTTTCTATTCCCAGTTTCTATAGGAATTTTACCATGAACGGATGTTGGACTTTGTCAAATGCCTTTTCTGCCTCTATAGAGATGACCATGTGATTTTTGTTTTTCAGCCCATTTATGTAATGCATTACAATTATATATTTGTGTATGTTGAACCATCCCTGCATCTCTGAGATGAAGCCTACTTGTTCAGGTGAATGAACTTTTTGATATATTCTTGTATTCTGTTTGCCAATATTGTGTTGAGAATTTTTGCATCTATGTTCATGAGGGACATTGGTCTGTAATTTTCTTTGTTGTTCTGTCTGTCTGGTTTTGGTATCAGGGTGATGCTGGCTTCATATAAGGAGTGGTAGAATTCTTTCCTTTTCTATTTTATGGAAAAATTTGAGAAGCAGTGGTGTTAGTTCTTCCATGAAGATTTGGTAAAATTCACCAGTGAATCCATCTGGGCCTGGAATTTTTTAGTTAGCAGACTTTTTATAGCTCCTTGTATCTCCATACTTGTTATAGATCTATTTAAATGGTTTAGCTCATCTTGATTTAATTTTGACAGGTCATATAAATCAAGGAAATCATCCATCTTTTTCAGATTTACAAACTTAGAAGCATATATATTTTTAAAGTATGTCCTTATGATTTTCTGAATTTCTTTGGTATTTGTTGTACTGATGCTTTTTCATCTCTAATTTTATTAATTTTTGTCTCTTCTCTCTTTCTTCTGGTCATATCTGCTAAGGATTTATCAATCTTGTTTATCCTTTCAAAGAACCAACTCTTTGTTTCATTGATTCTTCGGATTTTTTTTTTTTTTTGGTTTCTTTTTCATTAATTTCTGCCCTAATTTTTATTATTTCTTCCTGTCTACTGATTTTTGGTTTGCCTGGTTCTTCTTTTTCCAGGGCCTTAAGGTGAAGTATTAAATTGTTTACTTGTGAATTCTCTACTTTCTTAATATAGGCACTTAGAGCTATAAATTTCCCTCGTAGAACTGCCTTCATTGTGTTCCAAAGGTTTTGGTATATTTTCATCATCATTTAATTGTATGAATTTATTGATTTCTTCAATGATGCATTCATCATTCAGTAGTGTACTGTTTAGTCTCCATGAATTTGTGTATGCTCTGTAGTTTTCCTTGTTGCTGATTTGTAGTTTAATTCCATTGTGGTCAGAGTACAAGGGATTATTTCAATTTTCCTATATTTGTTAAGATTTGCTTTGTGTCCTAACATGTGGTCTATTTTAGAGAATGTTCCATGTGCTGCTGAGAAAAATGTATATTCTGCAGCTTTTGAATGGAATGTTCTGTAGATATCTGTTAAATCCATTTTTTCCATGACATGATTTAATCCAGATGTATCTCTGTTTATTTTTTGCTAGGATGACCTATCAATTGATGAGAATGGGATATTGAAGTCATCCACTACAATTGTGTTTGGTGTTATCTGTGACCTTAAGTCTGACAGTGTTTGTTTGATGAAATTGGGAGCCCCCATGTTAGGTGCATGTACATTTAGGATTGTAATGTCCTCCTGTTTGAGTGTTCCTTTAATCGGTATAAAGTGACATTCTTTATCTTTCCTCACTGATGTTGGTTTGAAATCTATTCTGTCAGATATTAGGATAGTAACATCTGCTTGTTTCCTAGGCCTGTTTGGTTAAAATACCATTTTCTATCCTTTTGCCCTAAGACAGTGTCTATCTTTTATTGAGAGATGAGTTTCCTAGAGGCAACAAACAGCAGGATCCTGCCTTTTAATCCAGTCTTCAAGCCTGTGTCTTTTGGTTGGGGCATTGAAGCCATTGGTATTAAGTTATAATTGAAAAGTATATGTTTATTCTCACCATTCTTCTTGTTTTGTAGTTCTTCCTGTTTTCCCTTTACTTTCTTGTTTTAACTGTTATTTGGGTATGGTTTATTTTTTTCCTGTTTCTTCATGTGTGTGCTTTGCTTTCTCTTTAGTGTGAAGGATTCCTTCAAGTATTTTCTATAGAGCTGGTTTAGTTGTCATAAATTCCATTAGCCTGTGTTTGTTGTGGAATGTCCTTATTTCTCCATCAATTTGGATAGATGGCTTTGCAGGATAGAGTAATCTGGTTGACAGTTGTTACCTTTTAGAACTTGGAATACATCATTTCAAGCCTTTCTGGCTTTTAAAGTTTTTGTTGAGTAATCTGCTGTTATCCTGATGGGCTTGCCTTTATAGGTGACTTTCTTTTAAAAAATTTTTTTAATTTATCTATTTATTGAGACAGCATGAGAGAAAAAGAGGCAGACAAACAGAGAGAGAAAAAATGGGCATGCCAGGGCCTCCAGCCACTGCAAATGAACTCCAGACACATATGCCACCTTGTGCATCTGGCTTACATGGGTCCTGGGGAATCAAACCAAGGTCCTTTGGCATTGTAGGCAAACGCCTTAACTGCTAAGCCATGTCTCCAGCCCATGACTTGCTTTTTCTCTCTAACTGTTTTCCATATATTTTCTTTGGTGTGTGTGTTTAGTAGTTTAATTATAACGTGGAAAGGAGAGGTTCTTTCTAGGTTTTATCTGATGTTCTAAAAGCTTCCTGTATCTACATTGGCATATCTTTCCCAATTTGGGGAAATTTTTCTTCTATGATTTTGTTGAAAATGCCTTCTATGCCTTTGGAGTGAAATTCTCCTTCGACTACACCCTGAATTCTTATGTTTAATCTTTTCATAGTTTCCCAAATATCTCAAAATTCCCACTCATACCTTCCTATTAGCTTGTCTTTTTCTTTGTTGGAATGTAGTAGATCTACTACCTGATCAGTATCTATTCTATGCCACTCTACTATTGTAGTCAGGTATGCATTGCTGGTAGAAATCACCCAACCAAGAGTAGCTTGTGGGAAAAAAGGGTTTATTTTGGCTTGCAGACTTGAAGGGAACCTCCATGATGGCAGGGGAAAACAATGGCATGAGCAGAGGGTAGACATCACCCCCTGGCCAACATAAGGTGAACAACAGCAACAGGAGAGTGTGTCAAACGCTGGCAAGGGGAAACTGGCTATCACACCCATAAGCCTTCCCTCAATTATACACTTCCTCCAGGAGGCATTAATTCCCAAATCTCCATCAGCTGGGGACCTAGCATTCAGAACACCTAAGTTTATGGGGGACACCTGAATCAAACCACCACACCAACCAAGAATATGTAACCAGCCGGGCATGGTGGTGCACACCTTTAATCCCAGCACTTGGGAGGCAGAGGTAGGAGGATTGCCATGAGTTTGAGGCCACCCTGGGACTACATAGTGAACTCTAGGTCAGCTTTGAGCTAGAGTGAGACCCTACCTCAGAAATACCTATATATATGTAACCCATAACCTGCCCTGGCATGGAAAGAGAGATTAGCACTTCCAGTGCAGGTCTATGTACCTACTTTTTTTTGTCAGTTGGGCCTCATTACCTTTTGGAGTGGCTTCCAATCTCATCAGTGTTGAGTGCCCACCTCGTTCCCTCCATGTTGTGCTGTGGATCTCATGCTCTGATCAACTCTCTTGGATGCCCTGTCACCAGGGGCTGAACGAGTTCTCTGGAGGTTTGTGGTTCTGATGGTTGGGGGATGGGAGGATGCAGGAAGCCTGGAGTTATACTGGAACTGCTCAGCTGGTCCTGCCTGTGTCCCCTTCAGCAGCTCCTCAGCTGGCCTCTCCTGTCTCCCCTTCAGGTTTCTTGAATTTGCAAGGAGGCTGATGGAGTTGGAAAATCCCCTTATTTGGTCTCTCCTCCTACAGCTTGGTGCCAGGGCAAGCAGGCAGCACTGATTGGGGCCACAAGCACTGCCACAGGACTCTGGTTGGTTTCCTCCTTTCTGGTAGATCTTGGTCTCTCCTGCTTCTCCACTGTGGCCAATAATAACCTATACACCTTCACTGTTTGGCAGAAGTGTGTATTTTGCTGTGGTTTTGTTTAAATCCCTCCCTAGGCTGGTTTGGCCTGACTTCGATGCGGCCATCTTACCTGGAAGTGCCAAAATGATCAATGTTTGAGGTGATGGATATTCCACTTCCCCTGAGCTGATTAATCTATCTATCTATCTATCTATCTATCTATCTATCTATCTATCTATCCATGTGTGTATGTGCACTAAAAGAGAAAAAATCAGAAATATACTTGACCTTTCTCCTTAAAAGGCCAAAAACCAAGTTACTTCATTCATGATGATTCATAATTAATAGAGTATTCCAAAAGTCTTTACTGGCTCATAAATCTTGCTGTTTTTCACCTGCAATGGATATTGACATCCTTCTTGGTACAGGCAAGCAGGATGAGTGAGGCTGTGACCTTTTCACTTTCACTTAAATGACTCTCTGTTCAATACAGCCTCCACATACACCTTTCCCCTCAAGCCGGCAAACAGGCATGAGGCTCTTTCTTTGAAATCTCTGAGCTGCTGGACCTTCCTTTACAGAACTTCTCCCTTTATTTCCCCACACAGATTCTTGTTCCAGTTCCAAAAATACAGCTGAGAAATAAGGACAAGGTAGAAAAGGGAGCTGTCACTGTCACTCTTCCACCCTCCTCACCACCACCAAAGAAAGTAGGTCTTCAGAGCTGTTCACTCGAGCACACCTTATCCTCTCAACATTCAAGGCAAGGTTAATGAATGCTAACCTATCTATTTCCATATAGTGTTTTTAAAATAGCAAATTTAAATTATACTTCAGTACCTGTGCCTGTGATTTGGACTCTAGCACAGCAGCCTTATCTTATGTGCTAATCATATTGTAAACGTGTGCGCATTCCATCCAGAGCACTAGAAAAAGAAAGAAAGAAAAAAAAAAGATGGTAGCAAGTTGACTGAAGGTAGGCTTATTCCCTAGACCATTATTCACTAAGTTTCCCCAAGGGATGTCCACATCACACATCTTGTTTCTACATACCCACTGCCAGCATAGCCACAGGACCACCTCCCAAAACTGGTACAGCAATAGTAGTTGACCTACCAAAGTCTTACCAAAAATGGCTGTGTAGAAAGGGAACAAGCTTTGCTGGGTTTTCTACTGCTCCAGGTTAAGAACCCAAAGGTGTTTGTTCAAAGTGAATTTCTAATCACATCAGTTGGGTTATGTCATATGCCCTGCCACCTTTAAGTCTGCCTGGTCCATGCCAAGCTGTATTTTCACAAATCACTTTTGACACAGTGCCCAGAGTGCTAGGGTAATTCTCCTCACAAGGCTGGCTTTAATCCCACAGTGCTCAGCTTTTGAGACAGGGTGTTTTGGTCCCATTCATGCCAGGATGTTCTGAAACATCACCTTCCTTGTTGCCTTCTAATGCGTTTCTGCATTTGTCACCAGCCAGTGAGGCCTTCAAGGGTGAAGTGAGAAGCTATATCGGTATTAGTAACTAACATTTCTTAAGCACCTTTATAGTCCTGGGTCACATGCCAAGTGCCTCAGAGGCACATTCGCTTACTGCAGAAATCAGCTTGCATCCGGCAAGAAACAATGTAGCACCTGAAGGGAGTTCAATGAAGGGACATTTACACAGGTGGAGGTATGACTAAGGGATCACTATGAGACTGTGGGCAGAGAACAGCCACAATGGGAAGTCCTTGCCAGTCTAGGTCTGAAGAAGAGTCTGGTGAATGTTGGAGTCACAGAAGAGGAGCCATGTGCCAATAACATGGCTGCAAAGGACAGTAGCCACGTGTAATGTACGTGGAACAGAGTGGGGGAGGGAGAAAGACATTAACATCTCAGCCTTTCTCTCCTGTTGCAGGGAGGTGGGGGGTGGCTTCACTGATCACAGCTAGCTGGCAGGCAGGAGGCAATGGGGGACATTAACCAGAGAAGGGTCAATCCTGGGCATGGACTAGGTCAAAGAATGGATCCAGGGAAAGGATTCAGTGTGTGTGTGTGTGTGTGTGTGTGTGTGTGGTGTGACACCCATACACATACTGGCATGGGAGGATGCTCATCTACTGTGGATTGTCAGATCTTCTGCTGGTCTTGTTTTGAGGCAGTCTCCACTGATTCTAGAGCTTGATGGGGGCTGTAATGATCAGATCTCTGGTCTCATGAGGGACTTGAATTACAGGTGTGGGTGGTCACAGCCAGCTGTTTACCTGGGATCTGGAGATACAAACTCTGATGGCCCTCCTGCTTGTGCAAGAAGTACACTTAACAGCTGAGTCATCTCTCCAGCCCTTTATCTAAAATACCTAGTGTGGTGGTTTGATTCAGGTGTCCCCCATAAACTTAGGTGTTCTGAATGGTAGGTCCCCAGCTGATGGAGATTTGGGAATTAATGCTTGCTGGAAGCAGTGTATTATTGGGGGTGGGCTTATGGGTGTTATAGCCAGTTTCCCCATGCCAGTTTTGGCATACTCTCCTGTTCCTGTTGTCCACCTTATGTTGGCCAAGGGGTGGTGTTCACCCTCTGCTCATGCCATCGTTTTACCTGCCATCATGGAGCTTTCCTTTGAGCCTATCTGCCAAAATAAACCTTTTTTCCCCCACAAGCTGCTCTTGGTTGGGCGATTTCTACCAGCAATGCGAACTTGAGTGCAACAGTAAAGTGGTACCGAGGAGTGGGATTGCTGCTAGACACCTGACTGTATGTATGGCTTTGGCCTTTTGGAGCTGAATTTTCAAGAGGAATGTGGAAGGATTTGAAACCTTGGCCTAAGAGATGCCTTGCAGTGCTATAAATACAGCTTGATGGATTATTCTGGTCAGAGTTAAAAGACCTGAATGCAGTAAGAACTATGGACTGTGAGGTTTGGCTTATGAGGGTGAGAAAGAGCTTTGCTTGGACTGGGCTAGCAGTTTGTGTGAGAAGCTCGCTGTTGTGTCTGTGTCCTGAGAAGTTGTGCAGGGTTGCTTTCCATAGAAATGAACTGATGTGAGCAGAAGGATATGGCACAGAAAAAATATATATATATTTGGATGAACTGCTGCTCGTTCATCTGCAATTGAGACATTACAACTTTTGAGATTAGGCCAGCTGACCTGTACTGGGTCAACAAAAGAATGTAGACTCTTTTGAAGGGGACTGAATGCTCAAGAAGTGTCCTGTTCTTCAAAGTCTGCTTTATCCCCGTCCCCCCCCTCCCCATTAACAAATTGGGACCCTACCTGGTATTGTGGAGTATAAGAAATGCTGGAAAGAGGATCATGGAGTTTGCAACATGGTCTTGTGTTTTGGAAATGGCCATGGGCAGTGTGAAACAGGTTTGCTGGATGCCTGCATGGAGACCCCATGGGGCCATGAGGATGAACCGTGGATTGCAGTGGAGATCCAGTGGAGATGCTGGGACCATGAGATGGCTGCTAAGGAAAGCTGCCAGTGCTGATGAAGTTTTCCAGGACTGTGAGTAGCCTAGCTGGAGGAGTGTAATTGGAATGCCAGAGACTTGTTACTGGTTAAAATTATCAGACTTGGAGATTTGTCACTGGGTAGAGTTGTTGGACTTGGAGTTGCAGTTTGATGTTTGCCCTGGTTGTTTTAAATCTTTTATTGGTTGAATGTTTCTTTGCTATGCCCAATGCCATCTTTTGTAGTGTGAATGTTTATTCTGTGCCATTATGGGTTTGGGGAGGGTTTTTTTTTTGGTATTATGGCTAAGTTAAAAGATCTTGGACTAGGGGGTTTTATGAGCATTATTGGAATTGATAAAAACTATGGGGACTTTTAAAGTTGGATGAATGCACTACATTTTATACCATGCATGGTTATGTTTATGGGGGCCAGGGGCGGAATGTGGTGGTTTGATTCAGGTGTCCCCCATAAACTTAGGTGTTCTGAATGCTAGGTCCCCAGCTGATGGAAATTTGGGAATAAATGCTTGCTGGAGGTGGTGTATTGTTGGGGGTGGGCTTATGGGTGTTATAGCCAATTTCCCCTTGCCAGTGTTTGGCACACTCTCCTGTTGCTATTGGTCTATCTTATGTTGGCCATGGGGTGATGTCCACCCTCTGCTCATGCCATCAATTTCCCCTGCCATCGTGGAGCTTCCCCTCAAGTCTGTAAGCCAAAATAAATCTCTTTTTCCCAAAAGCTGCTCTTGGTTGGGTGATTTCTACCAGCAATGCAAACCTGACTGCAACACCTAGGTAGGCAGAAGGTGGGACAACTGGGGCTCAGGTTGTTCCAAGTATTTTCCTAAGTAGCAAAGCTACAGACTTGGAGCCAGGCTTCCTGACTTGGGAGCCCATTGCCTAAGACACTCATAATGTGATCTCTGTAATACTGCCCCTTCCCCTGATAGCAGAGCCAGAGGATCTGAACCCTGCTTGTTGATGAAATCTATTTACTTTCCCTCTCTGACAGGCAGTTTGGTACACAGAGTCTTTTTTTTCTTGGCAACTTTCTGCTCTAAGAAGTAAATTCAGCATGTTGCCACATCCTCTTGGCTGCTCTGAAACTGTGAAATTGTAGGCTGATTTTGGTCTCATTCTATACAACCTAATATACTGCAATATTTTGGGAGGGGGGAAGGGAAAAAATACTTGCACTAGCTTGTTTTCCATTGCTATAATGAAATACCCAAGACTGAATAACTAATAAAGAAGAAATGTTCATTTAGCTCCCAGTTTTGGAGGTTGAAAATCTAAACAGTATGGTGCCAGGTCTGGTGAGCACTCCCCCCACCATACAACTGCATCATCTCATGGCAGGTGGCATTATGGAAGAAGTAAGTGAATAAAAGAGATCACCTCCAAAACAGGAAGCCAGAAAGCCTCTGAGGTGCCATGAGAACTATGTTAATGTCTTCCAAGGCCAATGTCTCCACTGACCTGCTGAACCTTCTGACATAGTACAATGGCAAGGGTATAGCACATCTGTGTATTCTTGCCTAAAATGTATGACCTGAGTTTAATCATGGATAGACATCAACAATCCCACACTGATAAGACTATCTCCTTAATTGCCTTGAATGTCTCAGATGGGAAAGGCATGAGATAAGGAAAAAATGTACCACATTGGAGAGCAGTAAGTAGATACAGCACCTAAATGCAATGTGGCAATTTTGATTGGGTCCTAGATTAGAAAGGAAAAAGAAAGAGAGAGAAAAATTAAGAAAGATAGGAAGGAAGGAAGGGAGAGAGAGGGAATGAGGGAGGGAGGGAAAAAAGGGAAGGGGAGGGAAAGGAAAATAAGGGAGGGAGGAAGGGAGGAAAATTAGTGTGACAATGGGCAACATTTGAATGAGGTGCAAAAGTTAGTTAATACTATTAGTATAGTGTTTCAAGGAGAAAGCTTAAGGTAGTAGGTCCCAGGAGAAGCACTCTGAGGTGGCTGTAGCACAGATTCTAGATCCCCTCAGGGGTACCTGCAGAGGGCGCACTACAATTCCACCCCAGGCATTCTCTGGCCTGGAGAGTCACTAATCAGTCCAAGAAGGTTTGCAAGTGCCAGGAAATTAGAGTGAATAGCCAAACTTCAGCCATAAAGGGTCAAGTATTGACAGATAAATCTCTCAACCTCCTCTCCCTTCACTGTTTTCCACAGAGTTCTTTGAGGGCCTCCAGCAGGACTTGTATGAGGCTTCCTTCTTTCTGTGCCTGATTGCTTTCCTACTATTTCACTATGCTCCCTGCAATCACCTTCCAAACTTGCTTCTTGTATCCAGATGTTTGGCTCAGCTCCAGACCCTACCTTTAGGGAGAGCCAAGGTTAAGACACTTGGAAATGGGATCTTTCCTCAACTGCACATCAACAGCTGCCTTGGGTTCTCTATCTCTGATGGAATAGGCCACCTGAAACTCCACTTCTCTCAAGCTCACACCTCATAGCCCTTTGGGGACAGACCATGGTACTTGGTCACGGCTACTTTCATCGCTTTCTAAATTTGAGAAGCAGGAGGTTGAATTCTGCCCATAATCCTGACCCAAACTAGCTAAACTGTCGCAGGTAAGGGTTTGTCTTATTACACCTGGTTAAGTAGAATTTAATGAGCTGCCCTGGACAACTTTACTAATGTTCAACTCCTTCCAAAAAAAATTAAAGAAACCTAAGTATGGTCAGATTAACCTAAACCACAGAAGCAATTACGCAGGGGGAGGAGACTCTAATTACCCTGTTGGAAGTTAGGCATGGCACTTCCTGTCAGCAGGGATTAACACAAATCCCTCAGTGGCCACCTCATTTCTCTATTAAATTGCTTGAAAATGTTTAGTCTGCTTTGTGGACCTGTAAAGACTTGAAAGGGAAGATGTGTTAAGAAGCAAGCTGGTTACCCTGGTAGAAACTTGCCAAGCCTTACCCTTAACATTATTGCATTCATTTAAAAAGAATACCATTCAGCCGGGCGTGGTGGCGCACGCCTTTAATCCCAGCACTCGGGAGGCAGAGGTAGGAGGATCGCCATGAGTTCGAGGCCACCCTGAGACTCCATAGTGAATTCCAGGTCAGCCTGGGCTAGAGTGAAACCCTACCTCGAAAAACCAAAAATAAAAAATAAAAATAATAAAAAATAAAAAGAATACCATTCAAGTTTTATTTTAAATCATTTTTTGGATTATCAAAAGTAATACTTAATCTTTTAATGACTCTAGAAAGGCATACTCCTGGAAATAAAGATTGTCTTCATAAAATCCAGGTAAACATTTCAGGCCTATCTTTTCTTTCTGAAAATTTTGGTAATTTGCAGGTACATGCACATAGGGGATGCCATGCACATATTTTAATATTCCTGTTATTTTCTCAAAATAGTTACTACATGGCATATGGATGTGTTTAAGGCCAAATTTTACCTAAGAAAGGACAACCCAATTTATACTTGGACCATTGTTTCATTAAAAAAAAAAAAAACCCAAAACACTAGTTCCTCCTCTATTTTGATACCATTTTTTTATCCTCCTCCATCATCCATGATAACATGTTGATGGACCCAATATTATGCAGGTGTTGTGCAAGTAATGACAGCTACTGTGAGGTCATGAATGCAATGGCCACTTTGTGTCTGGAAGACAACATTCCGGAGCACTCGTCCCCATCCTTTGACTTTTATACTCTTTCTTCCACTTCTTCTGCGATTGTCCCTGAGCCTTGAGAGATATGATAGAGAAGCCTCATTTAGTGATGAACACTCAACTGTCACTTCTTCTAAGAGGGCTGATGAGTTTTGAGTCACCCCAGTGGCCACCACCATCTGAAAAAAGGAAGCTTCTCTAACTAAAATTGAGAACAACACTATAAGCATAGATATTTAGAGGACAATTTAGGACGTAACATTTCCATTTAGCCAAACACAGTAGTAGCTTTCCCCCACCCACCCTACCACCACCAGGATTTATGCCCTTCCCAAGCAATAGGCATTTGATGAAGTTTTCAGTATTAGGCATGAAACCCCTCCTATGAAGTGGAGCTCAAGACCAATTAGAAATCAATTGGTTACCCCATTAACAGTCATGCCACCTTTTCACTGGTGGACTTACCTTGCCTGGCTGGCTGGTTGTATAGTTTATAGAATCCACTGCTGGTCAAGACTGTTGATGACTTTCTCCCTCAGCAGCCTGCCTAGCACTTCCTAGCACTATAACAGCTAGTCAACAGGGGGCAAGTTTCCTACTCGCTTCTAGTTTGGTTTCTCAGTGTCCTGCAACTGAAGCATGTGGTGTCTTCAGCAATAGGGTCTCACCATCTAGTTCTGATGGGCAAATAAGAGCATTGGCAATAGTCTGTATTGTTTTGGGGGCTTCAGGGGCCTCCATCACCAGTAACTCACAGAGCTATCCCACCCCTGGCAACTGTATCAACTTCTGATGCAATATCATCTATTATGTACCCATACATTATTTATCTGCCCAAACTGAATGCTTATATATATATATATATATATATATATATATATATATATATATTTCAGTTTTTTCAATGCAGGGTCTTACTCTAGCCCAAGCTGATCTTGAACTTACTCTGTAGTACCAGACTGGCCTTGAACCCTCAGCAATTCTCCTACCTCTAACTCCCTAATGCTGGAATTAAAGGCTTGTGCCACCATGCCTTTAATCAAAGCATTGTGAGGCAGAGATAGAAGGATCGCTGTGAATTCAAGGCCACCCTGCGACTACATAGTTAAGTCCATGTCAGCCTGAGACAGAGTGAGACCCTACCTCAAAAAAAAAAAATAAATAAATAAATTACACATTTTAAAAATAGCTAACAAAGAAGTGAGTTTCCAGGTTTCCATATGGTTTATCCATAACATCATTATTATGATTAATTCTCCCCCTTCCCCCTTCTCTACTCCATCCTCCTCCACTGATGTGTGGTGAGGGGGTGGGGATAAGGGGGCGGGGATAAGAATGGTAAAATTCAGCAATTGCTTAGGGATCTTCACTGTAAGCCTGCCCATTTTTCTGTGTTCTAACTCAAAAAATGTAACTTCTTTCTCCTCCTTTCTATCTCTTCTTTGGATCCTGGAAAAATCCTAAGGATGCATGCCTGACACTCTGGGCACTCTGTTTCTCTGAAGAATACTCCCCATGTCATGCCATTGCATAAAGATTTCTATCACTGAGCCATCTGCATTTTGGGGCCCTAGTTCAATAGACATGCCTTTCTTCCTCTTCTCTATTTCCCTCCTCTTGATAGCTACCAAGATTTACAGCTTTCTAGCCTTAATGTTTTTCTTTCAACCTCTAATAAAATTGTCCCCGACCTTTAAAAATTGGTAAAAATCTATTGTAAGGCATTTTTAAAATATATGATTTATTATCATTAACTATAGCTATGATGCAGTGCAATAGACCACTAAAAGCTTTGTCCATTTTCTATTGGAATTTGATTTTCTTTTCAAGAGGTAAGAGCTAAAGATACACTGGAAATGGAAACACACGGCCTATCACATTTACTATAAATGTTTTTCCATTTTGTCAGCACACTTAAACTATTTCAAAAATTTCTTGCTTCCTTCCGGGCGTGGTGGCGCATGCCTTTAATCCCAGCACTCGGGAGGCAGAGGTAGGAGGATCGCCATGAGTTCAAGGCCACCCTGAGACTCCATACTGAATTCCAGGTCAGCCTGGGCTAGAGTGAGACCCTACCTCGAAAAACCAAAAAAAATTCTTGCAGACAGAAAGCTGGAAGAAGCCATTCTGCATGCAGTTCAATGGGAGAGAGAAATCACCAGTGAAGATACTCAACAGTGGACACTGCAAGCCTTATATTTGGCCAGCCAGGCCAAATGAGGCAACAGGTGCAATAGTGTCATGTCTATCATGGTGGAAACCAACTGCCTTCTAATTGGACTGGAGGCCAGCTCCGTGGGAGGGAATACATCCCTGATACTGAAAACTTAAAACAGGGGTAGTCATGAGCCCTAGCCCTAGGGGTGTAACGTCTGCTGCTGTCTGGCTAAATGTATATTATATGCTTATCAAACTGCCCAGTAAGCACTTCTCTTAATGTTCATACCCATATATTAATGCTACTCTCGCTTTTGGTAGAGAATCTTCTCTTTTCAGATGGCAGTGACCTTGGGATGACTCGGAAGGCATCATGGTGCTGGAAAGAAGTGACAGGAGTGCTCAGCACTGCAATATCTCTATCACACCATCCAAGGCTCAGGGTCTATTGTAGAAGAGGTGGCAGAAAGAATGTAAGAGCAAAGGAATGCTGCATGCATTACAACATGCTCCCCCAGACACAAATGTCCTGGATATCCATGACCTCACAGTGCCTGACACTACCTACACAAGACCATCATAATAGGAGGAAAAGATGATGACATCAAAAGTGAAAGAGAGAGTGATTGAGAGGGGGTAAGGGATATGATGGAGAATGGAGTTTCAAAGGGGAAAGTGGGGGGAGGGAGGGCATTACCATGGGATATTTTTTATAATCAGGGAAGTTGTTAATAAAAAAAATTTGAAAAGAAAAAAAAATTTCAGGCTGGAGACATGGCTTAGCAGTTAAGCACTTGCCTGTGAAGCCTAAGGACCCTGGTTCAAGGCTCAACTCCCCAGGACCCACGTTAGCCAGATGCACAAGGGGGCGCATGCGTCTGGAGTTCGTTTGCAGTGGCTGGAGGCCCTGGCGCGCCCATTCTCTGTATCTCTCTCTCTGCCTCTTTCTTGCTCTGTCTGTCACTCTAAAATAAATAAATAAAATGAACAACAACAACAAAAAAATTTTTTTAAAGAAAAAGAAAAAGAAAAAAAATTTCTTGCTGGGTGTGGTGGCACAAGCCTTTAATCCCAGCACTTGGGAGGCAGAGGTAGGCGGATCGTTGTGAGTTCGAGACTCCATAGTGAATTCCAGGTCAGCCTGGACTAGAGTGAGACCCTACCTCGAAAAACAAAACGAAAAAATTATTGTATGTATTTCTACTTTTAAAAAATGATTTCAAGTCAGGGAAGGATGACTCAGCAATTATAGGTGCTTGCTTGCAAAGCCTGCTGACTGGGGTACAATTTCCTAGTACCTGTATAAAGACAGTACCTGCATGTGACTGGAGTTCTTTTGTAGTAAGTAGCAAGAGACCCATGTGCACATGCATACACACTCTCTTTCTTTTACTTTCTCTGAAATAAAAATATTTTTTAAAATGATTTCCAATCTTAAATTTAATTTCTTATGATCTCCAGAATGTATCTTGATGTAAATGGTCTATTTTTATTTTTCTTCTAAGAAGTATTTGCTTAAGTATTTTAGGTAAAGAACACTAGTAACTGAAGTGGAACTGTGTCCAAAAAGAATTGGTAAATACCCTTTTGCCTCCCTGGGATTGTAGACTCAGAGCTTGGAAAGTGCTTCGGAAAACTAAATGTTCCTAAAAAATGAACTCTAGGGCTGGAGAGATTGCTTAATGGTTAAGGTGCTTGCTTATAAAGCCAAAGGACCCAGGTTCAATTCCCCAGGACCCACACAAGCCAGATACACAAAGTGGTGCATGTGCCTAGAGTTCATTTGCAGTGACTAGAGGCCTTGGTGTGCCTATTCAACCTCTCACTCACTCTCTCTCTCTCTCTCTCTCTCTCTCTCTTCCTCTTTCACAAATAAATAAAAATAAAATATTAAAAGAAAAAAAAAGAATGAATGAACTCTACACAGAAGGGTAGGCTGGTTTGCCTCTGGGATATGTAGACATGACCTGATGGCTTTGGTCCCCATTTTTTTTGATGAGTGCCTAACGACCCTTAGGCAGGCAGGCATCCAAGATCACTTCCTTAGCATCCTTCCCACAAGGCTATACCCAGCTACTGTTCAGCCAAGAGGTTAGGAACTGGAGGAAGCCCCTTTATCAGTGTTTGCTTTCACTGCAGTGAAGTGATAATATGTTTGTGTAAAAAGAGGAAGCAGGCAGGCAAGATGACCTCATGTTTGCTTCTCATTTCTGGCAGGTTTCAGATGTTTCAGCAAGAAAATGCAACTGAAAACGTTCCTCACACCAAAATTCCCCCAGACCACCAACCTGGACATAGTTAAGCTGATATCAGAATGTTGATTTTCTTAGCATGAAAGGTACCAGTTATGTAGCTCATGAGCAGCTGGCCTTTTGGCCACGTTTTGCTCTCATATTGTAGTGGCCTTCTGTGGCCTTTTGCTCCCCTCCATGGTCCTTCACTGTGCTTTGCGTATCAGTTCCTTTGCATATTTTCCTTTAGGAACCTCCCACACTTCTTCCATTGCCTGCCACAGTGATTGGTGGGGTCCAGGGAAGGTCAGCCTAGGGCTTCTTGCCTGAGCCCTTGACTTGAGCCCCTGAACTGCTATGACCACTCTGCTCCAGCCAGGGATAGGAAGGGAACAGGCTGAGGGAGAAAGCAGAATGGACCTGAGACTTGAGAGGCACTCAATCAGACTTCAGCCTGCAATCTTATATATTTATTTATTCATTTAAGAGAGAGAGAGAGAGAGGTAGATAGAAAGAGAGAGACTGGGCATGCCAGGGCCTTTAGCCACTGCAAACAAGTTACAGATGAATGTGCCACTTATGCATCTGGTGTTAGTTGGGTACTGGGGAATGGAGCTCTGGTCCTTAGGTTTTATAGGCAGATGACTTAACCACTGAGCAACCTCTCTAGGTCTCAGCTGCAGTCTTCAATGCAGCTCCACTTAGTTGCATGAAATAATAAATTCTCTTTTGTTTCTTAACATCAACTTGAGTTGGGCTTCCTCAGGGTTGTGTCATTGAAAGTCTTAACAATATTATGTTGCTTTACTTATATATAGTCTGGCAATTTTAGCTCCTCACAATTAAGTTGCTTCGTCTCATTGTATTACCCTAAGATTATTGAGAATGAAGTTTGTTTGTTGTTTGTTTATTTGTTTGTTTGAGGTAGGGTCTCACTCTAGCCCAGGCTGCCCTGGAACTCACTCTGTAGCCCAAGCTGACCTTGGACTCATAGTGATTCACCTACCTCAGCCTTTGAAGTACTTGGGTTAAGGGTATGATCAACCATACCTAGTGAGAGTGAATTTAAAAAAATAACATCTATTTACATTAGCATACGTGTAGATGTATATATACACACAGTTCTTCAATATCTGGTTGGCTTTTTTTGTTGTACTGGGATTGAACCAAGGGTCTTGCATGTTAGGCAAGCACTGTATCCAACAGGATGCTTTTAAAAAATATTTTATTTATTTCAGAGAGAAAGGCAGATGGAAAAAGAGAGAATGGGCATGCCAGGGCCTCTAGCTGCAGCCAACAAACTCCAGATGCCACCTTGTGCATCTGGCTTTATGTGAGTACTGGGGAATAGATCTGGGGTCCTTAGGCTTTGTTGACAAGTGCCTTAACCACTGAGAAATCTCTCCAGCCCCCACTTGGTTGTTTTTTTTGACAAATACCCATGTGCCCCAAAAGAAGAATTTTCTACCCCTTCAGAAAGTTCTCTCATTCTTTTTCTGGTTAACATCTTCTGGCTACACAAAGAACCACATTCTGATTTCTATACCCAGAGATTATTCCTTTACCTTTTCTTCAGGCCTTTAATCCTAGCACTCAGTACTCCCAAAGCTGAATTGGGAAAATCTCCATGATTATAAAGTGAGTTCCAGGTCAGTTTGAGGTAGAGTAACACTCTCTTAAAAAAGATAAATGCCGGACATAGTGGTGCACACCTTTAATCTCAGCACTTGGGAGGCAGAGGTAGGAGGATCGCCATGAGTTCAAGGCCACCTGAGACTACATAGTGAATCCCAGGTCAGCCTGAGCTACAGTGAAACCCTACCTCGAAAAAACAAAAAAAAACAAAAAAAAAAAAAACAAAAAAAAAAAAAAAAAGGAAGGAAGAAAGGAAGAAAGAAAGAAAGTTGTGTATAATCGGGGCTGAAGAAATTGCTCAGTGGTTAAAGGCACTTGCTTGCAAAGCTTATGTCCCTGGTTTGATTCCCAGTAGTACCCACATAAAGCCGGATGCACAGCAGCGAGAGGCCCTGGAACATCTATTCTCTCTCTCATTCTCACTCTGCTTGCAAATAAACAAAGGTAAAAACAAAACTAAACAGGTATAAATGTGTACAACTTTTTTGCTTGTTTTTGTTTTATATTTGAGACAGTCTTACATAGCTGTGAACTCATGATCCTCCTGCCTCAGCCTCCTCTCCTGTGGGCGTTGGAATTCTAGGCATGAGCTACCACACCCAGCCTTAGACATGCAGGACTCTGCAGGTTGTAGGATGAGGGTGCTTCTGCCTACAAGGTCCCTCTAAGCTTAAATGCCTGCATATGCACCCCTTAGCCAGGCTCTTCCGTTTGGAGGGGTAGTTTCTATTTATAGTCCCAGGCGGGGGCGAGTGGGGGGGGGAGTGGTTGGCATCGGAAGGTTTGATGTTCTGATACACTATTATACACTATAAAGTACACTATTATTTCAAAAGGCTGGTGTTTTTTGTGAAAGAAAAAGTATCATTTGAATCAAGTTCTTAAACTATCTTTTTTTGTTTCTTTGTTTTGTTTTTTGTTTTTCGAGGAGGAGTATCACTCTAGCCCAGGCTGACCTGGAATTCACTATGGAATCTCAGGGTGGCCTCAAACTCACGGGAATCCTCCTACCTCTGCCTCCCGAGTGCTGGGATTAAAGGTGTGCACCACCACGCCCGGTAAATTCTTAAACTATCTTGTTTACAGCATCTACTCCAATGGCTTCTCCTTTATCTCTATTGTCTCTTTCCTCTAATCTTTTACAGAAGAATCTCAATCACTTCTAACTCTCAGCCACCCACGAAAAGCTGACCAGTTTGTCTTTTCTTTTTCTGGAGTAATAGATTTTTTGTTTTGTTTTTGTTTTTCGAGGTAGAGTCTCTAGTCCAGGCTGACCTGGAATACACTATGTGGTCTCAGGGTGGCCTTGAACTCATGGTGATCCTCCTATCTGTGCCTCCCAAGTGCTTGGATTAAAGGGATTTTTGTTGCCACCTTCTTCTAGCATTTAGATGAAGCATTTATCTCTACTTCACTGGCAGAACCTTTATACATATAAAGTCCATGCCTTATAATATTTATTATTTAAAACCATTGGCTTGCACTTAGAACTGGCTTGGTTGTTAGAAACAGGAATGCCAATGATCTAAATAGGAGTCTTTCATAGGAATTAAAACTTCCCTTTTTTTTTTTTCTAGAAAAGTAGTAATTGATAAATGCCCTTAGGAAGATGACCTGGGTTAAATCCTTCACTCTACCATTCAATTGCTGTGTAACCATTTGCACATTATCTAGCTTCTCTGAGCTTGCTTGCAAAGCCTACCAGTACAGGTTCAAGTCCCCAGTTCCCACATAAAGCCAGAAGCACAAAAATATCATATGCATTTGAAGTTCATTTATAGTGGCAGGAAGTGCTGCTGTGCCCATTTCTTGTTCATACTCAATTTCTGTCTCTCTTCGTCTAATTTAAAAAAATTCAGCTCCACCACTATATAATTTGAGGCAAGATACCTAACCTCTCATTATCTCAGTCCCCTTATCTGGGAATAAACTTGTTACTTCAAAAGAATATTGTATGGGTTCAATAAATAATATTTAAAAAGCACTTAGAAATAGAACCTCCCAAATACTCTGTGCTTTCTGAACTTTAACTACTGTTATTTGGTTAGTTAGTTAGTTATTAGCAGGTAAAAGAGAGTGGTGATCCTCTGTTAGTTTAATTTAAAAAAATATTTTTATTCATTTGAGAGAGAGACTATGTGCATGCCAGGGCCTCCTGATGCTGCAAATGAACTCTGGACACGTGTAACATTTCACATATGGCTTTACATGGGTATTGGGGACTCAAACCCCAGCCATCAGGCTTTGCAAAGTAGCTCCTTTAACTGCTGAACCGTCTCTCTACCTCAACTAGTCTTATTTTTAAAGTGTTGCTTGTAATGAACCAGGACAAGTTCTGATGGCATGATATCTCCAAGCCCATAGGTGCCCTCACATCTCACAGATATCTATCCAGTTTAGAGATAGCTAAGCTAGAGTGAACACTCAAAAACAGAAAATGCTTATTATTCAGGATATCACCTCTAAATAGCAGCAGAGTTGTGGCCACCTCAATTAGGTCATCAGTGCCAGCAAATGATGAATCATAGCCCTGTTTCTTCCTAATGGAAACTCACATGGCCACTGCTCACTTTCTATTTTTGTAATCTACCTTCATAGATGGAATTTTTGATTGGGAAGTGAGGGGAAGCCAGGGCTTATTCAGAAATTGTGTATGCTATCATATCAAGTTGGTAAAAATAAATTTTGCTCAGAATTAACTGATTGGAGGTAAGAAAGGAATAATAGTCATCTAATTTAATTTCTAGAAAGAGTAAAAGGACCAAAAGGTATCAAATAACCAAGTTGCCAGGTATTGTGGTGCATACTTTTAATCCCAGCACTCCTGAGGCAGAGATAGGAGGATCGCTGTGGGTTTGAGACCAGCCTACAACTACAGAATGAGTTCCAGGTTAGCCTGGGCTAGAGTCAGACCCTACCTCAAACACACACACACACACACACGTACACACACACTCACGTACACACACACACATACACACACACACGTACACACACACACACACGTACACACACACCACAGTTAATCTGCTACTATTTTAACCAAGACAAAAAGGCAGATCTTGAGTCACCTTCCTAGCCAACTATTTTTATTGTCTTGTGACAACCATGGATGAAGAGTCTTAATAGAGCCTGAGCATTTTTCCCACACCCAACTGGATTCTGTATTTCTTTACTGCATGCTTCTTGGATGTGTTACATTGTGCTTCAGAGAAACTTTTAATAAGTAAAGACAACAAAGTAAAGTGAGAGAAGGTTGTGTGTTGGCCTTATTTAAAAACAGAGTAAGCTGAGCATGGTGGTGCACACCTTTGACCCTAGCACTCAGGTGGCAGAGGCAGGCGGATTGCCCACCATGAGTTCAAGGCCACTCTGAGATTACATAGTGAATTCCAGGTCAGTCTGGGCTAGAGCAAGACTCTACCTCAAAAAATAAAAATAACAGAGTAGAAGAGTGGGAAGATAGCTCAGTGGCTAAAAGCACTTGCTTGCAAAGTCTGCTGGCCTGGGTTTGACTCCCCAGTACCTATGTAAGGCTAGATTCACAAAGTGGAACATGCTTATGAAGTTTATTTGAAGCAGCAATAGGCCCTGGCATGCCCATACACACACACTCTCTCTGCTCAGGAATAAATAAAAAATATTTAAAAAAAACAAAACCAGGGTAGATTCATGTATTTTTAAGTTATGAACTATGTGCTGCAGACATACAAAGAGTATGAGGATGGTGAAATCAACATCCACTAGGGGAATGTCCTCACTATCTGTTTATTGCTGTGCATGAAACAAGCTCAGAGAAGGATTCAGTTAAGTCTGTTAGCCAGAGCAAAAACTTATCAAGAAAAGTAATAAAAAGTGTTAAATGTTAGTGTGGCTCGTAGAGAGGTCATTTCATTTAGATAAAAGAAGAAAACCAATATATAAGGAAGGATAATATAAGTGTTGGGGAAATGGCTCAGTGGTTAAAGGCAGTTGCTTGCAAAGTCTGATGGCCTGAATTTGATTCCCCAATACCCACATAAAGCCAGATACACAAAGTGGCACATGCATCTGGATTTTGTTTGCAATGGTAAGAGGTCTTGGTGTGCCCATTACCTCTGTCTTTCTCTCATTACAATAAATAAAATGTATTTTCACGGCTGGAGAGCAGTTAAGTGCTTGCCTGTGAAGCCTAAGGACCCCGGTTTGAGGCTTGATTCCCCAGGACCCACGTCAGTCAGATGCACAAGGGGGCGCATGCGTCTGGAGTTCGTTTGCAGTGGCTGGAGGCCCTGGCGCACCCATTCTCTCTCTCTCTCTGCCTCTTTCTCTCTGTCTGTCACTCTCAAATAAATAAAAATGAACAAAAAATTTTTTAAATGTAATTTCATTATAACAAGTGAAAATATTAAAAAGAAGGGTAATTTAAAGAGAAAAGCTCCTGGAGGCAAAGGTTTTGAAGATGTCAAGGAAATATGTTAGTAACACTTTCTGGTATTTGAATTCTTGAGTTTTAGTGAAACAAAAATATCAGTTCTTTTTGAATTATTCATATGAAACTAACAATTGTAAATCCACATATGTAAGAAACTTCATTGAGGGTGTGTGAAGAGTCTCGAGTACAATTTTGAAAAACTCTCCACTATGATTCTTCCTTAAGAACTTACTGAAAGGAACAAACTGTATCTTTCCATCATCTTATTAAAGTTCATGATCTTAATTATAAATCAGCTCTATAAATGGATGCCTTCTACATTCCAGGGCATACCTTAATTAACGCCAAGTGAAAGGTAAATAATGATGATTTTGTTCTTTAATTGCTCTAGGGAAAGATGTATTGAGTTATTATTTTTGTAATTTTAGCTATCCAACATTTACCATTTTTCCATTTGTGATGAGGAGTAGGGGCCATGTTCTATCTTATGTATCCTTGGAAACAGGTAGTGCTTACATTTACTTAAAAGGGAGCCAACATCACAGATTTTCTGGCCCAGAACAGAAAAGGAGCTGGACCAATGAACTGGGTATTGCATCAAGGATTAGCTCACTGGGCATGCTCTCCTGACGCTTGGAACTTGAGATTTGAGTCATGTTGGGGTCCTTTGTTGTTACTAAGCTAAAGTGTGTTGACTCATGTGCTCTGTTTGGTGACCTGTCCAGGCACCCAGAGATTCCAGCATTTCTGATTTTCTACTTATTGTCCAAGCCTGATTTTCTATCAATTTTTAAAAAATGTTTATTTATTTGAGAGAAACAGAGAAAAAGAGAGAGAGAGAGAGAAAGATATGGGTGGGCCAGGGCCTTCTGTCACTGAAAATGAACTCCAGATGCATCAGCCACTTTGTGCATTTGGTTTTATGTGGGTAGTAGGAAAACAAACCCAGACCATCAGGCTTCAACTGCTAAGCCATCTCTCAATTCCCTCCATTAAATTTATTTTTCAAGGTAGGGTCTCACTCTAGCCCAGGCTGATCTGGAATTCACTATGTAGTCTCAGGGTGACCTCGAACTCACAGCAATCCTCCTACCTCTGCCTCACAAGTGCTGTGATTAAAAGCATGTGCCACCATACCTGCCCGTGTCCATTAACTTTTTTAAGGTTGACATTCTTCCAATTAATTAACTTTCATGTACATAGCCAGTCAATTTTGATTGCTCACAAACTAAGACCTTTCCTGAAAAATGCCAGGTAGTATTCTCAATTTAGGATGTGCATTTATGTGCCAATTACAAAAAGAACTTACATTCTTATATTGTGTTTTCCATTATTTAGAAAAATTTTAAGAATCACCAAGCAATTCTTCACAGTATGATAAATTTCTCTACTCTAAATAAATATTTTTTGTTAATATTCTAAAATTAGTATTCACTTTTTTTTTTTTTTCTGTGCTGGGATTGAATCTTGGGCCTTGCACACTCTAGGTAAGTGCTGTATCATTGAGTTTCACTCCTAGCCCCTACATTCATTAGAAGAATCAAACATGCTGGGCATGGTGGTGCATGCCTTTAATCCCAGCATTCCGGAAGCAGAGGTAGGTGGATCACCATGAGTTCAAGGCCACCCTGAGAGTACATACTGAATTCCAGGTCATCCTGTGCTAGAGAGATACCCTACCTCAAAAAAACCAAAAAAAAAAAAAAAAAAAAAAAAAAAAAAAAAAAAAGAGAGAGAGAGAGAGAATCCGACACCTAGTTCTAGTTCTAAATTAAGAAGAAAGTTGAATTTATATTAATGGTATTACTTTGCCTAATGGTGTAGAGAGCTGAGGAAATGAATAAATTTTTAAAGTCTTTTCACCTTAAGTAATTTCATATCATTGTTCAAGTTTTCTAAGGCTAGGGATATAACTTAGTGGTAGAGTACATGCCCAGCATGTGTAAGGCTGTGGTGGGACTCCCAGTATCAAATAAGCAAATCACCAAACAGACAAACAAACAAAATGGAACATTTCACTTACTGCTTGGATAGTTTCTATGATTCTAGACCTTTCAAACATCATCATTCAAATTTTATGCATGTGTATGTATGTGTACAGGTGGAGGCCAGAGGACAACTGTAACAATTATCTTCTTATTCCCAGGACAAAACACCTGACCAGAAGGAGCTCATGGAAAGAAAGGGCTTATAGTTTTTTTAAATATTTTATTTTATTTATTTGAGAGAGGAAATGAGGCAGAGAGAGAGAGAGGGGGAGAGAGAATGGGTGCACGAGGGCTTCCAGCCACTGCAAATGAACTCCAGACGCATGTGCCCCCTTGTGCATCAAGCTGACGTGGGTACTGGGGAATCAAACCAAGGTCCTTTTGCTTTGCAGGAAAGTACCTTAACTGCTAAGCCATCTCTCCAGCCCCAAGGCTTATAGTTTTGAGGAGAAGTTTCCAAAGCATTCCAGAGCAGACAGCCAGGGCATCCTATCTCCACAGCAATAGTAGGAAGAGTTATGAACACTCAGTTGGGCTGGAATAATAAACCTCCAGGTCCACCTGCAGTGACAGTTGTCTAGCAAGTAGTTGGGGATTAAGAATAAGGCTTAACAGTCAGGCCAAATGAGCCAAGGGGTGCAATAGTGGCACGTCTGTCATGGGGGAAACCAACTGCCCTCTAATTGGACTGGAGGCCTGCTCTGTGGGAAGGGAATACATCCCTGATACTGAAAACTTAAAACAGGGGTAGTCATGAGGCCTAGGGGTGTAACATCTGCTGTTGTCTGGCCAAATGTATATACTATGCTTTTCAAACTGCCCAGTAAGCACTTCTGTTAATGTTCACACCCTTATATTAATGCTACTCTCACTTTTGGTTGAGAATCTTCTCTTTTCAGATGGCAGTGACCTTGGGATGACTCAGAAGGTATCATGGTGATGGAAAGAAATGACCGCAGTGCTCAGTACTGCAATATCTCTATCATACCTTCCAAGGCTCAGGGTCTAATGTGGAAGAGGTGGCGGAAAGAATATAAGAGCCAAAGAATGGCAGGATTCCATACAACATCATCCCTCCAGACACAAAATGGCCTGGATATCCATGGCCTCACAATGCCTGACACTACCTGCATAAGACCATCATAAGAGGAGGAAAAGATCAAGACATCAAAAGTAAAAGAGAGACTGATTGAGATGGGGAGGGGGTAATGGAGAGTGGAGTTTCAAAGGGGTAAGTGGGGGGGAGGGAGGGTATCACCATAGGGTATTTTTAATAATCATGGAAGTTGTTAATAAAAAAAAATTTTTTAAAAGAATAAGGCTTAATGACAACAAACGAGGTTATGGGAGACATTTTACATTTAAAAAAAAACAGCCTTGAGCATTATCCTCAAGAACAAATTTTGTCCACTTATTTTTTCTTTTTTTAATGAGACCATGGCTTTCATTGGCCTGGAGTTTACTGATTAGGCTACACTAGCTGACCAGTGAGCCCAGGGATGCCTTTGTCTCTGAGATTACAGGCACACACCACCATACCTGGCATTTTTATGTGGATAATCAAACTAAGGTCCTAAAACTTGGCAGGTACTTTAGTACCTAAGCTATTTCTCTAGTTCCCATTTAGATTTTTAAAATATTTATTTTTATTTATTTATTAGAGACAGAGAGAATGGGCATGCCAGGGCTTCTATCCAATGCAAACGAACTCCAGATATATGCGCCACCATGTGCATCTGGTTTATGTGGGTACTGGGGAACTGAATCTGGGTCCTTTGGCTTTATAGGCAAACTCCTTAACCACTAAGCCATCTCTCCAACCCTAGATTTCTTTTTAACTTTTGAAAATTCACTTTGTATTTACTACTGGGTTTATTTATTTATTTTATTTTTTGTTTTTTTTGAGGTAGGGTCTCACTGTGGCTCAGGCTGACCTGGAATTAACTATGCAGTCTCAGGGTGGTCTCGAACTCACGGCGATCCTCCTACCTCTGCCTCCCAAGTGCTGGGATTAAAGGTGCGCCACCACACCCAGCTGGGTTTATGTTTTTAAAATGTTGATGCCTATCCATGATCTGATGCTGAAATATTAATCCTGTTTAAATTATTAAAAACGAAAATATATCCAAAATAGATGACATCATGGGTGAAATGCACAGCTGTGAAAATATCTGCTTAAATAACTTACAAAAATGATTGCTAATTTCCCTTCAGTCATTACTTTCTTATCAGGAAATCCATCAGACAGATCAAAATGGCTAGTACATTTACAAAAAGTTTTCAAGTCTGTCTTTGAGTGAATTTCTCATATAAAATGATTTATAGTCACGTTTAAACTTCAGTACTAAATGTCTTTCTTGACAAATATTTGGAATGACAAGGAATTAAGAAATTTCCATTAGAATAGAAATCAGTAGGAAACATTTTTGGTGGAGAAAACAAGTATATATCACCAATGTATTCAGTTATACATCATCTAGAAAACAGAGACAGTGTTTTGTAATCTTTTTTATTTTTATTTATCTATTTGATGAGAGAGAAAGAAGAGGGGAGAGAGAATGGTCATGCCAGGGTCTTCAGCCTCTGCAAACAAACTCTGGACACATGTGCCGCCTTGTACATCTGGCTTATGTGGGTCCTGGGGAATCAAACATAGGTCCTTTGACTTTGCCAGCAAGTGTCTTAACTGCTAAGCCATCGCTCCAGCCCAGAAACACTTTTATTTTTATTTTTATTTAAAAATTTTTTTTGTTATTTTATTTATTTGAGAGCGACAGACAGAGAGAGAAAGAGGCAGAGATAGAGAGAGAGAATGGGCGCGCCAGGGCCTCCAGCCACTGCAAACGAACTCCAGACGCATGCGCCCCCTTGTGCATCTGGCTAACGTGGGTCCTGGGGAATTGAGCCTTGAACTGGGGTCTTTAGGCTTCATAGGCAAGCGCTTAAGCCATCTCTCCAGCCCCAGAAACACTTTTAATGTTTAACTTTTTTATTTGTTCATTTTGTTTTTGAAACAGGGTCTCATTATGCCATCCAGATTGGTCTTGAACTCAAGATCCTCCTCACTCCACCTCTCAAGTTCTGGGGTTACATCTGTATACCACTACCTCAGCCATGTTCTCTAAGCATTGAGTTTCACATTTCATTTTATAGTTCATCATCATATTAGGAGCCTTATGTGGATATGCATGCTCTGGGTTGGGACATACATATTAAACAGAAATTAAGTAAAACATTCAGGACAAAAGTTGATATATAGGCTGGGGAGATGGTTCAGTGGTTAAAAGTACTTACTGCACAAGCCTCATGACCAGAATTTGGATTCCTAGAATCTGTGTAATGCAAGTAATTCACATGTATGTAATCCCAACATGCCTACAGCATTGGGAGGTGGAGTCGGGAGGATCCCCAAGCTCTTGGGCCAGCTAGTCTGGTGCTTGCAGCAGTAAAACAAGAGAGACCCTATTTCAAACAAAGCGGAAGGTGAAGACTGATACCCTGAGGTTGTCCTCTGACCTCGATATGTGCACCATGGCATGGGCGCGTGCACAGACACACACACACACACACACAAAGTTGATGTAAGAAAAAATTTAAATTTATTGAATGATTGCTTTTTTTGTAATTCTTTTAAGAAACAAGGATGCAGTAAAAATAACTCTGTCACATGAGTCTGCCATGGGCTGGCTTTGTGTGAGAAGGCTCCTCAGTGTGACTGACATCTTGAAAGATATCAATCCTGAGAACAGGTCTATGTGATAGGAAAATTTGTGTCCAGAAACTGATTTTTTCCACACATTCATATTAATGTGATAGCTATGACAATTAGAATTAATATGCAAGCATGTGATACTTCAGTAAGTAAACCTGTGAAAACAAACCTTCACAAACTGAAAAACTCTGATGAATAAAAAGTGAGGGAAAAAGATGTTAGGATGACTAAATTTTAAGATAACTATAATGTTGGCTCATCTAAGCATCTAGAATAATTCCAATGCTCAAAGTTAAAGAGATGAGGAAACAGTACTGGAGAGATTGCTCAATGGTTAAAGGCACCTTCTTGCAAGTCTGTTGGCCCAAGTTCTATTCCCTAGCATCCGTATAAAGCCAGATGCAAAGTGGCACATGCATCTGTAATCCTGATGTGCTTATGGCAGTGAGAGGCAAAGCCAGGAGAATCCAGAAATTTGTGGGCTCACTAGACTGGTATACACAAGTGGCAAAATAAAAACAAAAACAAAACAAGAGAGGCCATGTCTCACGCAGGGTGAGAGGAGAGGACAAATAATCTAAGACTGTCCTCACATCACACATGTGCCATGGCATGTGTGTGCCCCCCTACACACCATACATGCCTACACATCCACATAATTAAAAAAAAAAGATGAAACAATTGTCTATAATAGCAGGGATTGAATAACTGGCAAGAATTGGCTGAAATAAAATGGAGAGACCCTACCAGACATTCTCCTTTGTTGCTAGTAACAATACCAGTGAGGAAGAGGTAGAGGACTACAGTGAGGCATTGTATAAATTATGTTTTAATAAATCATGAGCAATCTATTTCAGAAGACAGGAACATTGTGGCATGTTTTAGAAAGAGTCTGGGAAGTTAAGGGTGAGCTGTTTAAATTTGGATACATAATATTCTAAATAAGTTGAAAACATCAGACTAAACGTGTTACTGAATAGTGAATAAACTCTTTCACTTAATGAATATTGATTGAGTGATGACTTTGACCTGTGATGGGCATACGCCTGACAATTTTGAGTTACAGTTGTCTGAAATATTTAACATCAATGATTATATATGCTGCAGTTTTCACATAAGATCTTGAAAGGTCATTTTTTTTAGTATGATGCAAAAGAATGGGAAAATGGGCCTGAAGAGATTGCTTAGTGGTTAAAACACTTGCCTGCAAAGCCTAAGGACTCATCTTTGACTCTCTAGGTCCTAAGTAAACCAGAATCACAGTGACACAAGTGTGCAAGATTACACATGTGCACAAGGAGGTGCACATGTCTGGAGTTCAATTGCAGTGGCTGGAGGCCCTGACATGCCAATTTTCTCTCATAAAAGTGGGGTGGCAGTCTATTGTGCTTTCCTCAAAAAAAAAGAAAGGGAAAGTGTACAATTATGTTCATCATAATTTACACATAGTAGTCATTCATTCAACAACTCTTTGTTCATTTGAATTTATATAAACACCTCAGTAGAACAAAAAGTCTAACATTTGATTTTAGACAACACCAGGAATTGGTAAGTTTCTATTTTTCACTGGGTTTATTTTGTATGTTCACTGCCTTTCTGTTTGCTTGGTTTTTTTCATATTTTTATTTGTAAGGAAAGAGAGAGAATGAAAGAATGGAAATATATGGGCTCATCAGGGTCTCCTGCCACTTCAAACTCAAGATGCATGTGCCACTTTGTGTATCTGACTTCATGTGGGAGAATCAAACCCTGGTTTTAGGCTTTACAAGCAAGCACTTTAACCACTGAGACTCTCTCCAGCCCCTCATTGCCTTTTTGATCAGCAAAATGCTTTTCTGGCGTTCTTCCTTGGTTAGGATCTGGAAACCAGTACCTAATTCACATGGCTTCAAGACTTCCCACTTGTTGACTGAGGAAAGGTGTGTGTGTGTGAATGTGCCAATGTACGCGTGTGTGTATTTACATGTGAGCATGTGTATAGTCTGCCTGAAACAATTAAAGAAATGTACTCTGCTTGAAACACTGCTCTAGTATATGGAAAATATATTATTGGGGGCTGGAGAGATGGCTTAGCGGTTGAGCGCTTGCCTGTGAAGCCTAAGGACCCCAATTCGAGGCTTGATTCTCCAGGACCCACGTTAGCCAGATGCACAAGGGGGTGCACGCGTCTGGAGTTCGTTTGCAGTGGCTGGAAGCCCTGGCGCACCCATTCTCTCTCTTTCTCTCTATCTGCCTCTTCCTCTCTCGGTCACTCTCAAATAAATAAATAAAAATGAACAAAAAAATTTAAAAAAATATATTATTAATATGAGTTCTTATATTTATGTATATATAGTTTTATAAAAGACATTATTCTTGGCCTGCAGAGATGGTTCTGCAGTGAAGGTACTTGTTGCAAAGCCTAACAACCTGTGTCCCATTCTCCAGTATCCCATACAGCCAGACGCACAGTGGTGCATGCATCTGGATGGAGGTTGTTTGCAGTGACTGAAGGCCCTGGCATGTCCATTCTCTTTCTCTCTTTCTGGCTTTCTTCTCTCTATCTTTCTCTGCTTACAAATAAATAAAACTCAGTAAACATTATTCTTTTTTGATAAGCAATTAAAATTTATCCTAAAAGTTTATTTATCTTAAAATTTTATGTTCTACTTTTTCATTTCTCAGTTGTTCTAATTGGAAGGGTTTTTTTTTTTTTAGGCTGACTGTCACATTTGGTTATAAGGGCCTCCTTCAGGCAGGTTCTGGTTTTAAACATTATCGTTGAGTTCTGGGTATAGTCTTAAATTTTCTTTGTATTTTCCTTGAACTCAACCTAAAATCTGCCATTTCACCAAAGAACCTGACTGCACTGAAAGCAAACGACATTTAGAAGCCAAGATCTGGATGCCACATGTGCTCACTACAAATGGTGATCATTGCTTCTAGATCCTTTCACAGATTAGAACAAGAAAACATAGAAGAAATTTTTAAAAAGAGAAATAGACAAATAAATTCTAAGATTTATATAGAATCAGAAAGAATAGAGTTAGCTATTGAAACATTAATCAGGAAAAGGAGACTAAGACTTATAATAAGACCACATTGAAACCCACTTCTTTGCTAGCTAAATAACATACATGTTAAAAAAGAAAAAGAGAGAGAGAGAGAGAGTGAGTTTCGGCAGAAGTACCCTGTGGGGGTGGATAATGTGCCCAGAAGCCATAGATTGTTACAAGAAAATTTCAGTGTCAGGGGTGGAGTACCTTCCAGTGAGTTGTTGGTCAGGGAGGTCCCTGATCTCCACAAAACATTATAGGTGATTGACAAGGTTCTTGGTTGCCCACTGAAACTAGATGATAAGGCCATATTGCTGAAGACACCGACACCACATGCTTGGCCTGTAGGACACTGAGAAATCAAGCTGGAGCTGAGCTGGATGCCCCATCCGTGTTGACTAACTGTCAGGATGCTGGAAAGAGCCATCTATGCAGCCTGCTGGGGGAGAAAAGTCAACAACAGTGTTAACTAGCAGTGAATCCTGTAAGCTTCATGGCAAGACAGCAAAACCAAATATAACAACTGGTGCAAAAATAGTAAGTTTGTTATAGGGAAACCAACTGCTCTCTGACTGAACTTGAGTCAGGCTCTACAGGAAAGAATTCATGCTTGGTGCTGAAAACCTAATCAAAGCCTATGGCTAGAGAGTTCATAAGCCCTAAGGGGGAAGCTACTACTGTATTCTGGTTAATGAATGTACTATGCCTACCTAACTGCTCTTTAATTACCAAGTTTATGCCCATATGTTAATACTACTCTCACTTTTGATTAGAGAAGCTTCTCTTTTCAGATGGCAGTGACCCCAAGGGAGACTCAAAACCCATCAAAGTGCTGAGAAGAAGTGACTGGAAGGAGTGTTCAGCACTAAATGAAACATCACTATCATGTCCTCCATGGCTCAGAGATCATTGTGGAAGAGAATGTAAGAGCCAAAGAAAGGGGAAGAGTGCTTTGCAATTTGTCTTTCAAAACAAAGTGGCTGTGATATTCATGACCTCACAGTAGCTGACACTACTTTACATGAGGCCTGCATAATAGGGGGCGAAAAAAAAAAAAAAAGGTTGACATCAAAATAGAAGAGAGACCAGACCAGTTGGAAAGAAGGGGGACTTGAGAGCGGAGAAAAGGATGGGTGGTGGGAGGGGATTATGATCAAATTCCAATGTCTGCATATATGGAGGCTGTCAGAAAAAAGTCAAAAACTTAAAAAAAAAATACTTACACTGAAGCTTCAGCATTCAAGCCAGAGGAACCATTGTCTGGGGTTAAATACCAGAATCACTGAAATAAACCAGGAGGTCCAGAAGTTGATAAACACACACACACACACACACACACACACACACAGAGAGAGAGAGAGAGAGAGAGAGAGAGAGAGAGAGAGAATGAGCATGCCAGGGCCTCCAGCCACTGTAAACGAACTCCAGATGCATGAACCACCTTGTGCATCTGGCTTACGTGGGTCCTGGGAAATTGAACCTGGGTCCTTTGGTTTGTAGGCAAGTGCCTTAAACACTAAGCCATCTCTCCAGCCCCCCTTTTGAGGTAGAGTCTCACTCTAGCCCAAGCTAATTCTGTAGTCCCAGGCTGGCCTTGAACTCGGGGGTCCTCCTACCTCTGCCTCTCCTGGGATTAAAGGCATATGGCACCACACTTATCGTTTTTTTTTTTATTTTTTATTTTAAATATGTAAATTTTTAAAAATATATGTGTATTTATTTATTTGAGAGAGGGAAAGACAGAAAGAGGCAGACAGAGAGAATGAGTATAGGCATGCTAGGGCTTCCTGTCACTGCAAACAAACCACCATTTTGTGCCATTTTTTTGCAATCAAGCACCTTTAACCTCTGAGCCATCTTTTCACCACCTATATAAAGCTTTTAATTTGTTCAAAGTGAAAACAAGATAACAGATATACTTGCAAAGGACCTTGTTATATTTCTTTCCACTCTATTTCCTATCCCATCTACGTAGGCACTTAAGTTACTTTTGTTTTATTTTGTTTGGCACAGGGTCTCACTCTAGCTCAGCTGACCTATGTAGCTGGTCTGGAATTCACAGAGATCCCCCTATCTCAGCCTCACATGTGTGCTAGGATTCAAGGCATGTGCCACCAAACCAAGCTTTACGTTACTTTAAAATTTTTTTAAATATTTTATGCTACTTTTAAAATTTATTATTATTTATTTGAGGAGGGGAAGGCAGATAGAGAGTGAACACGCCAGGGTTTTCAGCCGCTGCAGATGAACTCCACATGCATCTGCCACCTTGTGCATCTGCCTTGTGTGGGACCTGGGGAATTGAACTTGGGTCCTTTGGCTTTGCAGGCATGCACCTTAACTGCTAAGCCATTTCTTCAGCCCTTATGCTTTTGGTTTTTTGAGGTAGGGTTTTGCTCTAGCTCAGGCTGACCTGGAATTCACTATGTAGCCTCAGGGTGGCCTCGAACTCGTGGTGATCCTCCTACCTCTGCCTCCCAAGTGCTGGGATTAAAGGCGTGCACCACCATGCCCTGCTTCACCCTTATACTATTTTTAAATTTATCCTTCTAACAATTCTTTTGCAAAACTAAGCAAATAAATATATTCTATATCCTGTCTATTGCTTTTGAATTTAAGGTATCTTGAAGATTCAGTCAAGTCAGGACATAGGAAATTTTCTCACTGATTTTGCACCTAGTACTCCACAGTGCTACATCATGTGGGTGTACTAGATTCAACCAGCCAATTTTAGAAGTGTATATATTGTATGTGCTATATCCAATCTCAACCCTGAGAACATGCATAGATTCTCTTCAGTATATGGAAAAACTCACTTTTTAAAAAATTGCTGGGAGTTTCCAAAAATCACACAACTAAGTGGTCTAAAACAACAAAAGCTTCTCTTCTCACAGTTCAAGAATCCAGAAGTATGATGTCAAGGTGTGAGCAGGCTCAGGCTCCTTCTGGAAGGCCCCCTGGGAGCACCCTTTCTTGTCTCTTCCAGTATCTAGTGGCTATATCATTCCAGCTTCTGCCTTGTTCTTCATTTGATTCTGTTTTCCTGGTTCCTCCTTTCAGTTTCTTATAAGAACATTTGCCAGCCAGGTGTGGTGGCGCACACCTTTAATCCCAGCATTGGGGAGGCAGAGATAGGTGGATCACTGTGAGTTTAAGGCTTCCCTGAGACTACATAATTAATTCCAGGTCAGCCTGGGCCAGAGTGAGACCCTGCCTCAGAAAACAAAACAAAACAACAACAATGAAAAAGAGAGACAGAGAGAGAGAGAACATTTGCCACTGGATTTACAATCCACCTACATAATCTAGGAGGGTCATAATTTTGAACTTAATGCTATCTGCAAAGACCGTTGCTTCCAATAGAGGCCGTACTTACAGTTTTGAGGATTAAAACATTGACATCTTTTGGAGCGCAAGAGACACTGTTTAACCTATGACATTAGCTCTTAGAAAAATTGCTGCAAGGTGGGGGTGTGGTGGCACTTGCCTTTAATCCCAGTACTTGGGAGGCTGAGGTAGGAGGATCACTGTGGGTTTGAGGCCAGACTGGGCCTACAGAGTGAGTTCCAGCTCACCCTTGGCTACAGTGAGACCCTACCATGAATAAAGAAAAAGAAAGGAAAAAATATACTATAAAGATTAATGTTTCATGCTTGAGGTTAACTATTTTCAGGGTAGATTCTTAGAGGAATTTCTGAGGTTGGAGAGAAGTCTCAGCAGTTAAAGGCACTTGTTTGCACAGCTTACTGGTCTAGTACAGCCCAGGTTCAATTTCTCAGTATCTACGTAGAGCCAGATGCACAAAGTGGTGTATGTGATGCAGAATTTTGGGATTCAGGAGGGATCTCCCAGACTTTGAACCTCAATTTTGCATCCTCATCCTATTTTTAACAAAGAATTGATAAAATGGTGTCAAAATGATAAATTTTGAATTATTGAGTTTATTTAGGGGAAAAAATTCACAATTTGTGAGGTTTATTTAGGAGAAACTGATATCTAGGAAAAGGTTGGTTGCAGTTCTACACACATGTGGAAGACTGGACATGGAAGCCCCTTCAAAGAACAGAGAAGAGAGGATTAAGAAATAGTGAAGGACTCAGAGATCAATGAAAAATCATACATGTAATCAAAGTGAGAAGGTTCCCCAAAGCATGACACAGAAACATGGCAAACAGAAAAATACCCAAGTCAAGATAGGTATTCTCCCCTTCCCAGCCAGGCTGGGAAGAAGGGACAGACTTGCTGTGGATGGTCAGGTCAGGTCACAAGGCAAAAGGAAAAGAACTGGGCCATGTGGGTAACCTCCTTTTTTTGGATCAGATATCCAATTAGTGTAAACCAAATCAGACTCAAGTGTGTAGGCAGAGACCTGGTTGGTTTGTACGCAGGAAGCGCCAAGATCTGACTGGTTTCTGGATTAGGAGGCTGACCCAGGAGCCAAGTTCTGATTGGTTTGTAGACTCAGAAGGCAAACCCAAAGAGGTCAAGCTCAAGAAGCAGCAGAAGTTCCTGCTGGGTCTGTCACTCACAGCCATTTTGGAGGGTCAGGATCAGACCTAGGTTTCAATTTTGTCAAGATGGACAGAATGGCACCTCTTTGTTCCCTCTTTGGGTTTCTGTCTCTAACTGTCTGAAAAAAGCTAGCTTTGTCTTGTCTCTTTCACATACATCTAGAGTTCATTTCCTTGGTGTACCTATATACACTCTCTCATCCAAGTAAATCGCTAAAAATAAAAAAGAAGAATATCTGAGTCAAAGGGCAAATAATAATGCAATTTTACCAACTATCTCAGTATGCAAGCTGAGCCTTATACTTCTAGCTGTGTTTGTCTAGGGCTCTTCCATCTGAGTGTGTCAAACTTCATAATGTGTTTATTTCTAATTAAAATGGTATTTCATGGTGGCTTTACTTTGCATTCAATGCTTTAAACTATTTAATTTTATCACTTGATTAAAGTACATTATTTATTCAATAGCATGTAAGTGTCTAATACTTGACACCCTAAGACTCTAGTGGGAAATAATTAACTACCAGGTGGGCAATATCCTCAGGGAGGACACTGTTCAGCAAGAAAAATTTCTGAGATAATAAAAAATGAGAAGAAAGGGCTGAAGAGATGGCTTAGCAGTTAATTGCTTGCCTGTGAAGCCTAAGGACCCCGGTTCGAGGCTCAGTTCCCCAGGTCCCACGTTAGCCAGATGCACAAGGGGGTGCATGCATCTGGAGTTCGTTTGCAGCGGCTGGATGCCCTGGCATGCCCATTCTCTCTCTCTCTCTCTCTGTCTCTCTCTCTCTGCCTGTTCCTCTCTCTGTCTGTCACTCTCAAATAAATGAAAATAAACAAAAATAATTTTAAAAATATGAGAAGAAAGCTGGGAATGGTGGCTTATGCCTGTAATTCCAATACTTGAGAGGCTGAAGTAGGAGGGTTGCCATGAGTTTGAGGCCAGCGTGGGCTACCTAGTGCATTCCAGGTTAGACTGGGCTAGAATAAGAGCCTACAAGAGAGAAGAGAGAAGAGAGGGAGAGAACATGCCAGTATGAAAGTGAGCATGATGGAACTATGATTTCAGCACTAGGGAGACTGGGGTAGGAACATCAAGCAAGGCCAATTTGGGCTATATAACGCAAGATTCCAGGTCATCCTGGGCAAGAGTGAGCCATTGTGTCAAGAAACCCAGCAAAACAAAAGGACAATATATAATCCTTTCTCTCACCTTCCTTCCTTCCTTCCTTCCTCCCTCCCTCCCTCCATTCCTTTGGCATGTGCCACCATGCCCTGAAATCCTTCCTTTTTTCCAAAAAAAAAAAAATATTTTTGTTTATTTGCAAAAAGAGGGAGAGGGAGGGAGGTAGAGAGAGAAAGACAGACAGAAAGAGAGAATGAGAATATGTCTAAGCCTGTAAGCCTGGCCTCTTGTTACTACAAACGAACTCCAGATGCATGTGCCATTTTGTGCATCTAGCTTCATGTGGGTACTGGGGAATCAAACCCAGGCCAGATTTTGCAAACAAGCACGTTTAACTGCTGAGCCATCTCTCCAGCCCTTTAAAAACAAAACAAAACAAAAAAAAAAAACTTCGTATTGGGAGCTTCCATAAGTATAGATGATAAACCATTACTTTTTTTTTTCTTTTGAGGTGGGATCTCTCTCTAGCCCAGGCTGACCTGAAACTCACTCTGTGGTCTCAGGTTGGCCTTGAACTCACAGAGATCCTCCGACTTCTGATTCTGTGTACTGGAATTAAAAGTATGTGCCACCCACTCCCAGCCTGATCATTTAAAGAGAAGATTTGGAGTTTTATGTTTTAGTCAGTAAGTATGGTGAATCAGATAAATCTATATGCACAGATAGATGCCTGTTGATGGTACCACCCCATTTTGGCAATGTCATATGTTATCTCTTTAGTTATCTACTTCTCAGCCTCCTCAATTTGACTGGAAGCTTTTGAGGTCAGAGGGCTGCATCTTATACATCTTTTATCTCCTAGGCTTCGAATCATGCTTTTACATAGCAGATGCTCAGTAGATGTTTGATGAGAAAGAGAGCATACTTTGCAATAGGATTGGATTATCTAAGATAAGTGCATTTTATTTTTTTCAGACAGTGTAAGGAGAGGTATCTTCTTCCAAAGGAATAGAGCAGTGAATATTGCAGTCTACTATCAGTACTGGGTAAACTGCTGTAACAATGACTATTGTTTTGACTTAAGAGAGAACGTTACTTCTCTCCCTTATCACAGTTTAGAGCCATCATCCTGAGCATGGAGATTTCATCTCTGAGTCTCTGAGATTCATATTGGGGTTATTAGTATCCTGTTCTTTTCTACTGCTGAGTAACATCCCTTCTCATGAGTATGTCCCAGTTGTAGCAATGCTATTTTAACAACTCTAAGACTAGAACTTGTAACAAGTATGAGATGTTTTTGCATGCCCCGTTGAAATATGTAGGGCTATTTTCACCTTTTATTTTATGAGTTTTGTTGAGTGGCCAGGAAAGGTCAAATACTATGTCAAACACAATGGCCTGTAAATTCCAGCCACTTCCCTGAAGTCACAGTACAGCTAGAGGAGAAAAAGACAGTTGGGTTGTCCCAACTTGGATGGAAATCACGTGATCATAAGCTGCCACCTTAAGTACTAGCTAATAAAGCTGATATACTAGCAAAACTTGGAGACTCCAGATGCCAGTAAATCATCCTACAGTTCTCTTATCTCAAAAGTGTTGCCTCAGGGAACAGGCCTCTCCTCTTACAAAACATACTGGCCCTAGCGTCAGGTCCTTAGGGCTCCATTTCTGGTGCTGTTACTGGACTGCCACGGGGCCTTCCTAGGTCAATACAGGGAGCATGCACTTTCTAAAAAGCAAGACCGTGAAGCACCTCTCGGGAAAGTGCTCTAGGTACCTCTAAGGAGGCTGGGTCTCAAGAACCCCAAGGCCCGTCTGCAGTCCTTTCCTTGTAGCCAAAGCCACTTACTTTAGTGTGAAATTGGAGTTCCGACTTTGGCACTGTCAAACGGGCTCTGTCTTGCTGTGACTCCTGAAGCTAAATCTAAAAATAGTTCACATTTTAAAAGCCTTGCAGTTTTTCTCATTGAGATTTTTCTCTACTGTAGTTCCTGTTACACAGGGAAATAGGGTGTGTGCACAGGCAAGAGGGTGGAAGGTCGTCCAGGTTTTCCAGGGTAGCCCGCACGTGAAGACCTTTCGGGACTCTGGAAGCCAATTCTCCGCGCTTCATCGCTCAGAGACTACATTTCCCGAGAGGCGTTGCGGCTCACGGCGGGGCGGGACCACAGGCTCACAGCCGGCCCACTGGCTGAAGACAAAGCAATCTGATTGGAGGCCGTCTCGCGGTCCGTCCTGGGACTTGTAGTACGGTATGACGCGAGAGCACAGCGCGCGTCCCCGCGAGGGTCTGCGCTGACCGGCGAGTGTTCCGTGAGGCCGTGCGGTCCGAAAGCGCGTGCGCGGGCTTCGCGCCCGAGGGGGCCGGCTGGCGCCTGAGGCGGGGCGGGGCCCTAGGGTTCCGCGTTGATGCACCCGCCTTCCTGCTCCCCGCCCCTCGCCGTGCCGGCTCGCCCCTCCTTCCTGGAGCCACCGCTGAGTCTGAGGCTGAGGCGGCTGACCGCCGGGAGCGAAGCGGCGAGTGGTCCGCGCGACGCGCGTCGGCTCCGACCCGACCCTATGCGGTGACTCGTGCGGCGCAGGCGCCTCCTGCCCCGCCGGCGGGGCCCGGGTTTTCCCGCGGCGGGATGTTCTCTCGAAGGAGCCACGGGGATGTGAAGAAGTCCATCCAGAAGGTGCTGGATCCCAAGAAGGACGTGCTGACCCGCCTGAAGCACCTGCGGGCGCTGCTGGGTGAGGCGCGCGCCCCGGGGCGCTGGGGCCACCTGCCGGGGAGGTCGCAGGACCCGCCCCGTGGGCCTGGCGGGGTCGCGGGCTTGCGTTGGGGATGCTGGGCTCCAGAGTTCTGCTCGCCGGGGCCGAGACCCCAGAGGCATTGTTCCGGAAGGCGGCAGCCTGGCCCTGGGCAGTGCCCTGTAGGATTGAGTGGAAACTTAGCTGGGATTCGCACTGGGCGCCTACCCTCGGGACATCTCGCGGCCAGGCACAGAGGTGACTGTCCCCGGTCCTCCCAGGAAATAAACTGAGCCCCAAGTGGTCCATGCACGCGCGCGCGCACACACACATACACCTGTCATCATCTATTTTTAAAATGTTGAGTCTTGACAACTTAGGTAGACAGAGACCCCCTATGTGGTCCTACCACAAACTGAATTGAACTGCTACCTCTCTCACCCACTCTTCCTTTTAAATTTCATTTTTACACTTGAGTCTTGAGACTCCCAAATAGACTGATTGCAAGTGATCCCAGCACAGATTTAGCTGTCACCTCTCCTCCCCTCTCCTCTTTAAATTTAATTTTTATTTGGGTCTGGCTGACACAATTTCTTTGTGTCCTTGGTGTGAAGGGGGCTCTGCCTGCTGGGAGGAAGGGTGGCTTTCTTGGGTCCAGGGAGGAGGACTGGCCCTTATTACCAGGATAACAGTAACTCCTTACTGTTTTCCTTTTCTGTGACCTGCTGGGTGGAGTTTCTGTAGAGCCTATAGGTGGGCCTGAAATTGATCTGTGATGACTTGTGAAGCTCACCTTGGTGAGTGAAGTTTCCACAAGGTTTCATGTTACCTGCTGATGGTGATTCTTGTAGATAGCTACACATTTCCTTCCTTCCTTCCTTCCTTCCTTCCCTCCTTCCTTCCTTCCCTCCTTCCCTCCTTCCCTCCTTCCCTCCTTCCCTCCTTCCCTCCCTCCCTCCCTCCAATCTTTTTTAGTCTTAACTTTTGTTTAGGGTGAAAACTCCTTTGCCTGTCTATGGACAGACTTCTCTCTGTGTATTTGGGGGCCAAGGAAAAGATACCAGATTTCTTTTTCATGTCTTTTACTGTTAAAACAATCAAAAACCATTGAACTTTAAAGCACTGTCACTAGAGAACATAGGCCATAAAAGAATTCATTTTATAGATGAGAATTTTTTTTTTTTTTTTGAGGTAGGGTCTCACTCTAGCCCAGGCTGACCTAGAACTCACTATGGAGTCTCAGGGTGGCATCGAACTAATGGCTATCCTCCTACCTCTGCCTCCCAAGTGCTGGGTTTAAAGGCATGCGCCACCACGCCTGGTTTATAGATGAGAATTTTAAGTAGTTATCTTGTTCCTGAGATGAAAAGTTGCTAATGATTTCTATTTATGTCTTGTGAATCAACCAACATCTAAAATTCAAAATTCCTACCTCTGCCCCCAAAGCAAAAAAAAAAAAACACACACAGAAAAACAGACTTTGAGATATTAACTCACTATGTCAGATTCCTGGAGATTACACCTGTTTGTTCAGTTGGGAATGAAATGTAAATGAGTTACTGTTAAGTGGGATTAGTTTCCAGACTTTGAAAGCAAAATGTGATGTTCTTGGTAAACTGAACTTACTACTTCCAGTAGTGAAATGTCTGGGCACACAGGTTGCTTTGTGCGCGTTCTTAGTAGTGACTGATTGATACCTGGGGCAGGGGCAGTTTTGATAAAGGAGAATTGAGTACTTTGGAACTTTTTTTCTGTGCTAAAGAATTTAAACCTTTGTTCTGTCCAAAGCTACAAAGATTAAATTGGCTACATTTTATAAAGAAAGAATCCATTAGATCAGACTAGTTTCTTAGAGCCACATTGTCCATTGTTACTATTCTGAGAAAGTAGATGCTTTCTAAGTCTGTGTAATTACGATTTCTCTCTGAGATGGCAGGTCTTGTTTTAAAGAATGATCTGTCGTCTTAGTGCACTCAGTAGGGCCTTTTTTTTTTTCATATAGAGAAGCTCATTGACATTTCCTTAGGAGTGCTCTGGTTGATGATGCAGTTGTTTATGTGATGTGCAAGTTTCCTTTGTTATTACTGTGATCTTTATCTGAAGGGTCTTGATTTTTGCTAACATTTGAGGAGTTCCAGCCATAGTGTGTACAACTAATGTAGGTGGTGTATGCCCCTTGCACCCAGGTGCAGAGGCCAGAGGAGAGTGTCTTTCTTATCACTCTTCCCTGTATTTCCTTGAGATGACTCTCTCAGTGAACCTACAGCTTCCGGTTTCAGTTAGACTGGTTGACCAGCCAGTCCCAGCCATTCTCCCATCTCTGCTTCCCACAGGACTGGGGTTACAGGCATGTCTAGATGCTTACATGGGTGTTGGGGAATTGAACTCAGGGTGAATCAGGCCCTCTCAGGTGCTTTTGTGGCAAGCACTTTTACCTGCTGAGCCATCTCCTTAGCCCACCACTTAATTTTTAAAAATATTTTATTTACTTATTTCGGGGGGGGGGGAGGCAGATAGAGAATGGGTGCACCAGGGCCTCCAGCCACTGCAAAGGAACTCCTGACACATGTGCTGTCACTTTGTGTATCTGGCTTATGTGGGCACTGGGGAATTGAACCTGGGTCCTTAAGGCTTTGCAGACAAGCACCTTAACTGCTAAGCCGTTTCTCCAGCCCTACTTAGTTTTTTTTTTTTTAAGATCTTATTTAGAAAATAGGTTTCTTGAACTGAAAGATAAGAATTAAGCAAGGTCAAGGAAACGTAAGGAAATGAATAAGAATCAGTATTATATATTATATATTTATTTCTGTAATACTCTTGCTTTATGCATTTTACTATTATGACATGGTATTAATGCTGCTATTTTTTCACATATAAAGATAGCCTGTCCCTTGCCTCTTGTAGCTACATTGCTTGGACCAGTACTTAGCATGTCCCTTACTTCTGTTTGGTGATTCTGTTAAATGAGTATGATAAGAGTTACCATTGGTATAATTTGTAAATGACTTCAGTTGGGAGTAGGCATTTAATAATTTCCTCTTGCATTACTTTTTCCACATCACTAATAGAGTAGGACAGATATCTGGAGAGATGTTTTCCCCACCTTTCTTCTTCTTCTTTATTTATTTATTTATTTTGGTTTTTCGAGGTAGTATGTAGTCTTAGAGTGGCCTTGAACTCATGGAAATCCTCCTACCTCTGTCTCCTGAGTGCTGGGATTAAGGGCATGCGCCACCATGCCTGGCCTTCCTCTTATTTTTTATTTTTATTTTTGAGGTAGGGTTTCACTGTATCCCATGTTGGCCTGGAATTCACTATGTAGTCTCAGCCTGGCCTTGAACTCACAGCCATTCTCCTTCCTCTGTCTTCCAAGTGCTGGGATTAAAGACATGTGCCACCATACCTGGCCTTTTTTGTTTTTGATACTGCTGATGGCTTTATTTTCTTTTCATGAAAAGTATCATGTATTTCAAACAACTGGCTGAGAAACAATTCATTTTGGAGAGTAGACTGTTTCAAGAAAGCGCCTTTAACTGCTGAGCTATCTGTCTAGCTCAAGTAGAGTTATATCCTAGTAGCATTACAATGACTCACATTCAAACCTTAGATTTTGATGACCCCAGTATTACTAACTTTATTATATAGAGAAGAAACTGAGGCAAAGCGAAGTATCAAGTTATGTTCTAAATGGTTTATATGTATTAATGAACAACAACAACAAAAAAGAGGACTGGAGAGATGGCTTAGCAGTTAAGGTGCTTGCCTTCCAAGCCTAAGGACCTAGGACCGATTCCCCAGTACCCATGTAAGCCAGATGCACAAAGTGGTGCATTCATCATCTGGAGTTCATTTGCAGTAGCTAGAGGCCCTGGCACACCTATTCTCTTCCTCTCTCTCTTTTTCTCTGCATCTTTCTCTCTCATAAATAAATAAGTAAATAAATAAAATATTTTAAAAAAGATCTGACTTTTTGTTTTCTTTACAGTGTTAAAACCACCATTGGGAAAGTAGGCAAATAACCAAAAGTCCTCAAACATCCTGTGTACTACCATATTGCTATGACAATGATTCCAGGTTTAATTGAAAGTTGAGTGCCTACTGTCAGTCTCAAGTTAGAGTGAAGAGATGGTAGTACTATAACTAGAAAAGTCCAAATAAAATAATAGTCAATATATAATATTATTATAATTAGATAATTGATGATAGGATTTCAGGGAGCAAAAAGAAGGGAGTAAAGAGCCAGGCATGCCAAAGGAAGAGTAGGACTACTTACAATACAATCTTCCAGACACAAAATGTCCTGGATATATCCATGACCTCACAGTGCTTAGTACTACCTACACAAGACTCTCATAATAGGAGGAAGAGATGATGACATAAAAATAAGAGAAAGAAGCTGGGCGTGGTGGCGCACGCCTTTAATCCCAGCACTCGGGAGGCAGAGGTAGGAGGATTGCCGTGAGTTCGAGGCCACCCTGAGACTCCATAGTGAATATCAGGTCAGCCTGGGCTAGAGTGAGACCCTACCTCGAAAAACAAAAAAAAACAAAAACAAAAACAAAAACAAAACAAAAAAAAAAAATAAGAGAAAGACTAATTGAGAAAGGGAGGGGAAATGATGGAGTGTGGATTTGTGAAGGGGAAAGTGGGGGAGGGGAGGGAATTATCATGGTTTATTTTCTATAATTATGGAAGTTGTCAATAAAAAAGTTCTAAAAGAAATAAATATTTTAAGGAGTCAAAAAAAAAAAAAAAAAAAAAGCTAGGCACGGTGGTACATACCTAGAATCCCATCACCCTGTAGACTGAATTAGGAGGATTGCCATGAGTTCAAAGCCAGCCTGGGGCTAGAGTGAGTAAGTGCCAGGTCAGCCTCGGCTAGAGTGAAACCCTGCAAAAAGAATGGAATAAAGGCCTGATATTATGGTGCATGCCTTTATTCCCAGTTCTCAGGAGGCTGAAGTTGGAGGATCTCTGAGTTCAAGGCCAGCCTGGGCTACAGAGAGAGTTCTAGTTCAGCCTGGGTAAGACTGAGAGCATGCTTCAAAACCAAAAAGAAAAAGAACAAAAAAGAATGGAATAAAGATAAGGGCATCTTAAAGGAGACTTACTCATACTAGGTGCTACAGTATGTTTAGACTATGTCTATTGGAAATACCAGAGAGAGAAGATCTTGAGTTTGAGGCCAGCCTGGCCTACATAGTGAATCCCTGTCTGAAAGAAAGAAAGAAAGAAAGAAAGAAAGAAAGAAAGAAAGAAAGAAAGAGAAAAAAGGGGGAAGGAAAGGATGTATTATGTGAGGAGGTAATATTAAGTATTATTAATCTTTTGCATTATTTTTTCTCTATGAAGTCTTTGAAATCTAGTGCATATTGTATATTTAGAGCACATATTTGTCCCTACTAGCCATATTCCATGTGCTCAGGAGCCAATTATGGCTGCTAGGTACACATTGGACTAAGTAGGGTCTGAAGTTGGGAAAGCAGAGGGTTAGGGCAATTTCAGACAAGGAAAGATGGGAGAACTAGTGGTAGAAATACACATGGCACTGATATAGGAGGGTGATTCTTTCTTGCATCTAGTGGGTGTGGGAAGGGATAGCAGTGTGCACAGAGGACACTTGCCCAGTGTTCTGCATAGTCTGCTGTAGAGGGAATGGCCTGACAGAGGCTGAGGTTGGGGGCCAGAGCAGAGAGGACTCTGCTGCCTGAGTTGGAAGCTCAGCACTGTCCTGAAGGTGAGACTTGAGGCTTGAGAACTGCCTCTGCCAATGGATCAGGAGGGGTGGGACTGGAATGAGGGGGACTGTGACAGTAATGGAGTAGCAGGCCAGGGATTGCTTGACACAAGACACGGGTAAAGGGAGAGAAGGGCCAGAATTATAGATCAGAGCAGCTGGGACCAGTGATTCTCCATGTGCAGTCATGAAAGTGAAGGTTTCATGGCTGAGGAGGAGTGATTAATATGAAGAGCTTTGGGGTCAGAGGCTGTGACACAAGTTCTAGGACTAGCACTTTGACCTCAGATTTGGAACCAGAGAGAAAACAGTTTCTCACAATGTTTTCTATATGGACAGAGCAAAATATAACATTTAAATTTATTTCTTCTTTTGCATTTGTTGCTTTAAGTAGGGACAAGTTCACTTACAATTTTAGATGTTACCCCTTATTTTATATTATTTATTTATTTATTTATTTATTTATTTATTTCAAGCTAGGGTCTCACTCTAGCCTAGGCTGACCTGGAGCTCACTCGGTAGTCCTGGGCTGGCCCTCGAACTCACAGTGATCTTCCTACCGCTGCCTCATGCGTGAGTGTTGGGATTAAAGGTGTGTGCCATCATACCTGGTTCCCTTTATTTTATTATTAGCATTCTTCATGGTTTGTTCCTCTTTTTTTGAAGCAAGGTCTCACTCTAGCACAGGCTAACCTCAAACTCATTCTGTAGCCCAGGCTGGCCTTGAACTCACAGTGATCTTCCTACCTCAGCCTCTCCAGTGCTGTGATTAAAGGCCTGCGCTGTTCCTTTTTTTTTTTTTTAACTACAGACATTTGTCAATACTATGTGCCATAGTCCAGCTTACAATTTCTTGGTTGCCTTTTCTTTCTTGTTATTTATATTTATTTTTGTTTTGTTTTGGCATCGAGTTTCACGATGTAGCCTAGTCTGGCCTCAGCTTTTCCATCTTCCTCCTTTACCTCCTGAGTTCTGGGATTGCAAAGTGTGCACCATCATCACACTTGTCCTTTTCCTCTCTCTCCCTTCTATCATCCTTTCCCTTCTTCCCCTTCTCTTTTCTTCCTCTGACAACAGCAATACCTCTCTAACCATCTTGTATTTTTTCCCTACACTGTGCTCACTTCGATCACTAGGCTTGAGTGTGCTTATGGTTTGATTCAAGGCTTTCCTATGTGTTACATAATTCTCCCAGCCAGTAGCAAGATTGAAGCTCTCCTTTTCATTGTAGTCTATCAAGAAACAACTTTTATAACTTGATAATTGTCTTGTGAGTATTTAGCATCATAGCAAGGTCCTGACAGAGCCAGAGAAATGGGGAGGGGATTCCTTCTAATGCTAGGAGATGATGAGTCTCTTATTCTGCAGGCTGAGTGTGAGAAGGTCAAGGTCCAAGTGGAACATCTGGGAGGGTGATGGCGGTACATGGGGTCTGGAGCTTAATGAGAGGACAGACAGCTGTGACATGGTTACTTACCACCCATTGACTGTTACTACGACTGCGGTGAAGATATTGCTCTTACCCCTGACTTACAGAAGAGGAAACTGAGGCACTATTTGCCTACCTTCTCCCTGCCCATATGTGGCATAGCTTATATTCATGTTTATAAAGCTTGCGAGGCCTGGTGACACAGGCCTGTAATCTCAGGGAGGCTGAGGTAGGAGGATCAAATGTTCAAAGCTTGTCTGGGTTTAAGGTGAATTCAAGGCCACCCTGAGCAATTTGGTGTGACTCCATCTTAAAAAAAGTTTTTTTTTTTTTTTTAAGTCAGTGTTGTGCTTCTGCTAGTTATCTGATTCAAATGGATATTTATACATCAGAAAATATATTTACTCACCAGAATGAATGTTGTCATAACAAAACCCTTGTAGTTTTTGCATGTTTTGCAAAAATATTGCTGTGACATTTGTAGCTCACAACCGGGTGAGCGTGGCAGAAGATAAAAAGTCTGCTGTGTTTTAGTGTTCATTGGCTTCTCTATGCCTGTGACAAGTCTAGCAGGTCTTGATATTTGCATAGATGTGAATTCTATTACCAGAACAAAGCAGGTAGGTATATTTCAGGCTCTTTATGCAATCCTATTTTGTTCTCTTTTACTTGACCCTGTTTGAAGCCAAGTGATTTTGTTATAGTGCTCCCATTACTGATTTTCATCAGTCACTTGATATTTGATATTGATAACCTCTGGGATATAAAATGAGCTTTGGACACCCATATGATCCCTGTCTCTAGGACTTGAAGTTGTCTAGACATGAGAAAGGTACGCCCAGAATTCGCTTCTGAGCTCAGCTATGTTCCTGTCACTGTAAATTATTATTTGTAGACCCAGAACATTTTTATATAAATAGCTGTAATTTGTACTTTTATTTTGTTTTTAACTACTTTATTCCTGGGCAAACATAAATACTTCTACAATGTGCTTATAATGCTGATCTTTGGTCTCTAAACTGAGAAACTATAGAGAATGTTTTTTTTTTTAAGTTGATATTTTCAAAGTAGCAGTTGATCTCATTTAAGCCTTAAGATTATTATTAAAAAATTATTTATTTATTTATTTACAAGCATAGAGAGAGTAGAGAGTCAGACAGAGAAAATGGGCACACCAGAGCCTCTAGCCACTGCAAATGAACTCAAGTTGTATGTACCTCTTTGTGCATCTTGCTTTATGTGGGTACTGTGGATTGAACCTAGGTTGTTAGGCTTTGCAGGCAAGCTCCATTAACTGCTGAGCCATTATTCTTTATTTTATTTTTATTTATTTTGACAGAGAAAGAGGGAGAGAGAGAGAGAGAATGAATATGGGCACGCCAGGGCCTCTAGCCACTGCAAATGAACTCCAGATGCATGCACTCCCTTGTGCATCTGGCTAACGTGGGTCCTGGGGAATCCAACCTGGGTCCTTTGGCTTTGCAGGCAAACGTTTTAACCACTAAGCCATCCCTCCAGCCCCCATTATTCTTTTTTAAAAAATCTTATATTTTCATTTATTTATTAGAGAGGGAGAGAGAGAGAAGAGGGAGAATGGGCACACCAGGGCCTCTAGCCACTGCAAATGAATTCCAGATGCATGCGCCACCAATGTGTATCCAGCTTATGTAGGATCTGGAGAATCTAACCTGAGTCTTTGGTTTTGCAGGCAAGTGCCTTACTGCTAAGCCAGCTCTCCAGCCCCCATTATTTTTAAAAACAAATTTATTATACTGTGAAATTAAGAATATTTAATAGGTAAATGTAGAAAACAGCTCTTTTGTTTTTGGGCTTTAACAAAATTCAGTTTGGGTTTTTTTTTTGTTTGTTTGTTTAGTGTATGAGTATATGTGTGTGTTAGTGTATGTATCTGCTGTGTATTAGGAGATTAATAAGATGCAAGCCCAAGACTTAGGGGTGAGTGGGAACAACAGATGTGTAAGCAATGAAAAAAATTTCCCCAGAGGGTTTTGACCTGTACTGTGGAGCAGGATGGAAATACAGAAGTCGTCATGCTTTAAGAAGACGCTGTAAGCCGGGCGTGGTGGTGCACGCCTTTAGTCCCAGCACTTGGAAGGCAGAGGTTGGAGGATCACTGTGAGTTCGAGGCTACCCTGAGACTACATAGTGAATTCCAGGTCAGCCTGGGCCAGGGCAAGACCCTACCTCAAAAAAAAAAAAAAAAAAAAAAAAAAAAAAAAAAGAAAAGAAAGAAGTAACAGCAGCTTTTCCTGGTGTGGGTAGATGGTGGAAATCCAGTGAGTTTTAAGCAGAGGTGCCAAATCAGAAGTCTTCCCCTGGTGAAGGTTTGGAGGAGTTCCAGCCTCTCCTGAAATTTGAAACTCAGGTGCTAGGAGACAGGCAGCCCCTACCCCTTTGTAGAAGCTTTGATAGTCTTTCTACCATGTGGAGAACACATATCTCAAAATGAATCACAAACTCAGAGGCAAACCCAGTCAAGGTGGGTAGTGGGGAGGAGCCATGGGCCCTGCGTGCACGCAGGGCTTCAGCCCTATCTGTGCGTGATCCATCCCTGAATTGCTGGGTTGCAGGAACTGATCATACCCTCCTTTGACTTTAACTAACAAGGTACATATATGGGCCTTGCAACTGAGGGTACCAATTAATGTGCCAGGAAGAGAGGGATTCCACACTGAGGATGGGGTGTGGAAGGAAGTACAATTTATAAAAAGCATTATTCGTGTGTATAGGTGTCAGAGTGTGTGGATGCATGTGTGCATGTATGTATCTAGAGGCCAGAGGTTGATGTTGGGTGTCTTGCACCTTACTTTGCAAACACGGTTTTACTGAACCTGGAACTCATCAATTAGGCTAGAGAAAATAGCCAGCAGTTCCAAGGAATCCTCCTGTTTCTGCCTTCCCAGTATTGGGACTATAGGCGTGTGGCTCTGCTCTTGGCACCTGCTGGGGATTTGAACTCAGGTCTTCAGGTTTTTTGTCCTTAATGATCGAGCCCTCCATTCAGCTTGATTTTTAAATTTTTCAAGAGCTGGGGGAATCAAGTTCTATACATAGGAGAAGGAGCTAATAGATAGCAGAGATGGGTGAAATGGAGAAAGGTGTGATCTGCAGTGGGATTGAGAGTCCAGGGATATGAATGTGGATCTGACAAGAGGGTCGCCTCTTCCTCCCAGGTCTCTTGTAGGAAGTGAGAATCAGGTGCGGACCCCATGCTCCTTCCTTTCTGGAGGTGACATCTTCTGCTAAGTTAGCTGTTTTGCTGGTGTGGTGATAGCAATGGGGTATGTCATGCTCCCTGTTCTATGCCATTTGTCCCCTTAAAGTCAGAGAAATGCCACAGTTTGTAAAGCTTTCTTCTGTTCTTTTTGGGAATGATGTTATAAAGGCATTTAGCAAGAAGGGGGGGGGGAGCTGTGTCACATGAAGCTAGTTTAGTAGAGCAGATGTCACATTCACATTGCTAGCCTTTCCACTCAGTACCCACATGCCATGTGTGAGGTGGGACTTCATTGTCAGAGCATGTCACTGCAGGTTGTGATAGTGGTGTTTAAAGGTCACTGTGCTTTTCTCCACTAGGTCTTTCATGTAACTTAACCCATGTAATATGTCACTCCATGGTATTGACAGCTTATGTTCAGGTAGCATCTTACAAAACTTGTGCACAATGTGTTCTCATGTTCTTAACTTAGTCAAAGTGCTACCTCATGCAACTTTAATTAGTGATGAAAGAAGTTTATAAAATGTCTGTTGTTGAATGTATTTTAGGTACTCTGCAGTATAAGCTATTTTTACCTAGTTACAGATTTATCAGTTCAAATAACTTGTTCAGGCGAGGGGATCCAGAATCTTCTAGCAAAACCTGGCAAGTGAGATGTTGGTGAGATTAAGAAGGAGTTTACAGAAATTATGTCTCTTAAAGGATTTACCGTATAGAAATGTTTTATAACCCTTTTGTGTCTTTGATAGTGTTTTAGAAATATAGAGTCCACTTGCAACATATTGAGCCCTGTTTTAAAAAGCACTCGTAAAGTTTGATGGTAAACGCCTGCTTTGATTTTGCTATTAACAGTTGTCATTTAAATAAAATTAAGTAGCCCACTGATTGTGTCTTCTGTTTGATTTTAAGTGACAGCAGATCTGCTTTGGACTTCATTCAGCCATGCTTCTAAGGACACCCAAGGTGCTAGTGACTTTGCTTATGCCCTACTGTAGGAGCCATGAGAACGCACTGTTGTGCTGCCTGCAGTGTGATTGACCGGTGGCCTGTCGCTGTCCCCTGGATCCACCAGTTTCCAGCCAAAGCTGATCTTCAGGCTTCTCCCAGCCCATTACTGAACTAGCACCCGTTTCTGGAGCTCTAGATGCTTGTGAAGGGCAGCTTTGGCTGGCCATGATGTGAACTATGTTGCAGTTTGAGACTCCTTTTGCTCACTCTCCTTCTTTGTGTGTCTCCTTCTGAGAGGTCAGACCTGCACAGTAGTTTGCAGCCTCTTCCTGACTTCCCCAGCGCTTAATTTCCTCCTGGGAATGTTTAATTTTGTCTTGGTGTCTACTTCTTCTCAGAGAGCAAAACCCAAGGCACTTCTTTTCCCACGAGGCATTTTCCATTTGCTATCTAAAATTCTTCTAGACAGCTCTGATCAGCTTCAGCATCAATTTGTTCTGTGCTGAAATTATCTTTCTGCAGAATTCCCACAGTACTTTGTATTTGGTGTTGGTGTTCTTTTGGGAGTATTCTGTGGATTTGTGTTCTGCCTGATCTTCCCCACAAATGCCAAGTACATCGTGAACATGGCAGCTCCTTGCTGGACTCAGTGTCTTGGTAACATACTGCTTTATTTAGAAGAATATAATTAATATTTATTTGGCAGCATATGTTCTGAGCACTGCTATGTCTTTATGTATAATAAATATATAAATATTGTTTAATGCTGTCAAGTGAGATTTGACAGATGAGCTGAAGAGAAGGTGAGAACTTGATCCAGTTATATAACCAGAAAGTGTCAGAGTTGGGATTTGAACCCAAGGCACCATATTCATTTAGTAGCTGTATGTCCAGCACCAGCTTTGTTCCAGCCCTGTGAGCAGCATTAGGGTTGCTTGTAATCTAAGTATGGATAAGCAAGTATTAAAAAAAAAACAACAACATGGGGGCTGAAGAGATTGCTCAGTGGTTAAGGCGCTTGCCTGCAAAGTCTGGTGACCCGGGTTCGATTTCCCAGTACTCATTTGTAGCTGCTAGAGGCCCTGGTGCGCCCACTCTCTGTCTGTCTCTCTTCTCTCTCTCTCTGCAAATAAAATAAAGGTAAAATATTAAAAAAAAACACACACACGACTTCAGAACACCTAGATTTAAGACTGTTGGAAAGTAGTCGATCACTTATGTGGATGTCTTAAAAGTCCTGAGAGGCTTCTTGTCCCAAAGATTGTTTTAACTAGTCAGAAGTTGCCATGAAGCGTGGTGTGCTGGTCCTTTTCAAAGAGCTCTCTAACTTTCCCCTTATGTGCATGCAAGCAGACAATTTCTTTGAACAAAAGAAAAAAGAAATTAATGTGGATAAGCCTTGATTAGAGATAGTGAGAACTGGCTTAGGGAATGTTTAGGAAAGTACTCCAGTTAACCTTTCATGGGAAAAAAATTGGAGAAGTGTTATTGTCAAATTATAAATTTACAAAAAGACAAAACTCACTTCACTTTATCTAGGGAGAGTTTTATTTTCCGATGAAATCTTTCATATTGTTTTTAAAACTACATGGGAAAAAGGGAAAACTAAAGGCATGTTGTTTCTATACAAGTTTTTTTGTGGATTAAATTAGTGTTATTTCTGTCTGTGTTTGTGATATAGACCTCTGCATTCTGTGGTCTCTGTAATGAGAGTATGTTTGGCCCAGTTAGACCTGATGTAGGAGAGCTTACTCTGAACTCTGGAGCAGAGGCAAAATATCCTCATGCCCTCCTCAGAGTGGCGTCTGCGTATGTGTTTGTGTATCATACTGAAAATGCTTATTTTGGAAAGAGTATTTCCATCTCTTTATTGTGCTCTTAATAAGCACACATTCAAGTAGACACATCACCTTCAACTGAAGTAAAAAGTAAATAGTGAACTGGAAAAACCTGTGAGACCTGTAACAGGGGAAATAGTTATATCTTCAGTGCATTAAAACTTCTACACAAGAAAAATCATAATTCAAAAATGGAGAAATGACAACAGTCATAAGACTGTTTTAAATGCCACTATTAATGGTCTAAGATGTAGAAACTTAAAGACTAAAATACATTTACCCATTATATTAGGAATTCACTTAATTGTTTTTGATAACATGCTGTATGAGCACTCTAATGCACATTTGGTGGGACTGTAATTTGTTACAATCTTTCTGGAAAGAAATTTGTTAATATGTATCAGTGACCTTTTAAATGTACATATCATTTAGAAATTATTTACTTATTTGAGGGAGAGAAGGAGAAAAGAGAGGGAGAGCACGAGCGTATGGGTGCACCAGGGCCTCTTGTTACTGCATATGAACACCAGACACATGTACCACTTTGTGTGCATGGCTTTACATGGGTACAGGGGAATTGTACCCGGGCCTGAAGGTCTTGAAAGTATTTTTAACCACTGACCCATCCTCCCAGCCCATAAATGTATATATCATGTAATCCAATTTCCTTTTCTAGGAATTTATAATTGATATTTTCGAGGGCTAAAAATGCACTGCTATATTATTTGCATGCATAATTACTTTTTAATTTTTTGTGTGTATATGAAAGTTTGTGTGTTCGTAGTATACATATGTGTGCTTGCATGTGGAGACCAGAGGTGGCATTTGGTGTCTTCCTTGATTGCTGACTACTTTACTGAGGCAAGATCTCACTTGAGTCCAGAGCTCACTGCTTTGACTAATCTAGCTCACCACCTTGTCCTGAGGATCCCATCCATCGCTGCATTCCCAGAGCTTGGAGCATAAGCAGGCTGCTCACCCACTAGATGAGATTCAAATGCCAGTGCTCATGCTTGTGTGGCAAATGCTTTATCCACTGAGCCATATCCTCAGTCCCTCATTTCTTTATTGAAGTGAAATTCACATCACATAAAAATCAGTCATTTTGAAGTGAATAGTTCATTGGCATTTAATATACTCATTGTGTTGTAAACCATTACCTATGGCTCTGAAACATTTTTATCACCATCCAAAACCCCTTGTAACCTTCGCACATTCATCTGACAACTACCTGTATGTATGTGATTAGGCAGACAGGGGTTTCTTGAATTTTCTTGATTATTTTGCTCCATCAGAAGATGTTTTCAGCACTTGTAGCACCACCCTTGGTTTAAGTACCAGTCACCAGTACTAGCTTAAACTAACTTAAGCAAAAGAAGGGATTTCTGAATATGTAATAAGCATTGTGAGGGCAGTTTTGGACTTATTAGATGTGACTGTCTACAAGATTATAAATGATGTCTAGGGTATTCACCATCTCACATCCACATTCCCTCCCTCTCCTCCTCATGGTGAACTAGTCCTCTCTACTCTTGGTTCTGGGTTGGCTTGTGTTTAGATTCAGTGCCCTTGTTTTGTTCTCAGGCCACATCTCCAGGCAGCTCCACAGTCAAGAGAAGATTATGGTCCCTCCTGTGGGGCCCAGCCCAGTACCTGAAAACCTTTCCAATTGGTGCTGCTTGGGTCAGGTTGATCACTGGTCCTGTTTGTAGAGATAAAGCCTCACTTTCATTCCTATGTTTCTGGAAAGTAGTTCTGGAAAGGTATTGTGACACATTCCTGCACAAGACAGCACTGGCAATATCACTCACTTCACTGCCTATGCCTGTGAAGTTCATTGACTTTTGTGGTAATAGTTACTCTGTTTTTTTTTTTTTTTTTAGGTAGGGTCTTGCTCTAGCCCAGACTGACCTGGAATTCACTCTGTCGTCTCAGGCTGGCCTCAAACTCACTACCATCCACCTGCCTCTGCCTCCCAAGTGCTGGGATTAAAGGCATGCAGCACCATGCCCTGCTCTGCCTAATTATTCTTATTAAGAACTTCTTAGATGAAAATAGAGTTCTCTTTAAGACTGGAAGTTAATTTGGATTATTTACCTAATTTGAGGGCAGTAAAGCAATGTCCTTTGAACAGATAGTATCAAACATTCTTTAAGTCTCTAGATTAGGCTATTTCCATTGTTTTGTAAGTCTTCCACAGGTGATTACGAGTGCCTGCAAATGCAAGCCCAGCTCTCATGGCACTCTTGTTCTGCTTAAGGTAAAGGATAAAAGGTGAATAATAAATAAATGTACAGTGTAATTTCAGGTATTGAGGATAGTACAAATGGAGCTTGGTCTGGGTATTGGGATCAGGTAGGCCTTCTGAAGAGTTTTGACTGAGGCTTGAGTTAAATGAGGGAGCAGCTTTTCCATTATTTTAGGGAATACTATTCCCAGCAGAAGGAACAGGAAGTCATGAATGGCTCAGAACCTCTCCATAGTCAACAGAGGAGAGAAAGAGCAGGGATAAGGAGGGGAGGTGGAAAGGGAGAATCTAAAGGTAAGGCTATGTGGGGGAAGACAAGATAAGGAACCACACTGGGGCGAAGAGCAGGAGCTGACCCTTCAGTATGAAGGAATTGCCCTGTGTGTTCCTGTTTGGATAATAAAGTTGCTTGAGTAGCCTCCCAGAGATCAATGTTCTGACCATGGCCATTCTTTACAAGGGAAGCTGTCTTTGGCTTACTTCAGGAAAGGTCAGCTCCCTTGCCTTCCAAACTGAGCACTGAGTGGAGATAGAAAGCGGGAAAGAAAGAAGTGGAGCTCGAGAAGCAGGTGGTGGTGGAAGCTGTGGCATCACCTGTACCCCTCCTACTGTGCAGGGAACAGTAATGAGAAGATGGGATAGGAAAGGAACAATTTGTGACTGGTGGGACAGGAAAGCTAGAGTGCAGTAGGCCACATACTGCAGCCCACACAGTGAAATGAGCTGGTAACAATACAGAGACGGCTTGCTGTTGTCCTCAACTGTAGTAATTGGCAAAGGGCTGGCACATTAGAAAGTTCCCCAGTTGTGGATAAAAAAAAAAAAAAATGTCAGTGACTAAAAAAGACTGAGCACTGGGAAATGTCAGCAGGTCAGTACATTCATGATCCCTCCACGTAGTGACAGCAGAAGGCCACAGACTGCAGAGAGGCTCCGTTCCAAGTACCAGCAAATTTAGGGAACACCCCCTCATTTTTTGTATTGAGTGTTTCTTAATTAAAGTATCTGAGAACCTTATCTTTGATTTAGTGTCAGTTGAAAAGATGTAGTTTTTATGATCCATTGTTGCTAACTGAGCCTGTGTCTCTCTGGCGAGCGGCATGGTTGAATCAGGGATTCCCAAAGAGGGAGCATCGAGACATCTAAGCTGCTGGGTCCTCTGCTTGTTACCAGTTCAGAGCATGGTGTGTGCTCTCTCCAGACTACCTTTGTGCTCTTTTCAGTAACATAAGTCCCGAAGTCCTCTAAGGTAAATGTTTGCTTGCAACAATGAATAAATAAACAATAAACATTTGCCTGTCTCTTTGTAGAGAAGTGTATTCAGTCACCTTTTCGGTCAGTACTGACTCTTGCCTATGTTCACACACTTGCTTTGATCTTTTTACTGATGTCTTCAGGCCAAAGATCTCATCTCCTATAACATGGTGATTCAAAATTAGGTGGCATAAGTGGGTAGATGAATGAGGAGGATCTTATGGAAGACCTCCAGAGCTATCATTTCAGAGCATAGACCATGTGTGCTATTAAGACTCTGTTCTGGCAGTTGATGATCAATCAGTGACAAGTTCAAACAGAGTGAGAAGTTGACTTATATGTACTAAGGCTGCCAGTTCTTGTAAATGAAGCTTGTGATTGGAAATTTTATCCCCGTTTATATTCCGAGGTGCACATGTTTGCTCTTTTCCACTCACTGCAAGCTCTTGAAAGGCAGGACAGAGGCAGTTTCTTCTTGCCCAATTCTGATACTCTCTGTACTTACCAGTTGATGTCTAGAGACAAGTAGCTTTTCCTAAATAAAGTGAATCTCCTTTAGACATTTAGGTCTTTCCTAGGAGTTAGGTGCAAAGGCATGTACTATTCTAGAAATGCAGTTCAGATGTTGAACAAGAAACTTAAATTATTTTCTGTTTTTAGAAAGCCTTTTAAAAGGCTGAGGAGATTGCTCAGTGGTTAAAGGTGCTTGCTTGCAAATCCTGCCGTCCTGGCGTTCAATTCCCTAGTACCCACACAGAGACAGATGCACAGTGGTGCTTGCATCTGGAGTTTGTTTGCAGTGGCAAGAGGCCCTAGTATGCCCATAACTCCTCATTCTCTCTCTCACTCTCAATTAAGTAAATAATAGGTTTTTTAAAAAAGGAAGCTTTTCTTGATTTGTTAAGGATGCTCTTATGTATTATTTGGTTCTTAACTTTTCTTCAGAGTTGAAAAGTAAGACATGTTTGGAGAATAGTGGCCTGGTGTCATGACTACTGTACTGTTACTTTCTTTTTATGGTAGTCTACTTTTGAAAAATAAATTTCCAAAACATCTGAATTTCTTTGTCTAAATAGCTCTTTTTTATATGGTTATATGCTAATTATGAAATTTGAATAATATAAATAAGCAAAAAACTGAAATGTAAAACATTTTTATATTTAAAGTGTTTTTATTGTGTATTTGCAAGCAGAGAGAGAGAGAGAGAGGAGAGACAGAGAGAATGGGCATACCAGGGCCTCTAACTGCCACAAGCAAACTCTGAATGCATGCACCACTTTGTGCATTTACGTGGGTACTGAGGAATCAAACCTGGGTCCTTAAGCTTTGCAGACAAGTGCCTTAACTGGTAAGCTATCATCTTGCCAGGCCTGTAAAAAAGCGTTTTAAATTCTGGGCTGTAAGCCAGCATGGTACCTCATGCCTACGATCTCAGCACTTGGTAGGCTGAGGTAGGAGGATTGCTGTCAGTCTGGACTAGAGTAAGACCCTTCCTCAAAAGAAAAAAAAATGCTTTAATAATCATTGTTAATATCTCCAAAACAAAGTTTGTGCTTGCTCTCTTACTTATGTGTGTTCTCTTCGCTCTCTTGTTGTCACTTGCGCGCGCGCGCACACACACACACACACACACACACACAGAGTTACATGAATAACCATTATACATTGTCTAACACTACATTTTTTCATGTAGCAAGCCTTACACATATTTTCCACAGCAGTAAGGGAAGACTTGCATATTCTTTACATGACTGTATTGTGTTCTACTGGAGTCACATAGCAAATTGTGTGCCATCATTCTTCAGGTTGGGTGTTCCAGGCTCTCATACACTGTCAAAAAATTGTATGCCTGGGAGTTGCTTCTGTGACCAGAACAAGTGTCTTTGATTACTTGTGTAATGATATAGCAGAGGTGACAGTGTTTGAGGCTGTCAGCAGGGCAGGGGACAGCATGTTGATTTTCTGGAGGTAAAGACAGTCCTTTGGGGAAGACCAATTAAGTCTTTGCTAAGCAAATTTCACAGAGAAGCTACCTTTTTATTCTGTCTACGATGAAGGCCATTCTACTTACAAGCTGGCTGTGATACCCTTTAAAATAAACTACCTCCTGGGCCTTATTTTGGATTTAATAATTAATCAATTCTGTGGCTCATACCATATCTCTTTTCTGTTCTTTTTGTTTTTAAAAAGAAATATTAACAAAGCATTTCTCCCATGTGTGCTCCCTACACCTCCTCTACCATTTTCCTGTTAGTGTGGACTTAGCTGAGCAGTGGGGCAGTCTAACGGCATGGACTCCAGGTCTGGCAGTGAGCTGCTCTTTTTGACCCTTCCTGTAGGCAGTAAGAACGATACCTGCCTTCTGTCATTGCTGGAGGGTTACCATGGAGTCATCATATGCAAAGCTGTTTTGTAAGCTGCTGTTACAATTACTACTGATAACTGTATAACACAAGGCATTTATTCCTGGCTCTTTACAACCTTCATTAGCTTTCTATTGCCTTAGTGTTGAGGGTAGAGGGGAAGAGACAACCATTTAACTGATGCATTAGCCATTTTATTTGTCTCCAGCTTTCTTCCTAGAGGTGGTTTAGACTACATAGGCTAGCACCAAATCATATTAAGAAAAAAAAAAGTAAGCAAGTGTGCATTGACTTAAAATTGTTGCATGAGGTTTCTGTGACCTTTTGAATTCTTAATAGTATTGGTTTCCTGTTGCTTCTATCAGCTTTTGTTTTAGCTGTCAGTACGTATGTGTGGTGGTTTGATTCAGGTGTCCCCCATAAACTTAGGTGTTCTGAATGCTAGATTCCCAGCTGATGGAGATTTGGGAGTTAATGCCTCCTGGAGGCAGTGTATTATTGGGAGTGGGCTTATGGGTGTTATAGCCAGTCTCCTGTTGCTATTGTCCGTCTTATGTTGGCCAGGGGGTGATGTCCACCCTCTGCTCATGCCATCGTTTTCCCTGCCATCGTGGAGCTTCCCTTTGAGCCTGTAAGCCAAAATAAACCTTTTTTTTTTTTCCCACAAGATACTCTTGTTTGGTTGATTTCTACCAGCAATGCAAACTTGAGTGCAACAGTAAAGTGGTACTGAGGAGTGGGATTGCTACTAGACAACTGACTGTGTGGCTTTGGCCTTTTGGAGCTGAATTTTCAAGAGGAATGTGGAAGGATTTGAAACCGTGGCCTAAGAGATGCCTTGCAGTGCTTTTAGTACAGCTTCATGGAATATTCTGGTCAGAGTTGAAAGACCTGAATGCAGTAAGAACTATGGACTGTGAGGTTTGGCTTATGAGGGTGAGAAAGCTTTGCTTGGACTGGGCTAGCAGTTTGTGGGAGAAGCTTGCTGTTATGTTATGCCCGTGTCCTGAGTTGTTCAGGGTTGCTTTCCGTAGAAATGAGCTGGGGTGAGCAGAGGGAATTGGCACAGAAAAAAAAATCTTTGGGTGAACTGCTGCTCGTTCATCTGCAATTGAGACATTACAACCTTTGAGATTGGGCCAGCTGACCTGCACTGGGGCAACAGGAAGAATGTAGACTCTTTTGAAGGGGCCTGAGTGCTCAAGGAATGTTTTGTTCTTCAAAGTCTGCTTTATTCCCCCCTGGATTAAGAAATTGGCACCCTACCTGGTATTGTGGAGTATAAGAAATGCAGGAAAGTGAGGGTCATTGAGTTTGAAACATAGTCTTGTGTTTTGGAAATGGCCATGGGCAGTGTGAAGCAGGTTTGCTGGGTGCCTGCATGGAGACTCCATGGGGCCATGAGGATGAACCGTGGGTTGCAGTGGAGACCCAGTGGAGATGCTGGGACCATGAGATGGCTGCTAAGGAAAGATGCTTGCCCGGGATGAAGTTTTTCCAGGACTATGAGTAGGCTAGTTGGAGGGGTGGAATTCCAATGCCAGAGACTTGTTGCTGGTTAGAATTAATCGGACTTGGAGATTTGTCACTGGCTAGAGTTGTTGGACTTGCAGCTACAGAGTTTATTGTCTGCCCTGGTTGTTTTAAATCTTGTATTGTTTGAATATTTCTTTGCTATGCAATCTTTTGCAGTATGAATGTTTATTCGGTGCCATTATGGGTTTTTTGAGGTTGTTTTTCGGTGTTATGGCTCAGATCTTTTAACTTTTATCATTGGAATTGATAAAAACTCTGGGGAATTTTAAAGTTGGATGAATGCATTGCATTTTATATCATGTATGGTCTTCACTTTATGGGGGCTGGGGCGAATGTGGTGGTTTGATTCAGGTGTCCCCCATAAACTTAGGTGTTCTCAATGCTAGGTTCCCAGCTAATGGAGATTTGGGAATTAACTCCTGGAGGGAGTGTATTGTTGGGGGTGGCCTTATGGGTGTTATAGCCAGTTTCCCCTTGGCAGTGTTTGGCACACTCCCCTGTTGCTATTGTCCGTCCACCTTATGTTGGCCAGGGGGTGATGTCTACCCTCTGCTCATGCCATCGTTTTCCCTGCCATTGTGAAACTTCCCCTTGAGCCTGTAAGCAAAAATGAACCTCTTTTTCCCACAAGCTGCTCTTGGTTGGGTAATTTCTACCAGCAATGAGAACCTGACTGCAACAATATGGATTTTTTTTTTTTTTTGGTTGCAAGTAATAGAAAGCAAAAATATAGACAAATAGTAAGGAGTTTTCTCCTTCTATAAAAAGAGGTCCTCAGCCAGGCGTGGTGGCACATGCCTTTAATCCCAGCACTCGGGAGGCAAGGAGGCAGACATTTGGATTGCTGTGAGTTCAAGGCCACCCTGAGACTATATAGTGAATTCCAGGTCAGCCTGTGCTAGAGCGAGACCCTACCTCAAAAAAAAAAAAAAAAAAAAAAAAAAAAAGTGCAACTCAGCATTAGCTAATTTAGTTTCTGAATAAATATTTTTATTTATTTGTAGGAGAGGAGAGAGAATGAATATGAATGAGTGCACTAGGGCAACTTGCTGCTGCAAATGAACTCCAGATACATGTGCCACTTTGTGCATCTGGCTTTATATAGGTACTGGGGAATTGAACCTGGGCCAGTAGGCTTTGCAAGCAAGGGTCTTGAACCACTGAATCATCTTTCCAGCCCCAAACACTATACTTTATTGTCCTTATATTTTATTTTATTTATTTTAAGCATTTTAAAATTTTTTGTTTTTATTTATTTATTTGAGAGCGACAGACAGAGAGAAAGGCATATAGAGATAGATAGATAGATAGGTAGATAGATAAATAGATAGATTGATAGATAGATAGAATGGGTGTGCCAGGGCCTCCAGCTGTGGGTCCTGGGGAATTGAGCCTTGAACCGGGGTCCTTAGGCTTCACAGGCAAGTGCTTAACTGCTAAGCCATCTCTCCAGCCCTATTTTAAGCATTTTTAAAAATATATTTGAGAGAAAGTGAGAAAGAGATGGGGGTAGATAGAGAAGAGACACATCAGATGCATGCACCACCTTGTGCATCTGGCATATGTGGGTCCTGGGGAAGTGAACCAGGGGTCCTTTGGCTTTGCAGGCAAGCACCTTAGCTGCTAAGCCATCTCTGCAGCCCCGTATTTTGTTTTCTTGAATAATTTATTTGCAGGGAGAGAGAGGGAGGGAGAGAAGGGGGAAAGAGAATGAATGAATGAATGAATGAATGAATATGGACATGACAATCCCACATGCCACTGCAAATGAACTCCAGATGCATGTGCCTCTGGTTTTACATGGGTATTGAACCCAGGCCATCAGGCTTTGCAAGCAAGCACCTTTAACCACTGAGCAATCTCTCCAGTCCCCTCCTTTGTTATTCTTACTATTACAAGTTTGTTCTCTGGATGGCAAAATGCCCACAGCCACCCAGATAGGATGATATACAGAGTCAGAACAAGGATGCTTCTTCTTGTGTCCCTTTAAGAATCAAGAAGAGGGGCTGGAGTGCTTGCAAAGCCTGATGACATGGGGTTCGGTTCACCAGTACCCCTGTAAAGTCAAATGTACAAAATGGCATATGCATCTTGTGTTGGTTTGCAGTGGCAGGAGGTCCCGGGGCACCCATACTAATCATGAACATTGTCCTAGCTATATCCACCAGACTTCTGTTTAAACTGACCAGGATTGCATCACAGGCTTGGAGCCATGGTAGGCACTGGCAAGGGTTATGTTGCGCCATTCATTATTGGCTGAGTTGCATCAGGCCATCTTCCCAGGGTGCACTGCTCTGTGAAGGATAATCCCTGAGCAGCCAGTTTTCTGTAAAGAAAAATGAGGATCTGTTTCTTGGGTGAGGCCATGGTGTCTGCTGCAGTCTGCTCTCACTTTTTAAAAATTATTTTTGTTTATTTTGAGAGAGAGAAGCACACTGATATATAGAGAGAATGGGCACACCAGGATCTCTAGCTACTGCAAATTAACTCCAGACACATGTGCCATCTTGTGCATATGGCTTATGTGGATCCTGGGGAATCAAACCTGTGTCCTTTGGCTTTGCAGGCAAGCGCCTTAACTGCTAGGCCATTTCTCTAGCCCTGCTGTCACATTTTAGTCAGAAATACTGTGGAGAACCCCTAGGGAAATGAATTGTCAATTATAGTAAATTTTGGAATGCACATTTGTATGTGTGTATTCTAGGGAGAAGTTTAAAAAATTTAAGCAGTGTAACTAGTATGTACCTAGGGTAATAGTACAGTATGCATAAAGAAACAAAGCTATCAAGGAAGCCAAAAAAAAAAAAAAAGAGAGAGAGAGAGAGAGAGAGAGAGAGGTTTCCCCCCCCCCAAAAAAAGGGTTGATAGTTTTAGGTCCCAGCATGCCTCCAAAAGTAATATGCCAGGATTCTGGTTCTCCATTCCTTCTGATGGCCCAGGCTAGTGGATCTTAGGCTCAGGGTACATATATCTTACTTTTAGGCCGTGAAAAAACTCAACATTGGCTATTGGATTAACAGAGTAAAGCTCCTTAGGATGGCACAGCACACACACTGGGCACTTTCATTCAGGGGGTGAGTTTAAGGTGTTTGTTTTATTATATGTATTAATTGCAGTCAGGTTTGCATTGCTGGTAGAAATCACCAAACTAAGAGCAGCTTTGGGAAAAAGGGTTGATTTTTGGCTTACACGCTCAAGGGGGAGCTCCATGATGGCAGAGGAAAACAATGGCATGAAGAGGATGGACATCATCCCTGACCAATATCAGGTAGACAACAGGAACAGTAGAGTGTGCCAAATACTGGCAAGAGGACACTGTCTATAACACCCATAAGCCCACCCCCAATAATACACTCCTACCATAGGAGGCACTAATTCCCAAATCCCCATCAGCTGGGAATCTAGCATTCAGAACACCTAAGTTTATGGGGAACACCTGACTCAAACTTTCACAGTATTATAAACCAAATATGCAGGATTATTTATTTATATGTATAGTTTTGAGCCATGGTCTTGTCATATGAACCTGGCTGGCCTTGTACTTATTATATTGGTTAGGTTGTCCTCAAATTTGCAGCCTTTCAAGTGTGAGGATTACATGTGTGTACTCCCACTGCATTAAATATTTAATACATTTTATTTTTTATTTTGTAAAAAACCTTTTCATCCAGCACATGGCCTGGGTTCAGGTAAATGCTTTGAGTTGAAACAAAGTTGGAACTGAGACTGGGAGGTTTTTTTAAATTATCTATTATTTATTCATTTGAGAGAGAGGGAGGGAGGGAGGGAGAGAATGAATGAGAATCAGTGCACCAGGGCCTCCAGCTGCTGTAAACACACATGCACTGCCTTGTGCATCTGGCTTACATGGTTTCTGGGGAACTGAATCTGGCTCCTTTGGCTTTGTAGGCAGGTGCCTTAATTACTAAGCTATCTCTCCAGTCCCTGAAACTGGGATTTTACTGAGTCAATATGATGAGGAAGAAAGAAATGAGGTGTTGAGGGACAGTTATAGGGCCAGCTATAAAGATCATCAGTGGGAGCCCAACTAGAAAAATAAGTGAGGATATGAGTGGCACCATAGATAGTGACAAGATGATGGATTCAGAGTTTGATTAAATGATCCAGTAGATCTGAAAAGTTGATGGAATTAGGGTTCCAGAAGGAGTGGCTAGAAAAGGTAAGACATGGCAAGTGGCAGGAGAATGACTCACTTGAAGTTGAGACATTGGAGGTGAGGAGTAATGATCAGGTCTAGGTTCTGGATGTGGATGTGGGTGGCAGAGGTGGGTATCTGACAACTTCATTAAGGATGAGGAAGTCAGGCATTATCCACGTAAATGTTGAAATCACCAGTAATAATGACAGGGCTGGTAGTAGAGAGAAAGACAGGGAGCCAGACTCTCCAATCTTTGCAGAGTGTTGTGGCATATAAACGATAGTGCGTCACTCTGGTTGGTGGGGGTTGTTGGTGTATGATTTATGGGGTGAGCAGCCAAGGAGATTGTGCGTGAGAGAGAGAGAGAGAGAGAGAGAAGATACTGAGAAAGATGACCAGGATGGTCCAAAAATTATAGCATAGCAGGTGTGGGAAGGGGTGAGCAGGGAGGCAGTACACCTTATGTAGACCAAGTGCTTTGTGGGTGTAGGAAGGAGACGAGTCTTACCTTGTAATTGTAAGGGAAGTAGTGTTTTTAGGGGATTTCCAGGTTTCAGGCAGAGCCTAGGAGAAAGGATCCATTAGAAAGTGGAAGGAAGGAGATTTGGTGAGCTTGGTTGAATATACTAAGTGGATGGTTTGGGTTGAGTGGTGCCCAGAGTTGTATGGGGTGGGTAGTCAGAGATGAGGAAGATGGACGGAAACCCAAGTGCAAGTGATGTGCATCTTAGGAGTAGCCCGAGATTACTGCTGAGTATAGTCTTCTGAGTGAGGTTGATTATGCCACTTATAATAGCCAGGTAAGGAAAAAAGAAGGAATAGGTGTACTACAAGGAAGCCTTATCTCACTTTGGTGGGGTGGACTAAGAGAATGGCCAGAATTATCTTGAATACATTACTTAAATTCTGAAAGTTATATAGGAAGTAACTCCATATCAAATGTGTCTGGTACTTGAAAGTAACTTAGGATTGGAAGTATGGTATTACTTGAGAGAATTTTGTTTTTAATGTGAAGTCTCATGTATTACAAAAGTGTACTTGTAAAAGGCTTGGATCTTCTGGTTCTTAAAGCTTTGCAGGAAGGAAGCATTAAGTATTCATGGACAAAAGATATTCAGAGAAGGAGATTTCAGGTAGTACAGAGAAGAAAGGGTGCGGGTTAGAATAAAGTTGAGGTATGGGTTTCTTTCTGATCTGATTTTGACAACAGCAACTCAAAAAAGAATTTGCTGTTGATATTTGGATTTGTGGGACCAACTCTGAGTAGAACCAGAGGCTGCAAGGTCAGATTTGAGGGGATCTGCCTTGAGGCAGAGGCTAGACTGAACCTGAAGGTGAAATGGGCTCCTGTGCAGAGTGGTAAATGTTGACTTTTGTTTTGAAAGTCCTTGGAATCATTATAGCTAGAGTTTCTTTGTGATATCTGACAATTTTTCTTAGAGAGACTGAGGGAATTGTAAGCCCAAGGACATATTTTAATTTAATGTAATTTAATTTTTACTGTTTTTCAAGGGAGGATCTCAGTCTAGTCCAGGCTAACCTGGAACTCACTCTGCGTATCCAGGCTGGCCTTGAATTCATGGCAGTTCTACCTCAGCCTCCCGAGTATTGGGACTAAAGGTGTGCTCCACCACACTTGGCTTATATTTTTAAATTTTTTTTCGAGGTAGGGTCTCACTCTAGCTCAGGCTGTCCTATCATTCTCTCTGTAGTCCCAGGCTAACCTCAAACATAGCAGTCCTCTTGCCTCTGCCTCCCAAGAGCTAGAATTAAACATGTGTGCCACCATGCCAAGCTTATATTTTAATTTTTAAAATGTACAAGTTTGGCTGTATTTACTCATATAGTAGCCATGCTTCAAGTTTTATGCTTGTGGCAGGCATAACAATCTTATGTGTAAATAAATATGGTGATAACTGGACGTGGTGGCTCACAACTATAATCCTAGGCTGAGGTAGGAGGGTCACAGTGAATTACAGTGAATCCAGTTTGGGCAGTAGAGTGAGTTTCAGGTCAGCTGGGCTGAGCCCCTACCTCAAAAAAAAAAAAAAAAAAAAAAGGTAATAAATTCATTTTAAAAGTACATAGTGATAACTTTAGAGTTTCACTGCCAAGCAGAATATTTCTGATTGCAGATTTCCTTCAATACATCACACATCAATAGAGGCTATATAGATATTAGGTAAGTTTGTAAAATGAATACTGTCAGTAGTCTAAGGAATGAGCATACATTTATGCTATCATTATTTTGAAAACATAACCATTTATTATGTTGAGTAACTCTTCACTGATTGTTTCCCTGTCCTGCTGACTAACATACTTAATCAGTGTGTGCTTATTTGGTGCATATGCCTTGGGTGCTTGGAGACTTGATACTCTCTGCTGGAGACTCAGGCACACAAGCCGGATAGACACCTGAGACTGGAGGTGGGGAATGCTGCAGACTGACTTGAGATGAGCCAGGCTTAGCTAGCAGACTGTGCCTCCATCTTGGTTCTTGTCTAGGCCACTTCCCACCACAGCCTGACCACATCTTAGTTTCAGGCCTTTATCACTGTGGGGTTGGAGTCCAAATCTGATGCTTTCCTCTGTATACATTCATACTTCATTCACACAAAGATTTTGTATTTTCAGTCAGCACAGGAAACATGTATCTTTTGCGCGGAAAGGGACTTAAGGTAATGTCTTACTGTAGCCCAGGCTGACCTGAAACTTACTTGCAGCCCCAGGTTGGCCTCACATTTGCAATGATTCTTCTACCTCAGCTTCCCAGTGCTGGGATTAAGAGCCTGGCTAGAAACATGTATCTTTACTGTTAGGCTTTTTAGATAGGATCTCACTCTGTAGCCCAGGTTGGGCTGAAACTCACTGTGTAGTACAATCTGGCTTTGAACTTGTAGTGACCTTCCTGTCTTTGCCTCCCAAGTGGCATTACAGGTGAGCCACTACACCTGGCTAGTACTCCCCAGTGCTGGGATTAAAAGTGTATGCCACCACTCTCGGCCTATAGCAAACATTTTTTTGGTTGTTGTTGTTTTGTTTTCTTGAGGTAAGGTCTCAGACCTGGAACTCACTGTAGTACCATGCTGGCCTCGAACTCACAGTGATCCTCCTACCTCTGCTTCTCCAGTGCTAGGATTAAAGCTGTGTGCCACCAGCTATAGCAAACATTAAAAAAAAAATCTTTATGTAAAGTTATTTCCAGATTAGAGTTTCTCTAATAATAATGGCAATAAATGTGTTGATTGGCTATTGAACTCCAGCCATCCCTTGGACATGTGCCTTATGGGGGCTACCACTGAGTATGGGGAGGCTTCCTGGTGTAGGTTTTACTTCCTTTCCTAGATAAGCTGCCGGTGGGTGTTTACCTGCACTTAGTACTTTATAGCACTTGACTGCGCACAGGGGAGGCACTCAGATGTTCTGGCTGGTGTTACAAGGACTCTCTGCCCTCTCTCCAGCTAGCACAGGTCACTGTTGACAGAAAGTTTGTAACAACAGGCAGGTTGTGCTTTTGGATTAGTTTGTTCTTTCTTTCTTGGTGATTTCAAACTAGAGATTTATTAAGGATTCTTTAAGTTTCTGCATAAAAATTACCAATTGTTCCTCATTGAGTTTTTAAAAACTTTAAATACATATCAGTTATTTTGGGGCTGCTTTGTTGCCCCGAATACTTTAAAAAGTACAGCTCTTTTAGCACCAGGACAGTTAAGGCAGCAAGGCAGTTTCTTAGGTCTCTGCAGCTGGAGCGTTCCCTGGACCCCCTCTAGAGAATTCCCATGATAGGCAGTTTCTAAGGTTGGAAAAGCTGTCCCTGAAATAGTTATGTAGAACATTGCAATATAGTCAGACGTGGTGACCTGCTTATGTGTGGTTCACCAGTTAAAAAGCCTTCCAAGTGTAGTTCAGCTATCAAGGCCACCCTGAGATTACATAGTGAATTCCGGGTCAGCCTGGGCTAGAGCGAAACCCTACCTCAAAAAACCAAAAAGAGGCTGGAGAGATGGCTTAGTGCTTAAGGCGCTTGCCTGCAAAGCCAAAGGATCCAGGTTAGATTCCCCAGGACCCATGTAAGCCAAATGCACAAGGTGGCACATCCCTCTGGAGTTTGTTTGCAGTGGCTGAAGGCCCTGGAGTGCCCATTCTGTTTCTGTCTCTCTTTCTTTGCCTCTTTCTCTATCAAATAAAGTAAACAAAAAGAAACATGCACATACACGTGTCTGCAAAAAGACAGTGAGACAGAATGGGATTTCTGACAGTGCCATGGGCCAGGCTGTGTGAGCCACATGACCCCTGTCAGCTTGCTTTTTAAACAAATGCCACAGTAGGAACCCTATATAGTTTCCAGTCTAAGACATCAATGGGTGAAGTCCCCAGAGAGGACCTGGGCTTCTCCGTGGTGTGAGGTGTACACTTTCCCTGGAGCTGGGTTCCTTGGGAAGAGGAAAACACACACACACACACACACAACACTAGGACTTGATTTATTAGCAATGTTAATTGGTTTTTATCACACTGACAAGAAGGTGTGTGCCAGCCTGTGCTGTAGGGAATGTCCAAGGAGGTTTGGAAGGAGGATTGGTATTTATTGCTTCATTAGAACAGGACAAAAGAAAAAAAACAAATAAAAAGCCAAGGCTGCTCTCTGCAGATCAGGCTGGCCTGGGGGCCACTGGCCCCACTGATTCACAGTGATGTGGGTTGCTCTCCCTCCCTCCCCCAGGGACCACATGCCAGCAACACCTACACTGTGTAGTTGAGTTCTGCTTTCATCTTGGTGTACATCTCGTAGGTGAAGTCAGTGGGGACCAGAAAGAGGCGGATCTTCTCCAGACACTCCTCCTCTGTCATATTCTGCCCCTTGGGGAGTGCCTTCAGGAAGTCGGACTTGTAGTGTGCTGAGCCAGTGAGCCTGGAAGACCTTCTGTCCTTTCCAACCATGGTGTTTCTGCAGGGCCATCTCTTAGGCTTTGGTCGCATTTATGCAGATGAGGTTTGGATGGTTCTAGTCCCATTCTCCATCACAGATGCTCTACAGAAACACCCCGATGAAGCACAGACCCCTTTTCAACCATAGTAGCACCAGTGTGGTCCCCACTTTGGACAACCATTCTGCTGGGTACATTTCTCTCTCCACCAGGGTCCTGAACTTGCCTGGGTTGATGTCATACATGGCTTTGATTTTTGTGATGTTGCCACTCATGTCCGTTTTAATGGTCGTGAACACGAGAATGCAAGGCAATGGAAGAAGGGCAACAGGTGGGACACTGCCTCCAGAAAGGGTCCAGGCTCGATCTGCTTGTGTGCAGAAATGGCTTCAGCAGGTTATTGGCCAGCAGCCCCATTTCAGGGTCCATGCCACCTCTTCCTCTCACACTGTCTGCGTCAGGCTATCACTGCCACCAGTGTCATCTGGATTAGTTTTTTCTTTATTGGAGGTGACAGTGTGTTGTACTTGGGTGCATGGCTCATAGCTTCATGGCCCTCACATCAATGAAACAGTTCTGCACTGTTTCTTTCTGGGCACCAGCATTTCATGGTGTTGGTGGGTCTGTAGTGTCTGGGGTGGTTCTGCTTCCAACTGCAGTTGCCTGAGGTTGTTGGGGTGGATCCAGCTCTGCTTCTCGTTTCCTCATTTCCCCTGGGCCTACAGCTACCTCAGGTTCTCAGCCAACACTCATGTTTCTGGGTACCCTTTGGCCACAGCAAGCCAGATTAGCCTGTAATCAGTGTGAGTGAGCACCATTTAAAGGTGTATTTGCAGGAAGGAATAATGCATCGTGACTTTACAACCCACCAGCAGGAAAAGAGGGTATAGACCTAACCTCTAAGTAGTAGCTTGTTACTAATAACATTTATTCTTTTTTTAATTTCAAATTTTTACTAACAACTTCCATGATTATAAAACATATCCCATGGTAATACCCTCCCTCCCCCCACTTACCCCTTTGAAACTCCATTCTCCATCATATCCCCTCCCCATCTCAAGCAGTCTCTCTCTTATTTTGATATCATGATCTTTTCTTCCTCTTATGGTGGTCTTGTGTAGGTAGTATCAGGCACTGTGAGGTCATGGATATCCAGGCCATTTTGTGTCTGGGGGGAGCATGTTGTAAGGAGTCCTACCCTTCCTTTGGCTCTTACATTCTTTCTGCCACCTCTTCCGCATTAGACCCAGAGCCTTGGAAGAAGTGATAGAGATGTTATAGTACTGAGCACTGCGGTCACTTCTTTCCAGCACCATGATGCCTTCTAAGTCATTGCAAGGTCACTGCCATCTGAAACGATTCTCTACCAAAAGTGAGAGTAGCATTAATATAAGGGTATGAACATTAAGTGAAGTGCTTACTGGGCAGTTTGATAAGCATAGTATATACATTTAGCCAGATAGCAGCAGACGTTACACACCTAGGGCTCATGACTACCCTGTTTAGTTTTCAGTATCAGGGATATATTCCCTCCCATGGAGCTGGCCTCCAGTCCAATTAGAGGGCAGTTGGTTTCCACCATGATAGACATGCCACTATTGCACCCGTTGGCTCGTTTGGCCTGGCTGGCCAAATATAAGGCTTGCAGTGTCCATTGTTGAGTATCTTCACTGGTGATTTCTGTCCCTCCCATTGAACTGCATGCAGAATAGCTTCTTCTAGCTTTCTGTCAGCTTGTCTACATGGAGGAGGTTATCAGCTCAGTTCCAGCAGGATTTCTCAGTGGCCTTGTAGCCCAAGTATGTGGAGTCTTCAGCAATATGGTCTTACCATCTATTCCTGGTGGGAAAACAAGGGCCTCGGCAATGGCCTATAATGTTTTGGGGGAATCAGGGACCTCCCTGGCCAACAACTCACTGGAAGGTATCCCATCCCTGGCACTGAAAATTTTGTAGCAACAATCTATGGCTCCTGAGTGTTCCATTGTCCAAAAAAGTAGGATTCCATATGAATTATTTATATTCTCTTAGATTTTGTTTAGTCCTCCCTCCACCTTTCCTTTACTCAATCTCTTCTCCTGACCTCACATTGGGCCTTTTAATCCCCATTAATCTATTCTTACCTACCTATATACCATCCTATAAACTCTCCCCTCCCTTCCTTTCTCTTCCCTTTATATTTCTTTTCTAGTTTACTGGCCTTTGCTACTGAGTTTTGTTCCTACTCACAAAGAAGTCCAATCATCTGTGGCTAGGATCCACATATGAGAGAGAACATGTGACGCTTGGTTTTCTGGGCCTGGGTTACCTCACTTAGTATACTCCTTTCCAGATCCATTAATTTTTCTGCGAATTTCATAACTTCATTTTTCTTTACCACTGAGTAGCACTCCATTGTATATATGTGCCATATCTTCTTTATCCACTCATCAGTTGAGGGACATCTTGGCTGGTTCCGTTTCCCAGCTGTTGTGAATTGAGCGGCAATAAACATGGTTGAGCAAGTATCTCTAAGGTAATGAGATGAGTCCATAGGATATATGCCTAGGAGTGCTATAGCTGGCTCATATGGTAGATCTTCTTGGGAACCTACACACTGATTTCCACAATGGCTGGACCAGATTGCATTTCCACCAACAGTTTAGAATGGTTCCTGTTTTTCCACATCCTCGCCAGCATTTATGGTCATTTGTTTTCATGATTGTGGCCAGTCTTACAGGAGTGAGATGGAATCTCAGCGTAGTTTTAATCTGCATTTCCCTGATGCAGTACATTTTTTCAGATGCTTATATGCCATCCATATTTCTTCTTTTGAGAACTCTCTACTTAGTTCCATAGCCCATTTTTAATTGGCTTGTTTGATTTCTTATTATTTAATTTTTTGAGTTCTTTGTATATCCTAGATATTAATCCTCTATCAGATATATAGCTGTCAAAGATTTTTACCCATTCTGTAGCTTGCTTCTTTGCTTTACTCACAGTGTCCTTTGCTGTACAAAATCTTAATAATTTCATGAGGTCCCAGTAGTTAATCTGTGCAATTGGGGATATATTCAGAAAGTCTTTGCCAAGACCCATATGTTGAAGGGTTTCCTCTGCTTTTTACTCTTGCAGTTTCAGAGTTTCAGGTCTGATGTGAAGGTCTTTAATCCATTTGGACTTAACTCTTGTGCATGGAGAGAGAGAAGAATCTATTTTCATCCTTCTACAGATACATATCCAGTTTTCCCAGCACCATTTGCTGAAGAGGCTGTCTTTTCTCCAATGAGTATTTTTGGCATTTTTATCGAATATGAGGTGGCTATAGCTACTCAGACTTACATCTGGGTCCTCTATTCTGTTCCATTGATCCACATGTCTGCTTTTGTGCCAGTACCATGCTGTTTATGTTACTATGGCTCTGTAATATAGGTTAAAATCAGGTATGGTGATACCACCAGCCTTATTTTTGTTTCTCAGTATTGTGTTAGATATTCGAGGTTTTTTGTGATTCCAAATGAATTTTTGGATTGTTTTTTTTCTATTTCTGTGAAGAATGACATTGGAATTTTGATGGGGATTGCATTAAATGTGTAGATTGCTTTTGGTAAGATTGCCATTTCACAATATTGATTCTTCCGGTCCAGGAACAAGGGATGTTTTTCCATTTCCTAGTGTCTTCTGCAATTTCTCGCTTGAGTGTTTTAAGGTTTTCATTGTAGAGATCCTTTACTTCCTTGGTTAGGCTTATTCCAAGGTACTTTATTTTCTTTGATGCAATTGTGAATGGGAGTGATTCTCTGATTTCATCCTCCGTGTGTTTGTTGTTAGCATATAGGAAAGCTACTGATTTCTGTGTATTTATTTTGTATCCTGCTTCATGGCTATAGGTGTTTATCAGCTCTAACAGTTTGGTGGTAGAGTCTTTAGGGTCCTTTATGTATAGAATCATGTCATCTGCAAATAATGACAACTTGATCTCTTCCTTTCTAATTTGTATTCCTTTTATGTGAGTCTCTTGACTTATTGCTATGGCTAAGACTTTCAGTACTATATTAAATAAAAGCGGGGACAGTGGACACCCTTGTCTTTTTCCTGATTTTAGTGGAAAAGCTTCCAGTTTTTCCCCATTTAGTATTATGTTGGCTGTAGGTTTGTCATAAATAGCCTTTATTATATTGAGATATGTTCCTTCTATTTCCAGTCTCTGTAGGACTATCATGAAGGGATGTTTGATCTTGTCAGAATTCTTCTCCTTCTACTATACCCTGAATTCTTATGTTTGATCTTTTCATAGTGTCCCTAACATCTTGAAATTCCCATTCATATTTTTCTATTAGTTTGTCTTTCTTTTTATTGGGCTGTATTAGATCTGCCACCTGGTCTTCTAGTTTAGATATTCTGTCCTCTCCTTCATCCATTATACTGGTGAGATTTTCTACAGGGTTTTTTATTTTATTAACTATGTTCTTCATTGCTAGTAATTCTGACTGGTTTTTCTTTATTATTTCTAGTATTTACCTCTTTATTTCATTAAATTGGTGTCCTGTGTCTTCTTTGATTCCTTTGATTTCCTCTTTCATTCCTGTGATTTCTTCTTTGAGTTCTTTGAACATATTTATAATCATTCTTTTGAAATCTTTCTCAGGCATTTCCTCTAACTCGTTCTCACTGAAGGTCATTTCTGATGCATTCGTACTTTTTGGTGGATTTATATTGTCTTGATTTTTGGTGTTTCTTTTGTTACAATGTATATATTTTTGCACCTTGGATTAATTTAATGCTTGGATTTTCTAATTAGCTGCAGTATTATTAGATGTATCAGTCAATCTGATGTTATATATCTTCATGGTAGGAGCTTAAGGTGCTAGGTGTGGCTCTCCAGACTCTCAGAGTATCTACAAAAGTGACCCTAGCTATTGGGTTTGCCTGCTATGAGTGTATTCAAGTAGGCTGAGTGGAACAAAATACAGGCAGATTCTAAAATTTAACTAAACAATGCACAGAGTATTTATGCAAGAGTAGGTATTATGACAACCAGATCCTCTAACAAAGTCACTGTCCCTTAGGGTGTGTGGTGCCCCACACATTTAATACCAACTAGGAGGTTAAGATATCTGGTCTGTAGAGGATTCCAAGTCAGCTTGTGACCAAGTGAGACCCTTCCCTTATGTACAACAGAAGAGGAAACAAAGCCTGTATAAATCAAGAAGCAACAAATAACAAGCCCAAAATATAGCCTATTTAAGAATGGCAAATTTGACTATCCATCAGATTTAACATATAATTTGTCCTGATATGGAAGGTGCAATTAGTATTTCCGGTTCAGGCCTATATACCAGGCTTATTTGGCGGGTACTGACCTGGTGTAATCCTAGTTACCTTTTGGGATGGTTTTGGTCTCAGTTATGCTGCACTCCTGCTTGGATCCCACTTTGGTACACTGTGGATTCAAGTAGCCTGGCTGGGTTATTGGATCACTGCTCTGGTCGCTGGTGCTGGGTGCTGTGAGCTTCTGGTCTCTGCTGCTTGCTGGTGCTTGTGCTGGCAGGTGGGGGAGGAGAGGCTGTCAGTGGTGGCTCTAGTTCTCTTGCTGGTCTGTGTGATCCTCTACCTCGTGATCTGCTCTTCTGTTCACTGCCATTCTTCCTTCACATTTCTTGAGTTTGCAAAGAGCTTCGTTGTGAGTGGAAAGTCCCCTCATCTGGCTTTTCCTGCTGCTCAAGCCGAGCCTGGCAGCTGTGGCCCCGTGGACCTGCGCCACCGCTGCTGGAGCCGCTTCTGCCAGCCTATGTGGGCTCTGGATGCTCTGGATCTCTCCTACTTCTCTGCTGCCATTGGTAATTTCTTATACACCTCACTTTTTAGTAGAAGAGTGTATTTTGCTTTTTTTTTTTTTTTTTTTTTTTCTTCCCTAGGCTGCTTTGGCGTGGTTCCTACGCCGCCATCTTAACCGGAAGTCCCAATAACATTTATTCTTGACATCATGCTCCATCTTGTGTCAACCTCGGGTATCTCACCTCATTATTGTCCTTGTCCCCATTGAGTGTTTCTAAACTACTAATGTATTAAGTTACCTAGAGAGTGTCCCATCTTCATCTCCACACAGAGGTGTGTGCTGAGCCAGGGTGGCTTTTAGCTGTGGGGGTTGTGGAGTCCTTCCTTACGAGGGAGGAGAGCGGAGAGTAAGCTTCCTCCTCCTCTTGCCAGCACTGCACTAGGGCCTCTGAGTGAGCTGAAGACTTTTCATTCATAGTTCTAGGAGTCTGCTGAGGCAGGTTTCTGTGAGGCTGTTATTCTAACTAGGGCAAGGTAGGACTGCCATTGAGAGGAGTGTATGTGGGTGAAGATGAAGGGATAAATGCATTGGCTTCCTGGGTATGCTTGTTGGCAGTATCTGCTGTTGCAGTGGGATTAAGTGCTGTTACATATGGGACAGTCTCATTAAGTATGTGAATTTGATGGCTTCATTGGTAGGTGACACTGTTATCTGCCTCATTGAGGGCCTTTGCCAGCAGCTAAGTAATTATGAAAGTCAACTAACATCTATATAATGCTGAGTGACAGACAAGCGCTTGCATATGCCTACAGCAGCCCTGCAATGTGGGGACCATTGTTGGCCCCTTTTTTCAGATGAAGTTAAGGAAGTGTGTAACTTGTCCAAGGCCCTGGAGTTTCTCCACTTGAGCCCAGACAGTCTGCCCCAGTTGCCCTTAGTTGCTCTTGCCTTTTAGCTACATGTGGAAAAAGAATTGTCAGCAAGAGGATTAGCTGACAGAAGGATGCAGCTTTTGGTATAGTATATAGATTATTTTTGAGAGATAATGGGAAAAGAATAGATGCAGTTAACTAGTTGGTGGTGATGAATAAGTGTGAATAATTAAAGATTACTTCAAAAATTGAGTAATGTCCTCAATCTCTGCTGTCTGTCATTTGCTTACCTGTGGTTAAGCTGGACACACTTGGCTGCCCTGTCAGACACGGAGTATCAGGCAGTTTCCAACCTGGCTGTGCCATTTGGCCTTGTCCTCGCTCATCCGTCCTCCAAGCTGGGACAGGTCGTGAGCTGCTGCTTCCTGCTACTCCTTTCTGTCTTCTTAATCTTGGTCTCTTCTCTCTGTTCCTTTTCCTGTGGTGTTCTCTCCTAAGGCATATACAAGGAGATCATTTGTTTCTTTTGAATTCCTGACCTGATTTCCAGTCTTGATTTGCCTCAGGTTTAAAGTCAGAAATTCAGATAGCAGTTCTCCCCAGGTCCCGACTGGCTCTGTTACCTTGATCAGGTCACATGAGATCTCATCCTGAGGTTTCCTTTGCTCACTCACATCTGTCTCATGTACTCCACTGGGTTGTAGTGAGGTTGGAAAAGCATATACTCATGAAAGCATTCAGTATAAAGACAATGGCAAATGCATGGTATTAACCCCAGCCTGCATGTACGATGCTAACTTTTCTTGCATGCGTTTTGGCTGTGGTGCCCTTGCTATTGTTTGGTATATGTACCTGTGCCCTCTTGATGCCCTTAGGCCTACTGTTTTTGAATGTCTAAGCACTCAACACAACACTGGCTGGTGTGGGCAGGAACTTCATGAGTGATTGAATGAATTACACAAAAAACTCTGTCTAAAGGAAGTCTGTGGTTATAGTAGGTTTTTTTTTTTTTCCTCTCAGCAAAGTCTTTATATCTCTAAGCTTTTAAAAGTAGCTTTGCTAAAAATGTTTTTGTTTGATGTTTTCTGGTATTCTATTTTTGTAGGATGCTAAGTTTCAGTGCTTTCCTCAAAACCTATTCTTACTCTAAGTATTCTTTGGATTTTGAATTAGAGATACAAACTATTTGATAGTTATTTGATATTCTCTGTTTATTCATTTAACAAAAGTGGTGAGTGCTTTTAATGTCTCCAGCTTGTTTCCCAGGGCTGGAGGGGCAACAGTGAACAAAGCAGCTTATATTGCACTGAGGGGCTAGACAGCCAAGAAGTAAATGATTAAGTGGGGGAATCCTGGGAGGAGGGCTCCCTAGACAGTGAGGAGTTGCAACTGGCGCAGATAAACTGAATATATTATCAGTGTCATGTTGTTGGCTTCATGGTGTTTTGGGTGACCTTGAAGTGATCTACTTCTGCCAGTGAGAGCTTTAAGCTTAGCACCTGCTCTGCCTTATCCACACAGAAGACTGCATGGGCGAGGAAGAAGGTGGCTGCTGCCTGGACTTTTGGCTTCAGTAGAGCATCCCAGTCTATGTGAAGGCCTCTCAAAGTTCTTGGGACCTCTCTTTGTTCTGGTTGTTGGTAATTTGAGTTATTTAGGAGGGACCAAGGTGCGGAAAGGCCGGAGAGCTGTTGACTACCCAGTAACCTTTCCGTGCTATCTTGCTGACTCACTGCGCCTGCCTGTCAGTGGTAATGACAAGTTGGAAAGAACTGGATCTACAGGGTAGAACTTCTTTGGACCTGCTTCGTTTTAGAGGCTGTGAGGGGTGAGGTTTGGGAGCTCTGAAGAGAAGATGTCAGGGCTGCAGGTGGAAATTAGAAATCCTTAACAAACAGATGAGATTTTTGTTTTGATACCTTAAATTTCTGTCCTGTAGTTCTTACAAGTTGTCATTTTGTCATTGAATATTACAGTGTTTCTCCTATTCAATTTATGGAAAATATTCCTATGAGGGCAGAGACTCTTTCTAACAAAGACGACAGATGATTCAATCAGGATTTCAGTCAGCATGCCACTGGGAATGAAGTAAAGTATGACATGTTCCAGGACAGGAGAACCGGGTGGAGACCACACAGCAGAGGTGCAGGCCTACCCTAGACTGGATATAAGGAGGAGTATTTTTGTTGACAGTGAGAGGTGTCTAGTAACTTCCCTGGGCTTAGTGTGCTTCTGGCAGTTGGTGGCATATGGGCTTGCAGTTTGAAATGGAGTTAAAACATACACATCCTTCCTTGCAACTGGCAGGTTTTGTATAAGGCCCTTAGGGATTTCTTGGCAAGACTGCTGCTCATAAAATGATAGTGTTCAGGACTGAGGTTGTATTTCAGTTGGTAGAGTGCTTGCTTAGCATGCACTAAGTTAGATCTTTAGCACCTCATAAAACCAGGCATGGTGGCACATGATTGTAATCCTAGAACTTTGGAAGTGAAGGTGGAGAATCAAAAGTTCAAGGTCATGTTGGCTACACTGGGAATTCCAGGTCAGCCAGGATTAAGTGACCTTATTGCAAAAAAAAAAAAAAAAAAAAAAAAAAAGGGTTGATTGATGATGCTAGTTGCCTGTTTTCACACTGGTACATTTGTTAGCTACTAGGAATTTCTATCAGGCCATGCTGTTATTATGTTTGAAATAATATAGTATGAAATCGGCAGCTCGTAGGATTTTATAAATACCTTAATGCATTATTTCAAAGAACCAGGAAAGATTTTTACACAAAAGGTACTTAGATGGCAACCAGAGGAAAACAGTTCTGTATCTGTATCTGCATTATTGCTAGCTGTATGGAATATGACATAGCATTGGGTACTGTCACATGTATTCACTGTTAGGACTGCAAAAGCAGGTGACAGCATCCTGTTAACAGATGAAGGGCAATACTTTTTTTTTTTTTCTGGTGTAATCCTTTAGAATTTTAAGGAAACTATTTCTGATTTTCTTTTTTTTTAAATATTTTGTTTATTTTTAGTTATTTATTTGAGAGCAACAGACACAGAGAGAAAGGCAGAGAGAGAGAGAGAATGGGCGCACCAGGGACTCCAGCCATTGCAAACGACCTCCAGATGCGTGTGCCACCATCTGAATCTGGCTTATGTGGGTACTGGAGAATTGAGCCTTGAACCGGGGTCCATAGGCTTCACAGGCAAGTGCTTAACCACTAAGCCATCTCTCCAGCCCCTCTGATTTTCTTTAGGTCACTTATGTAGGATTCCATTAACTCTTTAATCAGGACCCTGTAAATGGCACAAACAACCTTGTTAGCCAAGTCAAATAGACAAAGATGTGCTGAGAGTGGATGCTGACTCTGACTCTTATCCCCAGTTGTGAGGTTTTGCCTGGGCTGAGCAGGGTCCTAGAAAGAAGTAGTGAGAGTGGTCAATGTGTCATGGTGCTAGTGGTTCAGGAAAATCCTTGAACCCCAAAAACCTAGGTTTGTGTCTAACTTTAAACAAAGAATTGAATATGACTGAGAAGATAATTATTAAATTATTATATTTATTTGGGGAAATACAGAACCAAGGAAAGACACACCTGTGGCTTGAGAGCACATGTGGAGGGCCTGAAAAACCATACAGAGGACAGAAAAAAAAAAAAAAAATTCAAAGAGCTCCTGCCATGTGGAATAGGAGCCCGTGTGAAAGGTAAGGGCTAGGGGTCTCTCCCCTTGGCTTGGCCCAGCCAGGCAGAGCTGAGGAGAAACTCAACAGAAGCTGGTAGTTCAGAAGAAGTCAGGCAGCACAGAGATCTTGTTCTTCAACCCTCCCCTGCCTCCACAAACATACTTATTTATTTATTTTTATTTTATTTTTGTTTTTTCCAGGTAGGGTCTCGCTCTGGTCCAGGCTGATCTGGAATTAACTATATAGTCTCAGGGTGGTCTCAAACTCTCGGTGATCCTCCTACCTCTGCCTCCCAAGTGCTGGAATTAAAGGCGTGCTTCCCCACTAGTATATTTATAACCTTATGGTCGTGGCCCCTACTTCTGGCTCAGGTGAGCTGAGGGACATCTGATTGGTTAGGGCTGGGGGCTGTCCCAAGAAGAGGCCAGCCAAATTCTGGGGTCTCAGCGTGACTAACCACAATGTTAGGATTAGATTTAAATCCTAGGAGAGACCTCCTCCCAGGAGGGGCCCAGGTTGTTTGTGGAAAAACAGATCTAGTTAAGAGATGAGAAGTCAGATCATCCTTTCATCTCTAGCAGAGCAGAGACTGCTTGGATAGGCTCAAAGACATCCCTGCTGCTTCTTACTTTCATGGGCCCAGTCACCCTAACTGCCTACTCCCTCTCAACCGTACCACCTGCCTGTCTACCAGAAGTCCCTGATCATAGTGGACCTATCTGGCACAACAGTGGCAATCTAGAACACATAGTCCACAGTGTCTAATCAGGAGCAAGGACAAGGCACCTAGGAGTTGGAGGGAATGGGCACATGTGAGCCCACATGGATGTGATTGGTTCATGAATGTGGTCAGGAGCACAGGCTCAGTCACTTGAACTAGTTTCTCTTTTTAAGCCCAGAGCAGTGCCGTGGTGGGGAATGAGAAGGGATTGGTCCATGTATGATCACCACCACCTAGATTGTTTTTCAGAGGCACAAAACCATTTCTTTTCAAGGCCTATGTCAAAGTTGCCTCTTCTGTGAATCCCCCCGTTTTCTTCCCTTCAAATAAAGTCATATTGTTTGTCCTCAGTCCCATCCACCCACCTCCACCTCTGAGTTTTTGGCTGATCTGTGGATGCTGTGTCCTCATCAACTCTAACCTCCTTGAGTAGGTCTCATGGCTCCTGCACAGCTCTGTGTGGTGGGTGGTGCTTTGGGTGTAATTCAGAACTCTCTTATAGAATAAACAAATAAAAATATGATTTTATTTTATATGGTAAGGTGCCAGGGATAGCTTTTCTTTATTTATGAAAATGTTATTTTTGAATTCTAATAATTGTGTAAATAAAACTTTTTTTTTCAGATAATGTGGATGCAAGTGATCTTAAGCAGTTTTTTGAGACCAATTATTCTCAGATATATTTCATCTTCTATGAAAATTTTATAACACTGGAAAATAGTTTGAAATTAAAAGGTAAGCATTTCAACAACTTTTTGTTTAGTTTTTAAAATAATTTTCTTTATTTGCAAGCAGAAAGAGAGGGAGGGAGGGAGGGAAAAGGGAGGGAAAGAGAGAAAGAAAGACAGAGAGAATGAACGGATGAATGAGAATGAGGGCATCCTGCTGCCCCTGCAAATGGACATCAGCTGCATGTGCCACTCTGAGCATCTGGCTCTACATGGGCACTAGGTATCTAAACCCTGGGCTGTGAAGCTTTTCAAACAAGCCCCTCAACTCATCTCCCAAGCCTCTTATCATTTAATTAAGTTGCAAGCAGAGAGGAGTGGGGGAGAGAGAGAGAGAGAGAGAGAGAGAGAGAGAGAGAGAGAGAGAGTGTGTGTGTGTGTGTGTGTGTTAGAGCCTCCTGCTGCTGCAAAGGGTTTCCAGACACAAGTGCTACTTTATGCATCTTTGCATGGTTACTAGGGCACTAAATCTGGACCAGTGGTTAAAGGTGCTTGCTTACAAAGCCTCACAGCTCAGGTTGGCAGAATGAGAAGGGTAGCTGAAGGGGGGTGGTAACTGATAGTATAGGTGGTGGGGGAGTGGGTTGAGAGAGTGAAATAAACAGAAGAGAGATTCAGAGGTAAGTGCAAAGTGATGTTCTACTTGAGGAAGAAGGTAAGAGTATAAGTGTGGACAGAGAGAAACCTTTTGGGATAGAGAGGAAGAACTGAGGGACTTCCTGTCCAGTGCCTGCTCTGATCTAATAGAAGTAGATACCAGGCACAAAGGGGAAGGGATTTAGGGTCAGTCTGGTGGGTTCTGATGAGCAACAGGTAGCTTGGAGTCCTACCAAATGCTCTAGGCTCTAGTTAAACATCAGGTTGTATGTGAACTTGTGTCCAGGATGCCAATATTTGTTTTTCTTAATGGATTGCTTAGTTTCCACCTTTGTTATTATAAATTTCTATAAACTTGGACGTTAAAAACTTTTTTGAGCAAATTGGTAGATATTTCAATTGTGAAATGGTCTGACATTTTTCTTGCTTGCTACATTTGTTCTGTTTAACTTCTTGGGTGTGGAGGAAAGTGTCAGGTTGCATGTAATCAAATAGCAATGAAAAACAAGGGGCTGAAGATATGGCTTAGCGATTAAGGCACTTGCCTGCAAAGCCAAAGGACCCAGGCTTGATTCCCCAGGACCCACATATGTCAGGTGCACAAGGTGGTGCATGCATCTGGAGTTCATTTGCAGTGGCTGGATACCCTGACATGCCCATTCTCTATCCCCTCCTCTCTCTGCCTCTTTTTCTCTCTCTTAAATAAATAAAAAATTTTAAATATTAAACAACTAAAATTCCAGATCTAAAACAAGGGCAGCTACCACAAAACCTGAAAAAACTATTTTAAAAATGATACCCCTTTCTCATTTTTACCTTCTTCTTTCTCACTTTCCCCTTCTCTTTCTTTCCCCTTTCTTCCACTCATTCTTTTGGAGAGATGTATTTCAAGACTATCAGTTAGTTTGTGATGTGTAACAAAGACCACTCCAAAACCAAATGCTTTAAAACAGCCATGTCTATTCAGCTTATGATTCTCCAAGGATTTTGGGAAGCTCTTCTGACTTAGTTTGGATCTTGCCTCTTGGGTCATCTGATATTGGATGACTTCATTCAGACATCTTATAATGGAAAGGAATGTCATGGTTCTCTATATGGATGCTGGTCATCCACCTCGCAGGCTAGGCTGGGCACCTTCATATGGTGGTCTCAGAGTTCCGGAATCATCAGAGTTCCTCACATTTGCTAATGTCACATTGGCCAGAGGGTATCACATAGCATTTCAAAGTTCAGAGATTAGAGAAAGAGACACTCAGTGGGAAGAAGACTATGCCTCCTTTTGCAGTATGTCACAAAGGCTCAGTGACATAAGAACAGGGTGAGATTTTTGAAGGTTATTGCTTTAAAGTATACTCTGTATTGATCAATTAGAGTCCAGGGAAGAAAATATTATTCCCCCAATAAAAAAGGAATGAAAGAAAATGTTTATTAGGAAATGAAAATGACACCATTTTATAACTTCAGCCTTCCAGTTATTTATTCAGGTCAAAATCTTAGAGTTATTTGCTCTCTTTAAAATGCATCAAAAATCATTGGCCTCTTCTTTGCCCACATTGGTAACATTCAAGCTCCTGTTATCCTCACCTGGATTTGGCAGTAGCTGAAGAAAGGGTCTCTGAGTCCACACCTCTGCTTACATCTCTTCCAAAGTCTCGAGTAGCTGGAGCCATGCTTTCTTTAAGTATTCATCAAGTGATGACTGGATCTCTGACCCTCCCATAGTTCCTCATTCTCAGAGTTACTACAGTGATTTCAAGTTGTTCCTAATCTGCCTTCCTTTGGCATATCTACTTGCTCAATTTACCTGCTGTAATGTTCCCCATCTTCGTTCCATGGTCCTGGGACTCCCTGCTTTTTCCTAACCTGCAAGTGTGCTCAGCCACTGGGACTTTGTGCATCCAGTGCTGCTCCAGAGGCATGTCTCCCTCAAATTCCATATGGCTTCTTTTCTAACACCTGGCTTGCTTCCTTGCCTATTATAGACCTTATTCCAGCAAGGTGTCCCTTGACTTCCCTAGTCAAAAATGGACACCTATTTTGATATCCCCTATCTGCTTTCTCTCTTAATTTATAAACTGCCTCCTATCAAATGTGATCTTTCCCAGGGCAGGGTTTGTTGCTTGTTTTATGCATTCCTATGTCCTCAGGGCCCAGAGTAATTACTGGAATATAGATATTCTTTAGTATTTCTTCAATGAATGAAAGATACCTACTGCATAGTGCTGTGAGGATTTAGTTAGATCAGAATCCTGCAACAGACAGCTTGGTTATTGTTGGCTTTTGAGATAGGGTCTCTCTATATAGGCTGGCCTTGAACTCCTGGTGATCCTCAACCTCCTACTGGTATTGCAGTTGCGTTCCACTGTGCCTGACTTACTTGATTCCTGTTCTTTTTCTTTTCTTTTCTTTTCTTTTTTTTTTTTGCTTTTTGAGGTAGGATCTCACTCTGAAACTCACTTTGTAGTGCTAGGCAGGCCTTGAACTCACAGGGATCATCCTACCTCTGCCTCCTGAATGCCCTGTTTAAAGGTTTATGCCACCACAGCCAGTTTTGATTACTTTTTTTTTTTTTTTTTGGTTTTTCGAGGTAGGATCTCACTCTAGCCCAGCTGACCTGGAATTCACTATGTCATCTCAGGGTGGCCTCAAACTCACGGCGATCCTCCTACCTCTGCCTCGTGCTGGGATTAAAGGTATGCGCCACCACACCTGGATCTTGATTACTATTTTTATAAGCAAAGCTTCATTGGGCACATCTGTATTCACTACTTATGTACTGCCTGTGGCTGCCTTTGCATTATGATAATGGTTGAGTGGTTGCAAGAGAGGCCTGAAATATCTGGTGTGGTGGCACACTTCTTTAATCCCAGCATTCAGGAGGCTGAGGTGGGAGGATTGCCATGAGTTTGAGGCCAGCCTAGAGCTACAGAGTGAATTCCAGGTCAGCCTGGGCTAGAGTGAGATGTTGTCTTGAACAAAACCAAAACAAAAAAGAGACCCTGAAAAGCAGACTCCTAAGTTAAATGATGTAGGTTGGATGCACAGCACATTGGTCAGTACATAGTCTAGTCAGTACATGATAATTGCTGCTGTAGGGAGGCTGTGCAGTTTTTACTATTAGTTCTTATTAAAAGAGCAGTATGGGGCTCTGGATGTAGCTCAGTTGGTAGAGTGTTTGTTTTGCATGCACAAGGTTCTGGGTTTGATCCCAGTCACTGCATAAGTGTGGTGGTGCATGCCTATAAGCTTAGTTGGGAAGTGAGGGCACAAGGATCAGAAGTTCAAGGTCATCCTTGGCTGCACAGTAAGTTTGAGGCCAGCCTGAGCTTCATGACACCCTGTACTCTTCCCCACAAAGTGTGAAACCACAAGAAGATGGACTGCTAGCACTCTTTCTCTGTTTTTTTTTTTTTTTTTTTTTTTTTTTTGGTTTTTCGAGGTAGGGTCTCACGCTAGCTCAGGCTGACATGGAACTCACTCTGTAGTCTCAGGGTGGCCTCGAACTCTCGGCGATCCTCCTACCTCTGCCTCCCGAGTGCTGGGATTAAAGGCGTGCGCCACCACGCCCGGCTATCTTTCTCTGTTTTTTCTGTGTATTCTACCATAATTAAAAAATATTTTGTTGGGGCTGGAGAGGTGGCTTAGCGGTTAAGGCGCATGCTTGTGAAGCCTAAGGATCCAGGTTCAATGCTCCAGGTCCCACGTAAGCCAGATGCACATGGTGGTGCATGCATCTAGAGTTCATTAACTGACTAGAAGCCCTGGGGCACCCATTCTCTCTCTGTCTCTCTCTCTGTCTCTAATAAATAAATAAAAATAAGTAAATCTTTAAAAATATTTTATTTATTTATTTATTTATTAGAGAGAGAGAGAGAGAGAGAGGCAGATAGAGAGAGATAAAGGATGGGCATGCCAGGGCCTCCAGCTGCTGCAAATGGACTACAGGTGCATGCGCCACCTTGTGCATCTGGCTTATGTGGGTCCTGGGGAATTGAACTGTGGTCCTTTGGCTTTACAGGCAAGCACCTTAACTGCTAAGCCATTTCTCCAGCTCTGTACCATAATTTGAACTGTCAAGTACCTAGTTGAGAAATGAATAAATCATCTGCTCAGGGTTGCCAGTTGTTTGGAAAATCTGAAAGTTGTGGTTGTACGATTGTAAGGGGTGTGCCATGTGGACCTGGTAGCCTGACTCATTGAGTGTCTGTATCATTGCTACCAGTGTTTCACACTGAGTCTTGGCATTTATGAATAGATGTGTGCATGTTGAGTCTTTAGTGTTTTAAGATGGCTTTTAGTATCATTTGCAGTACCCGAAAGTTTAAATGTTAGCATGCTAATTACCTCTTTTCTTAATTTTCAGGGAATAATAAATCACAAAGGGAGGAGCTGGACTCCATCCTCTTTCTTTTTGAAGTAAGTTTTAGTTAATTCATTAAAAAGTCTTTGTTGAAAATTAGATATTTTAGATCTTTAATTTTACTTAAAAACAACAGAAATGACTATGGGTGGATATATTTTCTTCCCTCCCTCTCTTCTGGCCCTCCACTTACTTTTATAGAGGATGTTGCAAAGAATGTCCACATGTCTTTTTTGTTGTTGTTGTTGTTTGTTTTTCAAATAAGTGGGAGAATTTTCTCTGTACACATACCTAGAAGTGAAGGTATTAGGTGGAGGAGTATACATTTAAATAGTAATAGCTTTTTCTATGTTGCTCTCCGTACAGCTCATATGAACTTATATGTAAGTCTTACATAGATTTACTATACTTTACCACTGCAGAAAATTTGTCTTTTTAACGTAGATGAACCTGACATGCAAAAAAAAATCACTATTTTTCAATATATGTTTTTCTGACTCGTGTTGGGGTTGTGATCTTTGAGTGTGTATGTCTCTGTGTGCATGTGTTCTTTCCAAGCTGGAACAATGTTTGGCTTAAATTCCTGCCCAAATATACTAGACAAATGTAGATTATGGAAATCTGGGGAATTATAGTACTCAAGAGCTGAGTTATCAATGCTGAACATTAATTGTTGGTTGTCTACAAATTATTTAGGGTTTGAAGAGATATGTGTGTAATTTGGTATAAGGAGATAAACTTATGTTTATGAAGGAAAGTCAAATGCACAGAGCTTGCAAAGGGGCAGCTGGGGCAAAGAGTGCTCGCTGGGCAAAAGGTAAGGGGCTGTTTGGGTTTATGGAGTAAACCAGAATGTGAGAAACTTCTTGGCCAGGACTAGGCTCATGACTAGGGTTGCCCTCTTTCCTTTGAGAACTGTCTTGCTTCCCTAGAGTGATAAGCATTGAATCATGCTTTGTAATGGTTATTGTGTTTCCTTTGGCTATACTTCTGTGCTAAACCATGCAGAGAAGTTATTTATTACTTATTTTAAAAATATTTTTGTTGACTTATTTGTGAGGAGAGAAAAAGAATGAAGAGAAAGGAGAGAGAATGAATGGGTGTGCCAGGACCTTTTGCTCTCTGCAAATAAACTACATATGCATGAGCTGCTTTGTGCATCTGGCTTTATGTGGGTACTGGGGAATTGAACCCAGGCCAGCAAGCTTTGCAAGCCAGTACCTTTAACCATTGAGCCATCTCCCCAGCCCAGAGAAGTTATTTTTATCAGCAGGTTTAATTAAGTTCATTGCTTCAATCTTTTGGTGGTGATTTGTTTCATTAACTTCATTTATTTTATTTCATTTCTGTCATGGGGGATGGATTTACTACAGAAACTAACACATCTGCAAGCTAATTAGATGATAAAAGTACCTGTATTTCCCAACACCTTTCCCTTCTCCATTTTGAGAACTACAGGCTGCATAGATGTTGCTCTTGATGGCCCCTCCTTGACCTCTAAAGGCAGTCATTCCCTAGTGTCTTACTTCTCTTTCTTTTGAAAGGCTTTTACTACATGTACCCTTGAGTAATTCATTGTGTAGTTTTATTTGGTTTTGAATATAACAGAGGTGCTATTATGGCATATATAATCACCCATGACTTTACTTTTGCCTTCAGCATTATTTCTAATATAAATATCTATGTTTTTAAAAAACCATTTATTTATTTATTTGCAAGGAGAGAGAGAGAAAGAAAATGAGAGAGGAATGGGTGTATCAGGACCTCCTGTTCTACTCCAGATGAACTCCAGATGCATGCCCCACTTTGTGCATCTGGCTTTATGTGCATACTGGGGATTCAGACCCAGGCCACCAGACTTTGCAAGCAAGCACCTTTAACCACTGAGCAATCTCTACAGCCTTATCCATGTTTGTAAATTTAACTCTTTTTTATATTTTAGTATTTATTTATTTATTTATTTATTTATTTTATTTGAGAGAGAAAGAATTGGTGCCCCAGGACCTCCAGCCACTGCAAATGAACTCAAGACACATGCGCCACCTTGTGCATCTGGCTTTCGTGGGTATTGGGAATTGAGCCTGGGTCTTTATGCTTCCCAGGCCAGTACCTTAACCACTAAACTATCTCTCCAGCCCTAAATTTAACTCTTTAAAAAATATTTGGGGAGCTGTAAAGATGGCTTAGTGATTAAGGGATTTGTCTGCAAAGCCAAAGGACCCAGGTTTGATTCTCCAGGACCCACATAAGCCAGATGCATAAGGTGGCACATGTGTCTAGAGTTTGCAGTGGCTGGAGGCCCTGGTGTGCCCATTCTCTCTCTCTACATGCCTCTTTCTCTCTCTCACAAGTAAGTTAAATAAATAAATATTTAAAAATTTGTTCCTGAGCAATTTCTTCACTGAGAGTTTTTTTTTCTTTAATATATAACTTTATGTATTTGCAAGCAGAGAGAGATAGACAGAAAGAATGGGTGCACCAGGAGCTCCAGCTACTGCAGACACCAGATGCATGCACGTGCCACTTTGTGCATCTGGCTATGCATTGGTACTGGGGAATTGAACTTGGGTTGTTAGGCTATGCAGTTAAGTGCTTTAACTGCTGAGCAATCTCTCCATCCCTAAATTTAACTCTTAATTCATTCTTTCCTACTGTTAGATCTAGTGAATAAATATGATTTATTTAACTCCTATATTTTGTCTATAGGTATTTTTGGTTTTCTTGGATTATTTGTGAATAATGCATGGCCAGGTTTATCTTGGTCTATTTTCCTTGCTTGTTGCACTAGCTTAGCCCTCAGTTACATTGGTAAATAGAAATGATTAATGTAGTTATCATATTTCTTCTCTAAAGAGTGCTTTATTTATTTTCACCATTAGGAATAATAATTTCTACGATAAAATAGGTGCTCTATCAGATTAAATAAGAATGTTTCTATTCCTAGTCTGGTGAGATTTATTTGAAGAATAGTTTTTTTTTTTTTTTTTTTTTTTTTTTTGGTTTTTCAAGGTAGGGTCTCACTCTAGCCCAGGCTGACCTGGAATTCACTATGGAGTCTCAGGGTGGCCCTTGAACTCACAGTGATTCTCCTACCTCTGCCTCCCGAGTGCTGGTTTTAAAGGCGTGCGCCACCACACCCAGCTGAAGAATAGTTTTTAAGTTTAAGATGAGTTTATACGTTTTCAAGTTGTTTTCTCTGCCTGCATTGATAGTGATATCATGTGATATTCTTGTTGAGTATTAAGGTGGTGGCTTGGAGTTCTCAAGTTGTGAGTGTGCTAATGCTTGCCACTGTTACCTCAGCTTTCCACTATTACCTCAGAATTTCCCATTGTTGGCTCAGTTTCTCCACTATTACCTCAGAATTTCCCACTGTTAGTTCAGCTTCCTACTATTACCTCAGAATTTCCCATTGTTAGCTCAGCTTTCCCACTATTACCTCAGAATTTCCCACTGTTAGCTCAGGCTTTCTATGGTTTTGGTGAGTACTCCTATAAAGGCTGCAGATCTGTTGTCAGATTTTTTTTCACAGTCATCTGCTGGGTTCCTCAGGATCCATGTACAAACTCTAGATGCTCAAGTCTCATATCCATGCTTGCATACATTCTTTGTACCACCATGCCCAGCTTTTCTTGTTTTCTATTTTAACTGCTGTTTTTCTTGGTTTGGGATTCAGGTAGTTTTTTCCCCCCCCCCCCTGAGGTAGGGTCTCACTCTAGCCTAGGCTGACCTGGAATTCACTATGCAGTCTCAGGATGGCCTGGAACTCACGGTGATCCTCCTACCTCTGCCTCCTGAGTGAGTGCTGGGATTAAAGGCATGCACCATCACGCCTGACAATTGGTTGCTTTAGATAATCTGTTGATCGTTGTTTTTTAGACATTTTAATTTAATGTTAGAAGTATCAGATGATAATTAAATATTAAATGCATAACTAATACTTGAAACTTTAATGTTTAAATCTGTTGAATATTTTACACAGCAAATATTGCAGTCAGGTTCTCATTGCTGCTAGAAATCACCCAACCAAGAGCATCTTGTGGGAAAAAGAGGTTTATTTTGGCTTACAGGCTCAAGGAGAAGCTCCACAATGGCAGGGGAAAATGACAACATGAGCAGAGGGTGGACATCACCCCCTGGCCAACATAAGATGGACAATAGCAACATGAGAGTGTGTCAAACACTGGCAAGGAGAAACTGGCTATAACACCCATAAGTCTGCCTGCAACAATACAGTGCCTCCAGGAGGCTTTAATTTCCAATTGCCATCAGCTGGGGAGACTAGCATTCAGAATACCTAAATTTATGGGGGACACCACATTCCACCCCTGGCCCCCATAAACTGTTAACCATTCATGATGTAAAATGCAATGCATTCAGTCCAACTTTAAAAGTCCCCATAGTTTTTATCAATACCAATGATGTTCATATATCCTCATAGTCCAAGATCTTTTAACTGAGCCATAATACCAAAAAATCCCCCCAAAACCCATAATGGCACAGAATAAACATTCATACTGCAAAAGATGGCATTGGGCATAGCAAAGAAACATTCAACCAACATAAGATTTAAACAGGGAAAACATCAAACTTTGTAACTTCAAGTCCAACAACACTAGCCAAGGACAAATCTCCAAGTCCCAATAATTCTAACGAGCAACAAGTCTTCTGGCATTCCAATTATGCCCCTCCAGCTAGGCTACTCACAGACCTGAGAAAACTTCATCCAGGGCAGCAGCTCTCCTTGGCAGCCCATCTCATGGTCCCGGCATCTCTACTGGGTCTCTACTGCAACCCATGGTTCATCCTCATGGCCCTATGGTGTCTCCATTCAGTCTTCCAGCAAACCTGCATCATACTGCCCATAGCCATTTCCAAAACACGAGACTGTGTTGCAAACTCAATGACCCTGTCTTTCCTGAATTTCTTATACTCTACAATACCAGGTAGAGTGCCAATTTGTTAATCCAGGGGGGGGGGGGGGAATAAAGCAGACATGGAAAAACAGGACACTCCTTGAGCACTCAGACCCCTTCCAAAGAGTCTACAGTCTTCCTGTTGCCCTGGTGCAGGTCAGCTGGTCCAATCTCAAAGGTTATAATCTCTTAATTGTAGCTGAATGGGCATCTATTTTGGCCCAAAGTTTTCATTTTTTTTTTTCCTGTGCCATATCCCTCTGCTCACACCAGTTCATTTCTACGCAAAGCAACCCTGTGCAACTTCTCAGGACATGGGCATAACAGCAAGCTTCTCACACAAACTGCTAGCCCAGTCCAAGCAAAGCTCTTTCTCACCCTCATAAGCCAAACCTCACAGTCCATAGTTCTTACTGCATTCAGGTCTTTCAACTCTGACCAGAATAGTCCATCAAGCTGTACTTATAGCACTGCAAAGCATCTCTTAGGCCAGGGTTTTAAATCCTTCTACATTCCTCTTGAAAATCAGCTCCAAAAGGCCAAAGCCACACAGTCAGTTGTCTAGCAGCAATCCTACTCCTCAGTACTACTTTACTGTTGCACTCAAGTTCGCATTGCTGGTAGAAATCACCCAACCAAGAGCAGCTTGTGGGAAAAAGAGATTTATTTTGGCTTACAGGCTCGAGGGGGACGCTCCACGGTGGCAGGGGAAAATGATGGCATGATTAGAGGGTGGATATCACCCCCTGGCCAACATAAGATGGACAATAGCAACAGAAGAGTGTGCCAAACACTGGCAAGAGGAAACTGCCTATAATACCCACAACCCTGCCCCCAACAATACACTCCCTCCAGGAGGCTTTAATTTCTAATTGCCATCAGCTGGGGAGTCTAGCATTCAGAATACCTAAGTTTATGGGGACACCTGAATCAAACCACCGCAGTATGTTAGCTTATTTTCTTGAATATTTTGTGGTCCTTGATTTTCAGATCAATTTTAATTACACATTTAATTTTTTAAAACTTTTTTTGACAACTTCCTTAATTATAGACAACAAAGCATGATTAATTTCCTTCCCTTCCCTTCTTCCCCCTTCAAAAATCCATTCTCCATCATATTCCCTTCCTCCATTACTCTCTCTTTTCTTTTGATATCATCATCTTTTCCTCCTATTTTTTTTTTTTTTTTTTTTTTTTTGGTTTTTCGAGGTAGGGTCTTACTCAAGCTCAGGCTGACCTGGAATTCACTATGGAGTCTCAGGGTGGCCTCGAACTCATGGCGATCCTCCTACCTCTGCCTCCCAAGTGCTGGGATTAAAGGCGTGCGCCACCATGCCCGGCTTTTCCTCCTATTTTGAGGGTCTTGAGAAGGTAGTGCTAGACACTGAGAGGTTATGGATATTGAGGCCAATTTGTGTCTGAATGATTGCATTGTAAGCAGTCTTACCCTTCCTTTGGTTCTTACATTCTTTCTACTACCACTTCTTCCATGGACCCTGTGCCTTGGAAAGTATGATAGAAATGTTTCAGGGCTGAATTCTCCTCTGTCACTTCTCAGCACTGTGGTACCATTTGGGTTATCCCAGTGGTTGTCGACATCTGAAACAAGAAGCTTCTCTAACCATAAGTGAGAATAGCATTAATATATGGTTATGAAAGTTAAGAAAAGTGCTTACAGCACAGTTTGGTGAGCATAATGTATGCATTTAGCCAGACAAGGGCAGGGGTTACACTCCTAGGGCTCATGACCGCCCCCGCCATGGACTTTTGATTAAGTTTTAGAATGAGCCTTCAGTCCAATTATAGAGTGTTTTCTGCCATATGAGACTGCCCAATATTGCACCCATTTGATCATTTGGCCTGGCTGGACAAACTTAAGGCTTACAGTGTCCATTGTTTTCCCTGCTGATGATTTCTCTATCCCATAGGCCTGCATGCAGTGTAGCTTTTTCCAGCTTTCTGCCAACTGATCTACAGGGAGGAGGTTTTTAGCTTAGCTTCCACTTGATATCTCAGTGATCATAAAGCCCAGGCATGTGGAGTCTTCAGCAATGGGGTCTTACCATCTTTTTCTGGTGGAAAACCAAGCGCCTTTGCAATGGTCTGTAATGTTTTGGGGGCATCAGGGACCTCCCTGGCCAACAACTCACTGGAAGGTATCCCATCCCTGGTGCTGACAATTTTCTAGTAATAATCTCTGGCTTCTGGATGCACCATTGTTCAAAAAAGTAGGTTTCCATATGAGTTATTCATACCTTCTTAGATTTTGATTAGCCCCCCCTTCCTTTACTCAGTCTCTTCCCCTGACTTCACTTAGGCCTTTAAACCCCCAGTAATCTTTTCTTCTACTTACAGATATACAATACCATCCCCTTAAGTCCTCACCTCTCCTCCCTCCCTTATAGCCCCTTTCTAGCTTACTGGCCTCTACTACCAAGTTTTATTCCAACTTACATATAAGTCCAAACATTTGTATCATTTGTTTTCTTGATGATTGTCATTCTGAAAGGAGTGAGATGGAATCTCAAAGTAGTTTTAATTTGCATTTCCCTGATGGCTAATGATATAGATTATTTTTTTAGAGTTTATATGCCATCTTTATTTCTTTTTAAGAACTTTCTATTTAGTTCCATAGCCTATTTTTTAAATTTTATTTATGAGAGAGAGAAAGGCAGATAGGGAATTGGGTGCTCCAGGGCCTCTAGCTACTGCAGGTGAACTACAGATACATGTGCCACCTTGTGCACCTGGATTACATGGGTGCAGGAAAATTGAACCTGGTTCCTTTGGCTTTTCAGGCAAGTGCCTTAACTGCCAAACTGTCTCTTCAGCCCCCATAGCCCATTTTTTAATTGGGTTGTTTGATTTCTTACTTTTTACTATTTTGAATTCTTCGTTTGTCCTGGATATTAATCCTCTGTCTGATGTATAGCTGGCAAAAATTTTCTCCCATTCTGTAGGTTGCCTCTTTGCTTTATTCATAGTGTCTTTTGTTGTGTAAAAGCTGTGTAATTTTATGAGTTCCCAGTGGTTGATTAGTGGTTTTATTTCCTGAACAACTGGGCTTATAGTCAGAAAGTTGTTGTCTAGGCCAATATGTTGAAGTGTTTCCCTTTTTCCTCTAGTAGTTTTAGAGTTTCAGGTCTGATATTAAGTTCTTTGATCCATTTGGGCTTGATTCTTGTGCATGGAGAGAGATAAGGATCTATTTTCATCCTTCTACATATAGATATCCAGTTCTCCCAATACCATTTGTTAAAGAGGTGGTCTTTTCTCCAGTAAATATTTTTGGCATTTTTTGTTGAAAATTAGATGACCGCAGCTGCCTGGATTAACATCTGGGTCCTCTATTCTGTTCCATTGATCTGTGTCTGTCTTTGTACCAATACCATGCTTTTTCTGTTATTGTGGCTCTGTAGTATAGCTTTAAATCAGGTATTGTGATAGCACCAGCCTTATTTAATTTTAATTTAAATTTTTTGTTTTTTCAAGGTAGTTAGCCCAGGCTGATCTGGAATTCACTGTGGAGTCTCAGGGTGGCCTTGAACTCACGGCAATTCTCCTACCTCTGCCTCCCGAGTGCTGGGATTAAAGGCGTGCACCACCACGCCCGGCAACCAGCCTTATTTTTGTTGCTCAAAATTGTTTTGGCTATTTGAGTTTTTTCTTTTTCTTTTTTTTTTTTTTGTGCTTCCAAATGAATTTTAGGATTTTTTCTATTTCTATGAGGAATGCCATTGGAATTTTAATGGGGATTACATTAAATGTGTAGATTGCCTTTGTAAGATTGACATTTTCACAGTATTAGTTCTTTCAACCCAAGAACATGGAATGTCTTCATTTCCTAGTGTCTTTTGCAATTTCTGTCTTGAGTGTTTTAAAGTTTTCATTGTAGAGATCCTTCATTTCCTTGGTGAAGTTTATTCTAAGGTACTTTATTACTTTTTCGAGGCAATTGTGCATGGGACTGATTCCCTAATTTTTTCCTCAGTATGTTTGTTGTTAGTATATAGGAAGGCTACTGTTGCAGTCAGGTTTGCATTGCTGGTAGAAATCACTCAACCAAGAGCAGCTTGTGGGAAAAAAGAGGTTTATTTTGGCTTACAGACTCAAGGGGGGAGTTCCATGATGGCAGGGGAAAATAATGACATGAGCAGAGGGTGGGCATCAGGTGGACCATAGCAACAGGAGAGTGTGCCAAACACTGACAAGGGGAAACTGGCTATAACACCCATAAGCCTGCCCCTGATAATACACTGCCTCCAAGAGGTGTTAACTCCCAGATCTTCATCAGCTGGGAACCTAGCATTCAGAACACCTAAGTTTATGGGGGACACCTGAATCAAACCACCATATTCCACCTCTGGCCCCCATAAACTGTTAACCATCCATGATGTAAAATGCAATGCATTCAGTCCAACTTTAAAAGTCCCCATAGTTTTTATCAATCCTAATGATGTTCAAACATCCCGATAATCCAAGATCTTTTAACTGAGCCATAATACCAAAATCCCCCCCCCCCAAAAAAAAACACATAATGGCACAGAATAAACATGCACACTGCAAAAGATTGCCTTGGGCATAGCAAAGAAATATTCAGCCAATATAAGATTTTAAAACAATCAGGGAAAACATGAAACTCTGTAGCTTCAAGTCCAGCAACTCTAGTCAGTGACAACTCTTCAAGTCTGCTAATTCTAACCAGCAACAAGTTTCTGGCATTCCAATTCCGCCCCTCCAGCTAGGCTACTCACAGTCCTGGAAAACTTCATGGGGGCCAGCAGCTGTCCTTGGCAGCCATCTCATGGTTCTGGCATCTCTACTGGTTCTCCACTGCAACTCACAGTTCATCCTCATGGCCCCATGGGGTCTCCAGTCATCCAGCAAACCTGTATCATACTGCCCATGGGCATTTCCAAAACACAAGACTGTTGCAAACTCAGTGACCCTCTCTTTCCTGCATTTCTTATACTCTACATACCAGGTAGGGTGCCAATTTGTTAATACAGGGGGGAATAAAGCAGATTTTGAAGAACAGGACACTCTTTGAGCACTCAGGCCCCTTCAAGAGAGTCTACAGTCCTCCTTTTGCCCCAGTGCAGGTCAGTTGGCCCAATCTCAAAGGTTGTAGTCTCTCAATTGCAGCTGAACGGGCAGCAATTCACCCAAAGATTTTTCTTTCTGTGCCATATCCTTCTGCTCACACCACTTCATTTCTACACAAAGCAACCCTGCACAACTTCTCAGGACATCGGCATAATAGCAAGCTTCTCACACAAACTGCTAGCCCAGTCCAAGCAAAGCTCTTTCTCACCCTCATAAGCCAAACCTCACAGTCCATAGTTCTTACTGCATTCAGGTCTTTCAACTCTGACCAGAATATTACATGAAGCTGTACTTACAGCACTGCAAGGCATCTCTTAGGCCAGGGTTTCGAATCCTTCCGCATTTCTCTTGAAAATCAGCTCCAAAAGGCCAAAGTCACACAGTCAGTTGTCTAGCAGCAATCCCACTCCTTGGTACCACTCTACTGTTGCAGTCAGGTTCGCATTGCTGGTAGAAGTCACCCAACCAAGAGCAGCTTGTGGGAAAAAAGAGGTTTATTTTGTCTTACAGGCTCGGGGGGGGGGGGGGAGCTTCATGATGGCAGGGGAAAATGACGACATGAGCAGAGGGTGGACATCATCCCCTGGCCAACATAAGGTGGACCATAGCAACAGGAGTGTGCCAAACACTGACAAGGGGAAACTGGCTATAACACCCATAAGCCCGCCCCTAACAATACACTGCCTCCAGAAGGTGTTAATTCCCCAATCCCCATCAGCCTGGAACTTAGCATTCAGAACAACTAAGTTTATGGGGACACCTGAATCAAACCAACACTGCTACTGATTTCTGTGTGTTTATTTTGTATCCTGCTATGTTGCGAAAATTGTTTTTCAGCTCTCTAACAGTGTGCTGGTAGAGTCTTTTGGTCCTTTATGTATAGAATCATATCATCTGCACATAATGATAAATTGATTTCTTCATTTCCAATTTGTATCTGTTTCATGTGTGTCTCTTGCCTTATTACTATAGCTAAAACTTTCAGTACTATATTAAATAAAAGTAGGAAGAGTGGACACCCTTATCTTCTTCCTGATTTTAGTGGAAAATCTACAAGTTTTTCCCCATTTAGTATTATGTTGGGTGTAGGTTTATTATAAATAGCCTTTATTATGTTGAGATATGTTGCTTTTATTCCCAGTTTCTGTAGGACTTTTATCATGAAGGGATGTTGGATTTTGTCAAATACATTTTCTTCATATATTGAGATGATCATGTGATTTTTGTCCTTCAGTCCATTTATATAGTGTATTACATTATTTATTTTTGTAGGTTGAACTGTCCCTGCATCTCTTAGATAAAGCCTACTTAGGGTGAATGATCTGTTTGAAATATTCTTGTATTGTTTGCAAATATTTTGTTTAGAAATTTTGCATCTGTGTTCATGAGGGAAATTGGTCTGTAATTTTCTTTTTTTCTGTCTTTGTCTGCTTTTGGTATCAGGGTAATGCTATAGAAGAGTTTGGTAGCATTCCTTTTTTTATTTTATGGAAAAGTTTGAGAAGCATTGGTTAGATCTTCTGTGAAGGTCTGGTAAAATTCACCAGTGAATCCATCTAGACTTGGACTTTTTTTTTTTTTTTTTGAGATAGGGTCTCTCTTTAGCCCAGGCTGACCTGGAATTTACTATGTAGTCTCAGGGTGGCCTTGAACTCACAGTGATCCTTCTACTTCTCCCTCCGAAGTGCTGGGATTTAAGTTGTGCACCACCATGCCCAGCTTCTGAACTTTTCTTAGTTGGGAGATTTTTGATAACTGCTTGGATTGCTTGGATGTCTGTACTTGTTACAGGTCTATTTAAATGGATTACCTCATCTTGATTTAATTTCGGTTAGGTCATATAAATCTAGAAAATCATCCATTTCTTTCAGATTTTCAAACTTAGAGGTATATATATTCTTAAAGTATGTCCTTATGATTTTTTGAATTTCTTTAGTATCTGTTGTACTGGTGCCTTTTTCATCTTAAATTTATTAATTTGTGTCTCTTCTCTCTTTCTTTTGTTCAGATTTGCTAAGGGTTCATCATCCATCTTATTTATCCTTGAAAAGAACCAACTCTTTGTTTCAGTGTTTCTTTGTATTGGTTTTCTTTTTTTCTTTTGTTTCTATTTTGTTAATTTCTGCCCTAATCTTTATTATTTCTTCCTGTCTACTGTTTTTTGGTTTGTCTTATTCTTCTTTTTCCAAAACCTTAAAGTGAATCATTAAGTTGTTGATGTGTGATCTAATTTCTTAATATAGACACTTAAAGCTGTAAGTTTCTCTCTTAGGCCCGCCTTCAGTGTGTCTCAAAGGTTTTGGTATGTTGTATTCTCATTATCATTTGAGTCTATGAATTTTTTTGATTTCTGTTTTGGTTTCTTCAATGACCCATTCATCATTTAGTAGCATACTGTTTAGTTTCCATGATTTTGTGTATACTAAAGTTTTTTTTTGTTGGTTTTTAGTTTAATCCTATTGTGATTAGATAGAGTACAAGGAATTATTTCAATTTTCCTGTAGTTGTTAAGATTTGCTTTGTGTCCTAACATATGGTCTATTTTAGAGAATGTTCCATGTGTATCATGCAGTATTTGGGTTGAATGTTCTATAGATAATTGGTTAGGTCCAATTGTTCTATGATATCATTTAATCCAGATGCCTTAGTGGTCATATATTCCTTTAGCCTGTTTTTGTTGTGGAATGTCCTTATTTCTCTGTCAATTTGGATGGATAGCTTTGCTGGATAAAGTAATCTTGGTTGACAGTTGTTATCTTTCTTAAGTTAGAATACATTATTCAAAGCCTTTCTGGCTTTTAAAGTTTGCATTGAGTAATAATCTGCTGTTATCCTGATGAGCTTCCCTTTATAAGTGACTTGATGTTTCTCTCTAACTGCTTTCAATATATTTTCTTTGGTTTGTCTGTTTATTACTTTATTTTTAATTTATTTTTGTATTTTTTATTTTAGAGAGAGAGGGGGGGGCAGAGAGAGAGAATTTGCACACCTGGGCCTCTGCCACTGCAATTGAACTCCAGATGCTTACGCCACCTAGTGGGCATGTGCAACCTTGAACTTGCCTCACCTTTGCATCTGGCTTAAATGGGATCTGGAGAGTAGAACATGGGTCCTTAGGCTGTGCAGGCAAGCACCTTAACCACTAAGCAATCTCTCAGGCCCTAGCAGTTTAATTATAACATGGTGAGGAGAGGTTCTTTCCTGGTTTTGTCTGTTTGGTGGTCTAAAGGCTTCCTGTATCTGCATTGGCATGTCTTTCCCTACTTGGGGGCAATTTTCTTCTTTGATTTTGTTGAAAACACCTACTGTGCCTTTGGAGTTAAATTTTTCTACTTCTACTATATCCTGAATTCTTTTGTTTGATTTCTTCATAGTGTCCTGAATATCTTGAAATTCCCATTCATGCCTTTTTATTAGTTTGTCTTTCTCTTTGTTGAACTGTATTAGATTGCTGAACTGTATTAGATCTGCCACCTGGTTTTCTAGTTTAGATATTATGTTCTCTCCTTGATTCATTCTATTGGTGAGACTTTTTACAGTGTTTTATTTGACTTTTTGTGTTTTTCATTTCTAGTATTTCTAATTGGTTTTTCTTCAGTAGTTCTATTTCATTACTCCTGTCTTTTGTTTACCTCCTTATTTCATTAAGTTGGTTTCCTGTGTTCTCCTTTAGGTGTTTGTTTCCTTCTGTGATTCCTTCTTTTATTTCTTTGAACATAGTTATAATCATTCTTTTGAAATCTTAGGCATTTCATCTAAATCAGTTGCACTGGAGGTCATTTCTGATGGATTTATCATTTTTGGTGGAATTATATTGTCTTGAATTTTGTGTTTCTTATAGTCTAATGTAGAGATTTTTTGCATTTTAGGTTAATTTGATGCTTGTGTTTTCTAATTATCTGCAGTATTCTTAGATGTGTAAATCTGACACTATATGTCTTCAGGGTAGGAGCTTAAGGTGCCAGGTGTGGCTCTTAAATGGTTCCCAGAGTAGCAGCAGAAGTACTCCTAGGTGGTGGGTTTGCCTGCTCTACAAGTATTCTTGTGGGCCTAGTGGAGCGAAATACCAGCAAAGTCTGAAATTCAACTCAGCAATATACATATTCAATCAAAACCAGCATGGAGTATTTCTGTAAGAGTGGGTATTAAACAGATATCTAACAAAGTCAAAACCCCTAAGGGTGTGTGTTGCCCAACACCCTTAATCCTGTCAACTGGGAGGCTGAGATTTCTGGTCTGTAAAGGGTTCCAAGTCAATTTAGTGCTGAGTGAGAAGACAAAGGCACTATAAATCAGGAAGCAAAAAAGACAATCCCAAAATACAGTTCATTTGTGAATGACAAAGCTGACTATCAATCAAATCTAACACATAACCTGCTGTGACATAGAAGGTATGATTAGCACTTCCTGTACCAGGCTTTGGGGCAGGTAATGACTGGGTATAAATAGGCCCTCTCACCTTTTGTGATGGCTTTGGTCTCACCTATGCTGCATGCCTGCTTGGGTCCCTCTTTACCGTATTTTGAACTGGCTAGGCTGGCTGGATTAGTGGGTCATCACCTGTGCTGGGTGCTCTGTAGCTGAATTCCCTTCTCCAGATCTCCAGTGATGGGAGAGAAGGCTTTGGATGGGGCCTGAAGTTGTATCGGAGCTCTATAGCTGGTTGCCATGATCCTCTTCCTCACCAGCTGCTCAGCTGGTCCCTATTGTCTTCTCCTTCAGCCTTCTTGACTTTGTGAGGAGGCTGGTGTGAGTGGAAAATCCCTTTACCTGGTTTATTCTGCAGCTCAGGGAGAGCCACATGGCCATGCAGACCAGCGCCGCTGTTGGAGCTGATTCTGGCTGGTTGCCTGCTTTCTAGAAGTTCTGGGTCTTTCCTGCTTCTCTGCTGAGATTGATAATTCCTTATACACCTTTACTTTTTGGTAGAAAAAGTGTATTTTGCTCTTTTTTTGCTTATTCTCCACTCCCCAGGCTGCTTTGATGTGGGCACTATAGTACCATCCTTTCCAGAAGTCCACAAATTTGTTTTATTAATCCTTCATTTTCCCCAGATGGATGGATTGTTTCCATTTTTTAAAAAAATATTTATTTATTTATTTGAGAGAGAGAGAGAAAAGAAAAGGCAGATGGAGAGAATGGGCATGCCAGGGTCTCTAGTCCCTACAGACAAATTTCAGATGCATGCTCCATTTGTACATCTGACTTTATGTGGGTACTGGAGAATCGAACCCAGGTCCTTAGGCTTTGTAGGCAAGCACCTTAACTCCTAAGCCATCTATCCAGCCTCTGTTTCTGTTTATGTCAGGGATCTAGATTCCTAGGTTGGGATTACTTTAACTTCTCTTGACTGTCCAGCTTTACTAATGGGGTTTTAGTTTGAGTACCCCAAACTCACTGAGGGTAGAGCTCTGGGCCTAGTTGTCCTGCTGTTAGGAAGCCCTTCAGAGACTACAGGTCCTCACTTTCCCAGAGAGGATGTTTTGATACTTTCATGTCCAAAAATTCTACAGCAGTGAGGGTGTTATTAGTGATACATTACCAATTACACAAACTTAGTTGCCTGTGCAGAGGAGGACACACACACACACACACACACACACACACACGTGAAAGCTATATAAAACTTTCACTTGGCATAGTAACTAGGGGTGCATAATGAACTTGTGTTTCTTTTGTTTATTCTGTATCTCTGTCTCTGGATTTAGAAGTTAGGTTGTAATTTGTATATTTCATTGTGGGCTCTAAGAAACTTCATTACTGCTTTCAACATTTATGCCATCCACATAAAATGGTTTATGATGGATTGGAGGTGAATTCTCATCAATGTGTAAATAATTGGGAAAGGCTTCCTTTAGAAAAGGTGGAATTATCAAGATGTTAAATTACAAAAGGTAGACATGTTCTGTAAATAAGAAATGGATTGGAAGGAAGTAGAGGATAGATTTATGGCATGGAGAGGATTATATAAAGAGGCTGCATCTTGCTTTGTAAGACAGCTGAATTGAAAGGGAAACTCTGGAATTGGAAACAGTATATTGGTTTTTCGAGGTAGGGTCTCACTCTAGTCCAGGCTGACCTGGAACTACTATGTAGTCTCAGGGTGGCCTTGAATTGCTTGGATGTCTGTATTTGTTACAGGTCTATTTAAATGGATTACCTCATCTTGATTTAATTTCGGTTAGGTCATATAAATCTAGAAAATCATCCATTTCTTTCAGATTTTCAAACTTAGAGGTATATATATTCTTAAAGTATGTCCTTATGATTTTTTGAATTTCTTTAGTATCTGTTGTACTGGTGCCTTTTTCATCTTAAATTTATTAATTTGTGTCTCTTCTCTCTTTCTTTTGTTCAGATTTGCTAAGGGTTCATCATCCATCTTATTTATCCTTGAAAAGAACCAACTCTTTGTTTCAGTGTTTCTTTGTATTGGTTTTCTTTTTTTCTTTTGTTTCTATTTTGTTAATTTCTGCCCTAATCTTTATTATTTCTTCCTGTCTACTGTTTTTTGGTTTGTCTTATTCTTCTTTTTCCAAAACCTTAAAGTGAATCATTAAGTTGTTGATGTGTGATCTAATTTCTTAATATAGACACTTAAAGCTGTAAGTTTCTCTCTTAGGCCCGCCTTCAGTGTGTCTCAAAGGTTTTGGTATGTTGTATTCTCATTATCATTTGAGTCTATGAATTTTTTTGATTTCTGTTTTGGTTTCTTCAATGACCCATTCATCATTTAGTAGCATACTGTTTAGTTTCCATGATTTTGTGTATACTAAAGTTTTTTTTTGTTGGTTTTTAGTTTAATCCTATTGTGATTAGATAGAGTACAAGGAATTATTTCAATTTTCCTGTAGTTGTTAAGATTTGCTTTGTGTCCTAACATATGGTCTATTTTAGAGAATGTTCCATGTGTATCATGCAGTATTTGGGTTGAATGTTCTATAGATAATTGGTTAGGTCCAATTGTTCTATGATATCATTTAATCCAGATGCCTTAGTGGTCATATATTCCTTTAGCCTGTTTTTGTTGTGGAATGTCCTTATTTCTCTGTCAATTTGGATGGATAGCTTTGCTGGATAAAGTAATCTTGGTTGACAGTTGTTATCTTTCTTAAGTTAGAATACATTATTCAAAGCCTTTCTGGCTTTTAAAGTTTGCATTGAGTAATAATCTGCTGTTATCCTGATGAGCTTCCCTTTATAAGTGACTTGATGTTTCTCTCTAACTGCTTTCAATATATTTTCTTTGGTTTGTCTGTTTATTACTTTATTTTTAATTTATTTTTGTATTTTTTATTTTAGAGAGAGAGGGGGGGCAGAGAGAGAGAATTTGCACACCTGGGCCTCTGCCACTGCAATTGAACTCCAGATGCTTACGCCACCTAGTGGGCATGTGCAACCTTGAACTTGCCTCACCTTTGCATCTGGCTTAAATGGGATCTGGAGAGTAGAACATGGGTCCTTAGGCTGTGCAGGCAAGCACCTTAACCACTAAGCAATCTCTCAGGCCCTAGCAGTTTAATTATAACATGGTGAGGAGAGGTTCTTTCCTGGTTTTGTCTGTTTGGTGGTCTAAAGGCTTCCTGTATCTGCATTGGCATGTCTTTCCCTACTTGGGGGCAATTTTCTTCTTTGATTTTGTTGAAAACACCTACTGTGCCTTTGGAGTTAAATTTTTCTACTTCTACTATATCCTGAATTCTTTTGTTTGATTTCTTCATAGTGTCCTGAATATCTTGAAATTCCCATTCATGCCTTTTTATTAGTTTGTCTTTCTCTTTGTTGAACTGTATTAGATTGCTGAACTGTATTAGATCTGCCACCTGGTTTTCTAGTTTAGATATTATGTTCTCTCCTTGATTCATTCTATTGGTGAGACTTTTTACAGTGTTTTATTTGACTTTTTGTGTTTTTCATTTCTAGTATTTCTAATTGGTTTTTCTTCAGTAGTTCTATTTCATTACTCCTGTCTTTTGTTTACCTCCTTATTTCATTAAGTTGGTTTCCTGTGTTCTCCTTTAGGTGTTTGTTTCCTTCTGTGATTCCTTCTTTTATTTCTTTGAACATAGTTATAATCATTCTTTTGAAATCTTAGGCATTTCATCTAAATCAGTTGCACTGGAGGTCATTTCTGATGGATTTATCATTTTTGGTGGAATTATATTGTCTTGAATTTTGTGTTTCTTATAGTCTAATGTAGAGATTTTTTGCATTTTAGGTTAATTTGATGCTTGTGTTTTCTAATTATCTGCAGTATTCTTAGATGTGTAAATCTGACACTATATGTCTTCAGGGTAGGAGCTTAAGGTGCCAGGTGTGGCTCTTAAATGGTTCCCAGAGTAGCAGCAGAAGTACTCCTAGGTGGTGGGTTTGCCTGCTCTACAAGTATTCTTGTGGGCCTAGTGGAGCGAAATACCAGCAAAGTCTGAAATTCAACTCAGCAATATACATATTCAATCAAAACCAGCATGGAGTATTTCTGTAAGAGTGGGTATTAAACAGATAATCTAACAAAGTCAAAACCCCTAAGGGTGTGTGTTGCCCAACACCCTTAATCCTGTCAACTGGGAGGCTGAGATTTCTGGTCTGTAAAGGGTTCCAAGTCAATTTAGTGCTGAGTGAGAAGACAAAGGCACTATAAATCAGGAAGCAAAAAAGACAATCCCAAAATACAGTTCATTTGTGAATGACAAAGCTGACTATCAATCAAATCTAACACATAACCTGCTGTGACATAGAAGGTATGATTAGCACTTCCTGTACCAGGCTTTGGGGCAGGTAATGACTGGGTATAAATAGGCCCTCTCACCTTTTGTGATGGCTTTGGTCTCACCTATGCTGCATGCCTGCTTGGGTCCCTCTTTACCGTATTTTGAACTGGCTAGGCTGGCTGGATTAGTGGGTCATCACCTGTGCTGGGTGCTCTGTAGCTGAATTCCCTTCTCCAGATCTCCAGTGATGGGAGAGAAGGCTTTGGATGGGGCCTGAAGTTGTATCGGAGCTCTATAGCTGGTTGCCATGATCCTCTTCCTCACCAGCTGCTCAGCTGGTCCCTATTGTCTTCTCCTTCAGCCTTCTTGACTTTGTGAGGAGGCTGGTGTGAGTGGAAAATCCCTTTACCTGGTTTATTCTGCAGCTCAGGGAGAGCCACATGGCCATGCAGACCAGCGCCGCTGTTGGAGCTGATTCTGGCTGGTTGCCTGCTTTCTAGAAGTTCTGGGTCTTTCCTGCTTCTCTGCTGAGATTGATAATTCCTTATACACCTTTACTTTTTGGTAGAAAAGTGTATTTTGCTCTTTTTTTGCTTATTCTCCACTCCCCAGGCTGCTTTGATGTGGGCACTATAGTACCATCCTTTCCAGAAGTCCACAAATTTGTTTTATTAATCCTTCATTTTCCCCAGATGGATGGATTGTTTCCATTTTTTAAAAAAATATTTATTTATTTATTTGAGAGAGAGAGAGAAAGAAAAGGCAGATGGAGAGAATGGGCATGCCAGGGTCTCTAGTCCCTACAGACAAATTTCAGATGCATGCTCCATTTGTACATCTGACTTTATGTGGGTACTGGAGAATCGAACCCAGGTCCTTAGGCTTTGTAGGCAAGCACCTTAACTCCTAAGCCATCTATCCAGCCTCTGTTTCTGTTTATGTCAGGGATCTAGATTCCTAGGTTGGGATTACTTTAACTTCTCTTGACTGTCCAGCTTTACTAATGGGGTTTTAGTTTGAGTACCCCAAACTCACTGAGGGTAGAGCTCTGGGCCTAGTTGTCCTGCTGTTAGGAAGCCCTTCAGAGACTACAGGTCCTCACTTTCCCAGAGAGGATGTTTTGATACTTTCATGTCCAAAAATTCTACAGCAGTGAGGGTGTTATTAGTGATACATTACCAATTACACAAACTTAGTTGCCTGTGCAGAGGAGGACACACACACACACACACACACACGTGAAAGCTATATAAAACTTTCACTTGGCATAGTAACTAGGGGTGCATAATGAACTTGTGTTTCTTTTGTTTATTCTGTATTCTCTGTCTCTGGATTTAGAAGTTAGGTTGTAATTTGTATATTTCATTGTGGGCTCTAAGAAACTTCATTACTGCTTTCAACATTTATGCCATCCACATAAAATGGTTTATGATGGATTGGAGGTGAATTCTCATCAATGTGTAAATAATTGGGAAAGGCTTCCTTTAGAAAAGGTGGAATTATCAAGATGTTAAATTACAAAAGGTAGACATGTTCTGTAAATAAGAAATGGATTGGAAGGAAGTAGAGGATAGATTTATGGCATGGAAGAGGATTATATAAAGAGAGCTGCATCTTGCCTTTGTAAGACAGCTGAATTGAAAGGGAAGCTCTGGAATTGGAAACAGTATATTGGTTTTTCGAGGTAGGGTCTCACTCTAGTCCAGGCTGACCTGGAACTCACTATGTAGTCTCAGGGTGGCCTCGAACTCATGGCGAGTCACCTACCTTTGCCTCCTGAGTGCTGGGATTAAAGGCGTGCACCACCACGCCTGGCAGAAACAGTAATTTTTAAATGTAGTGAGTTATGGAGATGTTCCAGTGTTCTGGTGAAGTAAGTGATCCAGTTAAGGCTGCCCGCCCAGGTCACACACAGTTCCAGGCAGCATGGGAGCAGCCCTTTCTGTTTGCATTTTTCTCCCTTTGGAAGGTAACCTTCTGGCTACCTCTGCCTGTAGCGTCCCTAGAGTTTCTGTTGTTGGCTCATGGAAATGGTTATCATGTTTCATATTTTTTGATGGTACTTTTAATTCTTTCCAAAGCATATCTTTACCATTACTGAACATTTCAAATAGAGATGTTGGATGATGGTGTAGGACCCAAAAGATGAATTTCTATTGCTGTTTTGTGTTTGACTTTACATGGGTACTAGAAAATTGAACTCAGGCTGGTAGACTTTTAAGCCAGCACCTTTAACCACCAAACCAACTTCTCAGCCCTAATATTTGTATTTTGATCAGAATATAAACACCTTACATGGACTATTCTGTTTAATCCTTTCCTTCTGAAGTCAGTTTTTATCATCTTAGGATTTTTTTTTTTTCAAACCCAGGGATTTGCTCCTCACTATACTACATTCCCAATGCTTTCCAATTTTTAAGTTACTTATCTCATAATTTCATAATGTGTATCATGTATTTTGATCCCATTCACCCTTCATGACTTTCTTTTGTCCACCTTCCCACTCCTATTGAATCCCTTCCTCTTCCCAATTGGTTGTCTTCCTACTATCTTAATATTTTTTTGACCCAATTATTTTAATTAGGGTTGCTTGCAGTACCGTGTACAACTTAACAGTGGCTACACTGCTGAAGGAAACATCTCCTGTTTCCCCAGCAACTATTAGTTGCTACTAGATCCTTAGGGAGGGATGGGACCTCTTGAGCACTTCCCCCATGCATGATGGAATGTTGATGGTCCCAGTCTCATGCAGGTAACCACAACTGCTATGAGTTTATGAGTGCAACATCCATGGTATGTCCAGAAGATGGCATTCCACAATGCTCCTCACCCCTGTTTCCCATCACTTCCTCAGCCATGGAGGGGCTGACATGAATATCCCATTTTGAGGTGAGCACTCAATAGTCACTGTCCTCAGCTCTTTAACCAGTTATAAATCTCTGCAATAACTGCAGCCCACTGCAGAAAGAAATGTCCCTGACCAAAGCTTAGAGTAGCACCCTGGAAACACTGTAGAAGGCAATTTGACTGGGACACCATTTCTACATGGCAAATCAACTTCCCATCAACATTCTATCTATCATTGATGATGGAAAGAGGCATGAGGATCTTACCACTGCTTAAGAAACTACTGGAAGTGAATGTTTGCTGGGGGAGCAACTGAAATTTTCTTCAGTGTAGCCACTGGTCATTTGCTTATGCTCTGGTAAATAATCTCTCACCCATGCTCATGCAGGCAATTCTAATGAAACTCAGTGGACAGGGACACACACACACACATGCACACAAATGACAGCAAAGTAAATGACTAGTTGGGAAGAAGAAGGGGTTCAATGGAAATAGCTGAGGGGGAACAAAAGAAGGTAATAGGAAAGTTTTATGATCAAAGTACATAATATGCATTATAGAATGCCAATGAGAAAGTAATAAATTGGACCTCAAATGTCATAAGGAAGTGACCTTATGTTTTCCAAAGCACACTTCAGTGACATAGTAGGCACTATTGTTTATGACTGAGTAAGTGGACTGTGCCCACAAACAGACAGACAGACTACAATAGTAGCTTCTCTACTAGGGCTTATGATCTTCATAGCCATGGGCTTTTGACCAGGTTTACAGTATAAGACTTGAATTCCTTCTATGGAGAGGGCCTTAAATCCAGTTAGAGAGCAGTTGATTATCCCATAACAGTTATGCTACTAGTGTACCAATGGGCACACCTTTCCTGGCCAGGTTGGTAGTGAGGCATGTAGGGTCTGTAGCTGATTAAGACTCTTGATGACTTTTCTCTGTCAGCAGCCTCATAACACCTCCTATTAGATGTAAACTACCCAGTAGGGAAGATGTTTCTTACTCAGTTCCAGCTTGATTTCTCTATGTCCTGCCACCAGAGCATATGGTGTTTTGAGCATTAGGGTTTTACCATCTAGTTTTGGTATATAACTTTAGAGCTGTTTCAATAGCCTATATTGTTTTGAGTGCCACAGTGGTCTCACTGACCAACCAACAACACCCCTGAAACTGACATTTTCATATAATAACCTATAGTTTCTGACTTCCCAGTTTTACTAGAAGAAAAATTAGAGGCTTTGTGGAGACTAGGTGACCTGTCTAAGGTTGCACATTTGCCAGTGGTAGATTAAGGTAGATGAGTTAACTTGTGGTGTGATTCTAGAACTCCATATTCTTAAATCACTGCCATACTGAGCCAGGCAAGGTAGTGCATGCCTTTAATCCCAGCATTTGGGAGGCAGAGGTAGGAGGATCACCATGAGTTTGAGGCCACCCTGAGACTACATAGTGAATTACAGGTCAGCTTGGGCTAGAGTGAAACCCTATCTCAACCCCCCCCCAAAAAAAAAACAGTAAAAAAATTTTAAGCCAGGCATGGTGGTGTGTGCCTTTAATCCCAGCATTTGGGAGGCAGATTTAGGAGGATCACTACAAGTTCAAGACCACTCTGAGACTATGTAGGGATTTGAAGGTCAACCTGGGCTAGAGACCCTGCATCAAAAAACCAAAATCAATCAATCAATCAGTCAATCAATCAATCTCTGCCATACTGCCTACCACTGAGGAGTTTGGATATTGTCCTGTCTGCTAAGCTGCATTTTACAGGCTATCTGTGTCAACATGTGCTTATTCTTATATAGTCACTCATCCACTAGACACATGTACTGTGCACATTATTATGTGCCAGGCACAGCAGTGAGCAAGATGGACAAGGCTTGCAGCCCTCAGGAAGCATATGCTAACATTCTTGCTAAGCTAGAGAGTCACTAGTAAGAATGAATGAACTTACCTTAGGACTCTAGTAATGACCTTTTGAGTTCAAGATATTCTGACTGACCTCTTCAGAATTATCATTTCTGTACTGCCCTTTGAGGTGTTATCTGTATAGGGGAAAGAAGGGCTGATAAAGCTATAAGGCACCTGTAGCTGAGCCTCAAGGTCAAATAAATAATTTGTTTTTTAGAATCTTCTGGATGTATCTGTCAAAGTTATTTTAATGGTACCTTGGGCTTGTTTTAATCAGGTATGATAAGTCATACAGACATGAAAATGACTGTCATAAAGGAAGAAATTTTAATTAGATTCATACTTAACTAAAAACATGTCACACAGGGTTAAAGGGCAGCAGTGAGATGAAATCTATAGGTCGAGAGAAGAACTGAGGGCTGTGAGCCTATATTATGTTTGTGTGCAAGAGGAATGGACAAACATATTAAGAGGATATGGTGTTATTGGGGACATGGGTGATGTAGGATTTTGGGTTCAGGAGGGGTCTCCCAGAATTTATGAATCCCAAATTTTGTGTTCTGTCCTACCTTTAACAAAAAATTGTTAAAGATGGACTCAAGAAGGATAAATTGTGAATTATTAAGTTAATTTAGGGAGAAATCACATATTGTGTTTAGGAAACATCCTCTCATAGGGAAACACTGCATAGTTTATAAGGTTTAAGATAGATTGAGGTGTTTTGGGGGAAAACTAGAGTAGGGCCACAAGCATGTGGACTTAAGAGAAACTGAGGTTTTAAAAGACAGGTTAGGGTAAAGCTGCTGGCCCCTGGAAAGGAGAATCTAGGGGCTGTGTAGGGAAACTTGGGAAGAACCTGCACAAGGTAGATTCAGAAACCAGAGGAAAGTCATGCATGTAGTAAAGTGAGATGTTACCCCAAACTGTAAAACAGAGACAAGCAGAAAAGCCAAACCAAGAAATAGTTTTATGCTCTCCACCCCCACCACTTGGCCGGACTCACATGTATCTTTGTGACCCTAGCAAAGAAGTAGGCAGGCTGAGCAGAGAAGCAGAGCAGAACTGAGCTGAGCTGAGCAGAGCAGACTTCATGACAGGAAGAAGACAGGAGCCTTTATAGGCAAGGGGAAGATCCCTGGGCCAGCCCATTTAGGGCCATCTGTCTAGGTAGCATACTAGACTGGGCAGCAGGGGGCACTGTAGATCAGTCTCAATCACACAGGAGTTCCATTTTTGTGGTGGCATATGGGGTGGCCTCTCATGGTTCTCTTTGACCCTCAGTCCCTATCTGAAACTGCCTAAAAAAGCTGTTTTACTCCTATCCTCTTGCAGGGGTAGCCTCTGGTTGTCCATTATCTGGTCTCCGGTGGGGGGATAGTGTCTCACAGTGTGAAAGCCCATAAAGGAAAGTGGTTGGGATTATGGATTTTGGATTGATTGGTTTGCTTATCAGAACATACTCTTACTTTTCTCTAGGAATTCGCCAGCTCTAGTAGAGGCAGTTAGTCCTTTCTTTCAGTGAGGCCAGGTATGGTATGAATACATTAAGAATGTAGAAAGAAACTGTACCCGATACAGAACAGTCTGCCACACTGAATATCAGACCTTTTTAGCTGAGACATAAGATTTTTTGCAGGTAACATATAGATTAAGAAAACCTAGAATTTGATAGCAAGGAATTTCCTCATTCACCAGATAAAACCCCATTTTAATCTTATTCTCCTTCTAGAAACCTGAATGGACTTTTCATAGTGTGTAAGTAGGGCTAGGCTGGTCCATCACTCAGAGTTCTTTCTCCCTGGGCTTCAGGAGCCCTCCAACAATTTGTTCTTCCTCTGGGGAACAGTTCCCTAACCTGGGGCTGTTTGCCCTGTACTTTGCAATTTTACTTCGGCCTCTTAGATGATGCAACTCTCTTTTTAAGGACTGCCCTTTGCCCTTCTTCTCTTCTGGTCTGTTCTTTCTGGCAGATATTGAAGAAGGGCTCCTCCTTCCTATGAGCTCATATAATAATGTTATAGTGTGCGACCAGTTGATGATAGCTGAGTGATTTTAGTTATCCCTTAATGTGGCCATATCTTAGCCTCTAAATGAGGTCATAAATTTCCTGAGCCCAGTAGCCATTACTTATAATCTCTGTTGTCTCCCACAGTGATTTGTATTTGTTAATATTTATTGTTGAATTAAAGTCTCTTAAATTCTGGACTTATCTCCTATTAAGTTATTTGGTTCTTTTGTGTTAAAAGCATTTTCTTTTCTACTTAGAACTCTGGATAAAAGTGATCAGAAATAGGTATCAGAAGAGCTGTCTAGCTCTGGATCAGCGTTGACATTAATAAGCCATGCAGTCTTGATAGAGGTACTTAAATTGAGCCTTTCTTGGGCTTCCAAGTCTGTAAAGTCAGGGAGTGAGTCTAGCTGAGGGCTATAGCCTCTCCTCGGTCTGTAAATGTTTTATGCTGTGGCTGCAGCTTTGTTTGAGGTGTCCAAACACGAAAGCCAGAAAACTGAGCTCATGGGAAAGTCTTTTTAAGCTTGATTTAGTTTTATTCTTTTTGTTTCATATTTTAAATTTATTTGACTTTCCTGGGCGTGGTGGTGCATGCCTTTAATCCCAGCACTTGGGAGGCAGAGGTAGGAGGATTGCCGTGAGTTCGAGGCCACTCTGAGACTTCATAGTTAATTCCAGGTCAGCCTGAGCCAGAGTGAGACCCTACCTCATAAAACCAAAAATAAATAAATAAATAAATAAATAAATAAAAATTTATTTGACTTTAATTAGTTTTTGATGCTCTATACATCTCAGTTGCTTTGCTTCTAGCCAGTGGAACTTCCTACAGACATGAGCATACTCTTTACCTGCATGTGGTTAGATATACTAGCCTTATAGGGAACTGGATGCTTGAAATGAAGCTAGGGTGGCTGAAGGACTTGATTTTAGCTTTAAGTAACTTTATTTGATTTAAATTTCAATCCATAGGCACATGTGGCTAGTGGCTACTGTATTATAGACACTGTGGAGTATTTCTGTAGATTACCCCTACTTCATCCTCTTTGTTAAACTCTGGGCTTAAATCCTCAGTACTCTGCATGCCTGTATCCTTGTTGGGTAGGAGATTTGGAGGGTTAGGGTTTTACTGACATGGATTCTGTGGGCTTCTTGTTATTCCCAAAATGCCTATGGCTGAGGGGAATGAGCACGGATTGACCTCCATGGGATGGAGCAGTTTCATTTGGCTGTTTTCATGCTTGCTTTAAGATGAAAGTGATATTAAATAACGGCTAATCAAATTAGTTAGTACGTTATCTCCTAGCTGCACTTTCCACATTTCTTCACCCTCCCTCCCCCACACCCAAGCTAAAGCAAACTCAGTGTCATTCTGGGATGACACATTGTGCCTTTCTTTGCTCCTCCTTTGGTGGTAGGAGAGTCTGTTTTGAGAAGTGCCCAGGAAAGAGGCAGATTGAGCAGGTGTACTACATGTGAGTGCAGGGTCCATTGGGCCTCCGTACAGAGCGTTTAGAGGAAGGGAGATAATAACCACAGGGGCATCAGCTTTTGGGTTTTCTGTACTGTTAAAGGTGCCAAGTGGGCCATTTGAGAGCCACTCCATGCAGATTTGTGGGGATGCTAGACCCACATGTGCAAAGCCTTGCTGAGCACTGTTATGTTTGAGAGTCATAATTTGACCAGTGGTGGATCCAGGGCTGTAGCGGAGTTCACATCTTTTTTAATAGAATTCTACACTGACCTTTTTCATAGCTCCAAAGTGAAATTGTGAAGATAGTGGGTTTATCCTCTAATCCTATTCCTCAAAGTAGGGGTAAGTAAGGGACTTTTAATGACTTTCCTGAAATTAGTGACATAATTGGTTCTAGCACAGTGTCAAGAGTTGTGCAAAAGAAAATGAAATAAATGGCTGTTTTTCATTTTTTTGAATACCATCCAGTAACTTCAATGTTGATTTTATTTATTCTACATGTTTCCCATATGAAAGCTATCTATAACTTTCACATTTAATAGCATTGCTTTATCTCAGGTGTTAATAGTAAGTAATAGTAAGTTAAGTGAAGAAAATTTAAATTATTAAAATTATGACATAAAGGATTGTAAACAATTCTGAGATGGTGGTTTCCCCTTCTTCCTCTCATCTTCTTTCCCCTCTGTTCCTGTTTAATTGTAACTCTCCATCTTTTGTAATTCTTTGAAAATGAAAACAAATCCAAAATTCCTGCAGAGGTCCAATGAAAGGGCTTGAGCTGAGTCCTAGGCAGCACAGCTGGCCAGGTGTCCCCACGGATTAAATAGTGGGCTATTTCTTTTATTTCCTTTATACAATGATGACTGCCTTTTCTTCAATATTTTTTATTTGTATTTATTTATTTGAGAGAACTAGAGAAAGAGAGAGAGAGAGAGAGAGAGAGAGAATGGGCATGCCAGGTCTTCTAGGTACTCCAGATGCATGTGCCACCTTGTGCATCTGGTTTACCAGGGAATTGAACCTTGAACTGGGGTTGTTAGGCTTCCCAGGCAAGTGTTTAATCGCTGAGTCATCTCTCCAGCCCGGCGATTGCCTTTTCTTACAAGCAAAGCCACGAAATCATATCTTACAGTTGACTGAGGTCCTGCTCCTGCTTTCTTCTGCCTGGCCTGTCACTAATGCACTACCATCAGGTTCTGCAGCATCTGGACATCCTCTGTGCTGCTCCCTCCTCTCCATTCCCAGGGGAAGGACTTCTTCCACACACCTCGCAGGCAACTGTTTCTCTTCATTTCCTCAGAAGGACCATGTTGCTGTGAGTGAGTAGAGGAGGGACAAGAACACAAAATGAACAGGAAAGCAGATTCTTCTCAAATCCTTGGGCTTTTAACTTCTTTTCCCCCTCCATCCCCAGGTGGGGTTTCACCCTAGCCTGGGCTGATCTGGAATTCACTCAGTAGGCCCAGGCTGGCCTCGAACTCACATCAGTTCTCCTACCTCTGCCTCCCGAGTGTTGGGATTAAAGGCGTGCACCACCACACCTGGCACTTTTAAGTTTTTGTTGAGAATTTCAAATGTTTGGTTTTTTTTTTTTTTCCTTCCCTATTCAGAGAATGAATTTTATTTTGAATACAGCTCCTGGGTCATTGTCATAGTTCTGACTGTGTATAACTGAAAAAGACAAGTATCAACTCAAATTTCCTAGAGAACATTTAAAAAATAAGCAAGCCAACACAGACACTCATGGTGCCATCCCCCAAATCACCTTGAGTTCCTCTAGGCAAGAACAAATGTCAGTGGTCATCATGATGAGAATACTGGCTTACATTGAAGATATAGGGAGTATACTGTAATGTGTCATAAATATTTAAGTGATGATAAAGCTGTGTAATTATTGCTTCATTATAATATTGGTCATATTTGTAGGTTTTGATATTTGACATTGAGCCCTTGGTGAGGAACAACCTCCAAATGACAGCATTATTTTTATGGTGTAGTTTGATCTGTCCTACAGCCCTCCTTGAGTCTCTGTCTATAGGGATAACAGCAGAGAGCCTGTGGCCAGCTGAAATGAGTTAGCTCTGTAATCTCTCCTTGGTGCTGTGTACTTTACTGTGTATTGGGGAAATGTAAAACATACAGAGCCCAGAGATTTTATTTCCTTAATAACACGTGGTTATTTTGATGTCTGCTTTTGTTTGTGAAATGTTTATAATCTTCTACAAACTAGAAGGGAAAAAGAGTATAAATGTCTGATCTTTCCTGGACACAATTTGGTTATCATACTGTGGTATGTTACTAATTTGAGGTGAAATGAGCTATTTTCAATGGACAATTTACCTCCCAAATTTAATACTTAAGACTGCAGTCTGTCTTAGATGCACTGGGACTTAGAGGTGGGAAATCTGGGATTGGCCCAACAGGATGTACTGAATTACTCAGTTCACCTTGGGGGAAGGGAAACTGGAGACAAGATGTTTGTGGAAGTCTGAAATTACATTCTTGTGATTATCTGCGCTAACAAAGGCGCCCTGTGCTTCCTGGTGTGCTGGCCCCTGTCACATAGTATACCACTTGCTATGTGGTAACTGACCCCCCCCCCCCCCCCCGCCAAGGCTTTATTGAAGACAGTTAGCAGATGCATCCGTGAACCTTTTAAGAGCAGATGGTAGAAACCACACCATGACTTAAATAATGGAGAATTCACAGTAACCCATGAGCGTGCTGTTTGTCATTAGAACAGTAGAAGGCGTTTTCTTCTAATTTAGCTTAAAATTGTGTCTCAACACAACTTGAGTTGGCTTCTTTTTCCTATATACCTTAAGAGAGTTGTACAAATTCTTGCTGTCTTGCAAATTTTTTAGGGCTTGTTTACCTGCTTGGTGTGTAGCATAGTAGCTGTTACAGAGTGACACCTAGTGTTTTATGTGCTTGTGACACTGGCCCCGTTAGAAGGGACGAGCTGACTTGAAGCCTTTCTTCTCTGAGCCAGCTGAACCTGCAGACCTGTGTACTCATTGAGTGTCTTCAACGGTGACCTGCAGGTCTGTGATACTTTAGAGTTGTGTGGGAGCAAGTTGTGGCATTTTATGGGGGCTTTGTTATTTCTTTCTCATCACTTATGCAGAAACTGTCTGGGAGTGTGCGTGCGTGTGTGTGTGTGTCTGTGTGTGTGTGTTTAAATAAGTGACACAGAAAGAATAGTCATCTGTGCTGATAACAAAATGGAATAGCTTTGGAGGGGGCAGTAGTTGTTTAGCTGGTGGGAGACGCCTGCATGCCGTGAAGAAAGCCATGGCAGCTTTGGCTGTAACTGAGACCTCCCAGGTGAGTTCCTCGCATGAAATAAGATTCTCTTAATCTGATCTTTTTTTCAGGTTAAAAGCCTACCTATTATTGTAGAATTTTATGCTACCATGTTCAGGACTTGTAAAGGTCTAGTGTAATTTGAATTTCTTTAAAATGAGGTTAGATCTTAAAATATGAAAGTTAAAACATAACCTCTTGAAATTTATCATGTTTAGGCACCCAAGTTTTTTATTTTATTTTATTTTATTTTTGCTTGGTTTTTCGAGGTAGGGTCTCACTCTAGCCCAGGCTGACCTGAAATTCACTATGGAGTCTCAGGGTGGCCTCAAACTCACAGAGATCCTCCTACCTCTGCCTCCCAAGTGCTGGGATTAAAGGCATGCGCCACCATGCCTGGCTCCAAGTTTTTGAATATTGTAGTTTTAATACATTGTAAAATATTTTAAAAGGTACAAATTAGTGCCCAGTAAAAATGTTTGCTATCTGTTTTGTCTGTGCTTCTGCACATCTTGTGCTAATTCCATTTGATGCGACCTCCTCTTGCTTGCCACCTTAGTCTTTGTGCAGAGTCTCTTCCTACCTGCTGGTCTTTAAACTGCAAGCTTCCCTTTCTCTGTCCTTCACCCATCTCCAGGGCTCTGGGAATCATGTAATTCTGGTTTCCATTGCCTTAAGGATGGTGATTGAACTCCCCAGCACTCTTTCAATCACCCTCTTAGTCACCAGTCTTCTGTTCCCAGTCACCATTGGGCTAGCTCCTTAATGTCCCCAAACAGCAGGGCCTTTTCTTCTCTTTCTCCTCTTTCTCTTCCTGTCATTCTTTCTGTCTTCTTTTCCTCTTTCCCTCCTTCCTTCCTTTTTCTTTTCTGCTTGGTATGCCGAAAGCATCCTTCAGTAGGTTCACCTTTGAGTTTCTCTGACGATACAGTTTTAAAGTATTCATCTCTTGGGACTATGCCTCTCTATGCTTGCTTCCCATGCATATAATAACACTGCTGGTTTTCTTGTCTTGTCTTTTCCCCTTCAGGACTGTAGCTTTTAGAGCAGGCATAGTATCTGTTATCTATCTTTATTCTGTCACATGGTGCCTGGCACAGAATGGACATAAGAATATTTATTAAATGAATTAAATAAAGGGAGATAAATCGAAACAGATCGCTTTGTTGTGAGTACATATATATGTATGTCTCATGAAACATTTTCTATACTGTCAATTTTTCTGTGTTTGAAAGTCATTTCTGACCTTCATGCCTCTGCCTCTTCAACAGTTTCCTACTGGTGTGTACCACCACAACTGGCTGAAAGTCAGTTCTGATAAACTGGTCCTTTAAAAAAATAATTTATTTATTTGAGAGAGAGAGAGCGAGAGCGAGAGCAGGGGAGGGGGGAATAGAATGGGAACACCAGGGCTTCCAGCCACTTTAAACAAACTCCAGATGCATGTGCCACCTTGTGAATCTGGCTTTATGTATGTACTGGGGAATCGAACCTAGGTCTTTTGGCTTTGCAGGCAAGTGCCTTAACTACTAAGCCATCTCTCCAGCCCTAATCTTGTTTTTTAATAGGGGAATTTATTAACCTGCTTGTATTTAACAATTTTTGTGAGATAATATTTTGGCATATGTATTTTTTGAGGGGAAAAGCCACTGATATTTGTATTGTGGACTATGCTTTACAATTTGAAATGTGTAGTTTCTATTTTTTTCACTCCAGTAATGATCTTTAAATTAACAACACAGTATCCAAACTAATTTTCTTCAGACTATATCAAGACAAAGTCAGTATTTGATAGAAGCCCCATGCTACTATTTTCTTTCCTTGCATTTCTCCTTTCTCAGCTATTTTAAACAGTTTATATCCACATTATTTTATTACAGTGTTTTTAGAAAGCTATTTTTCTCTTATGTTAATTTTAAAATGTATTATGTTTTAAATAAACATATTAAACACCAGTTATGTAAATATACCTCATTGTTATAGTATTTACATACCTCTGTCCTTGCTATGGGAATATTTTGATTAATCTCTGTATTTCTAGAATAGGAGTCATATAATAAGCTGAGGAACGGAGGTATGTGACTGATGTACTTCCAGCATAGACTGTCTTTCCTTTAATTCAAACATATATAACTGACTACATGATTTACAAGTCATAGTCTTTCCCTACCCCAAAAAATCCTCTAAATTTTGCTTCACAAGATAGCCATAATTTATTCATGATCTGTTTATCATGAACGGCATTGTTGGATAGGCCCGTAGTGGACTTTGGGTCTTTGCCATTATCATGCATCTGTGTTGCCTGATGTCTGATTGTTGTTCTTTGATGAATATACTGTATTTTCTATTCGGTTTTGTGCAGTACTTTTTAGTTATTTATTGAATTTACAACTTTAAGCATGCTTTGCCCAGGGATCTTTGTTCTTTTAAGTGATTTGGTTTTAGGGAAGCCTTTTGATGTGCCCAAGTGAAGGAGCACGTGGAGATAGTCTGTATTCACGCTGTTCATGGTTTTCATCTCCATCCAATAGTTTGCATTACTTAATTATATACTTGCTTCCTTTATTTTCCTAAATTTTAAGCAGCAGTCATTGTCCATTGCCTCTTTAAGAATGTGAATCAGGAATGCTAAACATTAACCTCGTTTTTCAGTGCATCTGTTTTGGAGGAGGACTAAGGAGGCTCCTTGTCCCTTTTACTGAGTTATTATCTAGGAGAATTCCACTTTTCTTTAGGTGTCTTTACTTTGTATTTCAAAGTCTAGTTTTTGAAAAAAATTAAATTTGTTTTCTCATTAGTCAAAATATGCAGTTTCTTGAGCAGTGACCTAATGATCTATTGAAATTTATGATAATCTTTGGAGATACATTTTCATTGTCAGTTATCAAGTGCCTATTCACTAGGCTTATGTCATGATAGGGGAGGTCACTTTCTTTGCCTATGTCTATGAATTAAAATTATAACTCCTTTTAACTTATTTCACAATTTTTTACTCATATGCACTGGTAAGTACAAATAGAGAAATTAGGAAACATTTTGTGCCAGGCACTGTTCTTGATGTTGGCGATGCTAGATGGCTAAGTGATAGTCCTTTTTCCTAAGGAACTCAGCTTTAATGTCTGAGTTGGTCTGTGACTTTCTAGCTGAAAAGAATGTTGGTATATAGGGTCTTGTTGAGGTGGGCTCCTTTCAGGAGTTTGCTGTGATAAAACTGACAGAGATATGACAAGATGGACCTGTGTTTCCCTTACGCCATGATAGCATGGTTAGTGATTAAATAGTATACTAAAGTGGAAGAGATTTATGGTATAAGAAGAAAAGCATTACTTTTTAAAAGCTAAAAATGGAATTATTTTAAGATTATCTGATTCTTTATTTTCACTTGATTTGAATTGAATTTGAAGATTCCAAGTGAGGGTTGACGCTACAGCGAGCATATTCTGTCTATACCAGAGTGAAGTCTCTCTTAGAGGTGAGAGACCATATCAGGCAGCTGAATAGCATTGCTATCTCTAGGTCCATGTGGAAGTGTGGATACCGCTGGACATCTGTGTACATGGGTCCTTCTGAAGCCAGACTAGACCTGTCATGCAAGTATTCAGAGAATGCTTTCTTTAATCAGAACTCTCTGTTTTTACTCTAAATTTTTTGGACATTTATTACTCTAAAGATCAAGCAAAGGCTTTATTCCTTGAATCTAAACCTTGTATTTTCCCAGGGCAGCATGTTTTTTATACAGCACCATTGTGCCCTGCAGCTGGTTTGTGGGAAAATTGCTCCCTAGCTTCTCTATTTTCACAGAAAAGGTTTGGTTGGGTTATTGTTTCAGGTAGATTACCTGGTATAAATAAGTGTGTAATATCTTCTTCACTACCCTCCTTTCTATATGGACTTCAAGTCAAGTGTGAATCACTGGGTTATGTTGCAGTCATTTGGTATTATTTTGGAAAAAAAAAAAAAAGCTCCCTATACAAGTTAAATAAAGACTGGTAGTTTTAAAGTACACTGTTGCATCTTGTATAAACTCCAGCTTACATTTCACATTATTCTTGGTCATGCATTAGGTTCTGAAGAAAAAGAGCTATGGATAATCAGTTAAAAGAATGACAGATTCCCTGATGTGCCGATCAGTAGTAATACCTAATTTCGATTTCGAGTGTGCTATAATGGATTACCATATAGATGCAGCTGAACACTGAGCATTAAACAGAGTCATGTGTTTTTCAGAAAAGTAATATTTATTCACACTGTGTGGCTTTCTTGAATTTTTTTTATTTTATTCTCCACTGAAACTACAAACAAGATGTCAATAGCTTATGTGGTATCCACAGCAGTGTAGCTAAGAATATCAGCTGCAGACAAGAAATGCCAGATTCTTTGTGCCTCACTAGAGGTAGGCTTCATCTGTGACTTCTAAGGGACAGGCTTAGCATTTAGAATAGATGGTTGCTGTTTGGCTTTATTTTTATTGACCTCATAGGCTGCAATGTATAAAAATGGTCTTTGCAATAGTTGGGTACAGAAAGAAATATCAATATGGGTATTATTTTGCCTGCATTATTATTGCTGCATAAAATTCTGTCCTTTGGGGAATATTCTTGCTAGCTTAGACAGTAAGTATAATATTTCATTTTCAAACCCTGAGTTTAATTTTTACTATTTTTAAAGTATATCCATTTTGTAAATCTGAGAACTTTGATTAAGAAGTAGTGATGATTATAGTTTTGACCTTGTAATAAATCGGAAGCTGCTTTTGTTGTGACTTATTGACTCTGAGTGCCTATATGCAGATCATCTTGTATTCTTGGTGTTTCCTGATACTAAAAAGACATTCGGGCTGGAGAGATGGCTCAGCAGTTGAGTCGCTTGCCTGCAAAGCCTTACAACCTGGGTTTGATTCCCCAGACCCACGTAAACTAGATGCACAGAATGGCACATTCATTTTTTGCTTTGCTTTGTTTTGTTTGTTTGTAGTGGCTGGAGGCCTTGGCACACATTCATATCCTCTCCCTCCTGCACTTCTGCTTCCAAATAAATTAAAAAAAATATTTTTAAAAATACATTCTCTTTGTTTCATACTAATAAAAGAAAACTTAAGTTGGGAATACCAAGATGTGTTTGGGAAACTGAAAGGAATGATTTAGTGCCAGGCTGTTTTCCTAAGTTAAAGGTCCGGAGAATAGTGGGTGTGTCAGACATTCATCTGGGTCAAGATAAGATCTGTCCTGAATTTTTAATGTATTCAGAATCTTTTTGGAAGAGTGGGATCCAAAAATGATATGCCATGTAGCTGGAGTGCCAGGTCCCCTTGAAGGAGAGGGCATGAAAAAGCCATATTTGTTCAGGCAAGAAAGGAAGCAGCAACAGTACAGGACGGCTTCCATCTACAGACCTCACTCTAGAGAAACATAGCCAGTGCAGAGCCAAAGGCCCTGACCTGGGGTACACTTCTCTTAGTATGCTGAGAATAACCCCATTAATAATTTGAAGATTATTGTGGCACACAGAAAGATGTGTTGCTCAGAAAGAGCTTGCTGCTCAGCTACAGGACTGGAATTGGTTAGTGACCTTCAGCTCTGTTAACATCTTCAACTTTCTAGTCGTGGTCACATTCTTATCACCACAGCCTCCAGCCAGTGAGTGAACAAGGCGGCAATACAGGGCCTTCCACTTCTTGCTGCCCAAGGCTCTTGATCCTTGCCCCACAGTCCCTACTCATCTAATAGTGGCTTTTCTTCCCATCCTGTATTATCCCCCCCCCCCAGTGCTTTCCTCCATCAGCTGTTTTTACTAACTCCTTTGCAGAATGATTCCCAGAAAACTTGTAAAGATTATTATCAATTTATTTCCAGAGTTACTAAAGTGGGTCCCATTGTGCTTATGTGCAGTTCTTGAGTTGCCTGTTTGGCCTGGCAGCAGCCCAAATAATTGAAACCCTTGTTCTTGTTCTTGAGGACCACAGGGTTCTTGCTCTAGCTGACTGTGGCTCTCCCTGAGTTCTTGCTACCATCACTGTGGTCTAAAGCTCAAAGCTGTTTACAAATTATATTTGTAGGTACAGGGCTCATGGTTTTTTTTTTTTTTTTTTTTTTTTTTTTGGTTTTTCGAGGTAGGGTCTCACTCTGGTCCAGGCTGACCTGGAATTAACTGTGTAGTCTCAGGGTGGTTTTGAACTCATGGTGATCCTCCTACCTCTGCCTCCTGAGTGCCACCACGCCCAGCTTCAAGTGTATTTTTAAGTATACTAATGAGTAAGGTGTTGCAGTCAGGATCGCATTGCTTGTAGAAATCACCCAACCAAGAGCAGCTTGTAGGAAAAAGAGGTTTATTTTGGCTCATAGGCTTGAGAGGAAGCTCTATGATGGCAGGGAAAATGCTGGCATGAGCAGAGGGTGGACATCACTCCCTGGCCAACATAAGGTGGACATTAGCAACATGGGAGTGTGCCAAACACTGGCATGGGGAAACTGGCTGTAACACCCATAAGCCTGCCCCCAACAATATACTGCCTCCAGGAAGCTTTAATTTCCAATTGCCATCAGCTGGGGAGACTAGCATTCAGAACACCTAAGTTTATGGGGAACACCTGAATCAAGCCACCATATAAAGCTTAAACCTTTTTTGATTCACAACTCCTTTTTGCCAGAGAAATTTTAATGTGACCCTGGGTATATAAAATAGGTATGTAAATTGAAAGATTATTTATAATAAAGTACAAAGAAATTTGTTTTAAAACAATTTTTGATACACTTATAATGTTACTGTTTATTAAATATGAAGGCAAAATTGCATTCTAATAATATGGATGTGCTTGTTTATTTTCATATAAAAAGTTAAATCTTGGCTGAATATTTTATTTTTTCATTTTAATTTAATTTTTGGTTTTTCAGTTTTATTTATTTTTTAATTTTTTAATTTTTTTATTAACAACTTCCATGAATATAAAAAATACCCCATGGTAATATCCTCCCTCCCCCCACTTACCCCTTTGAAACTCCACTCTCCATCATACCCCCTCCCCATCTCAATCAGTCTCTCTTTTACTTTTGATGTCTTGATCTTTTCCTCCTCTTATGATGGTCTTATGCAGGTAGTGTTAGGCATTGTGAGGCCATGGATATCCAGGCCATTTTGTGTCTGGAGGGAGCATGTTGTATGGAGTCCTGCCCTTCTTTTGGCTCTTACATGCTTTCGGCCACCTCTTCCACATTAGACCCTGAGCCTTGGAAGGTGTGATACAGATATTGCAGTACTGAGCACTGCGGTTATTTCTTTCCATCACCATGATACCTTCTGAGTTGTCCCGAGGTCACTTTGGCTTAGTAGTTTATATTGCAACATTGTAGAGCATCTTAAAAGTTTTCCATACTGGATTGATGTATTGATCTTATAATTTGTTAATACTGAGAATGCAATCTTGCATAAATGCATCTTACAAAATAGCAGAATTGTGTTTAGGGCCATTTCATAAATCTTTGGGAATTCTGTACTAATCCTAAGCCAAAAATCATTTAACAAGAGTTTTTTTTTTTTTTTGAACTTAAGTCAGCAACTTAAGAAACAATTTTTAAAGCAAACATTCTAACACAGTACAATCCAAAGATAGCCTAGTTTGGTATTTACATGCTTTAAAATGATGGTTTGAAAATAGAAAATGTTTCTATCCATAATTAAACCATTGTGTTTCTGTGAGAGCAGAAAACTTGGTATGTATAGGGAAAACATGCCAGTTCAAAATATACAGTAATCTTGAATCAGCTGAAGTGTTTTAGGCAGCATTCATTGGCATAGCATGGCATGACAGCATGCAAACTGGGTATGATATGTGTTCAGGACCAAGGTTATAGTGAAGTTGCATGGTGGCACGTGAGTGGGTAAGTATTGCCATCAGCACCTTAGAAACCACTCACTGTTGCCACATTTCCCCTCATCCCCCGCCTCCACATTGTTATGTGATCCTGTATAGGGTTGACCCACAGTTTAAAAAGATGGCCAGAGCCAGGCATGGTGGTGCACGCCTTTAATCTCAGCATTTAGGACGCAGAGGTAGGAGGATCACCATGAGTTCAAGGCTACCCTCAGACTACATAGTGAATTCCAGGTCAGCCTGGACTAGAGTGAGACCCTCCCTCAAAAAACCAAAACAAACAAACAAACAACAAGCTGGCCAATAGAGAATTGAGAGAACTTTTTAGGGATGACAGTGTGGCTCCATGGTAGCAGAACACTTGCTTAGCATGTATGAGGCCCTAGATTTGATTCCTGGCACCTTAATCAATACATATGTACATACATAAATATATTAGTGGTGATAACTGACTTTTTCATATCTTCTGATTTTATTTGAAAAATTTAGTTATTAAATTTATGTATGTAGTTATGTGTGTGCGTGGCTGTTTGTACGACACATGTGTGGACAAATTTGTATGTATGTGTGAAGTACAGATGTCAATATTGGGTGTCTTACTCAATTGCTTTCTACTTTCTTTTTTTTCAATTAAGTATATACTTTGTAGGGATACATCATATGTTGGTACCATCTATTTCCTCCTCCCTGACCCCATTCCATAAGGGACCCTCCTCAGTGGTGTTGCTAGTATTCCTCATGGGGTTGTGGATTACGCATTGTGGGAGCAGCAGTAAGTTATTGGGGGGAGACAGTGCCTCTAGGCATGACATCCTAACCTATGGTTCTTACAATCTTTCTGCCCCTTCTTCCACAAAATTCCCTGAGCCATGGTGGGTGAGTTTTAAGTCTACTTCAGTGATGAGCTCTTAAGACCCTCTGGATCTCGGTTTTGGTATATGTTGAGTGTCCTCAGCATCTGTCTCCTTTACCCTGGCTCTTATTGTCAGGCTTACCATGGAAGCAGCACTCTTGCTGGTCTCCCCAATTCCTCTGTGGTTTCACCTAGGCCTTGGCTGAGAAGTGAGGGATGGTTTATCTCCCGGGGTCTTCAGTACCTTCTGTCAAAGAAAAACAGATTCTCTAATGGAGAGTGAAGTCAGCATAGGCTAAATAGGATAAGCATTGTTAATTTAGGGAGATTTTGATGGATGTAGCCCCACTTTTAGCCAAAGACTAATGGGACCTTGACACTGGAGAGCATATTCTTTGTCTCCATAGGATTTAGACGTGGTTCCCAGTTCCATATATGTGTTCCTTTGCACTGAGTGGATTTCTTAGCCAATCAGAAAGCCATTGGTTACCCACCAAGGCTGTGTACCACTAATGCACTGGTGTGTACTTCTTGTCAGGCTGGTTGCTTCTGAGCAGCTTAGACCCCTTGCTTGCTCACACCATTGTTGGCCACTTTGCCACAGTAGCTCATGTGGTGCTTTCCAGTACTAGACAGGCTAACTGCCTGGGGACTGGCTCTCTTCCAGATTCCAGCCAGGTCTCCATGCTCTGTGTCGGCAGCATATGGTGTCTTTAGCAATAGGGTCTTACCTTTTACTTCAGGCGGATATTGAAGTGCTTTGACAGAAGCCTGTCTTGCTTTTGGAGACCTAGTAGGTTTCTTGGATCAACAGCTCAGTGTGGACAGCACCAGTTTCTGGTACTGGGAGTTACCTCTCAAGTGCCCTTCTTTTCAGGCACTCCCCCATACTTCTGTTGAAGGTTAAATCTTTTAATGTACTTTCAAAGAGAAAGGTTTCTGTGGTACCAGTTCATTTTGGGTTTAGTGTTGTGTTTATTCCCACCCTCAGCCTTTCCTTCCCCTCCCCCCAAACCCTTCCATCCCTATTGTTTGGACCTCAAGTTGCCTATTAGGCATGCCAGCAACTCAAGCTGATCCAGGTTAGGAACCACAGGTAATTGAAAACATGCAGCATTTGTTTTTCTGTGACTGTGTGTTCACTGAGTATGATCTGTTTTAAATCCATCCATTTTCCTTGAAATTTCATTGTATTGTTTTTTCTTACTGCTGTGTCATATTCTGTTGTGTAAATGTACCACAAATTTGTTATCAGTTTGTCCAATGATGGGTACCTGGGTTGATTCCAGTTCTTAGCTATTATGAATTGAGCAGCTCTGCACATGGTTGGGCAAATATCTTTGTAGTGAATTGTGGAACATTTAGAGTAAATGCTCAGTAAGGGAATAACTGAGTCTGTTGATAGTTCTATATTCATCCTTTTCAGGAATCTCCATATTGATTTCCATAGTGGTTTTACAAATTTACATTTCCACCGGCAGTGAATGAGGATTCCGTTTTCCTCACATTGGTTGTCATTTGATTTTTTTAATGATTGCCATCCTTACTGTACTAAGGTGTAATCTCATGGTTGTTTTAATTTGCATTTCCCTGATCATTAGAGATGCTGAACATTTTCTGAAGTGTGTGTTAGCCATTTGTATTTCTCCCTCTGAAATCTCCCTATTCACTTCTCTACCCCATATTTTTGAGTGGGTTGTTTGATTTTTTTTTTTATCGTTTAGTTTTTTGAGTGCTTTGTAGATTCTAGATATTAGGCCTCTGTCAGTGGCATAGCCAGCAAAAGTTTTCTCCCATTCTGTGGGTAATCTTTTGCTCAGTTTATGGTATGTTTGTCTGTGTAAAAGCTTTTTAACTTCATGAGATTCTGTTGGTTGAGTTATTGTTTAATTTCTTGGGCTACTAGGGAAGTCCTTCCCCACTCCTATATCATGGAGAGTTTCTGCTTTTTTTAAAAAATATTTTATTTTTTTTTATTTGAGAAAGAGAGAAAGAGATAATGAGTAGGCGTGCCAGGGCCTCCAGCTACTGCAGACAAACTCCAGATGTGTGCACCCCCTTGTGCATCTGGCTAACGTGGGTCCTGGGGAATAGAACCTGGGACCTTTGGCTTTGCAGGCAAATGCCTTAACCGCTAAGCCATCCTTTCAGCCCTAATATTTTTATTATTGTTTATTATTATTTTTTTTTGAGAGAGAGGAACAGGCAGACAGAGTGAGAGAGAGAGAATGTTCACACTAGGGGCTTCAGTTGCTGTGGACAAACTCCAGACGTGTGTACCCCCTTGTGTACATGTGTGACATTACATGCTTTGCATCACTACATCTGGCTACATGGGACCTGGAGAATTGAACGTAAGTTTTTAGGCTTTGCAGGCATGTGCCTTAACCACTAAGCCATCCCTCAAGGCCCTCTACCTTATTTCTTGAACTGATCTCTCACTGAACCTGGAGTTCACTGATTCAGCTACACTAGTTAGCCAGTATGCCCTTGGGATCTCCCTTTCTCTGCCTCCCAGCACTGGGAATCCAGGCACACATGGCTGTACTTGGCTTCTATATTTAGATATTTATTTATTCATTTACTTATTTGAGAGGAAGGGGGAGGAATGGAGAGGGAAAGGAGGGAGGGAGGGAGGGAGAGAGAGAAAGAGAAAGAAAAAAATGCCTGGGCATACCAGGGCATCTTACCACTAAAGATGATTTCTGGACACTTATGCCACTTTGTGCATCTGGCTTTACGTGGATACTGGGAAATTGAACCCAGGCTGGCAGGCTTTGCAAGCAAGCATCTTTAACCTCTGTGCCATCCTCTCCAGCCTTGTACTTTGCTCTTGTATGCATGATAGGGATCCGAACCAAGGCCCTCATGCCTACATAATAAGTACTATACCATCTCTCTAGCTCCCTTAGTTTTCCTTCCTCCTTCCCTCTCTCTCCCCTCCTTCCCTTGCCCCACCCTCTCTCCATGTGTATGTGTGATGTGTGGTATATGTGCATGTGTGTGAAGATGCACATGCTCATGTGCCTGTGGGAGGAAGCCAGAAGAGAACATCAGGCATCCTCTTTCTGCTTGCCTGCCTATTTCCATGAAACAGAGTCTCTCCCTCAACCGGCAGCTGCTTTCTGTCAGTGAGCCCAACAATTCTTGAGTCTGCCTGATGCAGAATGTGGTTACAGACGTATGTGGCCATGCCCAGCTTTTTATGTGGGTTCTTGGGAATTGAACTTGGAAGTCTCTGGCCCAAGAGGCCATTATGCTTAGGCTGCAAGCACTCTTAATTGCTCAGCCATCTCCTCAGCCCTGATCTTCTTTGAATGTAATAGAACTTACAAAACATTACAACCCATTCTTTTTTATGATATATATATTATTGACAACTTCTATACTTACAGGCAATAAACCATGATAATTATCTCCCCTCTCCCACTTTCCTTTTCAGAACTACACTTCATCATATCCCCTCCCTCTCTCCATTAGTTTCTCTTTTATTTCATTTTTAAGTTTTTTAATTAAATTTACTTTTTTGACAACTTCCATAATTATAGACAATAACCCATGGTAATTCTCTCACACCCCACTTTTCCCTTTGAAACTTCACTGTCCATCATACCCCTTCCCTCTCTCAATCAGTCTCTTATTTTGATGTCATGGTCTTTTCCTCCTATTATGAGGGTTTTGTGAAGGTATTGCTAGGCATTGCGAAGTCATGGATATAGAGGCCAATTTTTATCTGGACAGTTGCATTGTAAGGAGTCCTACTCTTCCTTTGGCTCTTACATTCTTTCCACCACCTCTTCCACAATGGACCCTAAGCCTTGGAGAGTGTGATAGAGATGTTTCAGTGCCGAATACTCCTCTGTCACTTCTTCTCAGTACTATGTACAACCCATTCTTTACATCTAGCTTTTTCATATTATCATGTAAAAATGCATGTTGCATATTCTGAGTGAAGGCCGATTTGAGATTGTCCCCGCTGCTCTGCCTCTGCACAGTCATGCCTTGTCTTGTCTGCTGACACAGATCATGGGTTCTCCATGCAAGAGTATTTAGCTCACAGGGTTTCCTTTTGTTATGTGGCCTCCCTTTTCAGATATTTTCTAGCTTCGATATCTTTTTATTACTAGTTGTGCATATAGCCATATGTATTTTTGATTTTTAAAGTGAATATTTGAACCTTATACATCAAGAATGTCTCCTTTTCTCTGTGCACATCTGTCTTAACTTTTGCTTTACCCTCTTCATCTATACTATCGCAACAGAATTCCAACATGCTCCTCTCTTAAGGGCTTCATCTTGCCCTCCCATTGCAAGCTTTCTCTCAGAGACGCTCTTTTACATCCTCAGCTGCTGCCTCCGTCCTGTACTCCCCCCGTCCTGCTCCTGCTCTCCAATCCATACACTGATCTCCTAGAACATCTCCACCTTAGCTGGCCCACTGACCCCTGAATTCCAGGTGTCCAGAATCAAACTTTACATGTTACTTCTCCTTAAGTCTTCACATTCCTTCTGGCTTTGATATTTTGGGTAAAAACATTGCTTTTTGCTCAGGCATGGGAGTCAGTCTTCATTCTTCTACCCAACCACTCTGCATGCTCATTCTGACAGTGTTACCTTCTGAACATCACTCTTGTGTTTATCCTCGGTTATCCTGCTATCTGAGGCCCAGACCACTTATTCCTCTTCTGAAATATTCTGATTGCCTCTTTGTTAATATCTTCACTTCTGTTCCTAGCTTTCTCAAAATTCACTTCTAGCTAGAACCTCTTTAGGGGCTACAGATTTCTTCCAAAGAACATTAACCTCAAGCCTTGCCTACCTCTTGAGTGCTTGCTTCTCCTCATTTACCTACCCACCAGCCAAGCGCACCTGCTACTATTCCTCCAAGACACTAAATTGTCTTGGCCCTCCCTTGGCCTTCCTTTGACCCTGTTCTCCTCTAGGCTAATATAACTAAGCCTCTCAGACTCCCTCTTTCCCGGAAGTTTCCCATGAAGGTTGTGCTAAGATGAGGTGTTTTCCTTCTCCCCCCACAGCAGATTTCTGTCTAGGGTACTGTATGTTGTGTATGAGTGGTATTTTCTTTATCACCTCTTTTTGCTTATGTATCTTGAAGCTCTAGGAAGTAAGGACTAGGTGTTGATTCACATTTGTTTAATTTCTGTGCTTCCACTGTGAAGCCTGATGTGGAATTTCCTATTAAATGGGATATGAGAGATGTGTGTTTGAGTGTATGTCAGCACCATCATATAGTAACTCCAAATAGAGGATACCTTTTAGAACTGTTGCCTTAAAAGATAACAATCTGTATAAAATAAATATCTCTCAAAAGAAGAAATACAAATGGGCAACAAGTTTATGAAGAAATGCTCAATATCATCCTGTAACTCTCAGGGATTTACATTAAAAAATTTTTTTTGTTTATTTTTATTTATTTGAAAGCAATAGACAGAGAGAGAGAGAGAATGGGCGCACCAGGGCCTCCAGCCACTGCAAACAAACTCCAGAAGCGTGTGCCCCTTTGTGCATCTGGCTAACATGGGTCCTGGAGAATCGAGCCTCTAACCTTAGGCTTCACAGGCAAGCGCTTAACCACTAAGCCATCTCCCCAGCCCCAAGGGATTTACATTTTTTTTTCTTTTTTTTTTTTTTCGAGGTAGGGTCTCACTCTAGCCCAGGCTGACCTGGAATTCACTATGGAGTCTCAGGGTGGCCTCGAACTCACGGTAATCCTCCTACCTCTGCTTCCCAAGTGCTGGGATTAAAGGCGTGCGCCACCATGCCCGGCTGCAGGGATTTACATTTTTGTCTATTACCTTGTGAAAGTGCTTTCAAATTATATATCATTTATTTTTATTGGGTTTTCTTTACTAAGTTGGGAATTAAATGTCACTAACCCAGTAATATTTAAGAAAGTATGTCATATACTTCATGTTAACATGAACATAGGACCATTGCCTACAAATTTACAATTCTTCTTTTGTTTTCCCCTGAAAGCATCTCTAGCACCTACAGGATAGCTGGCATAGCAGGCGTTTGGTGTATAATCAGTAAATGAGTAGTCATTTCATTTTACGTGGGGAATTGTGAAATTTATAGGTAGCTGTGACCTTTGCTATAGTCCTGTGATCAGGTTAATATGTAATATATATCATATTTTCTTAAATATCACTGGATTAATGATATTTATCTTCCAACTTAGAAGAAAGAACCAAATAAAAATAATTGGTTATAATTTTTATTTTTATTTTTATTTATTTATTTGAGGAAGGTACATAGAGGCAAGTAGAGAGAGAGAGAGAATATGGACATGCCAGGCCCTCCTGACACTGTAAAGAAACTCCACAGGCTTGTGCCACTCTGTGCTTATGAATCTTTATGGGGGCATTGGGGAATTGAACCCAGGACATCAGGCTTTGCAAGCATGCACCTTCAACAGCCAAGCTATCTCTTGAACCCAGATGATTATGATTTGAAAGTACTTTTACAAGTTAACAGATGTAAATACATTTAAATAACTGCTATAAATTCTTCATATCTACAAAATGAGAATGCTACATATGTGTGTATAAATTCTTCAAGACTGTTTCATTGATTCACAATTCTCTATTTGAGTACTTTAGGATGTGGCAGCCAGAGGAAACTTGAAGTTTAACAAGTTAGCATGGCTGCCCTTTCTGTCTAGCTTTTAACATCTGACAGCACGACATCATAACATGTACAGCCTGGCTGGGGTCACTCTAGGATATCAAGTAATATGGACTTATCACAGTTATATCATTTCATTTGTTGTTTATTTTCATCATTTTTTTATTTTGTAGAAAATACTGCAGTTTCTACCTGAACGAATTTTCTTTCGATGGCATTACCAGAGTATAGGTAAGAAAAATGAAAACAAATGTTTTCAGTAATATAGGTTTCTTCCACTTGAATTTTCAACAATGTTATATGTAATTAGCACTATTAAGAGACTTTATAAGAACTTTTTGTAAGCATATTATAAGTATTAATAAGGAATGATAATTAAAATCAAGACAAGCTCATCTTGGTCTTTGGAGGAAAATATATCTAATATATCTATCTCTTGCTAAGTAAAATTTAAAATATTTTAATTTTATTTATTTATTTGCAAGCCAAGAGAGAGAGAGAGATTGAGAATGAATGAGTGTGCCAGGGCCTCTTGCTGCTACAAACGAACTTCAGATGCATATGCCACTCTGTGCATCTAGCTTTACATGGATACTGGTGAATTGAACCAGGGCTTTTGGGCTTTTAGGCTTTGCAGGCATGTGCATTAACCACTGAGCAATCTCCTTAGCCCCCTAAGATTTAAAATGTAGTCCATAGACTGGGAGCATCTGTCTACGCCAGGAGCTTGTTAGAGATGAAGAATTTGGGTACCACCTGACTTATTGAACATGCTTGTCTATTTTAACAATAGCCCCAGAGGTTTCCTATGCACATAAAGTTGGAGGAGCCCTGATCTAGAGTATTTTCTCAAGTTGTTTCACATTATTCCTTATAGTAATTATTCTTTAAGACTGCATTATTGATACAAGTTCCTGCTGTGTGACTACTTTAGGATGTGGTAGCTAGAGGAAAGTTGAAATAAAGCACATTACCATGACTGCCCTTGCTGCTCAGCTCTTCACATCTATGAGTATAAACATCATGATTTAACATGGACAGTGTGGCTCAAGTCATTTTAGGATATTTGTTGTGAATTCTGTTCAGTTTTAAAAGAGTGCCTGCTTACTCCAGTCTTTCTGCTGTATGAGAGTACCATTTCCTAAAATTTTTCTTCCTTACTAGATAGTCATATTGGAGAAGAGCATGAACCGTGTAATGAAAGCTTACTTTATTTGATCATTCATGTGTTCAAATATTTATTGAAGGAGCAACATTTGGTGCAGAAACAAAGAGTATCTCACCATCCTTATTTTGGATGGGCCTATTGCCCAGTGGATAGATAAATGAGAAAAATCATTACAATATAACTGTTGCTTTGAGAGAAATACAGCTGGGACAACGAAGAAAAATAAATAGTTCTGCTCAGAGAAATTGAAGGATGCATCTGAAATGGTAACTCTCACTTGAGTCTTGAAAGGTGAGCTGGACTTTCTGAGTGGGAGACCAACATGTACCAAGTTACTGAAGCTAGCATAACATAACAAACATATATAACATTCAACATCAGTAGCTATTTCAAATTTTAAAATCTAAATTTAACTTAGAGTAGTTTCTGTAAAAAACCTGACTTATACTTAACTGAATTCAAATTTTATGTTATAAATTTAAAGACAGTGAAGCATATGTAGTATGTATGTGTGTGTATGTATGTGTATATATATATATATATCTGCAGAACTCAATGAACAAATTAAGAGAGTACCTTGATCTTTAAATCTTTAAAATATGCAAAGAAAGTTTTCCTTTAAATATTAACAAGTTGTCCATAGCATTTTGCTTAATTGTAGCTTTGAGCTTGTGGTTTAAGTTAATGTAAAAATAAAATATTTAAATGCAGAGCATATTCCTAAGAGATGTCCTGTGGATTTGTGATGATCTGTGGTGTGGTAGAAATGGATGGCAATGAGAAGTAACTGCATGCAGTATTTTTATCTGCTAGGTATAATCCTTCTTTAATTTTGTTTATATCATTTATATGAAAACCCTACTCATTTTCTTAAGATAATTCTTTAGAATGTCTGGAGATTAGTGGGCACCCCTCAGCATAAATAAACTTACTAAAACTCTGAAAATAAATTTGCATTTGTGTTGTGAAACTTCATGCATCTAGTAGGCAGTATGTGGTAGTAATTTAATTTTGCCTAATGTTTCAAAACTAGTTAAAATGGCTGCCAGAAGTAACTCTTCACACAGCTTGATAGCATCTAATCAAGAGTGACCGGAGGCCTCATACTTCTCAGCTGGGGTAGCAAAGTCCTAACCTTCCATCTTCATCCCTACAGTAGCTATACTGTTATTGATCTGTAATGTAGAGCAATGTTGTCTCTATAAAGTAGTCAGACTGAATCATATTTCAAATTGCAGAAACCTGACCATTTGTATATAAAAGTCACCCTTATTTATTATTGACACTTACATACTTAATGCTTGAATCAAATGGGCTCAACCTAATAAGTTCAGTTATTAGTTCTAGAACTTAAGACATGAATATTCATGGTTTGTGGAGTAACCAAGTCCCACATGACTCTGATCCAATTTTGCCAGCATCATCCAGATCAGGTCTTGTTCACACTGTTGCTCTACAGAGAAAAGGTTGTTTTTCCAACCTTTAACATTTTGAAATTATTGCTAAGAGGTTGTTTGTTAATTTGTCATTGTATACATTTATTTCATGCGTCTCATGTCTTTCACATTCTTTTTAGTTTACTTAGATTTGTTAAACTCTTACCTCTACCCAAACAGCCAAGTTATATCTAGAGGAGGAAGAAAGCAATTTGAAATAACAACTTCCACCATGCTCATTATGTTTCTTATTGTGTCATTTTATTTTGTCTGTTGCAATCAGAGATATCCTGTCTCCCTCAAAAGAGTTTTTTTTTCTCAATTTTTATTAATATTTTCCATGATTATAAAAAATATCCCATGGTAGTACCCTCCCCCCACTTTCCCCTTTGAAATTCCATTCTCCATCATATCTCCTCCCCATCTCAATCTTTCTACTTACATATATACAATACCTACCTAATAAATGCCCTCCTCCCTTCCTTTCTCTTCCCTTTCTATCTCCTTTTTAACTTACTGGCCTCTGCTACTGAGTTTTTTCCTTCTCGCACAGAAGCCCAATCATCTGTAGCTAAGATCCACATATGAGGGAGAACATGTGGCGCTTGGCTTTCTGGGCCTGGGTTACCTCACTTAGTATAATCCTTTCCAGATCCATCCACTTTTCTGCAAATTTCATAACTTCATTTTTCTTTACTGCTGAGTAAAACTCCATTGTATAAATGTGCCATATCTTCATTATCCACTCATCAGTTGAGGGACATCTAGGCTGGTTCCATTTCCCAGCTATTATAAATTGAGCAGCAATAAACATGGTTGAGCACGTACTTCTAAGAAAATGAGATGAGTCCTTAGGATATATGCCTAGGAGTGCTATAGCTGGGTCATATGGTAGATCAATCTTTAGCTGTCTTAGGAACCTCCACACTGATTTCCACAATGGCTGGACCAGATTGCATTCCCACCAACAGTGTAGAAGGGTTCCTCTTTTTCCACATCCCTGCCAACATTTCTGATCATTTGTTTTCATGATGGTAGCCAATCTGACAAGAGTGAGATGGAATCTCAATGTAGTTTTAATCTGCATTTCCCTGATGACTAGTGACATAGAACATTTTTTAGATGCTTATATGCCATCCGTATTTCTTCCTTTGAGAATTCTCTATTTAGCTCCATAGCCCATTTTTTGATTGGCTTGTTTGATTCCTTATTATTTAACTTCTTGAGTTTTTTGTATATCCTAGATATTAATCCTCTATCAGATATATAGCTGGTGAAGATTTTTTCCCATTCTGTAGGTTGCCTCTTTGCTTTATTCACCATGTCCTTTCAAAAGAGTTTTTTAATATTTATTTTTATTTATTTGACATAGAAAGATGGAGAGAGAGAAGGGGGGGGGGGCGGAGCGAATGGATGCACCAGGGCCTCCAGCCAGTGCAAACCAACTCCAGATGCGTGCACCCCCTTGTGCATCTGGCTAGCGTGGGTCCTGGGGAATCAAACCTGGGTCCTTTGTCTTTGCAGGCAAATGCCTTAACTGCTCAGCCATCCCTCCAGGCCCTCAAAAGACTTTTTAGAGGGGAACAATAGTCTGTATTTTTGTCTTAGATTTTAAAGGCTAGTTCTTTGTCCTATTATCAGTAAACAAGGAAACCCATTAATCTCTGTGACTTGCAGTGTGAAACAAATGTGGGTCCAGCATTCCAGGTATACAGAGCTCCTTCTTCAAGGGATGTTTGGAGAACAAGATCAGGAAAGTGGCTGACAGCACTCATAGGTCTCCAGTATATGCTTAACCTATGACTGATGTGTTTGCAAGTTTCAACTCTTGATTACAAACACAAAAATGTTCAAAATTTTCCTGAAGTCATTTTTAGACCTATAAATGACGACCTTTCTTTTCTTCAGTGCTAATTCCAGACATGGTGCATTATGCCCTCTGTGGGTAGGTAGAACACAACCCACCTCTCTTCTGCACTGTACCATAGTGCTGCCATATCTCATCTCTTCCCACTTTCCTTTTTTAAAACAATATGTGTGTGTGTGTGTGTGTGTGTGTGTGTGAGAGAGAGAGAGAGAGAGAGAGAGAGAGAGAGAGAGAGGGAACGAGAGAGAGAGAGAGAGGTGCACCAGGGTCTCTAGCCACTACAAGTGAACTCCATATACATGTGCCACCTTGTGCATCTGGCTTACGTGGATCCTGGGGAATTGAATCTGTGCCCTTTGGCTTCCCAGGCAAGTGCTTTAACTGCTAAGTCATCTCTCCAGCCCCTCCTTCTTTAAAAAAACAAAAACAAAAAGCTCACTTATTTTTAACATACTTATTTATTTGCAAGGAGAGAGAGGGAAGGAGAGAGAGAGAGAGAAAGAATGAGAAAGAGAATGGGCATATTAGGGCCTCTTGCCACTACAAACAAGCTTCAGATGCTTATGCCACTTTGTGCTTTACGTGGGTGCTAGGGACTTGAACCCAGGCTGTCATCAGACTTTGCAGGCAAGTGCCTTAACTGCTGAGCCATTTCTCCAGCCTTCCTTTTGTTTTATCTTTCTCCCTCTCCCTCCCTCTCTCTCTCTCTCTTTTAATATGATCTCTCCTGGTCCTTCTCCTTGTTACCCACCAGCTCACTGACATCCCCCTCCTGCTCTTTGTCATTATGCTGATGTCTGTCTGTCTGACCATAACCTCCAGTATTCCAGTCTTTCACCTAGTCATTTCGAGAGCACCTGTTCTATTTATATTATTTCTAAAAAGCAGCTTTTTTTGGGGGGGGTTACAATAAGCTGACTATATTTAATATTCACATTTTGATAAGTTTTGTTTGTATACATGTGTTTGTATGTATGCATGTGTGTGATTGTGCAGATGTGCCATATTTGGTGAGAGGACAACTTAGAAGTTGTTCCTGAGAAACATCATTTACCTTTTTAGGCTAGACTGGCTGGCCAGTGAGCTCCAGGGATTCTACACTCTGCTTCTCCAGAGCTGGGATTGCAGGCATGTGTTTCCATGCCTGGCTTTTTAAATATATGGGTATTGGAGATCATAGTTATGGTCTTCATACTTGCAAAACCTACCAACTGAGCTATTTCTGGAGCCCCCATAAGTTTTTACATAAGTGTATATCTTTGCTATAACCAAGATACTGAACAAAGGCATCATTCTTACCCCCAAAGATTTTTTTACTCTCCCCGGTGATCTCTGTCTATCTCGTATCCTTCCCTACCTCATCTCTGAGTCCTGACGTAACCACTGAGCTGCCTTTGCATTGCCAAGACTCTTGCATTGCCAAGAATCTTATGTACCTCAGCATAATTATTTTGAGAGTCATATATATGATATGTACTAATAGTTTGTTGCTTTTTATTTCTGAGTAAAACTACATTTCATTGTATGGCTTTGTGTTCATTTGTTTATCCATTCATTTATTGATAGGCATTTGGACTGATTCTCATATTTGGCTCTTACACATAAAGCTACTACAGGCATTTCTACACAAGTCTTTCTGTGGACCCATGCTTTCCCATCTCTTGGGAGTTGACCTCCTATAAAGATATATAACTGCCAAGCAGTTTTCCAGGGTCTCTTGTCATTGCAAACGAATGCCAGACTCTTGTGCCACTGTTTTTTTGTTTGTTTGTTTGTTTGTTTAGAGTTTTTGTTGTTGTTGTTGTCGCATCTGCATTACGTGGGTAGCTGGGGAATTGAACCTGGGCTGGCAAGCTTTGGAAGCTAGTGTCTTTAACCACTGAGAAATCTTCCTAGCACCCAAACTACTTTTCTTTTAAATATTTTTATTTATTTATTTGACAGAGAGAAAGAGGGAGAGGAAGAAGGAAAAGGAGGGAGGGAGGGAGGGAGGGAGGGAGAGAGGGAGAGAGAGAGAGAATATGGGTACGCCAGGGTCTCCAGCCACTGCAAATGAACTCCAGATGCATGTGCCACCTTGTGCATCTAGCTAATGTGGGTCCTGGGTTGCAGGCAAACACCTTAACCGCTAAGCCATCCCTCCAGCCCCAAAACTATTTTTCAAACCAGTTTTATTGTTTTATTTCTCCTCAGCAGCATCACAGTTCCAATTGACAAAAGTTGTTATGGGTCAGTGCTTTAAGATTTTTGTGGGTAGTGATATCTCACTGTCTAATGATCTTGAATGTCATTTCATTACTTATAATCTCTATGTCTTTGTTTACATGTTTATTAAAATATATTGTCCATTTAAAAGTTTTATGTTATTAATTTTGAGTTTGAGGAATTTTTTTACATTCTGTATAGAAGTTTTTGTCAGATGTATGCTTTGAAAATATTTTTCTCCCTATCTTGTCTTATGAGTTCTTTGATGCTGTCTTTTGAGGAAGAATGCTTTAATTTTGAAGAAATCCAATTGATTAATTTTTTCTTTTGTAGATTGTACTTCTAGGGAATCTTTTATAAATAAGACATCACAAAAATCTGTATTTTCTTCTAGTACTTCTTCTATTTTTTTTTTTTTGTAATGCTAGGGATTGAACCCAGAACCTCAGGCATGCTAGGCAAGCTCTCTTCCACTGAGCTACGTACCCAGACCTTCTTCTAGCAGTTCTTTTTTTTTTTTTTTAACACTGTTAATCTTTATTCCTCCAGATATATTGTTTGAATAATAATCAGATGTAAACATTTTAATTTTTATCCTTCAAAAGTATCATAACATCATGTTGTGCATTAGGTATTAAATTTTTTTGTTTTTAAAATTTTTGTTATTATTAACAACATATTTCGTATGAATACATCATGTTTTGCACCCTCTTTTCCTTTGCCCCTGCCCCCATTCCATTTGGGCACACTCCGCAGTGGGGTTGCAGGTATTCCCCATGGGGTTATGGGTTATGTGTTGTGGGAGCAGCAGGCAGTTCTGTTTTGGTGGGGGAGGAGGGAATGCCTCTGGGCATGATGTCTCAACCTATGGCTCTTAGAGTCTTTCCACTCTGTCTTCGAAAAATGCCCTGAGCCATGGTGGGTGCCTTTTAAGTCTACTTCAGTGATGAGCTCTTAGGAGCCTCTGGATCTCTGCTTTGGAAGGTGTTGCATATCCTCAGGGTCTGTCTCCTTCACCCTGGCTCTGATTATCAGATTCAGCATGGAAGCGGCACTCTTGCTTGTCTCCCCATTCCTCTGTAGTTTCAGCTGTGGCTTGGCTGAAGTGCAAGGGGTCCTTTATTTCCTTTGGTCTCACTACCTTTTGAGAAAGAAGAACAGATTCTCCAACAGAGAGTGAAGTCAACATAGTTTAAATGGGATAAGCATTATTTATTTAGGGGGGATTTGATGTGTGTAATCCCTTTTTTAGCCAAAGACTAGTGAGAGCTTGGCATTGGAGAGCATAAACTTTGTCTCCATAGGATTCTGATCTAATTCCCAATTCCATATACGGGTTCCTTACACTGAGCGGATCTCTTAGCCAATCAGAAAGCTATTGGTACCCATCAAGGCTGTGTGCCACTATTACACTGGCATGTACATCTTGTTGGGGTGTTTGCTCCTGAGTAGCTTAGACCTCTGGTTGCTCAGACTGTTGTTGGCTACTTTTTCCCAGTAGCTCATGTAGCTTTTTCCAGCACTAAACAGACTGACTGGCAATTGGCTCTCATCTGGATTCCAGCCAGGTCTCTCCATGCTCTGTATTGGCAGCATATGGTGTTTAAGCAATGGAGTCTTACGTTTTGCCTCAGGCAGGTAATCAAGTGCTTTGACAGAAACATGACTTGTTTTGGGGACCTTGTAGATATCTGATCAGCAGCTCATTGTGGGTAGCAACGGATTTCTGGTACTGGGAGTTACAGGACAGAGACCAAAAAAAAAAAGAATTTAAGATTAGTCTTGTTCATCCCACCCTCTCCAGGTCCCTTCTTTATAAGTGTCCCCCCCCTTACTCCTTGTGAGGGTTGTATCTTTTATTCTATCTCCAAGGGTAAAGGTTTCTATGGTACCAGTTCATTTTGGAATTAGTTTTGTATTTGTTTTTACTCACCCTCTCCTTACCCTGCTCCCAACCCTTCTATCCGTATTGCCTGGGTTTTGAGTTGCCTATCAGGTATTATCAGCAAATCCGGCTGGTCCAGGTTAGGAACCACAGATAAGTGGGACCATGCAGTGTTTGTCTTTCTGTGATTGTGTGAGTTTGCTGAATGTGATTTGTTCCAAGTCTGTCCATTTTTATACAAATTTCATTGTATCGTTTTTTTTTTTTTTTCTTACTGCTGAGTAGAATTCCATTGTGCACATGTACCACAAGTTCATTATCCATTCATCCACTGATGGGTACCTGGGTTGATTCCAGTTCTTAGCTATAATGAATTGAGCAGCTATAAACATGGTTGAGCAAATGTCTTTGTAGTGAAGTGTGGAGCATTTAGGATAAACGCCCAGGAAGGGAATAAGTGGGTCTGTTGGTAGTTCTATGTTCATCCTTTTCAGCAATCTCCATATTGATTTCCATAGTGGTTGTACAAGTTTACATTCCCACCAACAGTGGATGAAGGTTCCTCTTTCTCCACATCCTTGCCAACATTTGTTGTTAGATTTTTTTTTTCCCATGTTGGGGAATATAGGTTGTGCATTGTGGGGTTAGCCATCAGTTATGGGTAAGAGACAATGTCTGTGTACATAATGACCCAACATGTGGTTCTAACAATCTTTATGCCCCCTCTCCCACAAATTTTCCTGAGCCGTATTGGGTTCATTTTAGGTCTGTTACAGTGATGAGGTCTTATATTGAGGTCTTTATTCCATCTGGACTTGATTTTCATGTATGGTGAGATGAGTGGGTCTAGTTTCATTTTGTACATGTAGTTATCCAATTTGTCCAGCACCGTTTGTTGATGATGCTGTCTTTTCTCCAATCCACTTAATTGGCACCTTTGTCAAGGTTCAAGTAGCTGTAGTGACCTAAGGTCTGGATCTTAAATCCTGTTCCATTGGTCTATACTTCTGTTCTTATGCCAATAGCATGCTGTTTTTTGTTACTAGGGCTTTGTAATATAGCTTTAGATTGGGTATGGTGATACTTCCAGAAGTGTTTCTTTTGCTGAGGATATGTATGAATAGCTGAGGCCTGCTGCCATTCCATGTAAATTTTGAGATCATTTTTTTCTGTCTCTATGAAGAATGATGCTAGAATTTGTATTGGCATTGCATTAAATCTGTATACTGCTTTTGGTAGAATTGCCATTTTCACAATATTTATTCTACCTATCCAGGAGCATAGGAGATCTTTCCATTTTCTTAAGTCTTCCTCAATTTTGTTCTTGAGTTTTTTTTCCCCATATTTTCATTTTATAGGTCTTTCACATCCTTGGTTAGTGATATTCCAAAGTAGGTCTTTGTCCCATTTTCTGCTTTTTTTAGGGTACCTTTAAAGTTCTTGGGTGGACTTCTCTTTCTTTTACTTATTATAGATCTAGTAATACCTCAAATCTTCTGTTCTTGCTCCATTGGCCATTTGCTACTGGCTTTGCACACTAATAGCCCAGAGGGAGTTTCTTCTTGTTCTTGTCCCTTTCCTGGTAGTACACCTCATTGCTTCTTATTGACTTGAGACATGATATCAAGAGTGAGTTTAATTGCAAGGAGAGAGAGAGAGAGAGACAGAGGGAGAGAAAGAGAGAGAGGAGAGAGAATGAAAACCAAAGAGAAGAGGATGGGCATGCCAGAGCCTGTTGCCACTGTAAATTTATCCAGGTACATGTGCCTCTTTGCACATCTGACTTTACATGGGTACTGGGAAATTGAACCCTGGCCACCAGGCTTTGCAGACAAGCTCCTTTAACCACTAAGCCATCTGTCCAGCCCCAAAGAGTGAGTTTTAAAGAAATAAAAATGAAAATAGCAAAGGACTTCTTAATTTTACATTTAAGTTAAAAATATTTTTTATGAACATTGGCTTTAAAATATTGTCTTTTAGGGGCTGGAGAGATAGCTTAGCAGTTAAGGTCCCTGTCTGTGAAGTCTGAACACCTAGGTTCGATTCCCTAGTACCCACATAAGCCAGACGCATAAGGTGACACATGCATCTAGAGTTCATTCTTTGTAGTGGCTAGAGGCATTGGCATGCCCATTCTTATTTCTATTTCTTCTTCTTTCTCTCTCTCAAATAAATAAAAACTTTTTAAATAAAAAGATTGTTATTTGGTAAAGAGATTTTATCAGTGTCATTCCTCACTGTTGAAAATGAGAAGCAAAATTAGGTTTTGAAAATATTATTGATGACTGCTTCCATTATAGCCATTAAAGTAAAACTACAGTATGCCTTTATTTCTTTATTAGATATGATACTTAATGCTGTGAATTTTAATACACCAAATTTTGTTTTAATAGTTTTTTCCTTTATTTTTTAAAAGGTAGCATTATTTAATAAATGATATTGAAGTTATACTTTAGTGTATTTAATAAATGGTATTGAAGTTATACTTTAGTGGCTAGAAAAGAACACATCTAGATTATGCCATCATCTTTCAAATGGAGTAAATAAATAAATGAAACAGTAAAATTTTATAAGGCCCTGAATGGGAAAAGAAGTTGGAAAGTCTCAAAGGACACACGGGTTATAGAGGCTTAAGGCTATATGTATAAAGAAATAGCCTAGGGCTGGAGAGATGGCCTTAGTGGTTAAGCCCTTGCCTGTGAAGCTTAAGGACCCAGGTTCGATTCCCAAGGACCCACCTAAGACAGATGCCCAAGGTGGCACATGCATCTAGAGTTCGTTTGCAGTGGCTGGAGGCCCTGAAGTACCCATTCTCTCTCTATCTATCTGCCTCTTTCTCTCTCTGTCGCTCTCAAATAAATAAACAAAATATTAAAAAGAAAAAGAAATAGCCTAGGAATTCGATGGCACATCAGTCCATGAAACTAGAATAAAGTTCTGGTCAGCGCAAATGGACCAAAGTAATAAACAGGCAATTCACCAAATTCATGGCTTCACAAGTTTTTAAATCAGCAGTGAAGTTTTGCTGTTCATCTATTAGGTAATATTAGACAGACCGACAATATAATCACAAGGTTGGCATCAAAGTGCTAAGGACTAGACATGTGTCAGGCTTGTTCTGAGTAGTTATATGGGAGACAACTGTGAGTGAGATGCTGTTTATAAGTCCAGTGATGAGCAGACAGGTGGGGAGAGTGAAACACAACTAGAGAAATAGCACCTGGATTTCATCACCTAAGCAATCAAGCAGATGCTCAGTACATGGGTTTCTGGGCATTTTTGGTTCTACTTCATTTGATATAATACTGCTTGGAAAATAATATGACCAAAAAATTGCTAACCTCACTTCTGGACTTAGGTATCACCTAAGGGTCTATAATGTGTGTTGTAGAAGGTAAAACAAGAAGAAACTGAAAGCTTGAGGCATAGAGCTATTCAGTTATACGGCCTAGGCTCGATGAAAGGGCTGAAAACTGAAATGGATCACACATTTAAGCTACATGATGATCATAAGGACGCCCACTTTGGAGAAATGCTTGCAAAGAAACCGGATGTCACTGAGAGGAAAAGAAACATCGTAGAATGCAAATTTTAAATTTTTCAGGTTTTTTCTTTTTAAGAAACCACTATCTCTTGTAGCCAAGACTGACATAGCTCATACGTAGATGAGGATGACCTTGAATTTTTAAAATGTTTTTTAAGATTATTATTATTTATTTATTTGAGAGAGAGAGGCAGAGAGAGAGAGAGAGAGAGAGAGAGAGGCAGAGAGAGAGAGAATGGGCGTGCCAGGGCTTCCAGCCACTGCAAACAAATTCCCAACACATATGCCACCTTGTGCATCTGGCTTTCATGGTTGAACCAGGGTCCTTTGGCTTTGCAGGTAAGTGCCTTAATCACTAAGCCATCTCTTCAGCCCTACCTTGAATTTTTGATCCTGCTACCTCTACCTCCCAAGTGCTGGGATTATAGGCATGTGCCACCACACCCAGGTTTTTTTTTTTTTTTTTTTCTGTCTCTCTGTTTGTCTTCCCCCACCTCCTCCTTCTCCTTCCTTCTCTTCTCCCTCTCTCTTTTTGGTTTTATTCAGGCAGGGATCTTATTCTGTGGCCCAGGCTGGCTCTGAACTCATGGTGATCCTAACTCAGCTTTGCCAGGGCATGAGTCACCACTCTTGATTCCATACTCAGTTTTCTTGGGATCCTGGGGAGTTGAACGCAGGGTAAACTCTGTCATCTGAGCTACATCACCAGCCTAAAATTTTGATCTTTTAAAAACAATACACATTTATAGAAAGGAACACACTAAATTTTATCTTCTATAAAACATGCAGCTTCCATTTAACAATTAAAAAAATTCTTTTTTTTTCTCAATTTTTATTAAAATTTTCCATGATTATAAAAAATATCCCATGGTAATACCCTCCCTCCCCCCACTTTCCCCTTTGAAATTCCATTCTCCATCATATCCCCTCCCCATCTCAATCCGTCTCTCTTTTATTTTGATGTCATGATCTTTTCCTCCTCTTATGATGGTCTTGTGTAGGTAGTGTCAGGCACTATGACGTCAAGGATATCCAGGCCATTTTATGTCTGGAGGGAGCACGTTGTAAGGAGTCGTACCCTTCCTTTGGCTCTTACATTCTTTCGGCCTCCTCTTCCACATTAGACCCTGAGCCTTGGAAGGTGTGATTGAGATGTTACTCAGTACTCCAGTCACTTCTTTCCAGCACTATGATACCTTCTGAGTCATCCCAAGGTCACTGCCATCTGAAAAGAGAAGATTCTCTACCCAAAAGTGAGAGTAGCATTAATATAAGGGTATAAATATTAAGAAAAGTGCTTACTGGGCAGTTTGATAAGCATAGTATATACATTTTTCCAGACATCAGCAGATGTCACACCCCTAGGGCTCATGACTACCCCTGTTTTAAGTTTTCAGTATCAGGGATGTATTCCCCCCCATGGAGCGGGCCTCCAGTCCAATTGGAGGGCAGTTGGTTTCCACCATGACAGATGTGCCACTATTGCACCCGTTGGTTCATTTGACCTGTTTGGCCAATTATAAGGCTTGCAGTGTCTACTGTTGAATATCTTCACTGGTGGTATCTCATTTTCCCATTGAACTACATGTAGAATAGCTTCTTCCAGCTTTCTGTCAGCTAAAAAAAATTCTTTAGGAGCAGAGAGAGAGAGTGGTGTGTGTGTGTGTGGGGGGGGTGCCAGGGCCTCTTGCCATTGCAAATGAACTCCAGATGCATGCTCCACTTCACATGAGTATTGGGAAATGGAACTCAGGCCAGCAGTCTTTGCCAGCAAGTGCCTTTAACTGCTGATCCATTTGCCCAGTCCTATGTAACCATTCTTCCACACTGAATCTCAAGAATTTTATCAAATACTTTACCATTCTTACTGCATTATCACAGTCATGGAAACAGCTATCATCTTCATCCCTGAGAAAAATTGCAGACTCTGAAGTGTCACTTCGTACTGCCTCCTTCTAACCACACACCTGCCCACACCTATTTTTTGTTTGTTTTGTGAGTCAGGGTCTCACTCTAGCACAGGCTGACCTGGAGCTCACTCTGTAGCCCCAGGCTACTGAGTACTGGCACTAATAACGGCATGCGCTACCATGTCTGCCTTCAAGTACTTTAATTTTGTTGCTGGTGGGGTTAACATTAAAATATGTATATAGGACCGAAGCTAAGCTGACTTAGAGGGTGAAAGTGCTTGCTTGCAAAAAGCCTGATGACTAGTGTTCAGTTCCCCAGTAGCCACATAAACCCAGATGCACAAAGTGGTGCATGGCACACCCATTCTTGCCCTTTCTTTCTCTGCTTATAAATAAATAAAAATATTTTAAAAATAAAATATATATGAGCTGGGCGTGGTGGTGCATGCCTTTAATCCCAGCACTCGGGAGGCGGAGGTAGAAGGATTGCCGTGAGTTCGAGGCCACCCTGAGAATACAGAGTTAATTCCAGGTCAGCCTTAGCTAGAGTGAGACCCTACCTTGAAAAACAAAAACAAAATAAAATAAAATAAAATATATATGTAGGGATATATTTTTTCCCTCTTACCTCAGGTATCCACTATGATTCAGCATCATAGTTAATATTTAAAAAATTAATGTTCATCATGGACTTTTTGCATTTTGATCTTTAAAAACTATTGCATTTAAACAATATTTTCTTTGATTCCTGAGTTTTGTGTGCTGTTTACATTTTGTGCAAGATACTTACTCATCTTATTCAGCCCTAGTATTCTTGCTGCCTTTTCAAAAGTAATAAGACTTATATTCAAAGGACATTTACATGTAAAAATACATTAAAAGTTAATGATGCAAGCAATGTCATTGAATCAGTTTAGCTAATTAGATTTCATTTATCATTCCTTTATTCTTTGAGTTATTCAGCTGAGTCTATAATAAAGTAACAACCAATATGGTTAGTGAGACACTCAAGAGATTATCAACCTGGGCCCCAGTATAAGTGTGTGAGGGTAGTGGCTTAGCTGCTAGAAAAGACTCTTCATATTGCCAATGGCTTTATTCTGGCTAATGCATCCTGAAGAGTATACATTTACCTAATGTACCTATATGTGATATCCACATAGCTATAGTTTGCATTGATTGCTGAGATATTGCTTATATTTCATGGTAGAACATCTCTTTGAAATACATTAGACATCTGCTTTTTAAATATAGCACAAGGGTTCTGAATAATTCTTTTCTTAATATATAATGATTGAAAGAAAAGTTCTGTTTCCTAGACTTCCATTTTATTTCTATTTTAAAATTAACTTTATTTTTTTTTCAGTTTTAATGCAGAACATGAGGTTTAGATGTTGTTGCTAAGCCCTGTTCATACTAGGGGCATGAATGCATTTATAGAAAATTCAGCCATATATTTCCATCCTTAGGAGAGACTTTTTATTTCTTAGTATGTAGAGTGGGCTGCAACCTCATAGCTTTTGCAAGCGACCATAACAGAGAGAAGCCTGCCATTCTGAAATTTTGTAAAATGTTATAAAAATGTTTGGAGCTAGGCATGATGGTGCATGTCTTTAGTCTCAGTATTCTGGAGGCAGAGGTAGAAGGATCCCTATGAATTCGAAGCCAGCCTGGGACAAGAGTAAGTTCCAGGTCAGTCTGGGCTAGAGTAAGACCCTACCTCAAAAAAACAAAAAGAAAACAAACCCAAACAAATAACAAAAAGGAACTTAAATATTCTTTAGTATAGTTTAAAAGTATTAGTATACTGTATTCTAATTCATTGTTTTAAATTTTCAGGTTCAACTTTAAAGAAGCTTATACACACTGGAAATTCTATTAAGGTATTTCTTTCTTTGTTTATTTTGGTTTTTCAAGATAGAGTCTTGCTCTAGCCCCAGCTGACCTAGAACTCTATATAGTCTCAGGGTGGCCTCAAACTCACGATGATCCTCCTACCTCTGCCTCCCAAATGCTAAAGGTGTGTGCCACCATGCCCAGCAAAGTATTTATTTTTGATAAAAGTATAATGGTGTTTTTCTTTACTGTTAATTTTTTGTATAATTTTTACTTATTTACTTATAAGCAGAAAGAGAATGGGGGCAGGGAAAGGGTACACCAGGCCCTCCTGCCACTGCAAACAAACTCCACATGCATGCACCACTTTGTGCATATGGCTTTACATGAATGCTGAGGAATCAAACCCAAACTGTCAGCCTTTGCAAGCTAGTGCCTTTAACCACTGAATCACCTCTTTAGCCCTACTCTTAAATTTATTGATTCCTCAAAATATAAGTTAGGCCATTTATTAAAACACTGTTCTGTTCTTTTTATAATTATTGTTATTAACAACATAATTTGTATGGATACATCAAGTGTTGGTACCCTCTTTTCCCCTCATATGTGCCTCCATTCTGTTGGAAACCCAACTCAGTGGGGTTGCAGGTTATGTTGTGGGAGTAGCAGTCAGTTCTGTTTTTGTGGGGGGAGGAGGGAATGCCTCTGGACATGATATCTCAACCTGTGGCTCTTACAGTCTTTCCACCCCCTCTTCGCGAAATGCCCTGAGCCATGGTGGGTGAGTTTTAAGCCCACTTCAGTGATGAGTTCCTAGGAGCCTCTGGATCTCTGCTTTGGTAGGTGTTGCGTATCCTCAGGGTCTGACTCCTTCATCTTGGCACTGATTATCAGGTTCAGCGTGGAAGCAGCACTCTTGCTTATCTCCCCATTCCTCTGTAGTTTCAGCTGTGGCTTGGCTAAAGTGCGAGGAGTCTATCTCCTTGCGTCTTGCTACCTTCTGAAAAAGAACAGATTCTCCAACAGGGAGTGAAGTCAGCATAGTTTAAATGAGATAAGCATTATTAATTTAGGGAAAATTTGATATATATAACCCCTCTCTTAGTCAAAGACTAGTGAGAGCTTGACATTGGTGAGCATGAACTGTCTCCATAGGAGTGTGATCTGATTCCTAATTCCACATATGGATTCCTTATACTGAGCTGGTCTCTTAGCCAATCAGAAAGCTATTGGTACCCACCAAGGCTGTGTGCCACTATTATACTGGCATGTACATCTTGTCAGGGTGTTTGCTTCTGAGTAGCTTAGATCTTTGGTTGCTCAGACTGTTGTTGGCTACTTTCCCCCACTAGCTCATATAGTGCTTTCCAGCACTAGGCCTGCTGTCTGTGGACTGGTCTCTTCTGGATTCCAGCCAGGTGTCTCCATGCTCTGTGTTGGCAGCATATGGTGTTTTCAGCAATTGGGTCTTACCTTATACCTCAGGCAGGTATTCAAGTGCTTTGACAGAAACCTGTCTTGTTTTGGGGACCTCATAGGTCTCTGTGATCAACAGCCCATTGTGGGTAGCAACTAATTTCTGGCACTAGGAGTTACAGGTCAGAGACCAAATAAATAGATAAATAAATAAATAAATAAATAAAGCTTAGGCTTTATCCCACGCTCTCAAGTACCCATCTTTTCAGGTGTTCCCCTCTTACTCCTGTTGAGGGTTGTATCTTTATTCTATCTCCAAGGATAAATAATTCTATGGTACCAGTTCACTTTGGAATTAGTTTTGTGTTTGTTTTTATCCATCCTTGGCTTACCCTCCCCCCAATCCCTTTCATCCCTATTGTCTGGGCCTAGAGTTGCCTATCAGGTATGTCAGCAAATCAAGCTGGTCCAGCTTAGGAACTGCATATATGTGAGACCATGAAGTATTTGTCTTTCTTTGATTGTGTGAGTTCACTGAGTATGATCTGTTCTAAGTCTGTCCATTTTTCTACAACTTTCATTGTACTGCTTATTCTTACTGCTGAGTAGAATTCCATTGTGTAAATGTACGTACCACAATTTCATTATCCATTCATCCACTGATGGTCACCTGGATTGATTCCAGTTCTTAGCTGTAATGAATTGAGCAGCTATAAACATGGTTGAGCAAATATCTCTGTAGTGAAACATGGAGCATTTAGGATAAATTCCTAGTAAGGCAATAACTGGGTCTGTTGGTAGCTTTGTATTCATCCTTTTCAGGAATTTCCATATTGATTTCCATAGTGGTTGTACAAGTTTACATTCCCATCAACACTGGATGAGGGTTGCTCTTTCCCACATTCTTGCCAACATTTGTTGATGTTTGATTTTTAATGATTGCCATCCTTGCTGTAAGACGGCATTACATGGTTGTTTTAATTTGCATTTCCTTAATTGTTAGGGATATTGAACATTTTCTTAAGTGTGTGCTAGCCATTTCAAATTCTTCCTCAGAGAACTCCCTTTCCAGTTTTCTACCCCACTTTTGGAATGTGTTGTTTGATTTTTTTATTGTTTAGTTTTTTTTTTTGAGTTCTTTATAGATTCTAGATATTATACTTCTGTCAATGGTATAGCTGGTGAAAATTTTCTCCCATTCACTGGGTAATCTGTTGGCTCTGCTTATTATATGTTTGTCTGTGCAAAAGCTTTCTGTCTTCATGAGATCCCATTGTTAAGTGATTAATGTCCTGGGCTACTGGGGTTTTGTTCAGGAAGTCTTTTCACACTCCTAAATCATGGAAAGTTCCTCCTATTTTTTCTTCCAGTAGGAGAAGAATTTCAGGTTGTATATTGAGGTCTTTAATCTATTTGGACTTGATTTTTGTGTATGGTGAGATGAGTGGGTCTAGTTTCATTTTTCTTTTTTTTTGTGAGAGTGAGAAAGAGGCAGGGAGAGAGAGAGAGAGAGAGAGAGAGAGAATGGGGATGCCAGGGCCTTTTATCTGTTGTGAATGGACAAAAGAGTCATGTGCCCCTTGTGCACCTGTGTGATATTGAATGCTTGTGTCATTTTGCGTCTGGCTATGTGGGACCTGGAGATTAGAACATGTGTTCTTAGGCTTTGAATTCATTTTTCTATGTCTGATTATCCAATTTGCCCAGCACCATTTGTTGAAGATGCTATCTTCTCCAATGTATGTTTTTGGCACCTTTGCCAAAGAACAAGTAGGTGTAATTACTTGACCTAAGGTCCGGGTCTTAATTCGGATCCATTGGTCTATGTTTCTATTTGTATGCTAGTACCATGCTGTTTTTATTACTATGGTTTTGTAATATAGCTTTAGATCAGGTATGGTGATACCTCCAGAGGTGTGTTTTTTGCTGAGGACATATTTGTATATCCGTGGTCTGCTGCCATTCTATATGAATTTTGAGATCAGTTTTCCTATCTCTGTGAAGAATGATGCTGGAATTTTTATTAGCATTACATTAAATCTCTATATTGCTTTTGGTAGAATTGCCATTTTCACAATATCAATGCTACTTTTCCAGGAGCATGGGAGGTTTTTCCATCTTCTCACATCTTCCTTGATTTTGTTCTTGAGTTCATGTTTTCATTTTATTTGTCTTTCACATTAGTTAGTGCTATTCCAAAGTATTTAAATTTTTTTGTTGCTATTGAAAATGGGACATCCTTGCTGATTTCTTTCTCAGTATATTTGTCTTTTGCATATAGAAAGGCTACTGATTTTTGTGTGTTGATTTTGTATCCTGCTACTTTATTGAAGGAATTAATCACCTTCAGAAGTTTTGAGATGAAGACCTTTGGGCCACTTATGCATAGGATCATGTCATCTGCAAATAGGGCTAACTTGACTTCTTCCCTTTCAATTTACATCTCTTTTATTTCTTTCTCCTGTCTTATTTCTTGGGCTAGTACTTCTAGTACTATGTTGATGAGCAGTGGTGAGAGTAGGCACCCTTGTCCTGTTCCCGATCTCAATGGGAACTCCTTGATTCTTTCTCCATTAAGTATTATTTGGGTTTTAGGTACTTTATATATAGCCTTAATTGTGTTGAGGTATAAACCTTCCATGCCTATTCTTTCCAGTGTTTTGATCATGAAGTTGTGTTTTATTTTGTCAGAGGTCTTCTCTGCATAAATTTAGATGATCATGTGGTTCTTGTGATTAACTTTATTTATGTGATGTATTCCATTGACTGATTTCTGTATGTTGAACCATCCTTCCATCCCTGGGATGAAGCCTACATGATCAAGGTGGATAATGCTTTTGATGTGGTGTTGAATTCAGTTTGCTAGGATTTTGTTTAGGATTTTTGCATCTAAATTTATCAGGGATATAGGTCTATAATTTCCTTGTTATATCTCTGTCAGGTTTTGGTATTAGGATGATACTAACTTCATAAAAGGAGTTGGGGAGGATTCCCTGCTCTTTGATTATGTGAAACAGTTTAAGAAAAACTGGTTTTAGTTCTTCAGTGAAGATTGTGGAGATTGCAAGTACATCAAAGGTACTTGGGGGACTGGGAAACGTGGGGAACTGGGAGCTCTGGCCTATTCACTCCACTTGCACATACTCTTCACCTCATGGGGATCAGGGGTTGGGGAACCAGGAACCTGGAAGCTAGAGAGCCAGGGCAAGAGGCCAGTTCGTACAGTGGCTTGTGCATCCTTTGGCTTAGAGGAATAGGGATCTTGGTACCTAGGGCCCAGTCAGTCAGGAAACTCAGGCTCACAGCCTGCTTCTGCAGCCCACACGCAGGGACCAGGTTGCCCCAAGCCAGCGGCAGGGGTACTGGGACCCGGGAACTGGGAGGTGGGGAACTAACTGGGAGATCTGGCCTACTTACTCTGAGTGCGCACCATACAGAGCAGTTGATCTGGGAGTTGGGGATCCAGGGGCCATTTAATCAGGAAGGCTGAGCAAGGGGCTTGCTTAGGCAGAAAGCTCACAGAGTCCAGGCATCCCCAAGCCAGCAGCAGGGCAACCAGGACCAGGGAGCTCTGGCTGACTCCTAAAACAACATTCTTTACAAAGTTCTTGACTTAGTTATTGTTTTATTTTATTTTATTTTATTTTATTTTATTTTATTTTATTTTTTGTTTTTTCAAGATAGGGCCTCACTCTAGCTCAGGCTGACCTAGAACTTACTCTGTAGTCCCAGGCTCCCCTTGAACTCACAGTGATCCTCCTACTTCTGCCTCTGGAGTGTTGGGATTAAAGATGTGCGCCAACATGCCCAGTTTAGTTTTTATTTTTAATTTTGACATTTTAAGAAAGGATTTTGTTTCTACATCATAACTTGTGAGAAACATTTTAAGGAGTACTAGGAGAAAGTAACTGGGGCTTCTGAGTTCATATATGAAAGATTCTGCTGGGTGAGGCCAAGAACAGTTAGAGAGGGAGTGACAACTGAGGGTTTTAGTTTCTTTTTTTCAAGGTGGGGTATGGTTGGAGGGTGTAGCCACTAGGGGGTATGTCTTTAGGGGCTATATTTTGCCCTGGCCTCTTCCTATATTTACTTCCTCCCTCCATTTCTGCCTCTCTTCCTTTATTTTTTGATTTTTTTTTTTCCAGGAAGAGTCTCACTTGAGCCCAGGCTGACCTGGAACTCACTCTGTAGTCCCAGACTGGCTTCAAACTCATGGTGATCCTGCTACCTCTGCCTCTTTGGTGATGTGATTAAAAGTGTGTGCTACAATGCCTGGCTACAACTGAGATATATATATATATATGTATATAATTTATTTGGGGGGGGGAGATAGGGAGAGAGAGAGAGAGATTGAGAATGGGTGCACTAGGGCCTCCGGCCACTGCCAACCAACTCCAGCACATGCACCACCTTATGCATCTGGCTTTATGTGGGTATTGGAGAATCGAACCTGGGTCCTTTGGCTTTGCAGGCAAGTGCCTTAACTGCTAAGCCATTTCTCTAGCCTATAGCTGAGGTTTTTAACATTTGTTAAAAATAATGACATTTCCTGTAGGCTTCAGTGTCCTTGAGCAATCTGGTTGCTAAAATGATAGTAGTCCCTGCATAAATTTTGGCTAAATTTGAATATCATTGTAGGAAAGAAGAGTTGCGGAACGTTACTCTTGAATGCAATTTTTTAATATATTTTTAAAAATTTATTTTCAAGGAGGGAGGGAGAGAGAATGAGAATGAGTGTGCTAGGGCCCCTACCCACTGCAAACAAACTCCAGATGCATGTATTTCTTTGTGTATCTGGCTTTATGTGGGTATTGGGGAATTGAACCCAGGTCATTAGGGTTTTTCAGGCAAGCACCTTAACCATTGAACCATCTCTTTAGCTCCTTTGAATATAAAGTTTCTTTTTTTTTCTGCATCAGATTGATCTTGTAATTTAGGTTAAAATTAGCTTGTTTTAAAATAAATAACCCATTTAAAATTTTTTTTGTTCATTTTTTTTTATTTATTTGAGAGTGACAGAGAGAGAGAGAGAGAGAGAGAGAGGCAGATAGAGACAGACAGAGAATGGGCGTGCCAGGGCCTCCAGCCACTGCAAATGAACTCCAGACGCGTGTGCCCCCTTGTGCATCTGGCTTACGTGGGTCCTGGGGAATCAAGCTTCGAACCGGGGTCCTTAGGCTTCACAGGCAAGTGCTTAACCGCTAAGCCATCTCTCCAGCTGAAATAACCCATTTTAAATGAAATAAGCTATCACATGCTGTGATAAGATGAGCCTAAGAATATAAATGGCAGAAAGGAAGCCACCTAGGGTTGAATATTTTATTGGAGATAATTTACTTGTTACTAATTATGTTGTATGAATGTCCTTAATAAAGTTCTTTTTTTTTTTTGTTTGTTTTTTTTGAGAGGTAGGGTCTCACTTTAGCTCAGGCTGACCTGGAATTCACTATGTCGTCTCAGGGTGGCCTCGAACTCATGGTGATCCTCCTACCTCTGCCTCCCAAGTTCTGTGATTAAAGGCATGCGCCACCACGCCCAGCTGAATTTTTTTCTTTTTTTCTTTTTTTGGTACCAGTTTTAACAACCATAGCTATTTAAAACTTGGTATCTTTTAAATATCTTTTACAAGTTGAAAAAAAGAAGTAAGCTATGTTCTAGTCTTATTGTAGAGTCCTTACTTGTCCTTATTTGAAGGGAGCCTTACAGTTTAGAACTATCAGGTTATTTCATGTTTGCTATTAGTATCATTTAATTTTAGGTGTCATAAGTCAAGTTAGCATTTAACATTGGAGACTTATGATAAAAATTTCATGGAAAAATTCTTTTGTTAAATATTATTTGATTAGATATAGAGAGCTGCATCATTTTTGTCTGATGCCTAATAATCTGTATTCAGTGTTAACACTCATGTTGTTTGCCAGAGGAGACACAAGTATAGGTAGAGATGAAATGAAGGAGTGGTGGTAGAATCCAAGGTTATGTGTAGAAGTGTGCTTGTGAATCCACTCAGCCAGTGATGTAAAACATTGTTGGCAACAGGGGTGTGTGTCTTCTGTGTCTCCTCTACCTTTTGGTTTTCCCGGGAGTCTTGTATTTGGTTTGTAACACTCTTGCTTTCCAGCAATGAGTACCACCTTGAGTTAATTGAAAGGCCACCAAGAAACTCCTCCAGCTGCTGCCATTCCTAGCTGTCAACATTTTTCAGCTGTGTTTGAAGCATTTTTCAATCGCATTTGCTAATTTAACTTTGACACCATCTTTTCAATAATTTAGAAATACCGAAAAGAAAGGATGCTTGTTTTTGAATTCTAGGAGTAGAATGAAGATGGCAGTAAGTGTAGAGGAAGAAAAAGGACACGTCTACTAGGAGATTGTGGTAGTTTGAATGGGATGTCTCTCATAGCCTTGTGTGGTTTGAATGCTTGCTTCTCAGCTAGTGGCAGCTTGGGAGAGTGGTAGAGCCTTTGGGAAGTGGAGCCTTGCTAGGGGAGCAATGTTGCTGGGGGTGGACCTGGGGGTTTATTTGTCCAGACCAGTTGGGTATTAGGTAGTTAGTTCCCTTGGACTACTTCCTTCCTTCCCCTGCTGCTGTGACAAGATGTAAAACACTGCCTTGCACTGTCCACTATGTTGACACTTCCCCTTGAAACTGTCAGCATGAAGTAAACCTCCTATAAGCTGCTTGTGGCTGGTGTTTTGTCTCAGTAACAAGAAGGTAACTGCTCCAGTGATGCTGGCCACTCGGATCTCTATGAAGGTGTTGGAGGGAGCAGTGTAGATGAAGGCAGGGAAGCTAGAGAGCAGGCCTGTCACACACAGCCAGGTCTTCACAGTCTCATCAGGTCCAAATTTTTCGCATTCCAGAACTGTAGAAACTGGGGCACATTATATTAAAGTGACAAAACTTCTAACAAAGGTGTGGTGTAAATGTGACAAGTTAGCTTAGTCATTTTTTTTAAAGAAAAAGTACATTTTATTTATAAATAGAGAGGGAGAGAGAGAGAAAGGGCACACCAGGGCCTCTCCCTGGTGCAGTCTGGCTTTATGTGGTACTGGGGAATTGAACATGGGCTGCAGACTTTGCAGGCAAGCACCTTTAACCCCTGAGCCATCTCCTCAGCTCTTTGTCATTGTTTTGATGGATAATTAATATTGTTACATTATTTTAAAAATTATTTTTAATGTTATTTATTTGAAAGAGAGAGAGAGAGGCAGATAGAGAGGCAATGGGCATGCCAGGGACTCTAGCCACTGCATACCAATTCCAGATACATGCATCACCTTATGCATCTGGCTTATGTGGGTACTAGGGAATTGAACCGGGGTCCTTAAGCTTCACAGGCAAGTACCTTAACTGCTAAGCCATCTCTCCAGCCCCTGTTATATTATTAATAGTGTTACATTATTACCAAGCGTCAAGTTCTGCCATATATACCTGATACATGTTAACTTCCTTAATCCTTGTGACAGTCCTTTGTGGCAAAACTCTTATAACATCCCCGTTTTACAGATGGGGAGACTCAGGCAGAGAAAAGTTGAGTGGTTTTCTGTGGTTATGGCTAGAAAGTAGCAGAGGATGAATTTAAACCCAGGTTCTCTGGTTCCTCTGTGCTCTATTGCAGCATGCTTGCCTGTCACTAAGTGAAGAAGTTGTGTTAATGTTTAATGATACCTTTAACTTTTACTTTTGTTTTCTTCACTCTTCCTGTCCTCTATCTTTAGGGGTAGGAGGGTGTTTGTAGCTCATGCTGGCCTCAAAGTTGAGCTTCTCCAATCTCAGACTCTCAAGTGCTAGGATTGCGAGACACTCATCCTTGGCTTTCTAGTTTTTATTTATTAATGATTTTTATTTTTTGATTAGAGAGAGAAACAGGAAAGGGAAGGGGTAGAGAGAGGGGCAGGGGAGAGGGAAGGAAGGTATAGGTGCACAGGGCCTCTTGCTGCTACAAACAAACTATAGAAGCATGTGCCACATTGTGCATCTGGACTTATGTAGGTACTGGGAAATCAAACTCAGGTTGTCAGTCTTTGCAAAAAGCAAATACCTTTAACTACTGAGCCATCTACCTAGCCCCTTTTAAAAATATAATTTATTTATTATGAGAGAGAGAATATGAATGTGCATGCCAGGGCCTTATGCCACTGCAAACAAACTGCAGATGGCTTGCGCCACTTTATGCATCTGGCTTTATGTGGGTACTGGGTACTGAGAAATCAAAGGTCATCAGGCTTTGTAAGCAAACGCCTTTAACTGCTGAGCCATCTCTCCAGCTTCAGTTTTTCTTTCTCTTAAGACTTGATGCTGTATTACAATGAATTTCTTTGAATACATGTTAAGTGTTCTGTTTTTATTGCTTTCATTTTGTTTTCAGATAAGATGTGAAGGAATCCGACTATTTCTTTTGTGGCTTCAAGCACTTCAGACAAACTGTGCAGAAGAGCAGGTGCTGATTTTTGCTTGTCTTGTGCCTGGTTTCCCAGCAGTCTTGTCATCCAGGGGCCCCTGCACACTGGAGACACTCATCAACCCTAGTCCTACTGTAGCTGATGGTAAGCATTGTTAGCTGATCTGCCATGATAAGTTACTCTTGAACTTACACTGAGGAATTCCTTGATGTCAGTGTTCCTGAATAGAAATCCTGATGGAGCATGAAGAAGTATTCCATGTGACTCACAGAGCACCCGCCCCCTAAGGTAGGGTCTTGCTCTGTCCCAGGCTAATCTGTAATCCACTCTGTAGTCTCACGCCTAAAACTCACAGCGATCCTCCTGCCTCAATCTCCCCAATGCTGGAATTAAGGGTGTGTGCCACCATGCCCAGCTTCACAGAGCATTCTTATTAACATTAGAATCAAGGCCATAGATTCAATCCATAGTTCCACAAAAAAATAATAAAAACCCTGGAGTCTATTTTCTATGAAATGATCACAAGAGAATGTTACAAAGTGGAAGAACAGGAATGGAAGAAAGGGAACAGATGTTGGCAATAACAGGAAGTAGAGAGTGTTTTGTGTTTAATCATTTAAATCTGCCTCCTAAAACTTGTCTGTTCTCATCACTTGTTTCATGAATAGACATTCACCTTATTTTGTCAATTATGTGTTTTCTGTATGATTCATTTGTAAGGGGAGAGAGAGAGAGAATATGAATGGGAATGGGCATGTCAGGGCTGCTTGCCACTGCAGACAAACTCCAGACATATGTGCCACTTTGTGCAGCTGGCTTTATGTGGGTACTGGAGAATCTAACCTGATCCATCAGACTTTGCAAACAAGCACTTTTAACCACTGAGCCATCTCTCCAGCCCAACTGTGTTTTTCATGCAGTCTGAGGGACAGTAGTGGCTTCATTGGACCATCTGTGTCTTGCGAGTCTTTAAGGAACTTGCTCTTAGGGCCAGTGGTTTACTACTGCATATCACTGTATTGCCCATTGAGTGGCATTGGATCTTAGACTGACCAAAACAGAATTAAAGGGAAAGTGATCCAAAAGGAGTGGTGGCTCTGTGGGCTTTTGTACTGTTTTCAAGCCCTTTGTGCATACTGGGTTTGGAGATCAGTCTGAGCAGTTCCATTGCCTAGATGGATGTATTTTAATAGAGACTTTAAAAAGTTTTAAATTTAACTTTGTGAATATGCTTTCATTATTTTCCCCTCTGTAGCAAAGATCTATCCAGAAGAAATCACTCCGCTCTTACCAGCTGTATCAGGAGAGAAGCTTGCTGAGGACCAAACCTGCTTTTTTCTTCAAATACTGTTGAAGTATATGGTGATTCAGGTCCGAGAAAACTAAATGATGGGGTTATTTTTAGTAGGAATGAGAAAAATACTGCCTCTTTTCCTTCTGTTTTCCTTTTTGTTGAGATGATTTTATGTGATGTTTCATTAAACCCTGGCCATTGTTGGACCACTTCAACAAGACAAGGCATAGTGCTATTTGGTTTGAATGTGTCTAAGCTAGTTTTCCTTCTTTTTCCTCCCCTACCTTCTGCCTTCATATGTCCAGTAGCAGGACAGGATGGAGGAGGTGGGCCTGGAGCAGGCAGAGCTGGCAAGGATATGAATGCATTGTAACATTAGCACAGGCCTCATCATGGCAAACACTCCTTTTCTGAGATTCAACTCAAATATAGAACTGAAATTCACTAGCTTGCAATTTTAATAGCTGACTTGCACTTGTTTTTTTTTCTCGGTGAATATTTATCTGGCCTCTTTTCTCCTCCTGGGTTTTTAATTCACTATCTCTCCTTTCCTTTACTTCTGAATTTGTTGAAGTCATAGTCTTGCTCATGCCAGTTTCCACACCTAACTTTCTCATAACTTGTGCTGTTCCCAACTTGTGTCTTATTGCTGCTGAAATGCCAGGCCCTTAGTCTGGAGGTCAGTATAGATGTAGGATTTACTTCAGTTTTGTTCTACCCAGTGCTTGAGGTGATTTGACGGGGGCTACTCCTCCTCTCATGCTGTTTTCTTATGGATTTTCATCTCTTTCACTTCTTTGCAGTTTTCTTTAGGCAACTACGTTTTTCTCTGCTGTCCCGAGATTCAATCCTTGGCTGCCATTTCTGACTACTCAGTCTTGCTGGGTAATCCTGGCCCCACCCTAACCCGCATGTCACTTAACTAGCACCAGAAACACAAGGACTTGGGAATCTCCAGAGCCTGACTAGGCTGTTTGTCATCGGAAGCTCCCCAGTGAGCGCCTGTGTACCCTACATGCATCTCACACACCACCTGCTCAGAGTGGTTGGACAGTCCATGTGTCCTGGAAAGCTAGCATTGATAGATCTTGGGCTTCTTATTCTAGATGTGTCACTAGTGAGTTGTATGACCTTGAATAAGTCATATAATCCCCCCCTCAGAGGAGGATGGCATTGGTAGAGGGTTTTGTTTGTTGGTTTGCTTTTTAAGGTAGGGTCACTGTAGCCCAGACTCATCTGGAACTCACTCTGTAGCCCCAGTTTGCCCTTGAATTCATGGCAGTCCTCTTACCTCAGCCTCCTGAGTACTGGGACTAAAAGTGTTTGCCATCACACCTGGGCTGGTGGAGGTTTGTATGCAGACTGTGAATGCCCCAGTAGTGTGTAGGGTTTTAGGTACATGTCTATACTTCTTGCCTTCTGTCTCTTGGGGCAGTTCCTCAGGAACAGAGCTTCTAACACGTTATGGATGCTGAGCCCATCTGCCCAGGGGTCCAAAGTACCTTGTGCCTTTACATCAGGTGCTGTACAGTTAGGACCATTTCCTGAGCCAGCTTGTCGTGAAGGAAATTGGGAAGCTCTGCTTTGGTCTGATGTGTATTAAGAACCACTGATAGATTCTCTGTAAGCTCCCCTGTGAGGCATCTTTCCCTCAGTAGTTGAGGGTGACTACACGTCAGTAATGGGTGTGCTCTGGGCTTCAGCTAGTGAGCTGTGTTGCAGTGCAGAGTGCGTGTTCTGAGGGGAGAGTAAAACCTCAACACCAACTTGACCTGTAACTAGACTGGCAGGCTTGGTGTATGCAGTCTTCAAATTGTTTTTCAATAAGGAAAATGCCTATTCCAAGGCCCTGTAGCTTTTGCTTTTTGATACTGATTTTGTGTTAGACAACATTGGATGCCCTCATTGAGAGGGACTGTTTTTTTGACTTTAGGAAACAAGTACTGGATTATTTCTGACTAAATCTTTTAAAAGGGACAAGAAGTGTTAATAATTGCAAATATAGGTGAGAAAAGCCTGTACATTCTGTTTGAAAATATAATGCATTTAAAACAAATCATTCACATCATCTTTTGAACTTGAGTTTTGTTGAGATAGGATTTCATTACATAATTGCCAGTATTATTTTTCATTTTTTAAAATTTATGATAGAAATTTTATCATGACAGCATTTCATTTTAGTATATGTTAATTTGGACTATAAATATACATATGTTCTTTTCTACATATTATCCAAAGGCTGCAAGCTTGGAGTGGAAGAATAAGGAGAATCAAGATACTGGTTTTAAATTTCTTTTTACATTGTTTCGAAAGTATTATCTTCCTCATTTGTTTCCATCATTCACTAAGTTAACAAACATCTACAAACCTGTACTTGGTAAGTACTGTTTGAGTCATGTGTCAGCGACATCCACAGGGAGGCTGTTCAGTGACTTTCATAGTAATCCTCATGATTATTGTAAAGTTAGTCTCTTTATCCTTGTATTGAATATATCTTTATTAAAAGAGGGTTAAAGTTTCCTAATAAGTGGTTTTCATTATGTGAATCCACTAAAACATTGGAGTTTTACCTTATGGAACTAAAGGGAAACCTTGGCTTCTATGCTTAGAAATAATTTTAAAAGTATCACAGCTATTTTTGGTTCAATTATCTTTGCTACCTTTTAAGGTTAAAAAGATGTTTTGCATTTCCAGTCTTCTCTTATGGGTGGTAACGTGTGGTGCCATGAGGCCTTACTTAGTGGCTAGGCAGGCCAGCAAGGGTGATGCTCACAGGGTGCCCTTCTATGCTGGGCCTTTCATCTTGTGGAACTATGGACAGGTACTTATGGAAGGAGATGCTTGAGTGGTGGGACAGTGCAAGGACAGTAGAGCCCAGAGGGCTGGAAACACAAGGGAACTTATAGCTTAGCTCTGGAAGTTTTCTTTTTATAAGAAATTAGAATTCACAAACAGAATCATCCCCTACAGTGGTGAAAGTAGGTAGAGATCTTCTTCTTGTTGTTACTTAACAGTGATGGAGTTAGTTCAGATGGGTGATCAAGAGTACCCTTGGAGGGAAAAGGTTACAGGAGATTTGACTTCCTGTAGGCATCATGACCATTTAATTCAGTTGTCTTTGCTATGTTTGTATATGAATGTACACATGCACGCACACCCACACACACACACGCACATTCAAATTACTAGGAAAGACAAGAATAGCTGAAGCCCAGTATATTTTGAATGATAAAGAAGTACTGACTTTTAGGAGTCCTGGAATATTTAATTAATTAACTTATTTATTTATTTTTAAACAGATATCTGTCTTTTCTCTTTTTTTAAATTTATTTTTGTTTATTTGAGAGAAAGAGTCAGAGAAAGGGAGAGGGAGAGAGAGAGAGAATGGGCACACCAGGGTCTTCAGCCACTGTAAACAAACTCCAGATACATGTGCCACCTCGTGCATCTGGTTTATGTGGGTCCTGGGTAATTGAACCTGGGTTCTTTGGCTTTGTGGGCAAGTGCCTTAACTGCTAAGTCATTCCTCCAGCCCATGGAATATTTTTTGTTAGATATTTGTTTCTAATTTTATATGTTGTCTATACTCACCATACAAACACAGTGTGTTGCTAAGATTGCTAGATTAAAAGTTGTTTATGAAGCTGGTCATGGTGGCACATTACTACAATCCCAAGGCTCAGAAGGCTGAGACAGGAGCATTATGAGTCAAAACCAACCTTGACTACATAGAGAAACTATGTTGAAAAAAGAAATAACAGAAGTTATTTATTGAGAATGTCTTTCCCTCATCCATGTATGAAAATTAGTTGAGCTGTAGAGTTGGGATTATGGCAAACAGTATTTTAGATCCAATGCTGTATAACTTTCATGTTTGTTGAAACTTAAAAAATGAGAAATGGACCTTTCAGTTGATGTTGGGGGGTAGGTATGGGGAGGAACGGTGGTACCTGATATTTCAGAAATTAAAGCATGACTTTCTGGGTTCATTTAGATGCAAAGTAGATTATGTCAATAAAGTGTAGTGAGTTTTATCAGTAAGTGTTAGATATTAAAATGATTTTGTTTCTTTTTTTATGACTGTGTCTTACTGTTAGTTCAGGATGGACTTTAACTTGCAACAGGTCTTTCTTTGTCACAGCTTCCTAAGCACTGAGATTATAGGTATATGTACATCATTATGGCCAGCTTTAAAGTAATTGTTTTAAAGTTCACATGTGTGTGTGTATATACTTGTTTCAGTCATAAAACAAGATTAAATTAGGTATAATGTAAATGAAGATATCATCACTGTTACGATCTTGGGTAATTTTCCAGAATTGTTAAAGCCATAGTTAACGATGAACCATCACTGTGTAAGCAGAACCAGCTACCTTGACTTAGGTTGCTAGGCAGAATCAGAAGCCCGCTGCCAGAAGATGTAGTTCTTAATCATTTCTGGGTGTTCATTCTTAGTTGCTGTTCGAACAGCCAACTGAAGTATTTGTAGGGATGATATAATGTTCACTAAACTAATCATGTATTCTTTTTTTTGTACCAGAAATCCCCCACTTGAGACCAAAGCCAGTGTACGTTACTACAACCCGAGATAATGAAACCATTTACAGTACAAAAATCCCATACATGGCAGCTCGTGTTGTTTTTATTAAATGGATTGTAACTTTCTTTTTGGAGAAAAAGTATCTAACTGCAACACAGAACACTAAAAATGGAGTTGATGTATTGCCTAAAATTATCCAGGTACGTCATTTATCATTTCTTAAAAAATATTTTAATTTACTTATTTGCAAGCAGAGGGAGAAGAGAGACAGAAAGAATGGGTGTGCCAGGGCCTGTAGTCTCTGCAAACAAACTCCATATGCATGCACCACTTTGTGCATCTGGCTTTACATGGGTACTGGGGAAATCAAACCTGGGTTGTTAGGCTTTGCAGGCAAGCACCTTAACTACTGAACCTCTCTTCAGCTTCATTCATCATTTTTAATTCTCTTAGTTGTACATAACAAAACATATAACACATAACCAAAGGAACTGCTTATTAGAGATTTGGTTCTTGTAGGTTTGTGGTTTACTGGCTCACCTTGTCCATAGGGCTGAGGTTTCAGAGGGAGCTGTGTGTCTAAAGCACTTGCTTTGTGTTGTTGAAATTGCTGTAATGGACAAGGGAGGTCTCTGTGAAGATGGCTTTTGTGGGTGCTCTCCCTCATTTTCCTTCCTTTGCTTGAGTATCAGTGACTTCTGAGCGTGGGCACAAGGTCCTGTCTTCCCTACCTTGCCCTCCTGATAGCTGGGTGAGGCTTTTTTTTTTTTTAAATGTTGGGCCTGCTGTGCATTTTTTCTCTCTCCCCCTCCGTCCATGACTTCCCTTCATCTCTTCTTTCTCCCTTCATTTCACTTTCTGTCTCTACCCTCCCTCTCAGTGTTCCAGCACAGATGGGGACTTTGGCAGCAAGCTGAGTTGCTTGGGGCTGTGTACTTGATAGAGCACTACCGCTTACAGAGGTCACATCAGCCATGTCACTGATGGTTTTATTGTTTGTTTTCTGTTCCTAAGAAGAGGCTAGCAGATGTGTGTTTATTATTGCAGGTTTACTGGTGCCAAGGAGGTTTCAGAAATACAAGTTTCCCCCAGGGTAGGAAACATCTAAGTGTCAGATCCGTGGCAGTTATGTTTCAAGGTCACTAGGGCATTGACAGGAACACCAGACAGTTTAGATCACGGGGATCCATCACAGAGGACTCAGTGGAGAGCCGGAGGAGAAACTCATTTTTTTGGTTTTTAGAGGTAGGGTCTGACTCTGGTTCAGGCTGACCTGGAATTCACTATGTAGTCTCAGGGTGGCCCTGAATTCGTGGTGATCCTCCTTCCTCTGCCTCCCAAGTGCTGGGATTAAAAGCGTGTGCCATCACGCGCAGCTCAGAAACTAATTTTTAAAAGTGTCTGTGGGAGATAAAGAAGAACCATGAAAGGTTTGCTAAAATGTCTATAAACCTTTAACTTTCATAATTTAAAATTTTTTAAAAGATGGAATGAAAATGGTAATGATCCCTGCTAAGGGAAAAATGGTTTTCTGAAAAGTTATCTCAGAACAGTGATTAAGAATTCAGAGAGACACAAACCAGAAATTAATAGGCAGGACCTAAGGGCAAATCCGGGCCTATCTTGCAAATGTGTGGGCAGAAGGAGAAAAGTATGGGGAGTAATAACTGAATAAATAGAAGAAAAATTTTATCAGAGCCATAGAAAAGACATGGCTCAGACTGAAATGGCCTGTGTCAGGGAAAAAAATCAGGGAATAGACACAAACTTTGACATCTGATGTTCAGGAATTCAGAGAAAATTGTACCAGCTTCCAAATAGAAACCACAGGTTAAATGAGACTAAGATTGGTGTTGAACATCTAATTAAGTCTGCAACCCTGGAAGCAAGCTCTTGCTCCTTTAATAATGTACAACTAGAATTACTAAAACCTTGCCTCTTATATCACTAACCATATGTCAGACTGAGTGAAGGTCTACAATAGCAACAAAATAATGAAAGATTTAAGAGAAACTCTTGAGATATATATAAATGGAGAGTGATAGACTATCTTAAATAGAACTAAGGTTCAGAAATTATAAAAGATACAAAGCTCACTTTATCAAAAACTGAAAATTTATGTCAAAAGATACTAAAAGGCCAAATCCGAGCAATCATCTGTTAATAGTTAAATAACCTTCCATGTTAAATGAGTCCACATCTATACAGTATAAAGAGTGCCTGCAGATGGAGAAGAGAAATAGGCAGGGAAGAAGAAATGGTAACTCTCAGAAAAAGGAATATGATGGCCCACAATTTACCAGAAATCAAGGAAGTAAGATTAGTCCTTCACCAGGACAAGAGGTCTTTATTTACCTTCCTGTAAACCAAATTTATATGAGTTTAGGGTAAAAGTCTGTCACACATTCTGGTAATCTTTATGTAATGCCTTGTGTGATTGCCATTCCACTCATAACTGTCTCAACTGATGGAACCACTGGGTTTAGAAGATTGGAAAACCATCATGTATTTATTGAAAATAAATGACTCATTCTTAAAAAATCCATGTGAAGCAGGAAGAACAGCAAATGAGCCACTGCTTCAAGGTTCTTACTTCTTCTCTCTACTTGACTGTCCACAGTTTAGCCATCTACTGTGTTATCCAGCTTGGTTAATGTCTTTAAGAGTTGGATCTCTTGCATCAGCTAGTGTGGGTCCATCATCCTAATAGGATAAGGCACCACCAAGGTGTGTGTGGGGAGCCTGGCTGAGAATATGGCTCATTTATGCTTTCTCTTATTCTCTGCAGAACTTTTCTTTTTCTTCTAGTTTTTTTTTTTTTTTTTTTCTTCCAAGGTAAGGTCTTACTCTAGCTCCAGGCTGGCCCTGAACTCACAGTGATCCTGCTTTAGCCTTCTGAGTGCTGAGGAAAACAGTGTGCAGCCCCATGCCCTTGCTTTCCTTTTAGCAGGTTTTTCTTGAGCTTTCTACTTTGATAGCAAGACAATTGATGGACACTGGGGAACTTTTCCCCCCTGTTCACCCATAAAGATAATCTAGGAATATAAAGCCTACTTTTTTTTTTGCCTGAAAATGGAACTGGCTTACAGTACTCACCCACCCTGCCACAGTAATGAGGTGCTGATTGCCTTAAAGCTGGCAATATGACTGGGCCAGGAAAAGACATGATGGCCTTCCTGAAGCCAGTGCTCCCTGTTTCTGTGGCTGTTTAGAGCTGTGTTAGGGATCAAGAGTGAGTGGTAGCAGACAAACCAGTGCCTATCATGCTACTGTCCATGACTGTGCCACAGGTAGACCTGTCAGTATTCCTCACAGTAAGTTATGTTTATTTCCTATTGCCACTGTAGCAAATTGCCACACACCTAATAGTTCAAAACAATGCAAGTTTTTTATATTATAGTTGTAGATGTCAAAAATCCAAAATCATTGTCACTCTCAGTTGGCTAAAATTAAGGTGTTGAAAGATGCCTTTTCCCTGTGGATCTCAGGGGAAGAATCCCATTTCCTGCCCTTTCCAATTTCTAGAAGCCACCTTCACCCCTTGGCTCATGGCCCTGCACCATATCACCTTTCCTCCCTGTCTGTTATTGTCGCATCACCTTCTTTAGCCCTCGTTGTCCTTGCTACTATTTCAACAATGGGAAATCCACTACAGCCTCCCCAGCTCCATGTCCTTACTAGTCTTGTCCCATCAGCTGAGTCTTGTTGGCCAAATACTGTAACAGTTTTACAGATTCTGGGGACCGAATGTGGATATCTGGGGTAGGGGTTCATTGTTAAGCCCATCTCACTTGTCTTCTGTACTTCCTTTTATTCACACCTCCTCTGCTTCATTCATTGCCCAGCAGTCACTTAACCTGATTCCATATCTTGTATGAATTCTGTCACAATAAACATGAATATGCAGGTATCTCTTTTGAGTACTAATTTAATTTTCTTCAGATATTATATACAGGAGTGGGAGGGTTGAATCACATGGTATCTGTTTTTAGTTTTTTCAGGAACCTCCATACTGTTTTTCCATAGTGGCTGTACTAATTTATATTTCTACCAGTAATGTATAAGGGTTCTTTTTTCTCCATACCTTTTCTAGCATCCAGTATCTCTCTATTTAACTTTTTTTAAAAAAATTTATTTGCAAGCAGAGAGAGAGAGAGAGTGTGTGTATATAAGGGGTATGTCAGGGCATCCTGCCACTATAAACAAACACCAGATGTATGTGCCACTCTGTGCATCTAACTTTACTTGGGTGCTGGCGAATTGAACCTGTGACTTTAAGCTTTGTAAGCCAGTGCTTTAACTACCGTGCCATCTCTCTAGCCCCAGTATCTCTTTTGCTTTGTTTCATCAAGGTAGGGTTTTGCTCTAGCCCAGGCTGATCTGGAATTCACTGTGCAGTCTCAGGGTATCCTTGAACTCAGGGCATTCCTCCTACCTCTGCCTTCCAAGTGCTGGGATTAAAGGTGTGTGTCATTTCGCCTGGCTAATATTTTTTTTTTTCGAGGTAGGGTCTCACTCTAGCCCAGGCTAGACCTGGAATTCACTGTGTAATCTCAGTGTGGCCTCAAACTCCCAGTGATCCTCCTACCTCTGCATCTCCAGTGCTGGGATTAAAGGAATGCATCACCATGCCTGGTTTTATATATATATATATATATATATATATATAGTCAGCTATTCTAACTGCAGTGAGATGGAAATTCATTGTAAGAGATGGAAATTCATTGTAATTCTCTAATGGCTTTAAAAACTGAACAATTTTTCTATATATTTGTTTGTCATTTGTATATATTTTGAGGTATGTCTATTCAGATTGTGTGCCCAGTTTTTAATTGGTTACTTACTTTAAAGTATTTTTAAAAAATTTCATTCACTTATTTGAGAGAGAAAGTAAGAGCGAATATGGGTGCTCCAGGGCCTCCAGCCATTGCAAACAAATTCCAGACATGCATCACATTGTGTATCTAGTTTTATGTGGGTAATGGGGAATAGAACCCAGGCCATCAAACTTTGTAAGCAAGTGCCTTTAACCACTGAGCCATCTCTCCAGCCAGATTGCTTACTTTAAAAAAAATATTTTATTTATTTGCAAGGAGGGGGAAGGGAAGGAGACAGAGACAATGGGCCTTTGATGCTACAAATGAACTCCATATGCATGTGCCACTTTGTTCATTTGGATTTACATGGGTACCAGGGAATTGAACCTGGGACAGTAGGCTTTACAAGCAAGTGCTTTTAACTGCTGAGCCATCTCCCCAGCTCTGGCTTACTTACTTTTTTGATGTAAAGTTTTTCAAATTCTTTATACATTCTGTATATTAATTCTGTGTTGGATGAATAATTAAGTAGATTTTTCCTCCATTCTTTGGGATGTCTCTTTGTTCTGCTGTGTAGAAACTTTTGTATTTTGGGGGCTGGAGAGAGCAGTTAAGAAACTTGCCTGCAAAGCCAAAGGACCCAGGTTCAATTCCCCAGGGCTCACATAAGCCAAATGCACAAGGTGGCACATGTGTCTGGAGTTTGTTTGCAGTGGCTGGAGGCCCTGGCATGCCCATTCTCTCTCTCTCTCAAATAAATAAATAAAAATAAAATATTTAAAAATATTTTTATTTATTTGCAAGCAAAGAAAGAAGAGATACACAGAGATTGGGTACACCAGGACCTCTAGCTGCTGTAAATGGACTCCAGGGGCATGTGCCACTTTGTGTATCTGGCTTTACATAGGTCCTGGGGAATCAAACTCTGGTAGTTAGGCTTTATAGGTAAGGACCTTAACTACTGGGCTGTCTCTCCAGCCCCTAGAAGCTTTTTAATTTGATCCAATCTACATGTCAGTTCTTGAAAAAGCAGAAGTTTGAGCATGAAATAGTAAATTCTAGAAATGGAGTTGCTATTATCTTTGTCCTATTAAGGTTTTTGTTTGGAATTTGAAATACAGTATAATATAATATGATATAATATAATGTGATAAAATATGATATAAGTCTGTAAGCCAAAATAAACCTTTTTTACCCCACAAACTGCTCTTGGTTGGGTGATATCTGCCAGCAGTGTGAACCTGACTGCAACACCCACTGACCTGACTCCTTAATACCTCCTTCAAGGATGTACCCCCAGTGACCCTATTCTTTAATACTTCTTTCAAGGACGTACCCCCAGTGACCGAACTCCTTAATACCGCCTTCAAGGACATATCCCCCATGACCCGACTCTTCAATACCTCCTTCAAGGATGTAACCCCGGTGATGCAACTCCTTAACACCTCCTTTAAGTGTTGTAACTTCTTAATACAAGGCCCTGCTTCAAGAGTTCCACTGCATCTGGGTAGTTTTGCATCTTCAATACAAGGTCTTTAGGAGACATCGCAGAACCATGATTCATGGGAAAATAAAAATACAGTTGCTTGTACATTCCATGACATTCCTGCTTCAGCCTACTGAGTGCTGGATGACAAGCAGGTACCACTATGCTTAGCTGCAGCTCAGCTTTAAATGCGATAGAAAGCAGGCTGATGAGTTTAAGGTCTCAACAGCTGCTGCTTTTGATCAGTTTAACCCAAAAAGTCCACCAGAGAATGAAAGAGAAATTTGAGATGGCAAGGCAGCTAGTCATATTTATTCGTATAATTCTATAGTTACATAATGGCAGAAGAAGCTGGCCTGCTTTCACAGAACCAAGCAGAGAGAGAAAGAGAGAGAGAGAGAGAGCGAGCAGCACAAGCCAAAAAGCCAAAAGCCACAGCACACTTCAGGAACTCCAGCTAGGCACACTTTGCATATCTTTAGATTGAAACCTGAAACCCACCACCACATCTTCAGATCCACCCAGTGACACTGCCTCAAGCCAGGTGGCTGCAGATGCAAACTACAAACAAATAAAAAACTGAATATATTGGGGACCATCTATTCAAACCACCACATTCTGCCCCTGGCCCCCAATAGATTTATAACCATCACACATTGTAAATTGTACTCAGTTCAATTTCAAAGGTCCCCATACTCTTGACCAATTTAAGATACTAAGACCTGTAAAATCAAACAAGTTAAGTACTTCCAACATATAAAGGCACAGAATAAACATTTTCAACTAGTATAATGCATAGCAAGGAGAGACTAAAACAATGCAGATTCAACCACCATCAAACAAACATCAAACTTCTGCAGTTTTAAGTTCAATACAACCAGAGACTCACAGTCTCTAGATTTTCCAATTCACCCCTCCAGCTGGGCAGAGTAGCCAAGAACACTTCCATCCTAGGCCAACAGTGAACTCTGTGGTAGCCCTTGCATAGTCCTGGTATATCCAAAAATGTCTTCAGGTCTCCATGCAAACCATGGTCCATCTCCAAAGGCTCTTTCAGCCTATCAGGGCATCAGGCCCTGCCTCATGCTGCATCTCAGCAGCAGCTCCTGGAACCATGTGCAATTCACGACCACTTTTCATGCATTTTTCATGCTTCTGAAACCAATGCCAGGTGTGCAGGACACAGCCATATTCTTAACTCAGGGATGAAACAAATCATAGCCTTGAAAAGCAGGTTCCTTCTCCAGTCAACTCTTTCCAAGACTTTACATTTCTGTGATAGTCTTTCCTCAGGTGTCCTTTTCATTGTTTTAATGTAAAGCAATTGGACCATCTTCCTTAAGATTGTTAATGTGTTGACAATAGCAGCTTTAGTAACCTAAAACAAGTCTCTGTGCCAGTAAATTTAACTTGCTTAAAGTTTTCCAGCTTAAAATTTTTTAGTCTCTCAGTCCAATATCTTTAGCCAAGCACATCGGTCCATTACACATTTAACCTTGATCAAACTCTCTGAGCTGGGGCAGCAGGACGCAGCCAGCCCTAATGCCAATAGTCCAGTTCCAACAAAGTCCTCTGCAGTCTTTCTTTCCCCCTAGAAAGCTCATAAGCCAAGCCTCAAAGTTCAGTACTGTCTGCACTTAGCATTCTCAAACTCTCATCAGAATAGTCCATAAAACTTGGCTTACCATCCAGAAGGCATCTTCATTTGTAAGCACCAAGTCTATGCCCATTCCTCCAAAACAAAGGTTCCAAAAGACCAACATCCACATGGACAGGTACATCTTAGCCCACTCCTCAGTACCAACTTCTGTAGCAGACAGCTTCAGGTTCACTGAGATGAACTTCCAGACCAGGCACGGTTAGGGAAGAAGGGATATTTATTGATGTTTACAGATCCAGGGAAAGTTCCATAATGGTAGAAGAAACTGGCCTGCTTTCACAGAACCAAGGAGAGAGAGAGATAGAGAGAGAGCAGTACAAGCCAAAAAGCCAAAAGCCACAGCATACTTCAGGAACTCCAGCTAGGCACACTTTGCATATCTTTAGATTGAAACCTGAAACCCACCACCACACCTTCAGATCCACCTAGTGACACTGCCTCAAGCCAGGTGGCTGCAGATGTAAACTACAAACAAATAAAAAACTGAATATGTTGGGGACCATCTATTCAAACCACCACACTGACATTTATATAGGAATTTCTACATGTGTTTATTGACTCCTTATTCTCTGTTGCTCTTGAACTCTACAAAGGCTGCAATATATATATATAGGCTGCAATGACCATGGATGCAAATCAAGACAGGAATTGAGTGGTGTCAGGCTCAGGCATCACCAACGGAATGCTTACAATATCCTCTGAATTCTTGCTTTGCGGCTGTCCACATTTAAACAGACCCTGAGAATGAGCCAGTTTCAATATGAATGGTGGGGTTGAGAGGCTGCCAGGGTGGCAGAGAGGCTGAAGGGATGAGTAAGTGAAAGACTGAAGCATGCAGTTTTCTGAACCTTGGCAGTGCTGGCCTGGTCCAAATAGGTATGTCTGTTTCACTGATTAAGACTTTTACATGTGACAGAGGAGTAAAGGCATTTTTCCAGTGACTACAGAATCAACTAATACTAAACAAAAGCCACAAATTCTAGCTCTTGGTTCTAGAGTGTGGAAAATGGACCTCTCTCTGGGGCTAATTCATCATACTGTTGTTATTAATCTTTGCAAAAAAAAAAAAAAGAAAAGAAAAGTGAGTGAGATTGGACATTGAGTTTTTCAGTTTTATTGCTTACTGTAGAGTTAAATGTCTGCCAAACATGGCAGATTTTCTTTCTTTCTTTCTTTCTTTCTTTCTTCTTTCTTTCTTTTCTTTTCTTTTCTTTTCTTTTTTTTTTTTTTTTGGAAAGCAGCCTTTAATAGGGAGTATGCACTGGACAAGGCTAAGGAAAACATTTTATTAATATCAGTAGTTTTTGTTTAATGCATGGTGATTCCTCTACCTGTGTGCCATTGTGTTCTGTGTCATTGATAGAGCTCATTTCTAAATAACTTGGTGCATTTAAATATAATTTTTATATGTTATTTTAGTTTTATTGCCGTGGTCCAAACCACTTTAAAACCAACTGGCTTATAAAACAACCCTTTCATCATATTTTTGGATTTCCCTTTTTGGGGCAGGGATTAGGTCAGATTTTGTGCACATCTTGTGGCATTAATGGGTCCTTGGGCCAACCCTTTAGCTGGTGGCTGATTGGTCTGGAGGATCTGAGATGATTTTATTCACACAGCTGTTACTATATGTTGGAGGGAAGGCTGGCTCATCTAGGACTCCTTTCTATGCAATCTCAGTAGGAAGGTAGCTGGACATCTTTTTGGCTGCTTGGGGCTCCAATAGCAAAGTGTTTTAAGGGATGGAAAATGTTACCTGTCAGCTTCTTGAGCCTGGGTCTGGATGGATCACATGATGATTTCCAATGTTGCAAGAAGTCTCCTGAATTTTTAAGTCTCTGACCTTAGAGTAAATGCTGAAGTATAGAGACCTCATATGATGATTACACAAATGCATTTGCACATTAATTCTGTGATTTTGCAAATGCAAATTAAATGTTTTAGTTGATAAAACTTCACAGCTCTGTTTCCTGAAATAACTTGCTGATGAGATGGCTCAGTGGTTAAGGCGCTTGCTTGCAATGCCTGCTCACCCAGGTTTTACCAGTGCCCATATAAAGCTGGATGCACAGTGTGTCACATGCATCTGGAGTTCGTTTGCAGTGGCAAGACGCCCTGGCACACATATACTCCTAAATAAATAAATAAATAAATAAATAAATAATAAATAAATAGAGAAGAGCATGACAAAGCCTCCCTTATGTCAGCTGTACTCAGCCAAAAAAAAAAAAAAAAAAAAAAGAATTCATTTGTTGATCAGAAAATAGTTAAGTAGAGGTTCTGGGACCTGTGCGTCAAGCAGTTTTCTGGTGTCAGCCTGTTACACCCTGTACAAGTTGGTGGTAGTGAGAGTACTTTGAAACAAGACAAGACCTGGGTCTAGGATTGGAGCTTAGTGGTAGAATGCATGCTCACATGTGTGAGGTTCTAGGTTTCATCACCTGGCCAAAACTCACAAAAGCCAAGAAGCAATAAGTGAGGCAAGACTCCTACTTTGTTGCGTGTGGTTGAATGGGCATGGGCACTGCTAAGAAATGTGCTGGCATTTTCTAGACTGTTGGTGGTGGTGTAGCACAAGAGAAGGTGCCAGAGCTGGATGGTGCTGGGTCCACTGAGCAGGACAAAAACCACTCTAACAGTAGCACCTTGTCTGACCGAAGACTCAGCAACTCCAGCCTTTGCAGCATTGAAGAAGAGCATCGAACAGTGTATGAAATGGTACAGCGCATCCTCTTGTCAACACGGGGTTACGTCAATTTTGTGAATGAAGTATTTCGACAGGTCAGTTTGTGCGCATGAAGAAGTCTGTTATTTTTGTTTGTGTTAATCATCTTTCTATTATTCTAACAAATACCTGAGATAACCAGTTTAAATAGAGGAAAAGGTTTTTGTGGCTCACAGGTCCAGAGGTTCCGGCCCACAATGGCTTGGCCTTGCTGCCATGGGCCTGTAGCAGCATACATAGTACATTGTGGGGGATCACATGACAGAGGAGGCTTATTCACCTCACGGGTGATAATGGAAAAGAGAAGAAGAGACCAGAGTCCCACAACTTCCTTTGAAGGGTACATGCTGCCCTGTCACTTCCCACTAAGCCCTTCTTCTCAAAGTTTCTACCACCTCCTAAGAGTAGCAAGCTGAAACTAAACCACACATGAGCCCTTGAGAGACATTTCAGATCCAGGCAACTGCATTGTGTTACTCATAACATTGTCAGACTACTGATGAATGGGTCTTAATTACACAAAATAAATAATGATCCTGCCAGTCCCACTTTTTTTTTTTTTTGAGGTAGGGCCTCACTCACTCTAGCCCAGGCTAACTTGGAATTCACTGTGTAGTCCCAGGCTGGCCTCACACTCACAGAGATCCTCCTACCTCAGCCTCCTGAATTCTAGGATTAAAGGCATGCTCCATCATGCCTAGCCCAATCCTACTTTTAGTTGTCACATGGGGTTATATGATTCATAAAAGGTCCTTTTGATTTTTTTTGTTTTGTTTTTGAAAAATTCCTATACAAGGAAGGAAAAGTCAACAAATTCTTCCATGTTTCCATAACAAACTAAACTCAGAGTTTGGTGGGCAGAAAGTTGTTTCTGAGAACTTAGCAGCAAGTGAACCTAGAATAAAGAGGTTAATATTTCCAAGGCCCTGGTGCTCTCTGGCACAACCCAGAGATTCTACAAAATGTTACACTTTCCCTGAAAAAATGTGTGGCATGCAGGCATGATAGAAATATTTGTAGTACAAGAGAAAACAGATGCATATGAAGGAGGAGTAAAAGAGAGAGGAGTAGATTCTGACATGCTGAAATAACATACCTAAGATGGAACTTGATAGATGGAAAGGTGCTGGGAAGAGCCAAAGTGGAGCCACAAAGGAGGTGAGAGCCAGGAAAGGAGATGGGGAAAACCAGAAGCCCGAATACAATTAGCCGCCACTAGTGACACCAGAGATTAGCAGTCCAGGTTGCCGATGCCTCCACAGGACACTGAGCAATGTCTGGAGACAGTATTGATCATCACAACTGGATGTATGATTGACATCTGTTGGATAGCAGCCAGGATCTTAGAGATTCTGATTTTCTAATTATCTTTTTAATTTTACTTATTTTAAATATTTTCACTTATTTACAAGCAGAAGGTGGGGGGGGGGAGTGCAAGCGTGCACACAAGCATGCATGGGCACACCAAGGCCTCTTGCTTGTCCTTGTTTTGTTGTTGAGTGGCCTCAGTGTATACTGGAACTCTGTTTCTTTTATTTCTTAAAATTTTTGGCCTAGGGAGATATCTCAGTGGTTAAAGGTACTTGCTGACAAAGCCTAATTGACCCAGGTTCTGTTTCCTAGTACTTACATAAAGCCAGATGCACAAAGTGGCACATGTATCTGGAGTTCATTTGTAGTGGCTAGAGGTCCTGGTGTACCCATATTCTCTCTGTCTCTCTCTCTCTGTCTCTCTCTCTCTCTCTGTCTCCTTCTGTTCCTTTCCCCTTGCAAATAATAAAATTTGTAAAAAAATTATTTATTTGCATGTGTGTATGTGTGCACACCAGCATCTTTTGCTACTACAAACAAACTCCAGACATGTGCCACTTTTGTGGTCTGGCTTTACATGTGTGCTGGGCAGCTGAACCCAGTCTGATAAGCTTTGCAAGAAAGTGCCTTTAACCACCAGCCATTTCCCTGGTGGAACTCTGTTTCTTTAGTCCTTTTAAGATAATGAATATTTTATTTTGCCTGTATATATGGACAGCAGTTTAGCTGGGTAATCCTGGGTCACTGTTCCCCTTAGGAATTTGTAAGCCAGAACATTTTTATACATAAAATCAGAGCCAGAAAGCCTCACAAGGACTTCATTTGTATAGTCAAAATTTTAGAGGGAATAGATTTAACATTCTTTTCAAAATTATCTACTTGAGAGAGGAGAGAGAGTATGTTTGTATGTGTTAGGTCACACACCAGGGCCTTCTACCACTGCAAAGAAACTCCAGATGCATCTGCCACATTGTGCTTCTGGTTTTAGGTGAGTACTGGGGAATTGAATCCCGAGCATCAGACTTTGCAAGCAAGTGCCTTTAGCTGCTGAGCTATCTCCCTAGCTCGGACTTAGCATTTTTAAATAGTTTTAAAAACTTTTTTATTGACAGCTTCCATAATTTTAGATGATAAACCATGATAGTCCCCTCCCCATTCTCACTTATTTCCTCATAAATCCACCCTCCATCATATCCCCTCCTCCTCTCAATTAGTCTCTCTCTTACTTTGATGTTATCCTCTTTTCCTCCTAGTATAAAGGTCTTATATAGGTAGTTTCAGGCACTCAGAGGTCATGGATTTCCAGGCCATTTTGTGTTTTGGTTGCACTGTAAGCAGTCCTACCTCTCCTTTGGCTCTTACATTCTTTTTGCCATCTCTTCTGCAATGTACCTTGAGTCTTAGAAGGTGTGATAGAGATGTCTCAGAGCTAAAAATTCCTAAAAGAGAAAGCTGAAAATGTTTTCAATAGATAAGACACTAACCCATGACCAGTGCAAATTGGGAAAGAAGAAAATAACTTTTGAAATGAAAAACAGTAGCCTGGCGTGGAGTCTCAGTTAAGAAGATCGTCCTGAGTTCAAGGTTATCTTGGGCTACAGAGTGAGTTTCAAGTCAGGTTGGGCTAGAGTGACTGTGATTCAAAAAAATGAAATAAGGGTAGAGAGACTGCTCAGTGGTTAAAGGCACTTGCTTGCAAAGCTTGGCAGCCCAGGTTCAAAGTCCCAAGTACCCACATAAAGCAGATGCACAAAGTATGCATCTGGAGTTCATTTGCAGTGGCAGGATGCCCTGACACACCCATTCCAGCTGTCATTCTCTTTTTCTGCTTGTAAATAAATAAAAATATGTAAAAAAAAATTGTAAAAAGAGAAATGAAAAATAGTTAATAATTGGAATGTTTAAAGACAACCTCAATAGATAGTCTTAAACTAAATAAATTAGATGCAGTAATGATCATGAATGTACCTCAAAGAGATGGTAAGAACTGTGACTGAGGCCTGGAGGGTCTGTAAGAAGGCCTAATACAATTCTTCACTTCTCTAGCTGCATTCTTTTATGTTTGTTTTTCATTTACTGAGAGTATGGCTATGGATTTTCCTTTTTTTTTTTCCTTGAAAGTCTATCAGTATTTGCTGTATTTTGAGCATAAGCATTAGTTGCAGTGTGACTACAAATGTCTGGTTCTACTGCCACTTGGTAAAACTAAATATTCTAGAGACCAGGTGATGGGGGATGAAAGTTAGAAGATGGAAGTCTTAGTGTTGTTGTTTTTTTTTTATTTAAAATTATTTATTTATTTATTTGAGAGAGAGAGAGGGAGAGAGAATGAATATGGGCGTGTCAGGGCTTCCAGACACATGCACCTCCTTGTTCATCTGGCTTACATGGGTCCTGGGGAATTGAACCTGGGTCCTTTGGCTTTGCAGCAGGCAAGCACCTTAACTGCTAAGCCATCTCTCCAGCCCTGCTATTTATTTTTTTTAAGTCATCTTCCTATAGGGATTGCAGGTGAAAGGTATTCCCCCACCTTTTTGAGAGGCCTGTGAGATAGGCATTAGGCAGGCATCAGGGTAATTATGATTTTTTTATATCCTGCTTTTCTGACACATAGGCTGCTGCTTTCCAGTGGCCAGAGGGTCCAGGCTTTGTAAATCAAAGGAAATTTTCTGATTATATAGCCTTATGTTTCATGTCATTTTAGTTCCTTTTCCCAGGAGTAGCAAACTCTGCAGTTAATCTTTAGGGTTTAAAAAAAAGCCATTTTTTTCTGGAGAACAGGAACTTTTTCTCTATTTTTTATTTATGAGAGAGAGAGAGAGAGAGAGAGACAGAGAGAGACAGAGAGAGAGAGAGAGAATGGGCACACCAGAGCCTCTAGCCCCTGCAAACAAACTCTAAATGCATGCGCCCACTAGCATCTGGCTTATGTGGGTACTGGGGAATTGAACCTGGGTCATTAGGCTTCATAGGCAAGCACCTTTACCCACAAGCCATCTCTCCAGCCCCAGGAATTATTATTTTTTGAATTTTATTTCAGGTAAGTGATTGCACAAAAATATGTGTTTAATATATATGTACAAGTTTCATTATTTGTAAATTGGTGATGGAAATACCTGTTATGTGTCTTTACAGTGATCTGAGCATGTGTGAAATTAAGCAGGGTTTTCCTTTTGTTTTCAGGCATTTTTGTTGCCTTCCTGTGAGATAGCTGTAACAAGAAAAGTAGTTCAAGTGTACAGGAAGTGGATCCTCCAGAACAAGCCTGTGTTCATGGAGGAGCCAGATAAAAAAGATGGTGCCCAAGAAGATGCTGAAACATTAGGAGTTTCAGAGATTGAGAACAAGGAGGTAACCTTATCTATCACTGACCTTTGGATTGAAAGTATTTATGTTTTGGCAAAATATACCTGCTAAATCAAGGGTCCCACTTGGTGGCATGCAGGCAGGCGGAGACCTAACACTCTCGAGGTGTTGAGTTCTATGAGTACCTGCTTCAGAAGCACCTTTTACGCCCCATTGTAGACGGGCAGACATCTCCTAACCCTCAGCCTAGACTCACACACGCATGGAAGCTTTCTTACTTAGTCACTATCACAAGGAAGTCCTTTTACCATATTTTACAAGTCTTTCTGTGAGACTAAGACTGCCTCCTTTTTGTTCAAATAAATAGCATTTAGAAAAATGTGGACTGTTTTGGAAGATTTTCTTTTGTAAATTGAACGCCAGACATTTGAAAGGACCAACCAAAAATAGCAAGTGTTTCCTAGACTGTCGGCAGTTAGAATGCTGCCTTCCCGGTGGGAGGGGATTATCTGTGTTAATAAAGCAAGGATTGGATAAATTTTAAATAACTGTACAGGGCATCCTCCTGAAACACAAAGAAACTTAAATTAAATTTCTGGTGTGCTACTTTGAAATTTTAAAATTTATAATGTTGTAAATTCTTAGCCAAAGGTATATTACTTTTAAATATCTGTATTGATTTTATAATTTTTATGTTTCAGTATTACTGAAATTATTTTAATAATTCATTCTGGAATCAGAATACTAAGCAAGCAGGTGGGATTTGTATATTTTAGAGACCTGTATTCCATGCCCTTCAGGCATTGGGCAGACAAGACTACTTCAGCCCTAAGCACTGTTTTAGATGCTGGAGGTAGAGTGGAGTACAAACAGAAAATATTTGCCCCCTTGGAACACATTGTCTTGTGGCTTCTAGGGAGATAAAGAATTAAGTGTGTAATTATGCTTCTTTCTGCTCTGTTAATGAAGGTCTCATCTGAAAGTTCTGGCCATAAACGATCATCTAGTTGGGGACGCACATACTCCTTCACGAGTGCCATGAGCAGAGGGTGTGTGACTGAGGAGGACAACACGAATGTGAAAGCCGGGGCCCAGGCTATGCTGCAGGTATGCTGTCCCCTGGGCCACAAAGACCTCCCAGCTCCAGAAGTCATTTTGAACATTTTACTTAATGAAGACAATAATATACAAAGTATAGAGATCCTTTTAATCATCAGGCTCTAACGTAGCCCTTAAATCTTCATTCTTAATTTCCCTAATTTGTCACACGCAGTTGGGAAAGATTTTATTTTCTATGAGTGAAGACACCAGAACTGGTTGTAGTTTTTTTGAGAGGATATTATACAGTGAGCATGAAAATGTCTGAGATTTGAGTATTTTTCTAAGCACACAAGAATAGTTACTTAGAGTTAATTTGCAAGACAAGTTTGGTGATTGTAACTCTTCTAAATAATATTCCTCCTAAAAGTTGCCCATGCCCCCTTTATGGCAAACAGTAACTAATATAGAATGTTTTACACATGTGTCTAAATGATAAATATATGAAATAGAATAATGCCACCTGGGAACAGTGGGAAGAGCAACTTTTCTCATGACTTAATTTGCCAGACCTGCCTTAGGATTTTATCTTAAAAATGGGAATTGGGAGATTACCTCTCACTTTTATGATGGTTGTTAGGAATTTAAGTAACAACACAGGTTTCTTCTCATTCCCCCATTCCCTGGTCTCTACAGGCTCCCACCCAAGTTGGTTTTTTATTTTTATTTTTGTTTAAACTTTTTTTTTGAGAGATAGAGAGAGACAGATAGACACAGAGGGGGAGGGAGAGAATGGGAGGCAGAGAATATGAATGAGAATGGGCATGCCAGGGCCCCTAGCCACTGCAGATAAATTCCAGACACATACGCCACCTTGTGCATCTGGCTTAGTGGGTCCCTGAGGCAAACCAGCCTTCTCTTCTGGGTAGAGTTCATTCTTTTTTTTTTCTTTTAATATTTTATTTTTATTTATTTGTGAAAGAGAAAGAGAGAGAGAGAGGTAGAGAGAGAGAGAGAGAGAGAGATTGAATAGGCACACCAAGGCCTCTAGTCACTGCAAATGAACTCCAGATACATGCACCACTTTGTGCATCTGGCTTACGTGGGTCCTGAGGAATTGAACGTGGGTTCTTTGGCTTTGCTGGCAAGCGCCTTAACTACTAAGCCATCTCTCCATCTGTGCTTCTGTCATCTGTATCTAGAGAGGAGTCATTATGAGTTGTCTTTCTGTTTTCTAGATAATTGTAACTTGATGCCACATCCTCATGCATCCTCTCAGTTTCATTAAAATTCAGCAAATAATTTGAAAGTCACTGCTTTAGAAATCAGTGTGGTTTTACTTGTGCAGCTTCAAAGAACTTTACTGCAGTTCACAGATGTGACTTATGTCCTTATCACAAGTATTTGGAGGGGTCATTCCCCCTTGTCCTGCTGCAGCCCCTTCCTTGGCTCCATGTGGATTACAGTCTTCCCATAGCTATACAGTGTTAAGAGGTGGTTAGCATTTAAAGTGTTTTTTTTTTTTTCTCTCATTATCCAGAAACTTACTCTTTGATGTGATTTGTGGTCCATTAGGGCAAGGGGTTAAATGGAGGTCTGATAAGATAGCACTTTTTGGGCTGGAGAAATGGTTTAGCAGTTAAGGTTCTTGCCTGCCAATCATAAGGACCTAGGTTCGATACCCCAGGACCCACATAAGTCAGGTGCACAAGGTGATGCATGCATCTGGAGTTTGTTTGCAGTGGCTAGAGGCCCTGGTGTGTCCATGCTCTCTATCTGCCTCTTTCTGTCTCACATAAGTAAATAAAGATATAAAATATTTAAAAGAAAGATAGTGCTTTTTACTTGATGCTTTGGATGAGGACAGTTTAAACATAATAATTTTGATTGTTTGGGTGTGCCTTGATACCAATGCAGTCATAAGAAGTATTCATGTTTGGCACTTTGATGTTTGTATTAAAAATAAAAGTACAATAGATGAAGGCAGGAATGTGGTACGTGTATGTTTATGTATGTTCATATCTGTGTGGGCACTCTTGTATGTGTGCAGGTGCATGTGGAGGCCTGAAGTCTGGGGTGTCTTCCTCAGTTGCTCTCCATTTTATTCTTTGAGACAGAATCTCTGGCTGAACCTAGAGCTCATTGATTAGACGAGATTAGCTAGCCAGTGAGCTCCAGTGATTTCCTGTCTCTGCCTCCCCAGCTCTGGAGTTCTAGATGTACATTCCCACACCTGGCCTTTATGTGGGTGCTGGAAATCTGAACTTAGGCCTACTTTACCCACTCAGTATATGAAGGCTTTTAATTGAGAATGTGTAAAATTTCAAATTCAAGAAGGCAATGCATGGAATTAAAAGAATTTATATTACAGTCTACTATTTGTGACATATTCCTTTAATAGTCACTAAAACTGCTGTAGTTTATCAGAAAATTCTTTTTCTTTTTTCTTAGTGACTATTTCACCCTGGTGTTATCACCTGTTATTAGCATTATCATGCTTATCTAGTGACTTTTCCCCTCCCCTAGAAAATGGAGACATGATACTTATCTTGCAGAAGATAGACTCTAAAGGCTATCAACGTTTTAGCCCAGCTGCTTTGAGTTGACTTAAAAATATTTTATTTATTTATTTGCAAGGAGAGAGAGAGAAAGAGAGAGAGAGAGAATATGAGAGAATGAATATGAATGGGTGCACCAGGGCCTCCAGCCGCCACAGAGTTCAGATGCATGCACCACTTTGTGCATCAGGCTTTATGAAGGTACTAGGGAATTGAACAGAGCCTTAACCACTGAGCCATCTCTCCAGCCCTGACTTGACTTTTTAGTGTGTTGATTTGAACCTCTGGTCAGTCTATGCATTTATTTGGGTATTTCATCCACTAAGGAGCCAGACAAAGTTGATTTACTTCACAGCCTTGGTGTTTGTGCTTTGAATCCTAAAAGAGAACTACAAAGGAGTATAAATGAAGATGGATGGAAACCCCCCCCCCCCTTTTTTTTGAGGTAGGGCCTCACTCTAGTCCAGGCTGACCTGGAATTCACTATGTAGTCTCAGGGTGGCCTCGAACTCAAGGTGATCCTCATACCTCTGCATCTCGAGTGGTGGCATTAAAGGCGTGCACCACCACACCCGGCCCACCCATTTTTTATTTTTGTTTTTTTATTTTAAAGAGAGAGAGAGAGAGAATTGGGCCTCAGCCATTGCAATCTGGAGATTCTTGCGCCATCTAGTGGTCATGTGTGACCTTGTGCTTGCCTCACCTTTGGGGATCTGGCTTGAGTGGGATCTTATGTGGAAGAGTGGGACATGGGTCCTTAGGCTTTGCAGGCAAGTGCCTTAACCACTAAGCAATCTCTCCAGCCCATGAACCCACCCATATTTATCACCTGATTTGCAACATTGGATATCTGAAGTCATGGGCCGCGAATGCCGTGTTCTTGAATGTAACATGTTGTCTTTACATAATGAGCAGTGACTTACTGCCTGAGAGGCTAGGTCAGTCAGTTTCACCTTTTCCCACTGAAGCAGTTCTGCTGACAGAGGTCAGTGAACTTGTAGTCAGCAGAGTATTTAATCCCTTTATTTTATATTTTATTTATTTGAGAGAGATGGAGAGAGAGAGAGAGAGAATGGGCATTTGAGGACCTCTAGCCACTGCAAATGAACTCCAGACACATGCGCCACCTTGTGCATTTGGTTTAAGTGGATACTGGGGAATCGAACCGGAACCGAAATTCATAGGCAAATGCCTTAACCGCTAAGCCATCTCTTCAGCCCTAGTTGTTCCCTTTCTAATGTGCTTTATATTTAGAATTCACTTAGATTTTATTCCCTCCTACACAAAAGCATTCTCCTATTAAAAAAAGTCATGGGCTGGAGAGATGGCTTAATGGTTAAGGTGCTTGCTTGTGAAGCCTAAGGACCCAGGTTCAATTCCCTAATACCCATGTAAGCCAGATGCACAAAGTGGCACATGCATCTGGAGTTGACTTGCAGTGGCTGGAGACCCTGGCGTGCCCATTCTCTCTTTCTGTTTCTCTCTCTGTCTCTGCCTTTTTCTCTTTCTCAAATAAATTAATGAATAAATAAAGTCATGATCCTGGGAGCTGTGTAGCATGGGCCATGTGGCTTTATCTGTTTGCAGGCACACTACCACTCCTTAGTTAAGATAGTCACACCTGTTGGGATCACAGGCCATGCTCCATCAAGAAATGAGTCCACTTACTAGGAGGTTCAGTCAATAGGTCTGCCACAGTTCTGTTGTTTGGCTTGGGCCTCTTCTCCTGACCTCCCTCCACACTAGAGTTTCTCACCCTGACATAATACACATGATCCTATCTTTTCTTCTCCTTCCTTCCTTCCTTCCCTCCCTCCCTCCCTCCCCCCCCCCCCCATTTCTCCCTCTCTCTTTTTCTTTCTTGATGAAAAGGATATTGAAAAATGTTCAAATCAGCCTGATATAGTGGTGCATGCCTTTAATTCCAATACTTAGGAGGCAGAGTTATGAGGAGCAAAGTATCTGGGATGTATATAGCTAGTTATATTTTTCAAATGTAAATTATCATTTTTCAGGTCTTTCTCACAAATGCTGCAAATGTCTTTTTGCTGGAACCATGTGCTGAAGTTCCTATACTCCTGAGAGAACAAGTTGATGCTTGTAAAGCTGTTCTGGTTATTTTTAGACGCATGATAATGGAACTCACAATGAATAGAAAGACATGGTAAGTTTATTCAATACTATAAAACATACTTTTTCTTGTCAATATAATTAAATGTTAACATTTTCATTTTCTCACTGACTTTATCAAGTTTAAAATAAGATGCCTTTTATGATAGTTTCTATGAATTGTGAAAAAGGTAAATTCCAGAACTTAGACACTTCGTTGAGAGCTGGTGAGATGGCTCAGCAGTTAAAGGCACTTGCAAAGCCTGCAAGCCTGGGTTCAATTCTGCAGTGTACATGTAAACCCAGATGCACAAAGTGGTATGTACATTTGGAGTTTCTTTGCAGAAATAAGAGACTCTGGCATGCCCATTCACACACGCATGCACACACACTCACTCTCTTCTTACAAATAAGAAAAATGATCTTGAATTAGTAGTAAGCTGTGATATTACTTAATTGTAGATTTTTTTTTCCATTTTAAACTGTCATCAAATACTTTTGTGGAAAAGAAATGTGGAGTTTTATAGCATTTTTTTTTGTAAGTCCAGGAGAATTTGTTATTGCTTGAAATGCTATAAACTGATTTTGTTCCTTCAATGTAATAGTTTAAATTCACTTTGAAAAACAGTTACTTTCAATAATTATCAAATTGATATTAAAAATATAGTTAAGGGCTGGAGAGATGGCTTAGTGGTTAAGCGCTTGCCTGTGAAGCCTAAGGACCCCGGTTCGAGGCTCAATTCCCCAGGACCCACGTTAGCCAGATGCACAAGGGGGCGCACGTGTCTGGAGTTCATTTGCAGTGGCTGGAAGCCCTGGCATGCCCATTCTCTCTCTCTCTCTCTCTCTCTCTCTATCTATCTATCTATCTGCCTCTTCCTCTCTCTGTCACTCTCAAATAAATAAATAAAAAACAAAAAAATTAAAAATATATATATAGTTAAAATATGTTATCACACCAGGAATGATGGTGCATATTTTTAATGCCAGCACTCATGAGGCAGAGGTAAGAGGATTTCTGTGAGTTTGAGACCAGCCTGGGACTACAGAGTGAGTTCCAGATCAGCCTGGGCTGAGGCAGAGACCCTGACTCAAAAAAAAAAAAAAAAAATCACCTCCAAAAGTGTAAAGTTTTTCTTCTTTGCTGCTTTTCTATTAGTCATGTTGTTAAAGGTAAATACTATGTCGGGTATTTTCCATGCCCATCTGCCATAGTGAATGTCACCACATCAGCCCTTCTTGCAAAGGCATTTTTAGTACTCTCAAGTATAGACCAACAAGCCTGGAGCAACTGTCCCCCTACTCCCTATTCTCTTAATGTACAAAACAGACTGTCTCTCCCCTTTGTCTAAGAAATGCCTTTTGTGGTCTGACTGGGTGTGTTCCTCTCACTTAGCCACCATCCTTGCTGCCCCCTGGCCTATTAATTTCCCCCAAGTGCCCTCTGCCTTAGCCTCCAGGCCCCTGAGGCTACCAGGGTTCTGTGGTAGTGGCATCTTATTTGCACACTTGTCTTCTAAGTGCCGTGGAGCCAGCATGATTGGTACTTTGCAAGGTGTCTGCAGTAGTCAGGAAGTTCTAGAAACAAGGTAGGGTTAAGGTGCCAAGGATTACAGGCCACCAAAAGGTTCACTGATAACAGAAACCACAAGTATTAAAATGATTTGAAGATGCAGTTTCCATAGTCAGCTTTCATGGTTTTAAGGCAGTATTCTTACTCAAGTTAAACATTGTTAAAATGGGGAGCACTACAGTGATGCACATATGCTATATATGGAGTTACATATGACACATAATAGTGAAAATACTGAGAAATGCCTTCAGTTCACATAAATGCTCTTTGATACCACAGTTGTATGAATAATAAAATTTTCTGTTTTTCTTTGAAAAATGTGAATTCTGCATAAATCCTATAGCAGTACAGTAATATTTTTACATTTTTGATCATTTTATTCTAGTGAAAATTCTAGAAAATAAAATTAAGCAGCTGTTTTTGTTCCCTGTAGTATTTCAGATTTCTAATTAAAGGTATAAAAAAGACAAGTTACAGAAATAGACAAATATAGCCACTAAAAATAGTAGTGTTTAGAAAGGACCATGATTTTCTTCATGTATATTTAAATTTCAGACAGTCCCTTGCTTTCCCTGTCTCCCTTCTCTCTACCTTCCTTTCCTCCCTTCCTCCTCCTTCCCTCTTTCCCTGAGTCCTTTCTTTCCTGCTAGTAATTAGCTCTGGAACATCTACTGTGAGGACACAGTGGTGTACTTGATAGTGTTTCTGTCCTGTTGGAACTGAAAGGCATAATGCACCCACAGTTAAGGTGTCATTAAATACTAAGAACAGTGATGCTAGAGAAGGGGATAGAATTCGGAGTTGAGGAGTGTGCCCAGCATGGAGGCCAGGGAAGGCCTTTCTGAGGGGATCCAGAATGGAGGGAAGAGCCATGGTGTGAGAGAACATTCTCAGTAGAAGGAACAGCAGCAGCTGCAAAAGCCCTGATGGGTAAAGGTAAAAGGTAGTGTATTCAAGGAAGAGTGCTCAGCAGAACAGTATCCAGAAATTTGAGGAATGTAACGTAGTGACCTAAAAAGAAAAATGTCTTCTGACTGTTCTGAACGTTAGCTGTCAAAATTAGCAATGCTCTGCTGACTCTTCAAGACCTTTACACAAAACCTCCTTCTGCAAGGCTGAAGACATCGGCACCTTGTGACTGAGATATGGTGTCCACAGCAGTCTCAGTGTGTGCTGTAGTGCAGACATCATCCTCCAGGCTCTAGTGCTGCTTCCAGGGTCTAATCCTTTACAAGTCCCTCCTGCCTGTGGGCAATAGGAAGTGCAATGCTGATGGCATGTGTCCCCAGAATTAAGGCCAGAAAGCGTATTTTGCTTTCTGCCATAGAGAGATAGGGAGAGTTTCTGGGCTAAGTAAAATGATGATGGAAAATTAGAGTACTACATAAGTTCAAACTGTCACAGCTATTACCTGAGTGCCCTGAGGTGCTGGTTCATTTGGAGAAAACTATCTTGCCTTCCTTCCTGCAAGAGGAAAAGTCAGGCCTGGAAGATGTGTCTTTTATTCTGACAATTGTTGTGGATGTTCAAAGCATATTTGTAAAATTATTATAGCATAAAGTAGCTTATTTTGATAAACTATGATCTTTGTTCTGTATTAACACTTAGACTTTAATGCTTGTGTAATGATTGTCAGTGTTGATGAGTTCTTAAGAGAATGTTTCATACCTATAAAGTGCTTTGGAGATGTGATTATTAATGTGAGCTTTTATTTTGGGTGGCCCAGGGAGCAGATGTTGCAAATACTACTCAGGATAACAGACACTGTTGTGCAGAAGCCAAAGGATAAACACATGAAGGACTTGTTTGCCCAGAGCTTGGCAGGGTTACTATTTAGGGTAAGTATTTTTTATTAAACCACTGTAAATGCAAAAAAAAAAAAAATCACATTTGAAAGCAAATTAATTACTGAGAATTTTAAGAGCAATGTACCGTTAAGTTCTTAGAATTTTTCCTTGGTTTTGTTCTAAAGGTTATGGTCTAGTGTTTTCAACCCAGTGTTGGCCTTTTAGACTTTCCTACCTCTCTGTTATCTCCTTCTGCTTGGTTTGTTTAAGGAGGTGGAAAGTAAGAAAATGTCAAGAGCTGAGCATCTTGGTGGAAAACTAGGTGGATTTAAGAGGTATGGATGGAAAGATGGGGAAAGGATAAAAACTTACTATAGTTTCCTTTGCACTGCTGGGACAAAACACCTGTCCCAGAGCAGCTGATGGGAGGGAAGGGTTTATTTTGGCTTACATTGTCAAGGAGAAGCTTCACAGTGGTAGGGAGAAGATGGTAGAGCAGACCTGGACATTTCCATCTGCTGCAGCAAGGAATAAAGAACAGCACTAGAGTGAACTGAGCTCTGACAAGGGGGAGCTGGCTATAACACCCCAAAGCCTGCCACCCAGCAACATACCTCCTCCAGCAAGGTTTCAGACCAACATATGAGTTTATGGGAGACATCTGAATCAGACCACCACATTCTGCTCCTGACATCCATAAACTCAGAACCATCTTGATGAAGTTTTTGGAGTTTGACAGATCTTGATTGAGTCTAGTGGTGGCACTCCTGGATCGATGGCCTTCAGCACCACTTGATCTTTCTGAATCTCTTGCTGGTGTGCCACAGTGCCTGCCTTGTACCTCAAGGTGGGTTCATTTGGGATTTTCCATTATCTCTTCACTTTGGTGTCTTGTATGAGATGTGAGCATGGAAGTGGCTGTGGTTTGCGCTGAACTGCAGGCTGTTGTATGGATGCTGTCTTAGTGTCACAGTGCTGTACAGATACACTAACTTATTTGTCACAGGACTGTTATATCATCAGATACTTTATTATTTTTACATTTGTATAGAGGGCTACTATGGAGATAGGAAATTTTAGGTTGCCACTATCCTTTATAACTTTTCCTCTAGTGTTTTATTTTTCCTCTGTGGATAATCTACATTTGCAAATTTACTTCAAAAGATGTCTGAATTTGACCCAGTTTTTATTATTTACCAGATAATGGTGATTGTCTTAAGTGATGTTGTAATTGTGATGTTCATGCTAAATAGGACCATATGCTTGAAGCTCTGAAGGTGCATTAGGTGTTTATTATAGGATCCAGTTCTTGACAATTATGTAGTTCCCTTGGGGCAGGAGAATATGAGGGAAGAACTGATTGGTTAGTAAGTGCTCATAAGAGAAGGAGTGACTGTGGAAAAGTATTTTTATTTAGTTCCTTTGTTAAGCTGTAACTAATGAAACATTGAATGTCAGTGCTGAGGGATTCTTGAGGTGCCCTTAGCTAGCTTTTTTACCTTTTTTTTTTAAAAATTTTTCATCTTCCTTTCCTTCCTCCTTTTAAAAACAATTTATTTTTATTTATTTATTTTTATTTTTGTAGTCAGTGAATACGGTCAAGTTGGTACCGTTGTTAGCCTCCTCCCTGTCCCCCCGCCCCCCACAGGAACCCTCCTTGTTGTGGTATATGGGTCGTGCATTGTGAAGTTAGTCTTTTACCTGTTTTGTTTGCATGTGTATATATGTGTGCTGGGCATGCATGTATATATGTGTGTTTGCATATATGTGGGAACATGTATGTGGGAGTGTATATACACATGTATATACATGCATGTGGAGGCTAGAGTTTGACATTGGTGTTTTCTTTGGTTGCTTCCCACCTTATTTGTGGTGGGTTCCTGGGTCCTTGCTCCGGGGCCAGCCGCAGTCCCCCCGAAGGTGCCCAGGCAACCGGGGTGGTTGAGCACGCGAAAGTAAAAGACTTTTGGGAGATACCTTTGGTGAACAGCTCTCTTGGTTTATTGTCAGGGAAATGGGTTTATAAGCAGTTGAAGGCGGGAAAAGGGCCCTAAGGGGATTGGTGGATTTAAATGCTTCTAGCCTATGCCTAGGGATGTTCTTTCCTGCACATAGGGAGTCAGGTGTAGCATGTAGGGAGAGAGTCAGGTCATCTACAGAGGGTTGCAGGACTGTGTGAAGGCTGCTGGCTGATAAGGAGTTTCCTAGGGAACTGGCCAAAGGTCACAGGGCTACGGGCAAAGTTCATGTGTGCAGGGCTTGGAAAGGGAGTGGCCTTCTGTAGCCCAGTGGTCCTCAGCAGTGCCTGGAAGCTCAGGCCCCTCTCCTGAAGGCTCCAGCCTATGCCTGGCAGTGCCTGACACTTATTTACTTGAACTCAGAATTGGCTGAATCAGCTGGTCTATCTACTCAACTTACCTTGGGGGCTCTACTGTCTCTACCTCCTGAGCAATTATCTGGGTGTTTGGGATCTGAACTCTGATCCTCGCTGGTATATCAAATGCTTTATTATTGAGCCATCTCCCCAGCCCTCTTTTGCTTTTAATGAGAAATGTGACTCCAGAATGACCAAGTGACTTTTTCCAGGATACAAATCAAGTTAGTGGCACACATAAGAGCTGGGAATCTTTTCAGTCTTTGTTTTGGAAAAGGGTAATTGGCTAAAAGGCTTCCCTACCTTCATAACCAAAGAGTCCCTTCACCTTCCATCTGTCTTTATGACTGCTGTTGTAAATTATGTTGATGATTCAACAGGTCTGCTTACATGTTGGTGATACTAGCTAGGGTTTATTTCTGAGGATGACACCAAGATTGTCCTCTGTCTTACACACACACACACACACACACCTCATACATAAAGAAGCACACGTAAACACATGCACAAACCATACATACACCAACAGGAAAGAGGAGAGAAAAGGGCTGCATGTAGAGGGAATCTGCGTTAAGCAGAGTGTTCTGTTTATTTAAATGCTGATGAGCAGAAGCTGAGGAAGGAGAGCAAGTTGGAGATAAGGATGGGTAACCATACTAGGAATACAAAGATTTTGAGGAGGAAGTCTAGATCCAAAGTGAGGCCAGTGTAGGAATGCCTCTTACAACATAGCTGCAAATGGAGGTGAAGCTGGGTGGATGCCAGAAGGATGTAGGTATTGTGGGCTAAGATCCAAGGAAGTCTCATTTTATGGGTTCTTTTACCTTGGAAGCCTGCAATGAGGCCAGCTGCTCAAAATCACGGAGGAGACAGTGGATTTGAAGTTCACATGTAGAGAAGAATATTTAAGGGAGTCTCTGGTAAGAGGGAAAGAGCCGGGCTGGAGAGATGGCTTAGTGGTTAAGTGCTTGCCTGTGAAGCCTAAGGACCCCGATTCGAGGCTCGATTCTCCAGGACCCACGTTAGCCAGATGCACAAGGGGGCGCATGTGTATGGAGTTCGTTTGTAGTGGCTGGAGGCCCTGGTGCACTCATGCTCTCTCTCTCTCTCTGCCCCTTTCCTCTGTCTGTCACTCTCAAATAAATAAAAAATAAAAAATAAAAAAAAAAAGAGGGAAAGAGCCATCTTAGGAAACTGAGCAGGCACTGAATATTTTGTCTATTCCTTAATTATAGCTGGGTCAACCACACAATCTAGAGTAATACTGGCTCCTAAGCTATTCTTAATGATAACTAACCTTACAGTAATTCAGATTGTAGTTATAGTTGTTCAAAAGTAAGAAAAACAATATTAAAAAGTAGCTTTCCTCCTAAAATTTACTTTATTAATATAATTTGAATTATTTTGTTAAAAATTGTATTATTGTTTGGTTGCAGACGCTCATTGTGGCTTGGATCCGAGCAAACCTCTGTGTGTACATTTCTCGGGAGCTCTGGGATGACTTTCTCAGTGTGCTCTCATCCCTCACAGAATGGGAGGAACTCATCATCGAGTGGGCCAACATCATGGACTCCTTGACAGCTGTGCTCGCAAGGACTGTCTATGGAGTGGAGATGACAAACCTACCTCTGGATAAATTAAGTGAACAAAAGGAAAAGAAACAACGAGGCAAAGGTATTTCTACCCTTCCATGTAACAGCAGAGGTATGGGTATGGGAGGACTGTGTACTTTGCATTTAAGCCATCATACATGACATTCCAAGAAGAACTGAACCAGCCGCAGAGTCTTTTTTTAATGCTGGCTTTAGAGTGTGTCTCATTTCAGTTCATTTCCTTAATGAGGCTGATGACTATCTGGAGACTGTGGAAGAAGAAAGCCAGTGAAGTGTGGTGGTGACAGTGAGAACTAACAAGGATGACCATGGCTAGTGCTTGGTACCACTATTGCCTCATGTCACCGTTGTGACAGCCTTATGAAGTAGACACTTATATTCCCTGAATCAGAGACAGAAAACCTGAAATCCAGAAACTCTGCAATGATTGAATCATTCAAGGTCACATAGCTAAGAAACTAAGAAATGGTGATAGCAGAAGTCAACAGCCACACTGCCAAGCTCAACATGCCACACTGCCAAGATGCATTCTGTAGCCACCCTTGGTGACATGGAGCAAGGCTGAGTGCTTGCGACAGGGGCTGCTTTGGCTTTGTTGTGCTTCTGGGAAAAATTGTTTTGAGGTCTATGGAAATAAAAGTGACAATTTTGAGGAAAGTTTTTGCTGGAAACAACAATTTGGCATCCCCTTGACTTCTGTACAGTTGTTAAGAACCATGACATGCTCTTGGGATTAACTTGTCTATTCCAGTTTATTCAGTAAAGATTTTAAGTAGCTCATAGACCTGTAGATAGTACAGAGCAAATGCAAAAAGAAATAGGGGAAAGTGAGTGGGAAGGAATTCTAGGTATAGTTAAGTGTCGAAAATACTTGCTATAGAGGCTCATGGGCTTGCTGGGGAAGTGGGAAGCGGGCAGCCTTGGATTTGACCTTGATCTTTTAAATTTCTTCTCAAGATTATATAAAACAGAATAAAGAAAGTAAAAACATTTTGTTTCTTTAGGTGTTAAGTAACTAGACCTAGAAGGCATCTGTCCTTCAAAGGTTCATCAAAGGTACATGTGGTCTGTTACAATAGACTATATTTCAGTAATAACCTTGTTAGAAACTCCATCAGTTAGCTTTTGCTGTGTGACAAACCATCCCCAAATTTAGTAACTTAACATAGCATTTATTTAGACCATGGTTTTATGAGCTGGCATTTTGGGTTGTACACTGTTGGCTAGTTCTTCTGCTGGTCTTTTCAGCATTCACTCCCGTGTTTGAAGTCTGCTAGGCTGTGCAAAGGTCATTTAGACTACTCTGCATCCAGGAACTGGCTGTTTGTAACAAGGACAATGAGTATGATTGGGCCACACATTATACCACCCTGCAGATTGGCATGTGGTTGTTCATGTAGAGGTGTAGGAACAGCAGTGGGCAAAATCAGAATTTCAGGTTTCTGTCTGTCTAGTTTTATTCCCAAAGTAAGTCATGTGATGAAGCCCAGAGTTAGTTTATAGACAAAAAAGATATAGATATAGGGAGGCGTGACTCAATTACAGTGATGAGTTAGCATATGAGATATGATTAATGTGACTCATGTAATCAATCTTCATTTCTGTCTGAGAGTGGCTCACCAAAGGTCCAGTTAGTAAAAGCAGGCAGCTGAAGCAAAGGAGCTTGTGTCCGCAGTGTTCCGGTGGAACATTTAATCTCAGTATAGATTTAGACTGAGATTTTTTAGTGTAGTTGTTTTTAGCAACACATTATTTTTTTCTCCCCTGTTGAAACTGAACAGACCCTTTCTAAATACATCTTAGATTAGAGATCTTTGCCCTCTTATTCCCTCTCAAGACTCAGAGGGCTCTGTGTAAACAGGGCCTATGAATATCAAGGTGCTTCCTGTGGTTGCCTGGCTATCTAAGACAGAAGTTCTCAGTCTTAGAAGAAGGATTACCCTGCAAGGAGTGTTTTCCAGGGCAGAGGAAGGAGGAACTGAAACAGGAGATAAGGATTCACTTTCTCAAATTAATTTTGTTCCCTTTGCGCCAGAATTGTTTTCATGTACATACATGCACACATACCACCCTGAGAACTACTCTTTTCTCACTTGCTGGGGAGACAAAGACAGATGAAAAGATAGATTAGCATTAGGAATGTAGACAACTTCAAATATGAGATTTTCCAGACAAGTATTCTAATTTATTTTTTACTTGTTCTTGTGGCTTGAATATTTTTCTTCTCTTTTACTTTTATTTATTTTTATTAACATATATACTAATTATACATAATGGTGGGTTTAATCATGACATTTTCATACATGTATATAATGTACTTGGATCATATTTATATCATTACCCTTTCTTGTCCCTCTACCATTCCTGTTTATCCCCTTTTCTCAAATAGTGTTCCTTCTACTTTCATGTATTTTTTTTCTAATGAATCCATGTACTTAATTCACGTTGTTTACAGGAGCAGGAGTGAGAGAGTACATATAGAAGAATAGGCAATTTACCTGTGGCTACATCATTGAAGAAAATGCCTCCTCTTCTCCAGCAACCATTAACTGCCTATAAATATTCAGAGTCAGTGAGGCCTCATGAGCTCTTACTCCATCCATGACAGAATATTGTCAAGCCCAATCTTGTGCAGATTAGTTTATATTTCTTTACTCTATAGAGGGATTTAAATCTTCCTTATAGAAATTACCTTACCTTCTAAGCATTAAATTAGTGAAAGTAGAAAGCATAGTGTGTTGCAGTTAACTTCTCATTGCTGGCAGAAAGCACCTAACCAAATGCAGTTTAAAGGGAAAAAGGGGCTTAATTTGGCTTACAGATACAAGGGGAAGCCCCATGATGGTAAGAGAAAATGTGGCGTGAGCAGAGGGTAGACATCGCCTCCTGGCCAACATTAGGTGGACAACAGCAGCAGGAGAATGTGCCAAAAACTGGCAAGGGGAAACTGGCTATACCATCATAAGCCCACCCCTAACAATTCACTGCCTCCAGGAGGCTCCACTTCCCAAATTTCCACCAACTGGGGACCTAGCATTCAGAATACATATGTTTATAAGGGGACACCTGAATCAAACCACCACACAGAGGGATCTGGGTAGAAAAATAAGTCACAAGTTGAAGCTGTGGCTACATCGTTTTTGGGAAAAATATCTCTTGTCTTACTCTTTTTCTTCCTCTATTTCTTTTGGGTCCTTGACCCTTCTTTGAAACATTGATGAATATGAGAGGAAAGAAGTTGACTAAGATTACAGTATTGATTGTTTTAGAGCTTTTCTAAGGCAGGATTTTGGATTATTTGTAGATTTCCATTCTCTTACTGTAACAGGTACTTTTTCATTGCTGGGACAGACTACTTGACTAGAAGCAGTTTATGGAAAGAAAGAATTTATTTCCAGCTTACAGTTTTGAGGGGAAGTTTTTTGGGTTTTTTTGGGGGGGGGGCAGGGGTTCCAAGGCAGGGTCTCACTCTAGCTCAGGCTGACCTAGAATTCACTACGCAATCTCAGGGTGGTCTCAAACTCAATGATGATACTCCTACCTCTACCTCCCAAGTACTAGAATTAAAGGTGTGTGCTACCATGCTTGGCTGCTGAGGGAAGTTTTATGATGGGGAAAGCATGGCAGAAGCAGACAGCCAGGCATCTTATCTTGTCACATCAAGAAGGAGGAAATTGGAAAAGCAAGCTATGAGAGTGCTGGGTGCTAACCACTACTGCCAGGGAAGGTGAAAAAGCTGGTATGAATACCCAGTGAGACTGTACTGATAAGCCACAAGGCCTTACCCCATGGCATACCTCCTCTAGGCTCTACCAGCTGGGTATTAAGTATGAGGTGTAATCACAAACACATAAAGATATAGGGGACATTTTACATGGTAACCACCACACCTACCCATTTGGCAAAATTTACTTTGTAGTTCATAGGCATAGATTTCTCTAGGGATTGGTAGATGGATTGGAGTCTCTAGGATGTGGTATACTTTTAACATCAAGGCCTCTGAGTTTTTGGTTTATAAATAGTGGCTTTTGAAGTACCTGGAAATGATAGCACAACTTCACTTGATATTGTTATTACATTGAGAAAGGTTTGTTAATATATAACTTTTGCATATTGAAGTGCATAATATAAAGTTTTCATGAGACTGTCTGAGATTATTATAAATACTTTGTTTACAGGTTACGGATGTACTTAGCAATTTCCTAAACTGCAGCACATGTATGTGTCTCCTAATTTATAACAAGGGAATATGCCGGCATCATTATATGTGTCCAGTTCATGAGTTACATATCATCGTATACAGGGCACTTGCTAAGCTGCTAATTTCATATCATTGCACATATGCCATTTGCTGAGCAGATTAGGCAGTAAAATGTATCATAATGAATTCAGCCTTGAGATTGTTTTTCTCACCTCATTCTTTATCAGGCTGTGTGCTAGATTCTCAAAAAGGGACCACCGTAGGGAGATCATTTTCTCTCAGCTGGCGTAGCCACCCAGATGTGACTGAGCCAATGAGATTTCGGAGTGCCACTACATCTGGAGCACCAGGAGTAGAGAAGGCAAGAAGTATTGTTCGCCAGAAAGCAACTGGTAAGCATTTGTTTAAATATTTCTCCAAACTCTGTTTAATGTATTTGTATGAATAAAATGTTTTAAAATTCTATTCAATTTAAATATTGGATTTTTTATGAAATGTAATATGTCCTTATCCTTTTAATTTTTTGTGTTCTGGTTACTTTTCAAATCACATATTTTAATATTTATTTCTAAATCCTCTTTTGTGAAGAATGCAAGTGATTAACATTGAGTGAGATATTTATATAAAATATTGAAACTAAAGGTTTTGCTTAAAGAAAGTTTCCTAATAAATGCATTATTAATTGCAGTAGCATTACTGCTGAGCAATGTTCCTCATAGACTGAAGGAACTGGTTCCAGCAAAGAAAAAGAGATGGCACACATAGTTCTTAGGAATGGATGGAAACATTTCTTTTTTTTTTTTTTTTTTTGCTTTTTTGAAAAAAGTTGTATTTTAAACATATTTGAATTAACAGTATTACTTAACCAAGAACTCCTGGTTAATTGGACTACTTTGCTACAGTTTATTGTTAAAACAAAAAGAGAAATCTTTAAAAATAAACTTTTATCCAATATTCAGTAAGAACAAATAACATTGTCTTCTCCCCCATGACTTTGAGCATTAACTTAGGTTAGAAACAACTATAACTCAGCTTCCTGTAGTTTTTCTCATCAGCACCATGAAGGTATATTTTCTCGTCAGCACCATGCAAGTATAGTTGATATTCAACAACATGTTAACTTCAAAAACTCCTAATAGGGCTGGAGAGATGGTTTAGTGGTTGAAATGCTTGTCTGCAAAGTCAATGGATCCAGGTTTGATTCCCCAGTACTTACATAAGCCAGATTCACAAGGTAACACAAGTGTCTGGAGTTTGTTTGCAGTGACCAGAGGCCCCGGTATGCCCATTCTCTCTGTATTCCCCCAAAATAGATAAATAAAATATATTTTTTTTAAAAAAACTAACATCCTCTGGCTATAACATAAAGATTTAAAGCCAGGCCACGACTTTAATCCCAATACTTGGGAGGCAAAGGTAGGAGTATAGGTGTGAGTTCGTGAACAGCCTGAGACTACATAGTGAATTCCAGGTCAGCCTGGGCTAGAGGGAGACCTTACCTCAATAAAATAAAATAAATAAATAAGCATTTATTTAAGTTTAGTAATTTTTTTAGTGTTCATTAGAAACAAAGATGGTTTAGATCCTGGTGGCATTTTTTGTAGAAGTTTATTATCTCCTAACCTAACTATCATTCTTTTTGCCTTAGCATTTGCTGGTGATTATCTCCTTATTTATCTATACCTATGATTCTACTTATTCTTTTCCATTATTCTGTCCACTGATGAAAAACCCAGTTCCTGAAAACATGAATCATTCAAGGATGCTCCCTGATTTCATTCCCTACAGTTTTTCTTCTATCACTAGTTCCTTCATAGAAAGACATCAGAAGTTTGTGGCAAAAGCAGCATTCCTGAGCTACCCAGAATTCCTGTTACCCCCTCCCGGCCTCCACTTCCAATCAGACTGCTAATCCAAACCACTGAATATTATTGGCACATGTTGACAAGGAGTGAATCACTGTTCATGCGTGTTTGGTATATCACTATTTTGTCAAAACATAGATGTTCAGAGGTGGTATCTTAATGTTCAGCAAGGCATTTTACCCTGAGTGTGGTAGAGACACCATTATGCTTTAGAAAGTCCTTAGAGAAGGCACTTAGATTGTGTTTATAAATGCTCTTAAGTTGTCTGAGGGGCCGTGGCATTAGAAAAACCTTTACAAACGTTTTACAAAAATATCTGTGGTATACGTACTTTAAAACCATAAGCTTGGGCTGGGAAGATTGTTCAGTGGTTAAAGACTCTTGCAAAGTCTGCTCACCTGGATTAATCCCAGTCCACCTAGCTAAGCTAGACACAGAAAGTGACTCAAGGGTCTGGTAATTTGTTGGCAGCAGTGAGAGGCCTTGGCACACTTACCCAAATGCACATACAAATAAATTGAAAAAAAGAAAAAAAACCATAAATTTGGCTTTTGCAGTCTTAACTAAAGTAAAACAAGTCTAGAACCAGTACCTTCCAAAGATAATGAAGATGGTCAGTTGAATAGGTTCATTATTGTTATGCATTATGTGTATGCATTTCCTATTATAATTTCAATGGAAAAATGTTATTAATCAGTTGATGCCTATAAAACAACTGATCTTTGAAGATTTTATTATACCATACTATTTAATAGTAATATATGGACTAGATATTTGTGATTTTACTTGTTTTATTTTTATGTGTTATAACTCACCTTCTTCTAAAAAGCACTGAATGCAAAAGCAGTGCTCAAATGAAAAGCCTCCAACATACTGAGAGATAAACAAATATTTAACATTTTGACATTACATGGAAGTTGGCCTTTACATATTATCTTACAAATACATGAATTATACAGTAATCACATTAGTGGGAATTCTAATAGGCAAAGGATTGAGGAAAGGATAAAGTAAAATATTTGTTTTACTTTTTGCAAATGTGCCACTATTGTTGGTACTTTTGTTTCATTCCTGCTAAATGAAGGTACAAAAAACCATTATAAAGCAGAAAATGATCCCTTTTTTATGGTTAAACTGATAATTGAATGTGGTTTTTGTATATTAAGTATGTTTTCCTTCTGTGTCTGTCATTTCCTCAAATGTTTATTTGATAAGCAGCAAATGAGAACATCATAAAATTAATACCAAGAAAATACAGCTTTAATAAGTATGTACTATGATACAAAAACAGATTTCTTAGAGATTTCCCCCTTTTTTAAAAAGTGCTTTATTTATTTGTTTATTTGACAGAGAAAGAGGAAGAGGGAGGGAGAGAGAGAATGGGCACGCCAGGGCCTCCAGCCACTGCAAACAAACTCCAGATACATGCACTTCCATGTGCATCTGGCTAACGTGGGTCCTGGGGAATTGAACCTGGGTCCTTTGGCTTTGCAGGCAATGCCTTAACCACTAAGCCATCCCTCCAGCCCGAGATTTTCCCTTTTGAAAAAAATGTATATGTTCTTGAGCTTTAGGGTATTTGATTCACTAAGTAGTTTGCTTTTGAATATAGTCAGCTCTCAGTGAACCAGTTTCTGAATTATTTATCATTTATTAGAAAAATTTTTATCTTGGACCAGGTAGAGAACTATGGCAATTTTATGTGTATTCTTTAGGAGGAGATTATAATGTTTACCTAAAACAATAATCAGATGGTGTTCTTAATATACAGCACAAAAAGGAAGGCTAATACATAAAGCTTTCCAAAATAAAGTCAGTCCTTTGTGGATTGCTCATTATGCCTAAATCTTCAAAATAATTCACTGAAAGTTGGCTATATTTACAGACTGATGAAATACTGTTGTTTATGCTGACTTCCTTTACAGTTTAAAATGACTTCCTTTAAATGTTTAAAGAGCCCAGAAAAAGCATGTAAAAATCAGTGAAAGGTGTTATGTATGATGTAACTGTTCCTTTATCTCCCCTGGAAGCCAAGCGCAGCCAGTCTATCAGCAACTGTGTCCACCTCTCTGAGGCTTTGCCCGCCACTAAAAGCGTCCCGCTCCTACTTCACACCGTGAGCGCTCTCTTACCCGGTCTCTCTTACTCTTCTTGCTCTCACAGGCTGTCAGGTACTGTAATGCTTTCTTGTGTGTGTCTCTATGTACCTGGGCTTCTCCTGCCTGTTGCCTCCACCCTTTTTTCATTTTCTCCTTCCTTTCCCCATATCACATATTGGAGTCTGGCTATTTCTCTTGTGTTAAATTTCAGAGAATGCTGATAGTTTTTTTTGTGTTGATGTTTAGTAGCAATTAAGTAGTCAAGAAAATTTTCTGTAACCCTGCTCGTTGTCATATTCATGCTGATAATTAAGATTTTACTTGTGGTTAAACCAAAGTTAAACAGTTATAGTTTCTAACACACTTTGTTCCTGGACTTCAGCTAGTTCAAACTGAATTTAGTTATGTGTGGTATACACAAAATGCAATTTTGATTTTTCTTCACAACGTTTCCTCAGTGGCTGGGGAGATGGTTCAGTGGATGAAACACTTGCCACATAATCATGAGTACCTGAATTCAGAACCCCAGAACCCACAAAACTAGAGCTGCAGTTAGCATCTGTGACTTCAGTGCACCTATGGCAAGAAGAGAGGCATAGACAGTCGACTGTCCCAAAGTTCACTGGCTAGCTAGCCTGGCATTGACGTGGAAACAACCAGAGACCCTGCTTTAAACAAGGTGGAAGATGAGGACCAACAACCTGAAGTTTGTTGTCTCACCTTCTCATGTGAGCTTGTGCCTACATACATTCACAGAGTTGTTGTTTCCCCTAGCATAATGATGTGAATATAGTTGGCAATAGTGTACTGTATATCTCAAAGTAGCTAATTTGGAGGATTTTGAATGAACTCAGAAAGAAATGATAAAAGCTCAAAGTGATAGATAGCTAGTTAACCTGATTGTTATTACATTATCTAATGTGTACATATACCAAGATATCACATTGTATATCATCAATATACATAACTATCCTGTGTCTATTATAAAAATAGATCTTGTAGTGCCAAGATTATTTAAAGCAATTAAAAATATTTTATTTATTTATTTGAGAGAGAGAAAGAGGCAGAGAAACAGAGAGAGAGAGGGAGAGAATGGGCATGCCAGGGTCTTTAGCCACTGCAAACGAACTCCAGACATATATGCCACCTTGTGCATCTGGCTTACATGGGTACTGGGAAGTTGAACCTGGGCCCTTAGGCTTGGCAGGCAAGTGCCTTAACTGCTAAGCCATCTCTCCAGCTCTAAGGTCATTTTTGATCTAGTGACGTCAGCAGAGGAATTAACTTTTCTGTAGTGACTAATTACAGTTAAATCCAGATATTTTTCAGTGATTCAGAAGTGAACTGAGTCTTCTTACTAAAGAGGGAAATACGGTCTTTTTTTTCCCTATAGTAAATTATGTCCCATTGGCAAAACAAAATGAAAGCTTAAGTCCCTTGGTTGTTATGTAAAGTATATACTATTTAATTTTCAAACTGCAGGAGAAAGTTAGTTTTACTTATCCTGAGGATTGTGTTTCTTAGAAAATACTTTATCTCTAGTAAACAGTGAAAGTAAAAACACTTAAAACTGGCACCTGGGAAAATGGTTGTCAGTTAAATTACCAGTGAATACCAACTGTTCATTTGGTTTTCCACACTTACATGTGATTAGTATGTTCTTTAAAATAATCTGCTTGCTATTTGGCTGTTAGATGCTGAAAAGAAATTTATAAAGGTGAAAACTTTTATTTCACAGTCTGTTTCCATACTGTTTCACTAAGGGTTTTTACTTGTCTTTCTGGTATATGTTCTCTGTGTATTAACTTTATTTTGTAAGCTTAATATCATTTAGTATTTCATTTTGTTTTTCTCAGATTCTTGGTCCCTATGTGTACATAGATGGTTCCAACAGAAGTTGAATGATAGAACAATGACTCTCAACTGGGGACAGTTTAGCTACTGTGGTTGTCACAGTAAGATGGTGCTACTGGCATCTAGTAGGGTGAAGCCAGGGATGCTGCTAAGCACCCTACCCCACACAGGCCAGCCTCACACCAAAGCATGATCAGGCCTCACGTACCAGTATTGCTGAGGGGGAAGCCCTAAAGCCCTGGTGAAGGGAAATAGTCTTGACTGGGCCTGTACTTCCCTGTCTTTGCTCTCCCAGTTCCAGGTTTTATACTAAAAGCATGAAGAGACAGGGCATAGTGACTTTGAGGACAATCTTCTGGGTTTTTTTTTGGTTTTTGTTTTTTGTTTTTTCGAGGTAGGGTCTCATTCTAGCCCAGGCTGACCTGGAATTCACTATATAGTCTCAGGGTGGACTCGAACTCATGGCGATCCTCCTACTTCTGCCTCCTGAGTGCTGGGATTAAAGGTGTGCGCCACCACACCCGGCACAATCTCCTGTTTTCTGTGTCATCTGATAGCTACAGTAGAGAGCTCCTTCGTAGTTTGATGCCAGTTGTCCTGTATCAGTTAGAATGATGCCATTGTCCTTTGTGATTGTCCTACAAGAGACTGGCCAGGGGCAGTATTTATCAGTCCTCAGTCTTACAGTGCACATTCCACTGGTTGGCACATTACTATATTGAATTTGTGCTCTAAACCTAGGTGGGTGTGCATTTCCAGCTAAGTTCTGCTAAATAACATGCAGACATTTTGATTTTCCTTTCTGGCCATAAGGTGTTGCTTTTTTCCCTTTTACCATATCAGTGGTCACTAATTTTGCTTTTATTTATAGAAATGTTTGTTGTTTTTAAATTTTTTATTATTTATTTATGAGACAGAGCATGGGGGGCTGGATAATGGATGTATCAGGGCCTCCAGCCACTGCAAACTCCAGGTGCATGCACCACCATGTGCATCTAGCATATGTGGGCTATGGGGAATCGAACCTGAGTCTTCAGGCTTCACCGGCAAGCCCCTTAACTGCTAAGACATTTCTCTAGCTCACTTGTTTTTATTTCTAATCTGAATGACTAGTCAACCCAACAAAACTGTTGTAATAAAATGAACAATAGAGATATATTTTCCTATAGCCACTATTATATCTTATTTGGATCTTTTGGGGACTCTTCATTTGACAGCAGCAAAATTTGTATTAAGGGAGGAATACATGATGGCTGTGTTTTTGGAGAGCCACACCCCTTGCTTCCAATACTATGAATAGCTGCACTAATAATAAAAAGTAGAGCTAGGGAAGTGGCTCAGTAGATAAAGTGTTTGCCATGCAAGTGTGAATACCTGAGTTCAGGGTTCAAATCGCATGTTAAACTGGATGCTCTAGTGTACATCTGTAATCCTAGTATGACTGCAACAAGATAGAAGGCAAAGACAGGACAATCTCCTGGAACTCGTAGGCCATTAATGTGGTGAATGCAGTGGTGTACTGACAGAGACCCTGCCTCAAACAAGGTGGAAGGTGAGGCCCAAGCTCCCGAAGCTGTCCGCTGACCTTCATGTTCATGCTGTCATATGTACACACCATACTCATATGTGAACACACCCACACATGAATTAAAGAGAGAAAAGTAAAAGCAAGGTACTTGGGAAGTGGGCCTGCCAATTTATAGATTCCCATTTTTCTCCCTTTGTAGGAACAATTCCTTTTAGCTCTTCTGTAATTTTACTGTTTTATGTTGGAACATTAATCAGTTGGTGTCCTTCACAGGTTATAACAAAAACGGCAGTTTTATTTATCTTTTGGAAATACTATAATGGCACTCATTTAAAGGACCAACCATCTTCCCTCCTTCTAAAACTTATGGAACCTAGGGGAAGTCCTTGCCTCGCTGCTTGTGCATCTTACTGCATGAAGTGCTTCCTTGTAGAATCTGGGCTGACTCAGTCTTGGAAAGTTGACCTTGTGGAAACCAAGATGTTGAGTGGATATGCATGTCCTCTGGTTTTCTTAGGTTGAGTTGGCATCATGTATGATGTTTTAAAAACTAGGAAGCTATACTCTTAATTCTGTTTATGCAACCTTGTATGAGAAATAAATTGAACCCAGCATTTTGCTTATTGAAGAATGAGCCTCGCTCCACTTAATAAGATTAACTAAAGGAAGCCTTTGATTAAAGAGTAAAATTGCTTTGAAAACCAGGCAGCTATTTGGAGAAAATAGAAGTAAACTGAAGGGCTTACACATTTAATCATGTTGACTCTTCTCTCAGTGGAGAAAAAGAAATTAAGTAATTCTTATGTATAGTTTTATTTTTCTGTTTTCAATAAAGTTTTAGAAAGCAATGGGTTAGTAGTGGTGTTAAGTAACATATCCTCCAGAGACAAGAAAAGTTAGTGCTTTCAAAATTTGAGTTATTAAGTTAGGATTAATTAGGGATTAATTAGGCTTACAGTGAGTAAATAAACTTGAGAATCAGAGACAGAATTCAGCTCTTGAAATGATTCAGATAAATTGTGTGACATTCAAAACAGGGTTGCATTAGATCTAAGACTTCTCATACAGTGTTTATATAACTCAGACGGTTCTTTTTCTACTTTGACTATAAGATAACCCTGTATCTTGATATTTTCGAGTCAGCATTTAAATATTTTTCATTTGTTGTAGAACAGCTGCAATATCTGACACCATAGTACTTGAGTAATTGCAATGAAATTGCTCAGTTAGCAAATAAAATGCCAGCAGAGGGAGCCCAAGAGCTGCTTGAAAGGAATGATGTTAAGAAAATGTCTCTCACATTTGTAAAGATCTTTAAATGAGTACCTACTTTGTTTAAAACACACACACACACACACACACACACACAAAACAAGAAATTACACTTATAAATTAGAAAGTTGAGCTTAAATTATGGCACAAGAATAGTTGAACATTCCTTTCCACACTATCTTACTCGACAGTGAACTATTAAGAGTAGCTCAAGTTCCAACAACAGATAGGAAGGCATGTGGCTCTCTTCTTCGCTACACTCCTGCAGCATCCATGCTTCCTTCCCTCTACTTCCCATTCTTTCTCCAAGCTTAGACTTTCTCCATCTGTAAAGTCCCTCCTGACAGTTTTATAAAAACAAAGTCTTAAAAGCTGTATTAGGTCTGTCTATTGGGAAGGCAGACCAGCTGGTAGTGGCAGGCTTTTTGTCCTCCTCCGCCTGCTGTGTTGAGGACCAGTGGGGACACTCTAATTTGGAAGCTCTGGTGCCATGGTGGCTGTACTGCATCCCACCAGATGGCGATGCTCTTTATCTTTAGAAAGATGCTGCCAGTGTTGGCGCAGCTCTTATTTGCTTCTGCTCATAGCCCAGAAACCAGCTTCTACCAGTTTTTGGCATCAGGTTTCAGGAAATAAAACCTACTCTTCCGTCTATCCATAAAAAATGGACTAGGGCCAGTGTTTCACCAAGTTGAGAAGCTCTTGGGCTCCCTCTGCTGATTATAAGGGAAACTGTCTTCTCAAACCATTTCATTATTTTGGGTATCATTAAAATGCACAAGAAGATAGCTGGATATGATGGCCCCATGGTATTATGTGGTGGCCTGACACTAGAGACATTAGAAGGAGACCTGTGAAAAGAGCCTACTCTGTGCTTTGGGGATGTGTAGGTCAATTTCAAAATATTTATGCTCATGTGCCTATGTTTCCTCTGGAAAAATGAATAGTTCTTGGCTATTCAAGAGACACAGAGGAGACTTTACTGAATCTGTTTCTTTCTACCTTGGCTTATCTTGACAGTATCTAAATTTAAGCTGGTCTAGAACTTTGAATCATAAGTGGAGGATCATACAAATTTTGTAATTTTGAAGTCTTACAATTGTACCAGTGTAGTATAAAATGGAATTTTCATTTGGATAGGGGAAAAAAAAGCAGGAACCCTTTGTTGAGATCCTGTGTATTAAACTTGGGATCATCCTGTGTGAACTGGGTTGGAGTGAACCTTTGCTTTGGCCTGTGACCCAGATTGGAGGGTTACACAGAGGGTGAGTCTCATCCATTAGCACTGAGTCTCCGTTTCAGGCAAGAAACTGAGTAACATAGCCACGTAGATAATACAGCCTGAATTTTGAGCAATTTCTTCTTATAAACAGTACAACTTGAGATATTAGATTTTTTGGAAAATAGGATGTCATGGTTATGTGTATATGAAATTTTATAACTGTGTCACTGAGTTTGGGGTCTAGTGAGGAACAGACTCATGGGGTTTGCATGTAGACCACATAGCAAGACATAAAGCAGGATTTACTGGAGTAGCATGGAGGGATTGATGGTGCAGGGAAAAGAGGGGAGTGGACAGCAGGAGGAAGAGAGCTCAGGTGCCAAGAAGATAAATACTGCTGAGATTACAAAGAGTAAGAACTCCTAGATGGCAATCTGGGATCAGTGTTAGGGTTTGGGGTCATTCAGGGAAGGCGTGTTGGTGTTTCAAATGTAAAATGTCTCCCAAAGCCTCATATGCTTGATGACTTAATCTTAGTTGCTGTTGCTATGTGGGAAGATTGTAGAGCCTTTGGGAGGTATGGCCTTACTGGAGGAAGTGTGTTCAGGACAGGGAAGGAGGATGTGGTTGGGGTGTCATAGCCGAGCCTTGCTTTCCATATTCAGCTTGTTCATGCTACTTCCTCCCTGCTAATATGAAGATCTGATGCCTGGCTGTCTGCTATAGCTATGCTCTCCCCACCATGATGAAACTTTCCCTTCAAAACTATAAGCCAGAAATAAACCCATTCCTTCCATAAGCTGTTTCTGGTCAGATGCTTTGTCCCAATAATGAGAAAATAACTACTACAGCATGCATTTGCCAGATGAGCACAGGGCTGATTCTGATGGCAGAGGGCTCAAAAGGTTTTGTAATGGGGTGTTAGAGGCCCAGGGAAGTTCTTGAACCCCAGACCCTAGGTTTCTAATTTTAATCAAAACATTGAATAAAAAAAGACTGAGAAAGATAATTATTAAATAATTATATTTATTGAAAGAAGTACAGAGCCATGGAAAGGCACCCATGTGGCCAGAGATCCCATGTGGCAGGCCTGGGAAAATTGTGGAAAGAAAAGAGAGAAAAAGTTAAAGGCACTCCTGCCATGTGGGGAGCTGGAGGGGATAAAGAACCCATGTAGAGAGTAAGGGCTATGGGGCCCTCCCAGCTGGGCCTGGGCTCCTGGGATGAGCTAGTCCAGGCCCAGCTGAGGGAAAAACACACAGCTGGAAGTTCTACAGTGATCAGAGAGCCTGTTCTCCCCTTGCAAAGGTATTTATAACCTTATAGTGGTGGGCTGTCTTCCAGCTCAGGTGAACCAGAGGAACAGCTGGTTGGTTAGGACTAGAGGCTGTTTCAGAAAGAGGCTAGCCCTGACACCAAGTTCCAGGGGCTGAACTTGACCAACCACAATGTTTAAATCCTATGAAAGACCTCCCTCCCAGGAGGGGTACTGGTTGTTTGTGGGAAAACAGGTCTAGGGAACCAGGCAAGAGATAAGAAGTCAGATCATCTTTGATTTCTACCAAGGGCAGACCTTCCTGCCTTTTTCTTGCTTCCAGGGATCCAGTCACCCTAACTGTATACTCTCCCACCTCAGTTTCAGTCAGAGCAGCAAAGTCTTTGTTTTAGAGGGGTCTCTCTGGTAGCCTGTAGAAAATAGCTATCAGGGTGTCAAAAATCAAGAGACAATGACTAGTTAGCAGGCCATTCAAATGACCCAGACAAAAGATGATACAATCTCAAGGCTATGAGTCTAGAGAGAGGATTATTCTAGTATCATGGGCAGTCCTTTAAAGGGCAAAGTGACAGCTACATTTTAGAAGTGCAGCAGGAGGGAATTTAGTATGTAATAATGCTAGCTGAAAATATCCAGTGTTGAGTGCTTTTCTCTGGTTTTCTATAGTTACAGCCTATGTGTGCTGAAAGTCTAAAAATACCAGTGGGTCATCTTTGTAGGCTAGCTTAACATTGCACTTGGAGATAGAAGCTATTAAATAACATCTTATTTTACACAGTTGTTCATCTCTGTGCTAAAAAGAGAGGTGCAGTTGAAATTTCTGTTTTCTTTCATGTACCTTTAGTGTGTATTTTGGGGAGGAACCTTTTCCACTATCATCAAATATATACTCCATCTCCTGGATGGCTGAATCTTTGTTTCTTTCTTTCTCCTAAAACTTTCAAATAGTCACTTCTGTGTGTGTTTTTTCTTCCCTTGCCCCTTCACTTTGATTGAGAAATAGGTTTTCTGGAGTAGACTAATAGTGCTAACAAGTATAGGAAACTTAATGAAATATATGCAAATTGTCTTATTGAAAAAAAATTGTGAAAAGTATGTTAAGTTTAATTTTTTAAATCAGTTAAGAGGTGAAAATATGCCTTTAAAATCCTAAACCACATCCTGCATGTTTTGTGTTCATGCTCTCAGAAGTAGATGAGTGTCAGCAGTCAGAAAATGCACCTGCAACTGAATCTAGTCATCTTGTGGTGGGACAGCAGCAGGTCCCCCGGAGCAGCAGTACATCTGACATCACTGAGCCTCTGTGCTCAGATTCTACTCAGGGTATGTAGAGTCTTTAGCTGTTTGTTTGTTTGTTTGTTTGTTTGTTTATTTATTTAATTATTCTTTCTCCCTCCCTCCTTCCTTTCTCTTCCTCCCCCTCTCTAACTAGTCCTGGCAGCCAATGAACTGGGTTTGTAAATCAAGCTGGCTGGAATTTGTAGTGATTCTTCTGCCCTTGTCTCCCTTCCCACCACCACCTGATTGCTGGGGTTATAGGCACCATGCTGTCTGGCTCTTTAGTTATTAATGCAGAGCCATAGATGCAGTCTAGGGGCCAGGGAAGTTATAGATAGTATTGATTTCTACATTTACTCTATATTTATTTCAAGGGAATTATACTTATTTTTATGTTTTTTTGCAGTAGGGTCTCACTCTAGCCCAGGCTGACCTGGAATTCACTATGTAATCTCGGGCTGCCCTCAAAGTCACAGAGATTCTCCTACCTTGGCCTCCTGAGTGCTAGAATTAAAGGCATGTGCCACCACACCCAGCCAATTATACTTACTTAATTTGATTATAGATGTGATTTCTGGCAGTGTAATATTTTTACTATTTAATATGTTTACTTAATACACACATACTTACACATTCCAAGTTTAGCAAAATTGAGAATTAGAAAGAGTCCAGAGAGTCAGGAGTAGGAGACAACAGAGTAGGTGTATATATAAAAATATTAGGGCTGGGTCTGTAGTGCAGTTGGTAGAGTGCTTGCCAAGATGCGTTAAGCAGCTCTGGGTTCCATCCCCCAACACCACATAAAACAGAATGATGGCTAATGCTAGCAATCCCAGCACTCAGGAGGTGGACACTGAAGGATCAGAAGTTCAAGGTCATCTTCAGCCTCATAGCCACTTCCATGCCAGGCTGGGCTACTTAAAAACAACTGAAACCAAACCAGATAGAGCCAAAAAGATGAGCAAATCAGGTAGAGGGCAGAAAGCAGCATGAGAGGAAGTCTGTGGGAAGAACCTGTAGAGGTTGACAACAAGAGTAGAAAGCCAAACAGACTTGTGAAAATGTTTATTAGCAGTGTGCAGACTTTGCTGAGGTTGAAAATAACTTTTTACAAAGTTAAATATTTTTATTTATTTGAGAGAGATAGAGAGAGAGATTGAGGTTGAGTATAGGCACTCCAGGGCCTCTTGCCACTGGGAACAAACTCCATACACACGCACCATTTTGTACGTCTGGCTTTACATGGATACTAAGGAATTGAACCCAGACCACCAGGCTTTGTAAGTAAGAACCTTTAACCGCTGAGCCATCTCTCCATCCCCAAAAACAATGACTATTAATAGCACTCATTTGCACAGCTTTTCTAGGAACATTTAGAAACAACAGGGTATGGAAAGTAAAGAGGCATTCAGGTTATTACTGAGTCTGCAAGTAATTAATGGTGTATTTTGCATTGATAAAGTACTTGCTTAAATTGTTTGTATCTAGTATCAAGATATATACTAGGCATTCCATTGTAATGTCATAAGTTAATTAAAAAACTTAACACTTATAACAAGTTATCTAGTATCTCTTAATATCAAGTTTTGCTAGCCTCATCAAATGAGTAGTTTTCCATTAGAAATGTTCTTGAATTAAGGGGAAAAAATCCTGAGAAAATATATTCTCTAAAAGATTTTCTACTCTTTGTTTTGGATTATTATTATTAGGACTCTGGGTAGACTTAGTGATAAAGTAGTTCCCTAGCATGCATGAAGCCCTGAGCTTGATCCCCCACACCACACGATACCACACACAAATACATAAGCATACCCACACAATACTATTACTCCTAAAATACCTAGTAGAATACCAGTCACCTGGAGTTCTCATAAAAAAATTGAAAAATATTATTCTTATTTTAACAATTTTCACCTAAAAGAAGAATAAGTTCTAGAGATTGTACAGTATGGTGTCTGTAGTTAATAGCAATGTATTTTATTCCTGAAAATTGTTAATTGTTTGGTGAGTTATTTTATTTTGTTTGAATTATCTGAGAACATTAGCCCCAGAACTTGCAGTCATACTGTCTCAGCTTCCTGTGTGCTGGAATTACTGGCATGTTCCACCACACCTGTCTAAGAGAGTAGATTTTTAGGTAGTCTTAACCACATGAGTATGTGAGGTAATCCGTAAGTTAATTAGCTTGATGCAGCCATCTTAGGATGTGTCCATATTTTAAACATCATGATATATGAGATAAACATGTAATTTTTGTCCAGTAAAAATAAAAATTAAAGAAATGAAGGACTACTTACCTTTTCTTTGGTTTTGATATATTATGTTTTCCTAGAAACTGGATTAATTTTTTCAACTTTATTGGCTCCAGATTATTCGCTACATAGTCTATGATCTTTTTTTAAATATGCTTATAGGCTTTGTGCTGGTATTCCCTTTTTTTATCCTTGAATTTGTTTCTGCTTTCTCTTTTCAGTCTATATATTCAAGTAACATGGAGTCATCTTACTTTTCCCTTCTTCCTGTTGCTTCACAGGTCAACCCAGGAAGCCTTCTCTGAGATACTGTCCCCAAGCTCCCTTCCCCAGGAAGTAACTTGTCTCATAACAGACCAAGTGGCCCTACCTGACCAGATCCCTGTATAAATCAGACCCACCCATAGATACTGACATTCCAGACCCATAACTCCAGCTTTTACATGTCTTGAGTTATCTAGATGAATGGTTATGTTTTTCTGTCTGTAAATTATTTTCTCATTTTATCTTCTGTAACATTTATTTCATCCCTCCCCCAATCTCTAGGTCAAAAAGTAGAAAATGCACAGAATTTGAATTCTTCAGAACCTAAGCCTATTCAAGAGAATAAAGGACATGTGAAGAGAGAACATGAAGGAATAACAGTAAGATTTTTAAAAAATGTCATTAAAAATAAATTACAGCACAATAAATAAATTCATTGGTGGTAGTTACTTAAAACTTTTTTTTTTTCATTTAGATAGATTGTAGACCCAAATGATTTTGAAGTCACTTAAGATCTCAGCTTTCTATGTAAAATATAGTCATTCTACAAAAATAGGGGGCTAAGGAATCAACATGAAGTGGTATTTCCTGCCTGGTCTCAGTGTGGCACAGTATATGTTTAAGTAGGTGTACTCGGCTGTAAAACCTGCACTTCAGATTCCTCATTCTTGATACCACTTTAGGTAGTAATTCCCATCTAACACAAGTGAAGATTGCTCAAAGATTTGTTGCAGTTTCTTTTGTTTAAAAAAGTTTTGTTTTAAAAATAAATACAGAGCACAAGGAAGAAATTAAAAGATAGTCTGTATTATAAGTCATTCCTGAAGTAAACCTCTGTTTGCTCATTTTTAAAATGCAGTATGTATTTACAGAACTATCACAGAAAGGAATAAAACAAAGAGGAAGGTCCCCCCTGCTGCTCCTTGTTTGGGAGACAGCAATGCTAAGTTCTTGTTTCTTTTTGTGTACAAAGGGTATGTATCAGCTTACCTGTGTGTGTCCTGCCTGTTTACAGTGAAGCAGGTTCCAGAAAGCTCTCCCCAAACTCCAAAGCTAGAACATTTCTGCTGTGTTGCTTTGGTCTCCAACTTTCTTTCTTGCCCTTTTCTCTTGCTGCCTTCCCTTTGGGTTAGTGTGTACTAGTCCTTTGTCTTCCTGTGTCTCTGAATAATAGGCTACTTCATTTTCTGTAGTTTTGAACTTTTAAATACAAAGAATTCTATAGTAGTGTTGTTGTTCTGTTCACTCAATTAAGTGGTTCTAAGATTTAATCACATGGTGGTATACAGCAGTTAATTTACTGAGCATTTTGTCTGCTTTGTTATTCTACTGTGAACATATCACTTGTTTGGCCATTCTTCTGATGAAGGGCATTTAGATTCTTTTCTTTTTAGATTTAGATTTTTATGAAAACTACAGCTGTTTGCATTCTTAGCTTTATCTCAAGATAAAGTTCAAAGTTCTCTTTCTGTGACCATCTAGGAGTAGAATTAATGAGTTACAGAATAAAGATTGTTTTCTTTACAAGTGCTTTGCCTTGTGGTTTCTTACTACTCTTGGTCCTCGTCCTTCAAGTTCGCTTCAGCATGCTTAGGCACAAATCTCTTGTAGCTTATGCATCTTTGGTACATGCTATGTTCCATACATTTTTGGATCCATTTCAGAAAAGTTCTTGCTAATAACTTCTCCAAAAGCTGTTACATTTTAAAAATTCTGTCTTTTCTTTCCGTCTGGAATTCTGGACAGAAATCTTGTAGACTTTCTCATTCTGTTTGTTACTCATATCACTTAAGGTTCCTTTCCTATTATTGATTCTCCTTGGTCTCTAGCTGCACACTGAATTAATTGAAAGAGTGTTCTCTGTTCTTTATCAGTTCAGCAATTGCAGCACTAGGAGACAGACTTTGAAGGTTGCTTTCTCTAAGTCACAAAGCACAACCCAAGTTTTTATGTAGGACCTAGTTCTACCATTGGAGGGTGTTTCATCTCACATACTTCCAATGAATGTTTACCTCACAAGCATACTTGCTGCTCAGAGTTGCAAATTATGTTATTCAGTATATCTTAAAACTTCTAATAATCTGTTGGTGATTGCTCTACTTTTGCTTCTCCTTTATTCCATTAAAATATTCATAAGTTATTCTTAATTCTTGTTTTTTTTTTTTTTCTTCTCTTGGTTTTTTTGAGGTAGGGTCTCACTCTAGCCAGGCTGACCTGGACCTCACTCTGTAGTTCCAGGCTATCCTCGAACTCACAGCCATCCTCCTACCTCTGCCTCCCAAATTCTGGGATTAAATGCTTGCACTACTGTATTAGACTATTCTTAATTTCTTATCTGGTTCACCAAAATTTACTGGGGGAGGGGATCTAAATCTGATATTTTTTTTTCTGAGACTCTCATGTTTAGTGCTTTATTTCTTTTGTTGTTTGTGATCTTTGATTGAGTTATTAGCTGGCTGATCATAATCTGTAGGAAACCTGAGTGCCTGAATTAATGAAGGTTCCCCAGGAAAAGATTTGAATGTCCTTCTTAATTGAACCAGCAAATAGTGTCACTTGAATTCTGGGCCTTAGTCCTTTTGCCACTGACAGTGGTAGCATTGGATTTTTCTTTATGATAATCCCATTGGATTACCTTGACATCCATTCACTTTTGAGGGTGTATGTGGATCTCGTAGAGGTCTTCTTCCTGGGAGCTCCAAAATGCAAACAGTTTTTGGCACCCCAGGACCTCCTTTCACTGCAAATGAACTCCGGATACATGTGCCACCTTGTGTATCTGTCTTTTGTGCAGGTACTAGGAATGAACCCAGGCCATCAAGCTTTGCAAACAAGTGTTTTTAACAACTGAGCCATCTCTCCAGCCTGTAACTATTCTTTTAATTATGATCTGTCCCCATTTTTATCTGTCTCCTTGTGTGTAAAGGGATATTATTTATCTTTTTAATTTAATTTAATTATTTGAGAAAGAGAGAGTGCATGCATATGGGTGTGCCAGGGCCTCCAGCCCCTGCAAATGAACTCCAAACACATGCACAGACCACCTTGTGCATCTGGCTTATGTGAGTACTATGAAATCAAACCTGGGTCCTTAGGCTTCACAGACAGAGGCTTTAACCACTAAACCATCTCTCTAGCCCTATTTATCTTTTTAATTGTCTCATTGAATCCCAGGGCAGGTGTTTTTTTTTTTTTTGTTTTGTTTTGTTTTTTAATTTAAATGTACTCTGCAGGATAAGCTTAAATTTATATCTTCACCATGCCTGGCTTTCTTCTGTGACTCAGCATTCTTGGATTTTTTGTTGTTGTTGTTGTTGTTGTTGTTGGGTACTTATAAGACATTGCCCTTGTTATCTTCAGTCCAAAGATTAAAATTAAAATGTCAGATGGTCTCAAATTCATCCCTTTCAGCCTTGCTCTCTCCCCTCTATTTCTCTGTTCTTGTTACTGTTGTTCACGTTGCCCCCTCGGTTAGTAACTCATGAGATTTTGGTTTCTTCTATTTCTTTGTATACCTGGTTATCGGTCCCAGCCTCCCATTCTGCAGTAGTCCTCTTATTTCTCTTGTCGTTTTCCACTTTTAGAAGCATTCCCCCTCATTCCTGAAGTGTCAGAACAATTCCATAGCAGTTCTCTTCTTCACACTAATCTACCACACACATAATACTAGAATTACCTTTGTAGCTGTGATTTAAATTACAGTTAGCTATTGTCTAGAACATACAATTGCTTATTTTGTCAATGTTAGAGCAAAGCCCTAAACCTCATATTGAAAGCTCCCTGGCCTCTACTTCTTTTACAAGGTCTGCATTTCTCCTTGTCTCTTTCCGTCTTCACCTGGCTGTCCTACATGCCTCGCTGTATGTAATCAGCTTCTTTTCCTGCACATAGAACTTGGTGATTGTCACTCGGCGCTTCCTGCCTTGAGTCCCCTCCTGCCTTCCTTCTACAACTTCATGTCTGTTGCCTTCTTGATCAGCTCTCCAGTAATTTAAAAAAAAAAAAAAAAAGCCAAGTAAGGCAGCACTTTATTTTACACACCTTTCACAGAGTTTATTTGCATATTTTGCTTATGTACATAGTAGTTATTTCATGTAGTTTATGTATATCATGTCTCTAAGCAAACTCTAAGTTTCTAGAGGATGCCAAGTGCTTTCTGAGCTTTTTTTTTTTTTTTTTTTTGGTTTTTTTGGGGGAGGGTTTCACTCTGGTCCAGGCTGACCTGGAATTAACTATGCAGTCTCAGGGTGACCTCCAGCTCACAATCCTCCTACCTCTGCCTCCCAAGTGCTGGGATTAAAGACATGCACCACCATTCCCGGCTTTCTGAGCTTTTTAGTTTTAACAAAAGATACAGTGTTCAGCAATGCTCAGGAGTTGGTGCACACTCAACTAGGAAGGCACTGGATACACCTTTGAGAGTCTTGGTGGAGTTTTTTCTTTCCCTGCCTGCACACTCACCATTGGTGAGCTTAGACCTTCCGGAGAATTGTGTTGACTATGTATATGTGTGTGACCAGAGAAACAAATAGAACTTTAAAGTAAATTATTTTCACAGATTTTGGCATCCCTTCTTAAGAAGATCTGTTTAGTTGGATGTCAGTTGACAAAGTAGAGAATATAAATTAAAGTTTCAGATCTTGAGTAATAGATAATTTGATTACAATAATTTGTGTGTATACATCCTTCAGATGGAAAACATCTTTCAGTGTTTTGTTAGCATTATTCTTTTTCTTTAAAAAAAATGTAGGCTAGGAACTTAACAGCCTTGTGAAATTTTTAACTTTCCTGTAACAAAAGCAGTATTTCTTTTTGTCTGAAGATCTTAGTTCGAAGAAGTAGCAGCCCTGCTGAGCTGGATTTGAAGGATGATCTGCAGCAGATGGATGGAAAATGGAGGGAAAGACCAAAGAGTGAGTTCCAGGAAATGTGGTCTGTATGCATCTTAGCTGCTGAGTGGATAGGTTTTATTTTCTTCTTGCTTTCTAAATCAAGGTCTATTTTTTCAGAGATATAGTTGTAGAGTAGAAATTTTCCTTCCTGGAACCCAGTAAGAATGTCAAGGCAATTCAGTTAGTAAAACAGTTCAGTCAGTTGCCTATACCTGAGAAACCTGTCTCTCCACCCCTGGGCCTTTCTTCAGGTGAGGGTCACAAGAAGGTCTGAGGGTTCAGAGGAAGAAACAGACCTAGAAAGAAAAACTATCATCCTGAGAAAGTCCCCACAGCAAGGAACACAAAGCTTTAGCACACACTGAAGTTAGAGGGGTGAGTACTTGAGAGTAAAGTTCGATTGGAATCCTGAGGCAGATTATCATTTGCTGTAAGGTATGGTCCTACTGCTCTGCTCCCCTGCCGTCAGAGGCCCAGCTACCTCCTTGCCAGCATAACTTAGTGTCCTACATCTCATCAAGGGCCCCACATACCCAGGCTGGCCCTTGATGGGAAATTAACTTTGAGACCTCACCAACTGGTCATCTGTTTACTGACACAACTTTCAGTTCTTTGCAAGTGAATAGAGGACAGCAGATTAGAAACAGTGAAGCTGGGGGACAGTCAGTAGCAGATACAGACAGCAGGTGGAAGGGTGAGCAGGCAGAAAGGTGAACACATACAGTCTCAGGAAGTAGGAAGAACATTCAGGTAGTAGAACTGTCTATATTCATTTTTGTGTCAGATTAAGTAAATGATCCTATAAGTCTTAAAAACTTAGTATAATTACATCATGACAAATCAAAACATTTAGTGTTTTTGTGTATGTATTTGTGTGTTGTATGCGTATGCATACATGTTCTTGTATTTGTGCATGCGTGTACATATGGAGGCCAGAGACAGATGTTTAGCATCTTTCTCAATCACTTTGCTCCTTATTTTTTGAGACAGGGTCTCTCATTAAACATAGAGCTCACTAACTTAGCTAGATGAGCTAGCCAACAGGACTAGGAGTCCTCCTATATCTGCCTCTGCAGCACTGAGATTATAGGCACATGCTACCATATCTGTTTTATGTGGGTGTCGGGGTTCTGAATTTAAGTCGATATGCTTGTGTGACGAGCTCTTTACCCACTGAGCCATCTCTCCAGCCCCCAAACTTTTAATGTGTAAAGGAGAGAATTTTCATTGTAGCAAATCTGTTGTTGTGGGGCACCTCATTCCAAAATCACCCTAGATGATTCTCCTTGGATTTAAATCTAAATGTTAGGCTAAAATATGCAGAATAAACTTGGACTTGGGATGAAATCAGTTATACCATGTTCCTTTTCTTTCTCCAACCACCCCATTTTGCAGGTGAATCTCTGGAAAACTTAGGACTTGGTGTAATCTTTGGAGTATGTAGACTTACTGAATGAAGACACTTTGAAATGATGACATGTTAGTAGAGCTCCTAATGCTTATTAATGCTCCATACTTGGATAGCTTCTTTTTATTAGCCAAGAGTCCCATGGGGTTACCACCTGAACCCCATCCACATTCTGCCCAAACCCCTGAGCAAATCCTGCTGTCTGCTGTGGAAGAACATTCTGATTCTCAGCTAGCTGCTCTCTCAAGCTTGGGTTCTTCTGTTGTGCCAGGTGAAAGTACCAGCAGTGACACAGCTGTGGGCAACAGCAATGAGGCAGAGCTTCCCATGAGCTCATGGCAAACATGTGAGGAGGACCCAGAACTGCACACTCCCACTGACACTGTGGGTGACTCTGATGCCCGCCATTGGTTACAACTGAGTCCCACTGATGCTTCAAATTTAACAGGTAATGTTATTGATACAAACAGTTAAGAACTCCTAGAGTTTCTTGCTTTTAAAAACCCAGGATTCTTTAGCACAACCAAATTGGAATGGCAGCCCCAACCACCTGCTCAAATCAAGTAATGAATTCTTAGAGTCCTGTATGGAAAAGGTATTGTTATAGTTACCTTCACATTGCTGGCACAAAACATCCGACCAAAGGCAGCTGATTGGAGGAAAGGATTTATTTTGGCTTACAGTCTTGAGGGGAGGTTCCCATGATGGCTAGAGAAAGGATGGCATGAACAGAGACTGGACATCACCTCTATCACAGTAAGTGGAAACAGCAGCAAGAGTGTGAGCTAAACTAACACTGGAAAGCTAGGGGCTAACAAACCACCCCAAGCAACATACCTTCTCCAGCAAGATACACTGCCCAAATTGCCATCAACTAGGGAGCAAGCATTCAGAATACATAAGTTTATGGGGGACATGTGATTCAAACCAACACAGTTTTGAAACTGGGTAGGCTTGAGAGGAAGCTTGCTCTGCTTATGACTACTGTGTAAAATTGGGGTAAAGGATGGTGCCCATTCCAAGGCCATTGCCATTGCTCATCAAGTTTGCTCAATTTTGAAAACAGAAGAATAATTTTTTCCAAGTTACATTTATCATGAGTTTGATAAGTGCTTTGGATAGTTTATTTTTAGTTAAAAATTATAAAATATTTGATTCATACAACATAAAGTTGTGACATATATATGGTCCATAATAATAAAATGAACACCAGAGACCTCCTACAACTGTTTTAGAGCTTGAACAGCACCCACATCAGTGAGTCTTTAAGTTGATTTTTTTTTTGTTGCTGAGACAGAATTCCTGACAACAGCAGTTTAAGGAAGGAGAAAAGGAAGGTTCACAGTTTGCAGTTACGGTTCATCATGGCAGCAGAAGCCATGATGTCACATTATATTCAGTCAGGAAGTGGAGAGACATGAGTACTGGTGGTTCAGCTTGCTTTCTCCTGTGTTTTCAGTGCACGTGCCCAGTCTGTGGAGCGGTACCTGCCACACATAGGGTAGATCTTCCCAGCTCATTTAATGTAATCTTCAAACTCTCCAACAGACTTACTCAAAGATTTGTTTTCATAATTCTCAATCCCATCAAGTTGACAGAATTAACACATGAGTTTATAGGTTCCCCACTCAAGATTCTTGTCTTCTCCCAGCATCCTGAGATCATAGCCAAACTGTTTTTTTTTTTTTCAATAATTCCCACTGGGCATGGTGACACACACCTGCAATCCCAGCATTTGGGAGGTTAAGGCAGGAGAATCAAAAGATCAAGGTAAGGCTGGAGAGATGGCTTATTAGTTAAAAGCACTTGCCTGTAAAGCCTGATGGCTTGGGTTTGATTCCCCAGTATCCACATAAAGCCAGTTGCACAAAGTAGAGCATATGCCTTCAGCCTGTTTTCAGTGGCAGGAGGCCCTGGCATACCCATATTCTCTGTTTGTCTATCTGTCTCTCTTGCTCTTAAATAAACAAATAATTTTTTTTTTTTTACAAAAAGGAAGTTCAGGGTCGCCCTCAGCTTCATAGTGAGTTCAGGGCTAGCCTGGGTTACATGAGACCCTATCTCAAACAAAAAGTAAATAAATTTATAATAAATAAATAAATAGTTCCCTTGACTCTTTATTGCTTTGCCATATACATACATGCCTTTGTTCCCAATTCCATGCCATTCCATTTTGTTCCTGAACTTTAAAAAAGTCATTCTTTGCATTTTGCAAGTTTTTTTTTCCCTTCAGTATAGTGTTGCTAAGATTCATACATGGACTATACAGAAAAATTTGTTTGCATCTAGGCTTTGTCAAGGAATTGCTCAGTGGCCTTTAGGTAATTATTGGATGTCTGTCCTTTAGTTTCTGTGCCTAAAAATAATAGTTCCCATCTCATGCGGTTATTGGAAGAGTATGAGAGAACATGTAAATCAGGGGTTCAGGACAGTAGAAGCATCCTGCTTCTCACGTTTTTATGTGTATAGATAAGTGAACGAATTGCATGGCTCTTGTAACAAACCTCACAAAAGCTCAGTCTCCTCACTGTGACAGGACTGATGAGACTGTAGACACCAAGGAGGAGTCAGGTTTTTGTTTTGCTTTGTTTTAACAATTATCTGGGGAGATTAGTACTCCTAAAGACTCTTTTGGAATGTTGACTACAATTAAGATCTCCCTGTTCTGACACACTCATGCTCACACACTGGGAGCATGTATGAAAACACCAAACCAGAAAGCACATGTGAAATAAAAGCTGTTATAAAAATGCCAAAAATAACTAAATCATAAAAAGTTAAAAAAATTTGTTATCTTTCTATATGTGTGAACATGCCACAGAGCACACTTGGCGGTCAGATGACAACCCTGAGTGTCTTGTCAGTCTTCAGGGTCTGTTTAGCACTGTAGAACTATGAACTTTTGGGATTTTCCTGTCTCTGCCTTCTATCTTACTTGAATTATACTTGCTATTGTGTCGCTTTGCTTGCGTTCTGGTGATTGGAACTTAGTTTGGTGTGCTTGTACAGCAAAGACTTTACCCACTGAGCCATCTCTCAGTCCTAAGGCTAAAATATTATCTTAAATTATTTTGTCATCCAAGAAAACTTTAGTTTTCACTGTGCTATAAGACCAGAGATCACCAAAGTATCTGACATTTTTGAGACTCCTTGATAATACAAACATTAAAATATCACAAAGTTAACATGTAAAATAGTGTTTGATAAAGTTCTTTATAAAAAGGTAATACAAAGAGCTAATTTTTTTTTTTACTAATAGTACTATAAAATTATATAGGATTTTACAGATCACCAGGAACCTTGATTCTGTATGGTAAGCAGACCAAGTCTCAAGATTTCTATTTTAGTAATGGAACATGGAGGCCCAGAGAAATCATGTTATCCTGTTAGAGTTGGTACCGGAGTTGGAACTGGTTTCCAGCATGGTTTTAATCCAAATGTAGTGCTATGTCTACTCCTTTCCCACTGTTTTGTGTTTAAAATTGCAATAGTAAAGCCCTTGGGACTACCTGAGGATTTTAGTATGTTCATGAATGGCTTCTATAGGCCTGACATACAGATTAAGAACTCATCATGATGCTGTTATAGGTCCAGGGCTGAATCTTCAAGTTGAATATACTTAAAAGATGAAACAGGTTTAGTTATGTGTATGAAAAGAAAAGAAAATTGAATGATTGTTTCTTTTGTATTCTTGGGGAAGATTAGTTTTGATCCCATCTCAAGAGTACGCATTGGACTACTCAACTTAATGAAATTGTGTGTGGTGATTTCTGTATGGTGAGCTCTATGTTGTGATTAACTCCTCCAAATATGTTTCTGCTTTGAAATACTAACGTAAAGAATCAATACACTTGGTTCAACAGTTCATCTTGTCAGCTATGAAAAAGACAATCTGTAATGTGATAAGGTATAAGGATTATCACAGTTCTGAATTGACTTTAACTTCCTCTTAAGAGAACAGTTTCTTCATAAATGAACAAAATAATACTTAGGTAAGCCTGACTTTAGGGCATGGAAAAAAGTAATCCTTTAGTGGCACTTGGAGTGTAGCTAAACGGTGGAGTACTTTATTGCCTAGTATGTGTGAGGCTCTAGGTTTGAGCCCCAGCATTGCAGAACACAAACAAAAAGTACTTGGTCCCCTACCTCCCCATTTCCTGGCTCTGTTTCCTGGACCCTGTTTGCGTGCTGTGAAAGTAGGCCTTTTGCTCCCAGCTTCCTGATTAACTAGTTTCTGGGTCCCTGATTACCAGAACCCCTGCACCAGAGGATGCCCACGGGGTGAGTAGGTCAGAGCTCCTAATTAGTTACCCACCTCCAAGTTCCTGGTCCTGGTACCCCTGCTGCTGGCGAGGTAAAGCCTGGAATCTGCATGCATGCTGTGGAAGTAGGCCTTTTGCTCCAGCTTCCTGATTGACCACCTTCTGGGTTCCCAGCTCCCAGATACCCTATGTCAGAGGGTGCACATGGAGTGGGTAGCCAGAGCTCTTGGTTAGTTTTCCACTTCCCAGTTCCTCAGGTTCCCTTGTTGCCCTTGGAACTTCCACAATCTGCACATCTGTAGTTATAACTCTATCCTACTCCAATACAGTTTACATTTAAAACAGAAAACCCACTGAAGATCCTACAAGGACAAATACTTGCTTCCTCCTTAGTAAAATAAGACTTTTACCCTGAGATGGGTAGATCGCAACACACAACAAAAGCAAGTCAGAAAACTGAGAAATCTCCTCCAAGGATGGCTAGTTCCACAATGGAAGCCTCCAATGAAAACATAGAGGAAAAAAACAACAACAAACAAACAAACAGAAATTGAATCCTAAAAATGAAAACACAGCAAGTTATGTGATCCTGACCAAGCAAATTGCTGAACTGGAAGCAAATCATCGAACAACCAATGATTACATAAATGAAACTGAGCAGAATTGTCTCTTAGAGAACTCAGTTTTGTCACTGGGCTTAACATAATTGAAAAAAAACACCAGAAAGGCCTCAAAAGAGATATAAATGAATTGAAAATGGGTCAACAAACAGAGGAACTCAATAATCAGCTGATTAAGCATAATGACATGATCAAATGCAAGAATGATTTCCAGGAGGTCACGAAAATCAGACCTCGACCTAAAATTGAACCTCAAAGAAGAGATGGCCAGAATGCAGAAAAACACACCAGGAAAAAAAAATCAAATGCAACTTTTAAAAACCTCTCTAGAACCCCTCACTAACTAAGTCATTCATGAGGATGACAGAACCTCAGATCTGGAAGACAAGACAGGAGAAATTGATAGGGAGTCCAAAACTTTTGCTAAGTTCAAAAAAATCATGTGAACTGACTATGAGGGAATTGTGGGATACCCTAAAACGACCAAACATCTAGGTCATGGAAATACCAGAGGGAGAGGAAATCCAGGCCAGAAGCCTAGAGAACATATTCAACAAAATTATTGAAGAAAATTTTCCCAATCTCTCAAAAGAGAGGCCCATCAAATACAAGAAGCCCACAGAACACCAAACAGACAGGGCCAAAAAAGAAACTCTCCAAGACACATCATAATTAAAACTCTTAACAGTGAAAACAATGAGAGAGTGCTAAAAGCAGCAAGAGGGAAACTACTCACTACATACAAAGGCAATTTCATCAGAATTACTTCAGAAGGGCTTGGAATGGAACACTTTGAAGTCTAAAAATCTATGGCTTTTGACCCAAACTAGTGGACCCAGTGAAAGTATCCCAGGAAAGTCATACCTTGTAATAGATGGTGAAAGGAAAACTTTCCATGACTTAAAAAAAAAAGAGTCAGTTCTATGATTATACAAACATAAAGCCAACCTACAGGGAATACTCCACACAGAAGAGTCAAACAACCAATTGCAAGAGCCTACAAGAAGATGATCACACTAACCAAAACTAGAGCAGGCTCAAAAAAGTATAAACTAAAAGGAAGTATCAAACCCCAGAAAGCAACCCATCATGGCAGGGATGAAAACAAACCTCATCTTTATAACCTTAAATATTAATGGTCTTAACTCACCCATTGTAGCAGACAGCTTCAGGTTCGCTGAGATGAACTTCCAGACCAGGCACAGTTATGGAGGAAGGGATATTTATTGAAGCTTACAGATCCAGGGGAACTTCCATAATGGCAGAAGAAACTGGCCTGCCTTCACAGGCCCAAGCAGAGAGAGAGAGAGAAAGAGAGAGAGAGAGAGAGAGAAGCACAAGCCTAAAGGTCAAAAGCCACAGCACACTTCAGGAACTCCAGCTAGGCACACTTTGCATATCTTTAGATTGAAATCTCAAACCCACCACCACACCTTAAGATCCACACAATGGCATTGCCTCCAGCCAGATGGCTAGAGATGCAAACTACAAACAAATAAACAACTGAAATATATTGGGGGCCATCTATTCTATTCAAACCACCACACCCATCAAAAAACAAAAGTTAACAGGGTAGATCAGAAAAATGGACCCTTGAAGACCTCCTGTTTTCAAGAAATCCACCTCACCACTTACGACAGATACTCTCTCAGGATAAACGACTAGACAATGATTTTCTAAGCAAATGGAAATAAGAAACAAGCAGGTATTGCTATATTAATATCTGACAAAATAGACTTCCAACCAAAAGTAATCAAAAAGGAAAAGAAGGCAACCTCTTACTCATCAAGGAAACAATTCAGCATGAGAACATCACAGTCATAAATCTGTATGTACCAAACACAGGTGCACCACAGTTTAGAAAACAAAACTGACTTGATAACAAAACAGAAACACTAGGTCTGGAGAGATGGCTTAGTGGTTCAGCACTTGCCTGTGAAGCCTAAGGACCCTGGTTCGAGACTCAATTCCCCAGGACCCACGTTAGCCAGATGCACAAGGGGTGCATGTGTCTGGAGTTCATTTGCAGTGGCTAGAGGCCCTGGCGTGTGCTTTCTCTACCTCTTTCTCTCTCTCTCTGCCACTCTTAAATAAATAAAAATGAACAAAAAAATTAAAAAAAATTCCACTACATCCTATTTAAAAAAAAAAAAAAACAGAAACACTAACACCATCATAGCAAAGGACTTCAACACTCCACTATCATCAATAAACAAGATTATCCAAGCAGAAAACCAACAGAGAAATAACAGAGCCCAACAACTCCATAGATCAACTAGATTTAATGGACATTTAGAGAACATTCTACCCCAGTTCTACAGAATAGACATTCTTCTCAGCAGCCCATGGAACCGTCTCCAAAATAGATCATAGGTTAGGCCATAAAGCATTCCTTCATAAATTTAGGAAAGTTTAAGTAACTTCCTGCATCATATCAGATTACAATGTTTTAAAGCTAGAAATTGATAAGAAATACATCAGAATTTCCACCAGCTCCTGTAGACTGAACAACACACTTTTAAACAATGAATGGGTTGTGGAAGAAATCAGAAAAGAAATCATAAACTTTCTAGAATTGAATGATAATGAAAATACAACTTATCAAAATTTATGGGATACAATGAAGGCAGTCCTGAAGGGAAAGTTCTAAATGCGTGACAATGTGCTTCATAACAAAGATGGAGAGATCTCAAATTAATAACCTAACCATCCACCTAAAGGTGTTGGAGAAACAAGAAGAATCCCTAAGAGCTCTAGATGGAAAGAAATAACCAAGATTAGAGAATAAATTAATTAATTGGAATCTGAGAAAACAATTAAGAAAAATGATGAAAGAAAGAGCTGGCTCTTTGAAAAAATAAACAAGATTGATAAAGCCCTGGCCAGTTTGATCAAATGAAAAGAGAAATCTCAAAGTAACAAAATCAGAAATGAATAGGTAAAGGTCACAGCAGATATCAATGAAACTGGAAGAATCATCAGGACTTACATACTTCCAAAACCTCTACTGCACAAAATTTGATAATTTAGAAGAAATGGATGCATTTCTAGACACATACTACCTACCAAAACTAAACTCAGAGCAAACTTATTACATTCATCAAGATTTAAAAGATAGTGAAAAACCTACCCCAAAATTAAAGTCCATGACCAGATGGCTTCTCAGCCAAATTCTATCAAACCTCCACAGAAGAACTGAAACCAATTTTTCTCAAACTGTTTCACATGATCAGAGAACAGTGAAGGCTCCCTAACTCCTTTAATGATGCTAGCATCACCCCAATTCCAAAACCAGACAGAAATACAAGAAAAGAAAACTGATAGGCCTATAGCTCTGATGAACTTAGATTCAAAGATCCTGAACAAAATCCTTGCAAACTGAATTCAACAACAAATCAAAAGTATATCTACCTTGATCAAACAGGACTCACCCCATGGATGCAGGGATGGTTTTACATATGGAAACCAGGCAATGTAATATAACCACATAAATAAAGCTAATCACAAGAACCACACAATCATCTCAAAAGATGCAAAGAAGGCCTTTGACAAAAAACGTCACTTCATGATCAAAATGCTGGAGAGAATAGGCATGGAGAGTTTATATCTCAACATAACAAAGCTTATATATAAAGCACCTAAGCCCAAATAATACTTAGTGGGGAAATACTCAAGGAGTTCCCATTGTTATTGGGAATAAGACCAGAGATGCCCACTCTCAACACTGCTCATCACCATAGTACTAGAAGTTCTTGCTCAAGCAATAAGACAGGAGAGAGAAATAAGAGGGTTACAAATTGGAAAAGAAGAAGTCAAATTAGCTCTACTTGCAGATGACATGATCTTATGTATAAGTGACCCGAAGGTCTTCACCTCAGAACTTCTAAAGGTGATTAATTCCTTCAGCAAAGTGGCAGGATACAAAATCAATATGCAAAAATCAAGTAGTCTGCAGGGCGTGGTGGCGCACGCCTTTAATCCCAGCAGTTGGGAGGCAGAGGTAGGAGGATCACCATGAGTTCGAGGCCACCCTGAGACTCCATAGTGAATTCCAGGTCAGCCTGGGCTAGAGTGAGACCCTACCTCGAAAAACCAAAAAAAAAAAAAAAAAAAAAATCAAGTAGTCTTTATTTGTGCAAAGGACAAATATACAAGAAAGAAATCAGTGAGGCTGTCCCATTTTCAATAGCCAGAAAAAAAATTAAAATACTTTGGAATAACACTAACCAAGGATGTGAAAGACCTATGTAATGAAAAGAAAAATAATCTGGAAAGAAATTGAGGACATGAGAAAATGGAAAGACTTCCCATGCTCCTGGATAGGTGGAATTAATATTGTGAAAATGGCAATTATTTGAGCTGAGAGTGGTGTTGCATACCTTTAATCCCAGCACTTGGGAGGCAAGAAGTAGGAGTACCACCATGAGTTCAAGGCCATCCTGAGACTACATAGTGAATTCCAGATCAGCCTGGACTAGAGTGAGACCCACCTCAAAAAAAAAGAATAAAAAAAGGCAATTCTACCAAAAGCAATATACAGATTTAATGCAATACCAGTAAAAATTCCAACATTATTCTGCACAGAGATAGAAATAATAATGTCAGAATTCATATGGAATGGCAGCAGGCCTCAGATATCTAAACATACCCTCAGCAAAAGAAACACATCTGAGGGTTTCACCATAACTGGTCTAAAGCTATACTACAAAGCCCCAGCAACAAAACAACATGGTACTGGCATAAAACAAATATATAGATCAATGGAATTGATAGAATTGAAGACCTGGCCCTTAGATCAAGGAACTACAGCTACACTATGCTTGTAGTCACTTCCAAAGGAATAAAATTTGTAGATATGAAATGAAAGCTTAAACTTTTTGAAGCAAATGCCATCTAGAGAAAGGTCTATTGCCTTGGCAGGAGAGGCATCTTGTAAGTGACTCCAGCCAATCAAGTCATGTTTTAAGCTCTGGGTTATCATTTAGAAGAACAGCAATTAATTTTTTTTTTTTTTTTTTTTTTTTTTGGTTTTTCGAGGTAGGGTCTCAGTCTAGCTCAGGCTGACCTGGAATTCACTATGTAGTGTCAGGGTGGCCTCGCACTCACGGTGATCCTCCTACCTCTGCCTCAATTAATTTTTTGTATGTATACATATGTATTTGTATGCATATGGCCATGTGTATATGTACAGGTGCATGTGGAGGCCAGAGGTAGAAGTCAGATGTCTTCTATTACTTCTCTCCCTTTTTTTCCCTTGAGACAGGATCTCTCACAGGACCCAGAACTAGTCTATTTACTGGACAAGCTAATCAGCAAACCCTGGAATTATAGGCACATGCCACCTTGCCTAGCATTTTATGTGGATGCTGGGGATCTGAACTCAGGTCCTCTGGCTTGCATAGCAAGCACTTTACCAGATTATATTTTAACCTTCATAAAATAAGCATGTAAGGTGGTTTCAGAATCTTACTTTATTGCATGTATTTATCACAGACCTACATCTAAATGCTGCTTATAAAAATTCTTTTATCACTTCTGTGTTAATGGGGGGGAGGGAATAAGATCAAAATACATTGTATATATGCATGAAAATGTCAAAAATTTAAAAAATACTTTTACCACTCCTGCTTTTAATTATAGTTGTATATATGAACTACACTGTTACATGACACTACATTTTATGTCATCACATACATTTTTGGAGTTTTATCTAGGCTCCAATCTGTTTTGACATCATGAAATATTATAAACAAAAATAATAGTGATTGGGCTGGAGGGATGGCTTAGCAGTTAGGGCATTTGCCTCCAAAGTCAAAGGACCCTGGTTTGATTCCCCAGGATCCACGTTAGCCCCCTCTTTCTCTGTCAAAAAATAAATAAATAAAAATAATAGTGATAGTTAATAGTAGCTTTGGTAGTTCAACTTCTAAAGCTTTTCCTTGTGCTTTGAACTCACAACAATCCTCCTACCTCAGACTCCCAAGTGATGGGACTAAGGTGTGTACCACCAAACCCAGCTAAAGTCTTTCAGTTGAATAGTGATGTCCTTGGAAAGCAGATGAGGAAGGAGAGGAGAAGCAGTATACATTGTGTGTGTGTGGCGGGGGGAGGGGGAGTGGATTGAATTGTCAACTCACTGTTCCTCTACTTTGATCCTTGAATCTAGTCTTGAATTTTCTGCCTATAGAACTAATATGCTTAACTGGAACATTTGTGATTATATCTTTGTGTGGTTTTCAAATCAAAATTGAAAGTCATTTTCATAGACAAGAGCTACATTTCATCAGTACTCTGTTAGGCCTACACAAAATTCCCAACTATATGAAATGGCTCCTTAGTCATAGTACCTATTTTGCCAATTACTAAGATTTAATTCATAGCTAAAATCCTTTTTTAATATTTGCCAATTCCTAAGCTTTACATTTGTTAGAACCATGTATGTGTTTTGAGACAGTAAAATGTTACATGTTTATAGGGACTTTTCCTGTAATAAAAAAGTTTAAATCCCTCCATAACATTTAGTAATAAGGAAACAAGAAGATACTAGGCAAGCATTCTAGCCTGCTAATGAAAATAAAGTAAATAATTTGATATTTTGGAGGTGAACATGAGATTTTTCTGAAATCTCTTAAATCCCCATTTTTAATTAAGTGTTCCTTCATTGAGGAGCCATCTACATGTAAAATGTCAGCATCTGTTCAGTAACTTTTGCCATCAGCAAGATATTTTGGGCAAAAACATTCCAACTCATTAAAATCCTGTTCACAGTAATTGAAAACATCAGTAAAGTAATTTGAAAACCTTCTGAGCAACTCAGTATATTTTGATAATGTGATGGGGGTGTTGCCCAAGTTTATCACCAAGGCATGAATTTCTTCTAAGTGCAAAGCAGTATTGAAACATATATATATTTTTTAATGTGGATTCTTTCATAGCTGAGGATCTGTTACTTTGCTGTGGTGCTTTGTAAAATGACCTTCATAGCCTCATGTGTTTGTAACTAACTCTCAGGCTTAATCTCCACCAGCTGGTAGAATCTTTGGGAGGTGGAGCCTTGCTGGAGGAAGTGTGTCTTGGAGGTGAGCCTCAGGGTGCTAGGGCCAGCTCTGCTTGTCATGCTTGGCTCACTCTCTGTACTTGCTCCCTGCTGATGTGGAGTTGTGACACCCAGCTGTCTGCTCCTGCCATGCTTTTCCCACCATGATGAACAGCGCCCCCCCATATACCAAACTGTAAGCCAGAAATAATCCCTTTTCTTCCATGAACTGCTTCCTGTTGGTTGTTTTGTCCCAGTGAGAAGCTAACTACTGTATTGGCACAGCAGTGCAGGTGATGAGGTACCTGGCCTGCATGTATGTGGGTTGTTACTCCAGCAAAGGGTCAGCACTATTGGGATGCTGACACTGATCTCGCCTGGATGCCTACATTTTAAAGTTATGGTAGAGAATAAAACAAAGCTGTAAATAATCATTCTTTTTATTTTTCCCCTTAGTGGGATTAAAGACAATATGGCAATCTTTATTAAAGAAATAAATGCCATAATATGCTGCTTCCTCACCTGGTAGCTTCTGTTAATTCGTAAGCAATAAGGCTTCACTGTGCCTTGTAAGACTACTGGTTTAACACTGCACTTACTACAGGAGGAGTCCTCCTTTTTGAGGCTTTATAAAAGTCAGAATGAAGAAGACCAACAGGCTTTGCCCTCCGTGCCTTTGGGCCTTTCAGGCATGGCATGTAGGGATTCCAGTTTGGATATCTGTCCATGTTAACATGTCTCCTCAGTGGAGTATGTGATGTGTCTGTGGGAGTTAGACATGTACTTTCTCTGAAGAAGAAATGGTGTTGCTGTAGAAGGCCTTCCCATGACTCCATCTGTCTTCCTTACTGAATCCTTCATTTCAGTGTCTCAGGATCTGCCCATCAGCAACATAGACACTGGATCCGTTCCTAGACCTACTCTTCTCAGATACATTCCTTCTTACTCCTTGTTGCCCAGGTGTCCCCCTTTACTTGACTTTCTCAGATGAAGAGATTGTATTTTAGTTGTTTTGATGAGGCCTTGAAAACACAGAAGTCAGTCCATCTTTACTTATATGCTGGATGGAATAGGATGATTTAAGAATAATCTTGTTAATAAGAAATGAATAAATGCATGAAAGTAGAGAAAGAAAATACTGATAGAGGCAAGACAATTCAGTTTTTTTCCAAAGACTAAAAAGAGAAGCAGATAAAAGGTGACTTACACAGAAAGCCTAAAGTAAAATAATAGAAATATAACCAAGCAAATTAGTCACCACAATAAATATAAACAATTCTTTTAAAAATTTGAAGCAGTATCTGGGTATGGTGGCACATGCCTTTAATCTAAGCACTCAGGAGGCAGAGGTAGTAGGATCGCTGTGAGTTCAAGACCAGCCTGAGACTAAATAGTGAATTCCAGGTCAGCCTGGGCTAGAGTGAGACTCTACCTTAGAAAAAAAAAAAAAAGCTTAAAGCAGAAATTAATAGTGATGCTGATAACTAAATTTATATTAACTTAATAATATGAACCAAAAATTGGCAAAAACATAAGAAATTACTGATATAATTATAGGAGAAATTTTTAGTATCACTTGCCAGTGATGTGTTAAGGAAAAATAGATATTAGAATAAAAGAAACCATTCAGTTGGATGTGTGTGTGTGTGTGTGTGTGTGTGTGTATGCTGTGACTGTTCTTTGCTTGTGGAAATTCCACTTTAGAGGATGGGCTCAGTTTCTTTCCTTCACCTTAACACATATTAAACATGCTTTGAGACTAAAGCCCAGGAGTCTCACATTAAACCTAGAGCTCACTATCTTGGCTAGACTAGGGTTGCAGTTTGAATATAAAATTGCCTCCCAAAGAGTTATGTGTTTGACCACTTGGTTCTCAGCTGTTTTGGGATTATTTGTGAACTTTAGGAGGTGGAACCTTGCTGAACACCTCAAGGTTTTATAGTCTGGCCCCACTTCTTGTTCATCCTTGCTTTTTGACTATAACAGCAATGTAACAAGCCAGCCTCTTGCTCCTTTTGCCATGCCTTCCCTGCCACGGTGTAATCTAGAATAAACCCTTTCTTTAAATTGCTTCTGGCCAGATATTTATTCACAACAATGAGAAAATATCTGATACATAAAATTTATATGAAGAAGTGAGGCCATTTGCTGTCATAAACCCAACTGTGGTGTGTAGGCCTTTGAAACTAATTTGTTGGAGGGATATGGAACAATTTGGAACTTTGGGCTAGGGAAGCCCTAAGATACTGTAAGCAGAGAATAAAGAGCCCTTCTGGTGGGGTTTGGAAGATCAGCTGGCCAAGAGAAATGTGAACTGTGGCAGCCAGGCTCGTGAGTCTTCAGAGGGGAACAAAGATTATCAGGAACTGGGCTAGAGGCAGCTCATGTGATATTGTGGCAAAGAATCTGGCTGCATTCTGCCTGTGTCTTGAGAACTTGAGTGAGGTTGGATTTGAATTTAAAGTAATGTACTCATTTGCTTAGCAAAAGAAATTTCAAGGTAGAATAGCATTCCAACTGTGGCATGGCTACTGTTGATGGCTCTGATCCAGATCTACAGTGGGGAACAACAAGCAGAGCAAAAAGACATGAATGTGCCATATGACAAGGAAAGGAGCAAATTCTGAGTTTTCCACATTAAGGATGCAGGTGCTGAGAAAGTGACTCTAATTGTTAAAGATATTAGGGCCATTAAAGAGAAGCCTACTGTTCTGTACTGGGACAATAGGCAAGGTGCCCTGAAGGCAAGATCATACCCATACAAACCTCTAATTTGTAATAATGATGCAAATTCTTTGGAAAGGAGAAGGCCTGAAGGGAAACAGCTGAAGGTATTTCCTGTTCCTGGAAAGCCACAGTTTAGGGAAGTGTTTCCTCATGGTCAGCACTCAGAGGCTACTGCAGCTAAGCTTCATGGGGCCAGGCTCCATCCCAAGTTGGCAGCAGAACTTGGCAGTGTCTTCCATGAGGTCCTGGTTTTGTATGCATGAAAACTGCAACATTGAAGGGGTCATGGCATCTTGCCCCATGGTTTCAGAGAGCCACTGAGGTCAAGCAGTATATGGCAGGGTCGGATTTCTTGAAAGAAGGCCCTGAGAGGCCATTGCATGAAGTCACAAAGATGAAGCCTACATTGCAGTGGAGACCTTAGGATGTTGGAGATGCTAATCCCGTGAGACCATCTGTCAATAAATGCTCTAAGCTCAGTGTAGAGCTGGTCCTAGAGAGTGCCAGAGGCAGCAGATATGGGAGGTTCAGGGCTACCTAAGTCCTTTGGAGCCCAGATGATTTCATCACAAGCCTTATGGAACAGCATGATTTGGTGTTTGCACTGTTGGTTTTCAGTCTTGATATGATCCAATCTTTCATTTCTGTGATCCCATTCATCTCATTTGGAATGGGAATGTTTAGTCTGTGCCATATGCTGGAAGTATGTCATTTGGTTTTGGTCTTCTAGGGACTCACAGTTAAGAGAGTGCCTTGAAGCCGGGCGTGGTGGCACACGCCTTTAATCCCAGCACTCGGGAGGCAGAGGCAGGAGGCTTGCCATGAGTCCAAGGCCACCCTGAGACTCCATAGTGAATGCCAGGTCAGCCTGGGCTAGAGTGAGACCTTACCTTAAAAAAGCAAAAAAAGACTTCTGGTCAAGATGGCGGCATAGGAACCACGCCTAAGCAGCCTAGGGGAGAAAAAGCCAAAGAAAACCCAGCAAAATACACACCTTTACTAAAAAGGGAGGTGTATAAGAGATTAAAACAGCAGCAGAGAAGTAGGAGATATCCAGAGCCCACACGGGCAGGCCAAAGCAGCTCCGGCAGCGGCAGCTCGGGATCCGGTAGCGGCGACTCGGGCTCCGGCAGCGGCGACTCGGTCCCCGGCAGCGGCGACTCAGGCTCCGGCAGAGGCGGCTCGGGCTCCAGCAGCGGCGACTCGGGCTCTGGCAGTGGCATCTCGGACCCCAGCAGCGGAAGCGGCCGTGACTCCAGCTCCAAAAACAGCATCAGCCGCTCTGGTACCGGCCACAGCGGCTTCAGCGGCGGTGAATCCAGCAGTGGAGGCTCCAGCGGCTTCAGCGGCAGAGGTGGATCCTGCAGTGGCAGCGCCAGCGGATCAGAGGCGGTGGACCCAGCAGTGGTAGCTCCAGCGGCGGCAGCTCCAGCGGATCAGTGGGGGCAGATCCAGCAGCGGCAGCTCCAGTGGCAGCTCCAGCAGCAGTGGTCCCAGCAGCGGCAGCTCCAGCGGCAGCAGCGGGGATCCAGCAGCAGGGGTGCTGATCTGCAGGGCCACAGTTGCCAGGCTTGGTTTGCCCCACAGGAAAAGCCAGTACCCAGGTCCAGAAAGCAGAACAGCGGCCCAACATCCCAGCCAGCAACTTGACTGAGACCAAAAGCATCCAAAGAGGTAACTGGGATTGAACCAGGGAAGGGTCTCACTTGGTCACAAGCTGACTTGGATCCCTCAACAGACCAGAAATCTTAACCTCTTTGTTGATAGAGGATCTGGTTTTTATAATACCTAATCTTGCATAAATGCTCAGTGCTGTTCTTGACTGAATGTGTATAGGGTTTAGTTAAATTTTAGAATATACCTGTATTTTATTCCACTCAACCTATTTGAATACTCCCATAGCAGGCAAACTCAACCCCTAGGAACACGTGTCTAAATACTCTGAGAGTGGTAAGAGCCACACCTAACATCTTAATCTCCTACATAGAAGATATACAACATCAGATCAATTGATACAGCAAAGGATACCCAGCTAACTGGAAAATCTAAGCAGTAACTTAATCCAAGATGCAAAAATATATACATTATAACACAAGAAACACCAAAAACCAAGGCAATATAAATCCACCAAAAAGCATCAATGCATCAGAAATGACCTCTAGTGAGAACGAGTTAGAGGAAATGCCTGAGAAAGGTTTCAAAAGAATGATTGTAAATATGTTCAATGAACTCAAAGAAGAAATCAAAGGAATCAGAGAAGATATAGGACACCAATTTAACAAAATAAAGAAATCAATACAAGACATAAATAATTCCAAAGAATTAATGAAACAAAGAGCTGGTTCTTTGAAAGGATAAACAAGATTGATAAACCCTTAGCAAATCTGACCAAAAGAAAGAGAGAAGAGACACAAATTAATAAAATTAGAGATAAAAAAGGTAACATCACGACAGATGCCAGAAAAATTCAAAAAATCATAGGGACATATTATAAAAACATATACTCCACAAAGTATGAAAATCTGAAAGAAATGGATGATTTCCTTGATTTATATGACCTACCTAAATTAAATCAAGATGAGATTAATCACTTAAATAGACCTATAACAAGCATGGAGATCCTAACAGTTATCAAAAATCTCCCAACTAAAAAAAGCCCAGGCCCAGATGGATTCACTGCTGAATTTTACCAGATCTTCAGGGAAGAGCTAACACCATTGCTTCTTAAGCTTTTCCATGAAATAGAAAAAGAAGGAAGTCTACCAAACTCCTTCTATGAAGCCAGCATCACTCTGATACCAAAACCAGGCAAAGATAGAACAAAAAAAGAAAATTATAGACCAATCTCCCTCATGAACATAGATGCAAAAATTCTCAACAAAATATTGGCAAACAGAATACAAGGATATATAAGAAAGATCATTCACCCTGACCAAGTAGGCTTTATCCCAGAGATGCAGGGATGGTTCAACATACGCAAATCTATAAATGTTATACATTATATAAATGGGTTGAAGGACAAAAATCACATGATCATCTCATTAGACGCAGAGAAAGCATTCGACAAAATCCAACATCCCTTCATGATAAAAGTCCTACAGAGACTGGGAATAGAAGGAACATATCTCAATATAATAAAGGCTATTTATGATAAGCCTACAGCCAACATATTACTAAACGGGGAAAAACTGGAAGCTTTTCCACTAAAATCAGGAACAAGACAAGAGTGTCCACTGTCCCCACTTTTATTTAATATAGTTCTGGAAGTCTTAGACATAGCAATAAGGCAAGAGACATGCTTAAAAGGGATACAAATCGGAAAGGAAGAGGTCAAGTTATCATTATTTGCAGATGACATGATTCTATATATAAAGGACCCTAAAGACTCTACTAGCAAACTGTTAGAGCTGATAAAAGCCTACAGTCATGTAGCAGGATACAAAATAAATACACAGAAATCAGTAGCCTTCATATATGCTAACAACAAACACACAGAGGATGAGATCAGAGAATCACTCCCATTCACAATTGCATCAAAAAAAAAATAAAGTACCTTGGAATAAACCTAACCAAGGAAGTAAAGAATCTCTACAATGAGAACTTTAAAACACTCAAGCAAGAAATTGCAGAAGACACTAAGAAGTGGAAAAACATCCCTTGTTCCTGGATTGGAAGAATCAATGTTGTGAAAATGGCAATCTTACCAAAAGCAATCTACACATTTAACGCAATCCCCATCAAAATTCCAAAGGCATTCTTCATGGAAATACAAAAAACAATCCAAAAATTCATTTGGAATCACAAAAAACCTCAAATATCTAAAATAATACTGAGCAACAAAAATAAGGCTGGTGGTATCACCATACCTGATTTTAACCTATACTACAGAGCCATAGTAACAAAAACAACATGGTACTGGCACAAAGGCAGACTTGTAGATCAATGGAACAGAATAGAGGACCCAAATGTAACCCCATGTAGTTATAGCCACCTGATATTCGATAAAAATGCCAAAAATATTCATTGGAGAAAAGACAGCCTCTTCAGCAAATGGTGTTGGGAAAACTGGATATATATCTGTAGAAGGATGAAAATAGATTCTTCTCTTTCTCCATGCACAAGAATTAAGTCCAAATGGATTAAAGACCTTAACATCAGACCTGAAACTCTGAAACTGCTAGAGTAAAAGTAGGGGAAACCCTTCAACATATTGGTCTTGGCAAAGACTTTCTGACTACAACCCCAATTGCTCAGGCAATAAAACCACAGATTAACCACTGGGACCTCATGAAAATACAAAGATTTTGCACTGCAAAGGACACGGTGAAGAAAGCAAAGAGGCAACCTACAGAATGGGAAAAAATCTTCACCAGCTATATATCTGATAGAGGATTAATATCTAGGGTATACAAAGAACTCAAGAAGTTAAATAATAAGGAATCAAACAAACCAATCAAAAAATAGGCAATGGAGCTAAATAGAGAATTCTCAAAGGAAGAAATATGAATGGCATATACGCATCTGAAAAAATCCCTAGTCATCAGGGAAATGCAGATTAAGACTACATTGAGATTCCATCTCACTCCTGTCAGATTGGCTACCATCATGAAAACAAATGATCATAAATGTTGGCGGGGATGTGGAAAAAGAGGAACCCTTCTACACTGTTGGTGGGAATGCAATCTGGTCCAGCCATTGTGGAAATCAGTGTGGAGGTTCCTAAAACAGCTAAAGATTGATCTACCATATGACCCAGCTATAGCACTCCTAGGCATATATCCTAAGGACTCATCTCATTTCCTTAGAAATACGTGCTCAACCATGTTTATTGCTGCTCAATTTATAATAGCTGGGAAATGGAACCAGCCTAGATGTCCCTCAACTGATGAGTGGATGATGAAGATATGGCACATTTATACAATGGAGTTTTACTCAGCAGTAAAGAAAAATGAAGTTATGATATTTGCAGAAAAGTGGATGGATCTGGAAAGACTTATACTAAGTGAGGTAACCCAGGCCCAGAAAGCCAAGCGCCACATGTTCTCCCTCATATGTGGATCTTAGCTACAGATGATTGGGCTTCTGTGCGAGAAGGAAAAAACTCAGTAGCAGAGGCCAGTAAGTTAAAAAAGGAGATAGAAAGGGAAGAGAAAGAAAGGGAGGAGGGCTTTTATTAGGTTGGTATTGTATATATGTAAGTAGAAAGATTGAGATGGGGAGGGGATATGATGGAGAATGGAATTTCAAAGGGGAAAGGGGGGAGGGTAATACCATAGGATATTTTTTATAATCATGGAAAATATTAATAAAAATTGAGAAAATAAAAAAAAAGAGAGAGAGAGAGAATGCCTGAATCTTGGAGACTTTGAACTTTTGAAATGTTGAGACTGCTAAAGACTAGGGACACTTTTGAAGTTGGACTGAAGGCTTTTTGCATCATAAAATTGCTGTGATCCTGTGGACATCAGGGACAGAATGTTGTGGTTTGAATGGAAAATGTTTCCTATAGGCTCATGTGTTTGAATACTTGGTCTCCAGCTGGTGGTGCTTTTTCGGAAAGTTGTAGAACCTTTAGGAGGTGGAACCTTGCTGGAGGAAGTGGGTCACTGGGGGGCAGATCTTGAGGTTTTTATAGCCTGTCCCACTTCCATTTCATCCTCTGCTTTCTGACTGATATCTGTGTGATAAATTGGCCTCTTGGTCCTGTTGCCATGACTTTCCCTCTGTGGTGGTTTGAATAGATGGCCCCCAATATATTCAGTTTTTTATTTGTTTGTAATTTGCATCTGTAGCCACCTGGCTGGAGGCAGTGTCACTGGGTGGATCTTAAGGTGTGATGGTGGGTTTCAGATTTCAATCCAAAGATATGCAAAGTGTACCTAGCTGGAGCTCTTGAAGTGTGCTGTGTGGCTTTTGGCTTTTGGCTTTTGGCTTGTACTTCTCTCTCTCTCTGCTTGGTCCTGTGAAGACAGGCCAGCTTCTTCTGCCATTTATGGAACTTTCCCTGGATCGGTAGGCTTCAATAAATATCCCTTCCTCCATAACTGTGCCTGGTCTGGAAGTTCATCTCAGTGAACCTGAAGCTGTCTGCTATACCCTCCATGATGGAAGGTATCCCCTTGAAACTATAAGCCAGAATAAACCCTTTCCTTCCTTAAGTTACTTCTGGTCAGGTGTGTGTTCACAGCAACAAGAAACTAATAAAACTAATTACCCAAGAAGCCCTAAGGATCCTCCTGTCTCTGACTTCCCAGCACTGGAATTACAGACACATGCCATCACATCTTCCTTTCAGGTTGGGTGGTGGGGATCAGAATTCAGGTTCTCATGCTCTCACAGCAAGCCCTTCCCTGTCCCAGAACACATAAATTCTAAGCATGGGAATTTGCACTAAGGGGAAAAGCTGTGGTAATGAAATCAATTGCTTTTTTTCCCACAGATAGCAGTGAATGCCTTGCGGATGACTGCAGTATAATCGCTGGAGGGAACCTCACTGGTTGGCACCCAGATTCTGCTGCTGTATTATGGCGTCGAGTCTTGGGAATTCTTGGAGATGTTAATAATATTAAGTCACCCAGGATCCATGCCAAGGTCTTTGGCTATCTCTATGAACTCTGGTACAAACTGGCAAAGGTGTGTTTTGCTGTTACTTTTTATTGTAATCTAGGAAAATTGATTAACATACATCATTTAACATATAAACTGTTGCCATTAACCACTGAGCACTCTCTAGAAGACTAAGTAATTAGAATTAGTACATTTTATTAGTAAAGAATAAATCATAATGTTTATAGTTTATTATTTTATAAATGCCAAAGTATGATTTTATTTAGTGCAAAAGTTTAATATCAGTACAGGATATTAAAAACAGAATGCTAAGGAGTTTTTGTTATTCTCTTTATTAAGGTGATATTGGTTACATTATACTTTTTGAAAACTATAGAAAACTACAAAGAATATTTACATCACCATTTGATAGAAATAACCAGTATTAAAATTTAGTCTTATTTCTGGGAATAGGCATTTTAAAGATGAATAGAGTTTTATCTGGCTTTCCACCCTCCCCCAAAGTAGAGTCTCACTATAGCTCAGGCTGACGTGGAATTCATGATGTAGTCTCGGGATGGCCTCGAACTCACAGCGATACTCCTACTTCTGCCTCCTGAGTGCTGGGATTATAGGCGTGTGCCACCATGCCGAACTGTTTTTCTACTAAATATACTTTTTCCCTATTACTACATCTATTTTCCAAAACATGATTAATGTTCATACAAAATAGTTTTATTTAGTCTTTCCTAATTTGGGGCTCAGGGCCTCCACAATTCATCTTCTAGGAAAAAAACAGTACCCTCATTTTGTATATAGACCTACAACCACATGTAGTAAGCAAAATGCACAATTTAAAAGAACAAGAATTCTTACAATAGAAGAAAAACTTATAAATATTATGGATTTCTCACCTGTACTTATAAACTTAATTAGAAGTAGCTGTGGAAGGAAGTCTGTGGAAGACAATACTGCTCTGTTGTGATAAATGGGGTGTTACCTTTACTTCTCTTTTGAGTTAGATACGGGATAATCTTGCAGTCAGCCTGGATAACCAGTCGTCTCCATCTCCTCCGCTCTTGATCCCACCACTCAGAATGTTTGCATCATGGCTCTTTAAGGCAAGTGGATTTGTGTTTATGCTTTTATTGTAATTTCCTCTTCCTTTCTGAAATTGAGTTTAAAATGTGTAATTGCCCAAGACTGCATGTTTTGAAGACAGGCTGGATCTTACTAAAGCCATTGCATCCCACATCTTCATAAACAACTCTGCTGGAAAACTGAGAAGTGAATGAAATGTCAAAATGTTTTGCATCGGGGCTTGATTTCATCTAGAAACATTATCTCCTTGACAGGCCACGACACTGCCAAATGAATATAAGGAAGGCAAACTGCAAGCCTATAGGCTGATCTGTGCCATGATGACCAGGCGCCAGGATGTTCTGCCAAACTCGGATTTCCTGGTGCATTTTTACCTGGTGATGCACCTGGGACTGACCAGCGAGGACCAGGTATTCTGTGACTCCTTTATCATGATTGCCCATTGTGGTAAAACTGCATGTTGTTCTTTACAGGTATCAGGGCTTGTGAAAATGCATCATAAATGTTGCATTTCTCAGTAGCTTCAGTGCATTTCCACACAGAGGCCACAGAGATCTTTAAATGAGTGAATCATGTTTTATCACATCCTTGCTTCTCACCCCCCCCCCCCCCCGCATTACACTATGTCAGAATTAAGTCTGAACTTGATTCTGTGACCACGTGATCTAATCTGTTTATTTTACAACCTCAGAGTACCATCTCAGCTATTCTTTCTCTGGTTCTGCATTAGGCATTGTTTGAAGAAAGTGGTTCTGGTCAATTAAACATGTTTAGACACTGTTGTTTTAGTAGCTTAATTCTTTTCCATGAAGCACTTCACCCATAAAGTAAGGGTCTTGACATTTCTTGATATGGATGTATTTTAATTTTTTTCCAAAGAAATAAAAGTTTGAGTTAAGTAGGAACAAAAAGACCTATGTCCTCAAGGCGTCTCTCCTTCTCTTCCCACCCATGTCCTCAAGGCATCTCTCCTCCTCTTCCCACCCATCCCCCCCCACCCTGGATTCGGAGTATAGGAGGTGGCTAGTTCTTGGCCTGCCTCCCTTGGGAGTGAGGAGAGATGCAAATGGCTATACTTCTACCAGTAAGGAAATACCTGCCAAGAAAATGATGTGACTGATTTGTACTTCGTAGAGAATATTTTAGACTGCATTTGGATTTTATAATGGGGCAGTGGTAGAATGCAATGAGAGTTTGGGTCTTGAGACAAAGATTAATTGAAGTGTCGAAACGAATACAGATTTTGTTAAGAGATGAGAACTAAGGTAGAACCATTGGAAATGGGAAGAGGATAAGCAGATTCAAAAAAAATTTAAGGCATTTCATTTTATCAGTAAATCTTCTTAACCAACTAAAATTATGGGAAATGTTTCAGAATTTACCTTTTAAATTGCTCATACTTGGCAGTGAACTTGAATCATTTATTAAATACCAGTTATCTTTCTGTATTTCTTTTATACCCCTTGAATGCATAGTGCAGACATATAGGGTATTATTTTATGCTGCTAGGGTGCTAAGAGGGTCATTCATGGAGCTGCATGTGCTTGAACTTTCCAGTGCTTGAGAATTTACCAGTATATTCTCTGCTACATGCTTTGAGCTATTATAATTGAACTTTTTTCTCAGCAATGAATTGTACTCTCCCAGTACATTGTCCTTGTCATATTTACTCTGAAATGAGTAGCAATTAGAGGACATTGATAGAGCAGGCAGGGCTTAGACCCATAGCCTCATTTATTTTTTAAATAAATGTGTAAAACCAAACATCAAGTATAATTGTTTATATTTCTACTTAACTGTCTTACAGCCACCTCAGCAGGCGGAAGCAGCATTTTCAGAATGATGCAAAGTTGGGTGCATGGAAGATTAGGGGGGTACAAATAGGGAAAAGAATTAACTTCTTGGAACTCAGTAATTTTGGAACCAAAAGAGAAAAGTTTGTTTAATAGTACTTTACTTTAAAGCATGTTTTGCCAAGATTTTTAAAGAAAAAGTTATATGGAAATAATGCTACTATAGAATTTTCTGTAGTAAAATCAAATTTAAAATCCATAGTAAACAGTATTTCTAAGAATGAATTGTCTAGAAAATCACTAATAGGTGTGAGTTTGAAATCATTTCTGTTTAAATGTGTGTTGGTATGAAAATAAAATAATAAAATGAAGGAAGGGCATGCCATAATGTTACTAAAACATGATTTTCTGAATTATTTTCAAATTTTTAGATGCAGAAAGAAAGAGCGTTGAAATCATATGCTTAAAATTACTTTCACATTTCAGTATGTCATATTTCAGTTTAGTGAAGACTGATCTTATGTAGATTTCTTGCAAAATAATGTAAATCTTAAAAGACAGACCAGTGTTAGTAGTAATCCCAATATCCATACTTCTAGGACAAAACCAGGGATATCATAAATCTCTATTCTATAATCAGCCTATTGTTTAGGCCACTAGAAGCCTGAATTTTTATGTGGGTTTAATAGAATTTGCCATTTTACTTTACCCTTAACTATTGCTACTATATATTTTAGAATCCCTGTCTGCCAAACAGAATTATCCTAAATAAACTTTATTCTTTTGCCAGAAGAGAATTACACAGAAAACCTTCTAATGAAAGAAACTTTTCTCATTTAAGTAAGAAATGTCTCTGGCTAATTAGTTTAACTTTTGGTCCACATGTCTAAATAGATCATAGTGGTTGTTTCAGAACTTACATGTGCTTCTGGAAACACATGCTATATTCATTATAGAAAGAAAAGAAGGCATTTGCTACAGAGAATACAGTTAAATTCAATTTTTTAATTGGCCAGCTGTGCACCTGTGGCTGGTACCATGTCAGGGCTTGTCTCCATTTTGTGAGAGTCTCAAAGTTATACTTCTATGTGGCCTGGCACTAAAAGGATTTGTCCATGTAGAAGGGACTTCTTAACTCTTTCATTTTTTTAAGATAAGTAATAGTGAACATTTTTTTTTTAATTAAACCTTTACTAGTTTTATCATACAAATAAAATCCAAGTTATGTTTCCTCCTTTCACCTCTGGGTGGCACACTTGTCTGCTCAACCCAGACATGCAATTGTAAACTGCTGCAAAACCCAGGACACTGAACATTATGATGTGTGTGCCATGGTCTTTCACAAAATACTATCTGGAGTCTGAAAGTACCAAAATTATGTCCCTAGTGACTAATAAAATATTGGGTTATAAATAAAGCTCTCAGATGTTAAAAAATCTTTTCAAACATAGTGCTGCTTGTCATGATTGGAGACTTTTAAGTCTAAAAATTTACCTGTGAAATAAATGTCTTTTAGATTGTGTTTTGGGGCCCAATTATGTAAAACCATGGCTGCTTCTAATATCATACCAAATTCATTGTACAAACAAATTTAGTCATTTTCAAACAGCTAGGATGAAAAACATAGTAGATCCAAAATAATATTTTTGTGTTGTTTTAGCTAATTTTAGTTATCTTAATAACAGTAATTTAATAAGTAAACAATAACCCTATCTTGTAGTATTTCTCACAGTGCAAATGCTGTGTGGGTTTGTGGTTTATTTTAATGATTGAAAACATACTGCCAAATAGATTTATTTTTTCCTTGACAATGGATTTTTTAAAACATTGACCCTGTTACTGGTTCAAAATAATTAGGATCATAAACACTTTCACAATAACTGTAAGTTTTGAAGAAAACTCTGAGTGACTTGTAGGGCTGCCCAACTTGCTCATGAATAGGTCTTCCTGTTGGCCTCTGCCTAGCTGCTTTATGCCTGGTATGCTAGCAATGTGTGTAGAGGGGAGTGAGGGTAGTGATGTTTGAGAATGTTTGTTTTATCTATCTACATGAGCACTATTAGGTACTCAGATCATGTGATGTTCCATTGATTCTTCTCTGTAGTTCAGTTAGTTAAACACTATGACCTACTTTATGAATAATAAGATTTCAGAAAATACCAACTTTTGCTCAATGCCATGTATTCAAAGGGTACTAGGACTCAAATGCAGGCTTGGCTCATCCCATTGTGAGTATGTCTTTCCCAGTGATTCACAGCTAACATGTTGATCAAACACTCCTTGACTTGATTCCTTCCTTGTTTGTTTGTTTTTAACCTGGACACTGGCCATGGTCTCATCCACCTCAGGCTCCTTACAGTGCCTACCAACCTGCAAATGTCTTCTCATATAGTTGCATTCCCAATTTTCTGTCATCTTTCAATTTCTTTTCTAAAGCTGTTCTTGGTTTTTCTTAGTTTTTTCTTATGTTAAAGCAGCTTTTCACCTCAGTCTTCCCCAAAATATTTTGACATGAAAGGAGCTATGATTTGGATTTATTAAAAACATTTCCTATTAATTTCATGATTATTTAAAACATATGGAAAGATCAATATGTGTGAAATGGAAAAGGACAGTTGAGGAAAGGAATTTTATTTTCATGTTTGTAAGAACATATATCAAAGACTGGAAAGTTTTCTTTTCTTAAAATAAGTAAACTATTTTTTAACAATAACTTACAGATTTACTGTCTTAATGTAATTTGTCTGTTATACATCAAAGTTAAGTTCTCTTTCAAATGCAAAGCTTACAGTAATATATAATTATTGTTACAGATTTGCATATAAACTTTTGGGAAATGTGGATTTTTGTCATTTTCATCTATAATGTTATATTTTCATAATTTGTAATGCAGCTAAAAAGCTGAGCCCTCCTAGGTAAAGAAGGGTGTATTGTTCTGGTCTGTAGCAACCACTGACACAACAAATTTTAACCATAAAGCATAATGTTATAATATGGTGTGATATACAAAGTCTAATAGTGAAGAGCCTTAAGTCAGGCTGAATTTCAGTTTTGGCCTTATAGCTTCTTAAGCTAAGCCACATGGGCTTGCTCTACCTTGTTTCTTTATCTGGAAGAGGAGGATAATTACAGAGGGTTGTTTGAAGACTTGAAGGAAGTAAAACCAATAATATGCTCAATCTGGAGTGGGTATGACAACCCTCAGTTGGCATGAGTTCTTGTGCTAATGCCAAGGACCATGAAAAGGACTGTAGCTCCAGGAACTTACATGTATTTCATTTTTTTAATCCCTGAATGTATCTTTTTAATTTCCTTATCTGTTATCTTACTTTAGGACATAATTATTTTGACTAGAAAACATACCTATCTACTGTAGAATTTCACAACATATTTTAAAACTTCACTTCTTGTGTCGTGGGTAAGATGTAAGAAGTTTTTCCTTTGCCTTTATATGCCCATGATCCAGAAACATCTCTTGTGTATCTGTGGCCCTTGGCCACTCTGCCTTGAGGGAAGCCAGAAGACTAAACTCTGGATGGCCCAGACTCCGTGCATCTGGGTTGGCAATGAGTGCTTGAAAGCCATAGGGAGTGAGGGACAGCAGCCAGAGGGAGTGGGTCCTCTTATCCATGGAGGTTCTTCTCAGGCCCGGGCATCACTGCAAGCAGTAGGATCTGTCAGTACTGCCCTTCTCATGGTGTGGCTGGGTGTTTCTGCTTGTCACATTTTCTCTGACCATTGAGATTCATGCTTGGTTTGCTGGCACTTCTGAAAGCAAGCTGACACTGTTATCTATTCCTGTCCTCAAAATCTCAGAAGAATGGATTCTGTTGTCTGCAAGTAAGATCCTTGCATGTCTAGTGACTATTCTGCAAGGTTCTGGACTGGAAATGGATGATTTCCAGTGACTGCCCTGGAAAGGTATGATCAACACTGACTCATATTTTAGTTCCTAAATACAGCTGTGGCATTAATTTGCCTTAATTGTTTTTTCTTAATTTTAGCCATTTTATTTTTTAGTCAGTTAGAAGCATAATAGTTATAATGTGAGTTCTGAATGAAATTTTTGCCACACTAACATTAAAGAAAATATTTTATGCACCATATGTAGAGCAATATTCTGTCTTAGAAGTCAAAATAGTTCATGATTTTCTTAATGGATGTTACAGCCTTTACTCATGAGGTATATGATGGAATAATATAATAATAAACAGTGGTTTGTAAAAAGATCTCTGGGGGCCCCTCAGTGAGCATAAGACTCACAAGTGAACTATGAAATTAAGGTGCAGGGGTGATGCTTGTAAATTGGCCATACCTGCCTCTTGTAATAACCCCAGACAGCTGGATCATGCAGTGATATGCAATAATTGCATCACCTCTTCTTAAACAAAGCAATATTCTTTGCTGAAGATTTTGACTTATAACTAGAACCATATATATTAGATAACATGAATTTTTCAGTATAGTTAAAAGCTAGGCAGAAATGAGCACTCAGCAGGAATTAACATATAAAATTGGGAACCATTTTCATCTTATTTAGCTCATATCCAATGAAATAATTTTAATAGTTTTCTAAAGTGTTCCTTTTTATTCAGCTAGTGCTTTACGAGGTTCAGTTTCTACAGAACTTAAATTCAATGCTAGCAGAATAAGATACAAATTTATGAATTTAAAGATTTAAGTGATATTCAATTAAAAGGTATTTTGATGTGAATTAATAGAACTTTAGGAAGGTAATTTTTTAAAAGCTTCATTTATAGTTTGTTTGCTGGTTGGTTTGTTTATTTTTTTAAAAACTACAGTCTTAGTGAAGAGGGGAAAAGGATTAATTCTGAACCTATTCCTATTGTTAACAGTGGGTTTGGGGTCTTTTTAAATTATATTATATTATTTATTTATTTGAAAGAGAGAGAAAAAGAAAGAGGCAGAAAGAGAGAGGGAGAGAATGGGTACAATAGGACCTCAAGCCACTGCAAATAAACTCCAGATGCATGTGCCATGAGCATCTGGCTTAACACAGGTCCTGTGGAATGGGACCTAGGTCCTTTGGCTTTGCAGGCAAACACCTTAACCACTAGGCTATCTCTCTAGCCCCTGGAGTTTTGTTTTTAAGACTTCAGGATATATAACTTCAAAATATATTCAATATATGATCTTTGTGGACAACAAGCCTTATATTGAGAACTATAGGATCTGAGACTAGATTTTTACTTTGCCACCCACTAGCCATGGAGCTTTCCTGACTTCAAAGACCTTGGAGCATTTTTGGATTCTGTAGTTTATTTTTAAACACTTATGTTAAGGGCTATACCACTTTTTCTTAATTATGGAACAAGGTTCAAGTGTATTTTTGTATTGAATGTTTTTCCCACAATGATAAAAACTTAAGAGAATGAGATGTATAAATGAGGATCTGTAATATCCATTCACTTGTGCAAAGGACCAAGTAAGTGATCACTGGAGTGTAGAATATCCTTATAGCTAAGTGGAGTTGAAATAGCTCATAGGGGAGTTGGAATTGGGCAGGACTTTCAAAGATGGGTAGAATTCAGACAGGACAAGAAGCTAGGTAGAATCTCACTTGTCAGAGATACAGAACTTCTTGGGCAGTACTCAAGGAATAGTGACTGGGAGGGTTTGGATTTACTTCCAGGTATACATGCAGAGATTCCCAGATGGTCTGGATTATTGAGTCAGGTATGGACAGTTTATAAGTATCACTCCTGCACTTTGCTCTTAAAGCTTATGCTTACTGAGTAGTTTTCAGCCATTGAAAAACAGGGAGCTTTTGAAGGCTGTTGAGAATAAAACTCAACATGACCAGAAAGATTTTAAGAAGCTTAAACCACTGTAGTGATTATGTGGGATGGTTTATAATTATGAGAGAATGCTGACAGCAAGAATAGAAAGGGAATTATAATAACCCAGGGGTAAATTAATGAGGGCTAACAATGACTGAGCCACAGATGGGGTTTGCATGTATATGTGTGTAAATGTGTTTACATGGGTATTAGCATATGTACATATATTTGTGTGTTTGTGCACATATCTTTGTGTGTATGTGAAATATTTTGGTTAGATATGAAATATTACTGAGTAGTGCTATCCAGGCAAGACCCTCCTAATACTGTTTTCATTGTTTAGCAAAGCCATAATCAGTTGAGAAAGGCAAGATGAATTGAGAAAAGAAGGGGATGAGCACTGTAGGATGGAATGACTGTACAGATGCAACTCATCTAAAGGGGGGGTGTCTCAGTGGTAGAGTACTAAGATCCACTCCCTCCCCCAGGCACCAGGTGTGTGTCCTCCAAGAATTTGTACCTGTTAGGAATTAGAAATGTGTGGGAAAGATTTCCAGGAACATTTTTGTCTCTACTTAAGAGAACACATTTTCTAATCCTGCTGGAATTGAAACAGTTTCTGTGCAAATTGTATGTTTAGAGTTCTTAAAATAGAATTTCCAATGGTCTCTGTTATTTGATATTTAGTTAGTCAATTTTTTGTTCTTTTGTTTTGTTTTGATTTTGGAGGTAGGGTCTCACTCTAGCCTAAGTTGACCTGGAACTCACTCTGTAGAACCTGGATGGCCTTAAACCCACAGTGATTCTCCTGCCACAGCTTTGCCAGTGTAGGGATTAAAGGCATGATGCCCTGCTTTTGCTAGCCAGTTTTGCTACTGTTTATTTTCAAAAATAACTTGAGGGCTGGTGTGATGGTTCAGTGGTTAACAATACTTGCTTGCAAAGCCTGCAAACCTGGGTTCAATTCCCTAGTACCCATGAAGAGCAAGATGCATAACGTGGCATGTGCATCTGTTAATTTGCACTGGCAAGAGGTTCTGGCATGCCCATGCAAGTGCATGCACGTGTACCCCCCCCACACACACACACACAGTTTCTCTCTGTTTCTTTCTCTCTGCTCACAAATAAAAAAATATTTTCTTTAAAAAAGCAATTTGACACTTAAAGACAAGCCCTTTCATTTTTCTAAATATAATTTTATTTATTTAAATTTACTTAATTCAGATTAATGTGTGGTTGTTGTTTTGAGGCAAGGTCTTACTCTAGCTCAGGTTGACCTGGACCTCCCTCTGTAACCCTCCAGGCCAGCCTCGAACTCACAGTGATCCTCCTACCTCATCCTCCCTCCTGAGTGCTGAGGTTAAAAGGCATGCACCACTGTGCCCTGCTTTAAGATTTAATTTAGGATTGATGGAAGATCAATGGTTATACCAAATTCAGAGTGATAAAGTAAAGAAGCTATTGTGTAATTAATGTTATTATCACCAGGTAAAGTACAAGTCAGATTAGCCAATTTTTGTCAAAGAAAATTTTATTATACCTTGTTTGGCTATCATTGGCCATAGAGACTTCAGGTAGAGATTGCAGAAAAGCATTAACTAGAAAGGCGTTTAAAAACTTTAACCAGTAATTGTTTTTTTTGTTGTTGTTGTTATTGTTGTTGTTAAGCTATAGCCCAAGCCCACTTATACCTCAATAAGGAAAGTAGAAATATGTAGAAGGTGGCAGATGACAGAGGGTTCATTTCTGTGGTTTAACACATGCGCAGTGGACTTGTTTCACAGCTTTAAAAGTGTAAGGTGATATCATGGGAGACTGATCCAGAAAGAAAGGAGTCCACCTTGGTGGCCAAAACCTAGATTGATTTCCCTTGTTGGATTTAAAGGTTTCATGCCTTTCTGTCTAGTGCGATGCCGTAACTGAAGAATAGGAAGTATGCACGTCCAGCCATGAATCTTTCATGTGTTCAGTATGGCATGATGCACAAAGATGTAATATGTAAGCCTTCTCATATTTCAGTAGAGAACATGTTCCCTGCTCTGAGATCTCAATCTGAAAATAGACTACTGTGGTCTCTCCCAAGGCCCAAGTCACCAGAACCTTCCTTGTAGTCACTGGGGAGCATTTTGTCTTTTCCTAGACAGAGTAAATGTAAATGTGCTGAATGGTAGACACTGGGAGAGAATGAAGACCTCCCTTTGAGCCTGGCCATTCCACATCCCCTGCCATTGTGGGGCAGAGGGACAATCAGAGCAGCTGAGGGGAGCCGAGCTGAGCCACCTACAGGGGTTTGGTTTGAGCTACCCATTTCAGAGCACGCATTAACTTTCCACTGTGGTGAGCTAGTCAGCTTTCCTTGCTGTAAAACAGTGATTTTGAGGAGGGGCAGGAGACTTTCCCTGGGAGGGTGTTTGACAATATCTAGGGACACTGGTTGTCGCAGCAGGGGCAGTGTAGAGGCATGATACACAAGACCCACAAGGAATGTATGGCCCAGAATGTCAGAAGTGCTGATGAGGAGGATTCTCGCCCTGGAAGTGCACCGGAGCAGATTACACTGGGCTGAGAAGAACCAAATCCATGCCAAATCCAGAAATCAAAAAAAGTGTATGTGACCAACTCCTTTAATATAGCCAAGTTTCATTGGTTAAAACAGGAAAATTTATTTGAGTGATTACATATTAAATATTTTAGGTTGAATTATATGAAAATTACCAACATTTGTTTTCTAAGAAGAGGAGTTTCAATTAATTGAAATTACTAAATTCTACATTGATTTTAAAAATCTGTTTAATAAGAAAAACATAGAATGATCAGGTTAGTTCAAGTAAACATGCAGATGATCTGAGATGTGTTTTGTCTGGAAGTTCAACTTTATGTTTGTGGCCTGCAACTGCAAAGTTCAAGGCACTGGGTGCAAGACTGGAGCAAGCAGGGGCCAGGTTCCACCCTCAGTGGGCCCTGCATTGCAGCTGCAGCTGCGAGGGATGATGGCTGAGAGGACAGCTTGAATGGTGGGGGAGAGCTAGCACATGGGACCAGAGCTATCTGCACAAGTCTAAGCTCTGCAATGGAAAAGATTCCGAGCCAGCACTGAAGACTTCCTAGTGCAGCTTTCTGTTCAAGTATAGCAGTGGCTGATTCTGAGAAGGTTAGCCTCTCCAGCTTCAAAGTGTTCTCCATCTCTCTCTCAGACTGCCTATGGAAAAGGGAAATCTTGCTGGGCGTGGTGACGCAAGCCTTTAATCCCAGCACTCAGGGAGGCAGAGGTAGGAGGATCACTGAGAGTTCAAGGCCACCCTGAGACTACACAGTGAATTCCAGGTCAGCCTGGGGTAGGGTGAGACCCTACCTCGAAAAAAAAAAAAAAAAAAAAGAAAGAAAGAAAAGGGAAATCTGGCCACAGCTTGTGCCCTGGCCTCACACAAGTGGCTGTACCCATAAGTCAGCAACCACATGGCCTTTTTGGTTTTGAGCTGCTGAGTCCATGAAATGGGTTCCTAATGGCTCTCTCTGGTCTTTCCCATGTAAAGACCTAGTCCTTCATTTCTTGTTGGTACATTCACTGTAAGGGCTTCTCCTGAACCTTGGAGTATAGCTTGTTGGCCTGCAGGATCATCTTTTCTTTTTTTTTTTTTTTTTTTTGTTTTTGTTTTTGTTTTTGTTTTTGTTTTTGCTTTTCAAGGTAGGGTCTCACTGTAGCCCAGGCTGACCTGGAATTCACTATGGAGTCTCAGGGTGGCCTCGAACTCACGGTGATCCTCCTACCTCTGCCTCCCGAGTGCTGGGATTAAAGATGTGTGCCACCACACCCGGCTATGTTTTCTTATTTGAATTCAAGGTTTTTAAGAAAATTCTCATTTTTCTCTAGAGAGAGGCACTGGCAGTTGGGGGATAGCCTCTGGCAGCATTACCAGTAGTAAAGTTGTACTTGAAAGACAGGCATGGTATTGTACACCTTTAATTCCAGCACTCAAGAGGCAGAGGTAGGAGAGGAGGATTCATGTGAGTTTAAGGCTTGCCTGGAACTACAGAGTGAATTTCAGGTCAGCCTATGCTCCAGTGAGACCTTACCTCAAAAAAAAAAAAAAAAAAAAAAAAAAAAAAGGAAAGGAAAGAAAAGAAAAGAAAAAGAAGATACTTCTTTCACTCTTGTCTGGAGGGGAATAATTGTTGACTACAAGAAATTTTAAGTCATGACTGTGGTTTATAATCCAAAAAGGATATGTTTGGCTACAAGGAAAGAAAAGTATTTTAAATGGCAGGTTTTCTTTCTGTGAGAAAGTACTCTCCTTATGGGGAATAATCACTTTGTTGATTTCTTTTATTGCATAACAGTGGTAGTGGTAGTGTGGTTTAGCTATTAATGCTATTTACTGGAACACATTTTAGAAAGAACATTGTTTTCTAAAGAAACAATATTAACACCAGTTTTCCTTTTGTTCTCCTATGGAAAAATATTCTCTGGTAGGTAATTTGTGGGGTAGATAAATTTGAGCAAAAGAGAACCTTTCAGTAACAGGACATACATTAAAATACCTGTTTTTCCCCATACTGGAGTCTTAGTTGAACACATGCCACATGGTCCTTTTGTCAAGACCTAAGGCCATGCGTCATCTACTTGGTTCCCTCCTGGGTCCCCATGACATAGTCACTGTCCCCTTGCAGAACCTGTGTGCAGTAGCCTACCTTTACCCCCACCGTAGGCAGCTGTCATTACTGAAAGCAGACACCTTGTTCACTTCATGGACATGGCACTGCTGATCCACTTAGCACTCAAGAAATTTGTTCACATCTTAAACTGTCTTTGTATAAAATTGTCTGGATAATTCAGCTTTCATTTTAGATTTTTTTTTATATGGGTGGGCTTTAAATCAACCCGACTCCCAATTCTTAGTTTTTAATTAAGTCTAGAAAGTTAATATTTAAATGAGATTACGATGATAAATTTAATAAAATGTATGGGGCTTTGGGATTTCTATAATGTGTTCAGACATGATGTCTATTGACTTTGTTAGAATATTATGGGAATGCTGCATTTTCATTTCCATTTCCATTTCATGTGTTCAAAAGGTAACGTGTATGTCAAGGGTCAGGTAGCAAATTAGTACCGTCTTCCATCTTCCTTCAAAGACCTGCTCTTCTTGCTTTGTTATTACCTACAACATTTCCTTCAGAACACCTTTGTTTAAATAAAAAGTACTTCTTGAGCTGGAGAGATGACTTAGCAGTTAAGGCATTTGCGTGCAAAGCCAAAGGACCCCGGTTTGATTCCCCAGGACCTACTTAAGCCAGATGTACAAGGTGGCACATGCGTCTAGAGTTTGTTTGCAGTGGCTGGAGGCCCTGACATGCCCATTCTCTCTCTCTCTCTCTAATAAATAAATAAAATATATTTTTTAAAAAGTAGTTCTTAAATTCCAAAGGTGTATTTCATTATATGCAAATTAAAAACCAGAGGTGTATAGCAGGCATTCCTAGAATTTGAAGCAAGGAGCTACTTACCAGTGTTGAGAGGTGAATGGATGATCTGGTCCTTCTGTGGTGGGTTCTCATGGGGTGGGTTTTCTTTCCTCTGATGGCAGAGCAGATGAAAGTGCAGCTATGTAAGGATTGCTGCTGTTTTAGCCTGAGAGTCTCCATAAGCCAAACAATAGGATTGGCTTCTCCTATTTCAGCCATTACATTTTGTGTGTGTATGTGTGGATACATGCACCTGAGTGCATATGCCTGTAGAGACCAGAGGTCAACACTGGTATCTTCCTCAATCATTCTTCACTTTATTTACCACTACAGGTCTGTCACTTGAACCCAGAACTTGTTGGTTCCATTACTCTAGGTAGCCATTTGCTCCCTCCCCATCCTGTTTCAGCCTCCCAGCGCTGGGATTAACAACAAACTTGAGAGCATAGCTTACAAAATACTGTTTGCATTGTTAAATGTAATGCTAACCAACTGAGGTGAAAAATGGATTCCCATTTCAGAGCTAAGTCACATCCTCAAAACTGCATTATGCTCTGTGTTATAGAAAACCTCAGATGGTGCTTCATTGACCCTGAAATGACATTGACAGAGGTAAATGCTTGTGATTGTGTCTACAGCTTGCTACTAGCAGTGGCTACAGGCCTTGACTGATTTCCTCCTGTCACTGTAAAGTAAAGCCATTGAATGTAGATCTTTTGGATCTTTTTCTTTCCAAGCTTTTATGGTTCCAGAGGAATAAATAAATATCTTGTTCAAATTTAGTAAGGGTGTGTTTTCACTGCTTCATTTTTCTTCTTTATTCTAGAGTGACACAGGTATACAGCTGGACTTCAGCATAGGAGTTGAAATGGTTATTTTTCTCAGTGTCATTGGCAGGTTCTGTTAAAACTTCATGCCTTCCCTCTTGTAGTCATGGCTCCAGATAGTACCTGACTGTGTTAAGGCCATGGTTTTGTCATCTAATCATTTCTAAGAATATATTTCTAACTGAGGCACTCTTGATAAAGGAAGAACAATCAGCTTGGGAGTCTGTCTTGTTCATACCTGTATTAAGTGTGAGGTGTATTTTTCTTATTTTGCTGATTTTTACCTTAACTATATTGCTTATATGGTTATGCACCTCTTCTTCTCAGCCTTTTGCTAAAATCAGTGATTATGTACTAGCCTGCGATTTGTAATAGCAATGATGCTTTGCTCTTGCACCTCTGAGAACACTATAAAATCCACAGAAGAGTCAGTTATAGGATACAAGTGGAGCCTGGACTCAGTTTAACCCCTTCAGAAATCTCCAAGAGAGCAGGCTATAGTTTTCTTACTGCTTACCCTTCTTCCTTGGCAATGTCTAAATGGTTTTCTGCATGGACCTACTTGTCCCTCAGCCTCAGCCAGCGTGTCTGGTCTACCTTTGTCATGCTGCTTCCATGTCCAGTGTCAACAGAGTGATCTAGCCACATCTTTCCTATTATTGTCACTTCCTGGCTTGTTGAAACCCCAGTTGACTGAGGTCTTATTGGGAACAATGTTGAATCAGTGTTCTTGAGCATCTGTATCAATCTTATTAAGACAGCCTGTTGTAAAACCTATAATGTTGAGAGTTTGAGGCTTATCAGGGTGATGATTAGGATAGACATTATATTGTCAGACCACAGCATCTTCAAGATGCTTTTGGAGTAGTTCATAAGTTACTTCTTTCTATGACTCTCCAACAGTTTGCCGCATCTTATGAAATTATAAAGGTGCCAGGATTTTCTAATGGGTTTGCCATCTTCCTGCCAGCCTCCCGGTATACTGTGAAGTGCCTATTACAAGAAGCCCATGGAAAGACAACAGCTCTTCATGAATCATGGGCAATCAGCAGGGGTGTATTGATGAAGGTTAAGGGGTTTTCTCTTTTGTTCATGTGTTGAGGACTGGGGCTATGGGGTTACTTGTTTATATGATAGAGGACAAATTTTACAAGCACTGATCTCATAGTACTTTGCACATCTTGTGGAGGGTATTAATTTATCACTTCAAAAAATATTTTGAACAATGATTTCTCTGGGTTTCAGTGCCACATCCTAGTCTCTGGCTATCTTCCCATATTATAAATAACTGACATGTCCATTTGAAAGCCTTACTTTTATCCTAATGATCAAGATCTAGTGAGCAAAACAATGACATGCTTTTACCACCTGTTTCCCTGTGTTCTTGTATTGGTTACATTTCTTGTTGATGTACCAAATGCCTGGCAGGCAACTTAAGAAATGAAGGCTTAATTGTGGCTCACAGTTGAGAGGAATGCAGCGTATCACAGGAGGAAAGACATAGTGGCAGGCGCAGCTTGGCTGTAGTGCTGACCAGGAAGCAGAGTGAAAATGGCTGCAGTCAGCTCACTCTTCCCTGCCCCCTTTCTCTTCGTTCAGGGACCTCAGGCCTTAAGATGTTGCCTACATTCAGAGTGGGTCTTCCCTCTACAATTCAGCCTCCCTGGAGACACCCTCACAGACACACACATAGGGGTATGCCCACTTAATGGTTTAGTTGTTTCCTAGTATCATTGAGTTGACAACCAAAATTGACCATCATAGTCCTGTAGATTCTACACGAGACAGATAAATAAGAAAATGAAATAAAAAAAGACTACATAAGAAAGCAAAAAAATCTATGTTTACAGCTTATTGATATTTGGAAAACTGGAAAGAATACATACATGCTAAGTACTTATATACACATTTTTAGATGAAATTCAAGGAAACTTGAATAGCCAAAATAATATTGGCAAAGAAGGATAGGGTGAACTCATAATTTTCTTGTTTTCAAAACTTACCACAAACTATAGTATTCAAAAAAGTATGGTAGTAGACCCATAGTGCAAAATAGTAGGATTAAGTGTAGAAAGAAACCAATATATCTGCGGTGAACTAATTTTTGATGAATGTGCAGATAGTTCAGTAGGATTTTTTTTTTTTTTTGTAGCATTGGGACAACTGGATATCTACATAGAAAGGAATGGAATTAGTCCCCTACCTTACACAGTATGCAAAAATTACTCAAAATAAGTTAAGTCCTAAACAGCACAGCTAAAACTATATAAAAGTTTTAGAGAAAAAGAAAGCAAAACATTGCTACTATCTTAACTTTAACAATACCCATAGAATACCCATAATGAAAGAAAAAAGGAGATAATGGGGCTAGGGAACTAGCTTAGCAGTTTCAAGTACTTGCTTGCAAGTCTCCCAACCCAAGTTTGATTTTCCACAGTACTCATGTAAAGCCAGACACAAAGTGGCACATGTATCTGTAGTCTCAACATGCCTGCAACAATGGGTGACAGAGCCAAGAGATTCCAGAAGTTCATGAATCAGTTAGTCTGGCACATGCAGTGTAAAAAAAAAAAAAAAACAACGTGGGAATTGGGGGGTGTGAAAGTGACTTGCCTGAAAGAAGGTGGAAAGGAGAGGACAAACACCTTGAGGTTGTCCTCTGACCTGCACACACGTGGTATATGGCATGCATGTGCATGCACACACTTAAAAAAGTAAATTGTCTGGTATCAAAACTAAAGTCTGTGCATCAAGAGACACTGTCAAGCCAGGTGTGGTGGTGCACACCTTTAATCCCAGCACTCGGCAGGCAGAGGTAGGAGGATCACCAACAGTTCGAGGCTACCCTGAGACTACATAGTGAATTCCAGGTCAGCCTGAGCTAGATACCTCGAAAAACAAAAACAAACAAAAAAAAAAAAAAGAAGATACTGTCGAGGAGTGAAAAGACAACTCACAAAATGGTCACAAATATTTGCAAATCACTTACTGGATGAAGGCTTAGTATCTAAAATATATAGAGAAGTCTTATAGACCAACAACAAAAAGATACACCACCCAGATATAGAATAAGTGAAGGCCTTAAATGTACTTAATTTTCTCAAAGAAGATGTAAAAATGGCTCACAAGTGCATGAAAAGATGTTTAACATAATCAGTCACAGAGAAATGGAAATCAAAACCACAAAATACCACTTCACACTCTCTGAGATGGCTATTATAATAACTTGTTAAAAAAGAAAATAACAAGCAGGCTTGGTGGTGCATGCCTTTAATTCCAGCACTCTGGAAGCAGAGGTAGGAGGATTGCCGTGAGTTCACGGCCACCCTGAGACTACATAGTGAATTCCAGGTCAGCCTGAGCTAGAGTGAGACCCTACCTCAAAAAAAAAAAAAAAAAAAAAAAAAGGAAAATAGTGATAAGGATTGAAAATTTTGAAACCTTTGGACTTTCCTAGTGAGAATAGAAAAATGATAAAGCTACTCTGGAAAATAGTTTCTCAAAATTTAAACATGTAATTAATAGACTCAACATTTCCATTATATACATATAGACTTGAAAGCATTCATGGCAGATTCAGATAAAAGCTTTGTACACATTTTCATAGCAACGCTGGTAATAGTCAACAAGAGGTAGAAACAACGTAGATATCTACCAGTTAATAAATTAATAAGGCCGACCTGATGACTCAGGCATGTAACCCCAGTGCTGTAGAAGCTGAAGCAGGATCACTACGTTTGAAGCCAGCCTGAACTACATGAAACCCTGTCTCAAAAAAAAATTCAAAAATGAAATGTGAAATATTAGTAGAATAGAACATTCTTTCACTATTTTTGTAAAGTATTGTTCCAGATGTGGTGCATGCCTATAAACCCGGCAAGTGTAAGGTAGTGGCCAATTATCATGAGTTCAGGGTCACCTTCAGCTACATAGCAAGTTTACAGCCAGCATGGGATGTCTTTCATGAAACACTATCTCTAAAAAGTATTGTTGCATGCTATGGTACGGGTAAACCTTGAAAACATATTAAGTAGCTGAAGCCAGAAACAAAATGCTACATATTCTGAATGATTCAAGGTTGGCAAATCCAGAAACAGAAGGTAGATTAGTGGTTGCCAGGTACTGGGTAGAGGGGAAATGGGGAGTGGCTGCTAATGGACATAAGGTTTCATTTTGGGGTAATGAAAATGTTCTTAAATTAGATAGAGGTGATACTTGATCAGTTCTCTGACTATACTGAAAGCTGTTTTCTTTATTTTAGAAGGATTGGTTTTATTGTATATGAAGCATGTCTTAATAAAATTGTTACAAAAAGCAAAAAGAAGAAACAGTTAAGACAGGCTAGTAGTTAATTGACTAGTATACAATAAAATTCATACACAGTGTTTCAAATCATTCAGTTTAAAGGCTAGCAGCTTTTCTGCACACATGAGGGATTAGTTGTAAAGCAACTTTGAAAAACCTTTAAGGCTCTTTTGGACTTGGGGGCTTCTTTGTGCCCGCCGCCCACTTGTTCCATCATTGCTAAAACACTATTAGTGGGCAGATCATTGGAACAGTTCCTCAGCCATCCGAAGGCCTTTCATGTATCCTGTTCCCCTTCCTTTGCATGGCAGTCCAGGAAGCTTGGTACCTCACAGCAGTCCTCATGGTGCTAATGAGCCCTGTTACTCTGTCTTGTCAGATTCCTCTAGGTTTTGGAAGTACAGTTACACCTAGAGTCACATTTTGACTAGCACTTGTCAAAAAAAAAAAATCTACCTTTCTTCCCCCAAATTGCACCAGAGTCAGCTATTTAAACGAATAATGTATAGCACATACCACATATTATTTGGCTCAGATATTGAAAGTAACTTGCAGCTTTGGCTAGCTGTATTTTTTGTTTTCAGGACATTCTGGAAGCACTACATTGGTGCCATGTTCTGCTCTGCATTTTTTTTTTTTTTTTTTGAGTCATAATGCCAATGTTTGTTTGTTTGTCACTGGAGGTCAGGTAGCAGCTTTTAGTTTGTAAAAGGATGTTCTTCACAGAACTGAAGGAACAGAAGCAGAGACCCCCATCTGGGAGATCTGTTCTAGTAACTACATCAGGCAATGGCTGATATATATATATATATATATATTTTTTTTTTTTTTTGGTTTTCCGAGGTAGGGTCTCACTCTAGCCCAGGCAATGGCTGATATTTACAAAGTATGTCCTCAAGGTACTCTGGGATTGTGGATGTTATAGTTGTCAAGAAAAGTTTAGGGGCTTGGGAGATTGCCCAATGGTTAAAGGTGCTTACTTTCAAGGCTTAGTGACCTGGGTTCGATTCCTCAGTACTCACATAAAAAGCCAGATCCACAGAATGGTACATGCATCTGGAGTTTGATTGCAGTGGCGTGAAGCTCTGGCATGCCTATCTGTCTGTCTCTCTCTCTTTCTCTTTCTCTCTCTCTCATTCTCCTTACAGATAATGAATAAAAATATTTTAACAAAGAAAAGTTTAAATTTCATCCAAGTTTAATGTTAAAAGTATTCCTCTGCATGCAAGTATTTTTATAATTAATTATCCATGTGTAAAATGAGTCATGCCTTTTTATTAACCAGATTACTTGGATAAGCAGATCTCAGCAGCCCTATTTTGCCAAATAAAAGGCTCTTATGGGCTATCCTCAAAAGATAAGTACTCGCCCCTGGGAATAGCGATAAAGCCATCTTGCTGTGGAGCATTGTGGTTTTCTTAAAGTAAAGGTGCAGACAAAGAGTTAAATCATTTTTGCATACACAGATTTTATTTCTTGATGATTGTTTGGCTTCATGGAGAGACTAAGTGACTTTAGGTGGAATAACCGGATCTGTTTGCTCTTGAGAAGCGGGCACAAGTCCGCCAAGGAGAGGCAGAGACAGATGGCTGGCTATTGTGTTACAGCCATCATCTGCTGGGTCATGAGCAAATATTAAGTGAAAAACATATATGTAATTGGTGTGAAAGTACAGTTGCAACATTTCTAATATAGCCCAAAGGATCCCTGCTTCTGGAACACTTGTATTTCATAGCATACCACATTGAAATTTTTTTTATTCACAGGGTTAATCCATTTTAAACTGCTTTAAAGTGAACATTTTCCCCCATTTTTTGACACCACTGTGCAATATTTTGAATTGAAATGGCCCATAATGGCCCTTTTTTTTATTTTCCATAACAACACAAGCACTAAATTATAGCTGTGCAATTATGTAAACAATGGAAATGCTTCCAGAATGAATCCGTCCTTTTAAATTTTCATTTTGTGTAATTGTTGGAAGGTTTGGAGCCATAATAAACAAAATTATTTTACACATTTATCATTCTAAAGGTCAATTATAAGAGAACTAAAGAAACAACACTATGCAAAATGAATAAACCAATTTCTGCTGCCATCACCATATGTTTTTCTTATCACTTATGGTTTTTCCAGTTACTGTGTACATAGCATTCAATTAAAGCGATTCATTTACCAGGCTGAATGTAGTTTGTGTTTATAGAACTGTGCTTTGAGGAGAGGAAACAACACGCCTCTATTTGAATTACCTGATTTTTTTTGTAAGATCAGTGATAAGAGACAGATGTTCTCACCAATCACTTTCCCATAAACCTGAATCTTTTGATAGCTACAAATCCACAATTACCATCTTACAATATAGCTTTTTACACTCAACATGTAACATGCACATGGACTTTTCACTAAAACAGGAGAAAAATACTACTGTGGTGGTCTGTCCACCAAATGACAATATTTCCCTTGAGCCAAAGCATGTGAAAGAGGGTCTATGCTTGGTCCTGGTCAGTTTTAAAGAATAAAATGAATTTGTCTTAGACCAGATTGCCATTGTTTGGTCTGTTAAGAATGTAGAAGAGAAATTGATCTTGCTTCCAGACTCCCTTATTTGAAGTGGGTTCTAGAATTTCTCATAAGAGTGAAATTTAGAAACTCTAAATGATCATTTTCCCATTTTTGTTTCCTGCTTTGCTTTACAAGTTATACATACTATGCCTAATTGCTGTTAAAGACATTTTGTTTGAGGGCACTTACATTCAGAGCTTTTTTTGTTTCTGGGATAATGCATGATCCAAGAGTCCACCTTTGGAATGTTTTCAAAGGCCCTTCCTATAGATAAATTAAAAAAAAGAAAAAGAAAAATAGTAGTTTACTGCCCTATGAAGTAGGCTAAAGTGAAATTCTTCAGAATCATCTTCCTTGGGAAAATATTTTTTTACTTGCAACTCTTTATTTCTGTCTGTTCCTTAAGGCCTCTGTAAGGTATCTTATTCCCATCCACAGGCCATTGTCTACTACTCTTTGAGAGGGGTCATCTCATGTTGTGGAAGAGAAACTTAGAATTCAAGCAATTCATGATCTTCCCACAGGGTTTGAACACAGGTCTCATGTCTCTAGTTCTCAAGTTCTTTCTCTAGAAGAGCTTTAGTATGGGGACATTTCCCACTAGTGGCCAAAAAAGTGAGTCACTTTGAAAAACCTATGAGTCAAAACATGTTCACTTTAGAGAGGGCTACTGCAAAGACATAGGGCCACTCATGAGTGAGGGATGTTTGGGAAGTACTGTCCTGCCTTGTGTGTGTGTGTGTGTGTGTACATGCATACATATATATTGCCTTGAAGGCTGTGAATTATGTATCTCAAGATTTTATTATTTATTTCCAAAGATCCACATTATAACTCTGATCCTAATATGGTGTGGAAAAATGAAAGTGGGATTCTGCTGAGTTAGAAAAGGGTCAAGCACTTTATGGATGGCCCTCCATTGGCACCTGCTCTCTCTTGTGTACCATATAGCTATTCCTGGTTTAAAAATGTTATCTCAAAGTTAGAGTCTTTTGACTGTTCCATTTCAGTATAGATAAGCAGAGTAAGCTGGCATGTAGCTGCAATTTGGCTGACTGGTCCTGTGGGCCTCTCTTTAACCCCCACATTAACCCTACCCAGTATTGTCTGGCGACTGCAGCAAAGTCCCACTTTCCCTCCGGGCAGTGTCTTACGTGGGTGGCAAAGTAGCATAGGCTTGCCATCTGTTATTGTGCCCTCTCTTTCCCATCTTTTTGCCCATAGAAACAAGTTCCGTTGAAGTGACTGGCTCAGATCCAGGCACTGGGGAAACTGTGTACTTTATCTCAGCTACATGTGTATCTGCTATCTTTAGCATCAGTGTCAACTTGGTAATTTTTTCTCAGTGCTCCATCTTACAGACCATTGCCTTTAGACATAAGCACCTTATAAAGCAATGTAAATTCCTTTCGCAAATTTTGGTTTTAGATTATTAAAGGATTTGGTTCCTAATTTCTATAAACCTATTCTAGAAAAGCATCTTTTAAATTAGAACTAAATTCCAGTGGTAAAATGTTCATTTGAGTTTAGTATGTGCTAAAGATTTTTAAAACCCATGGGCTTCAGGGTTTTAGTTCCTCATCTCAACAGATGGAATTACCACAAACATAACAAAGTTAACATCATGGTTGTTTGCATTATTAATCTTCAGATGCATGGCATTCTGCTACCTTGCTAGCCAGGTTTGCACAAATCCTTTCATTGCAGCATATGTCAACAGAAATGTGCTTCCATCTGCTGCTGGGTAGCTTGATGCCTGATGTTCTGAGACAAGGCCCAGCACAATGCGTACCTCTGTGAGTAATTACAGGTGTGTAGTAAGGAGCACAGGGCATTAATCAGGGGCTTAATTATGAAAAAGGTGGATCTTTTGTTCCACTCCTACAGCATGAGTTTACCACACACTTTCTAACCTGCAGCATCCATCTGCTCAGCTTGTAGAGTGTTTGTCTTGGCTGATATGGACCCTAAATGCATCACAGGACGTGATTAAAGCAGGGTTAAACATTAACTGGGAAGAAGTATGGGTCAGGTTTTTCTTTCTTTCTTCCGTCCTCTCCTCATCTACCAATCCATCTATCTCTCTATCTATCTGTCTGTGTATCTATCATCTATCTCTTTGCTTATTTTTGAAATAGGAAATAGTCTTTTGAAGTGCCAAAACTTGAAAGTAGTACCTGCTAATCTGTTTACCATATGTGAATATTAATAGACCAAGCATTATACATTAATTTTAAAGATATAAATAGTGCAATTAATAGTAAATTAAAAAGTTCTATTTAAGGAAAAAATATCTATGGAAAAATACTTTGTGAGTACAAATGCATTCTATTTTAAGAAGACAAGTTGGTAAATGAAGTTAATTTTTTATTATGGAAAAAATATATATACACATATATGTATACATACATATGAGGCAGGAGATAGTATTAGAAGTTAGTATGTTGCTACTACTTATTATTCTTATTATGTTATATTATTCTAATTCTTAAGGATTTTTCAGTTAGCCACAGTGACAACAAAGAAACTAACAGGTTTTTTTCTTTTAAAATTCTGCTTCTTTGTCATATATTATACAAATGTTAGGTTGTATACATAACTACAAGTCACATAACTATAGTATATCCATGTGTTTGATTAATATGCTTGGCCAAAAGCTGCTTAAAAGAAGATTGTGGCTTTCTTACTAATCCCACTTATACACGCACACACTCACACAGATGGCATTAGAAGAGGGCCTGGCCATGGTGTTGTGAATGCTGTCCTGGGCTAGATCCTGGGGGTGGGGCAACCAGCCATCTGCAGGAGACCATTACAGACATAGGACAGAAGCCTGTTGGAGGAAGATGCTCTTGATAAGCAACTGGCAAAAAGCTGCTACTGTACCCACACCTTGTGCTCATGTCAGATCCATGTGGACCATGACTTCTGCCTCACTGACCACATACCACATCCCTCTTTATTGGGGGCATAAAGTTACCTAAACAGTGATAATCTCCATCCCTTTGTCTATGTTAAGATATTTTTACCTTAGCAGTATGCTTTAACTTCTCAATATTGAAGATGAAGGAGTCTTTGCTTTGCTTTTCCCTCCCCTCCTCTTCCCCTCTTCTCTCATCCCATCTGCTCCCCTTTTTGCCCTACCTCCCCTCCCCTTCACTTCCTTTCCCTTCCAGGATCTCATGTAACCCAGTCTAGCCTAGGACTTGCTATGTAGTCAAGTATGACATTGAACTTTTGCTGATCCTCCTGCCTCCATTTCCCCATGCTGGGATTACAGGCTGTGCCATCATGCCTAATTTTATGTGGTGCTGGGAACCAAATCCAGGGCTCCATGCATGCTAGGTGAGCTCTCTACCAACTGCGCTACATCACATACTCTATTTCTTTATGTTTATGACAGATCTTTGAGGTTTTAGTTATAGATCTTCGTCAACAATCCTATAGTTTGTTGAAGAGGCCCACCTTTATCTGGAATACAAAACAAATACCCAGTCTTTGATGCTACAGTGTAGATTTTGTTGGATGTCATCTTACAGTTTGATGTCTCCATTGTCTTACCTATAAAATGGGTACAGGAACCATTGGATTAATGTTTCTCTCTGTATTCTGTCATGGGAAAATCTGTCCTCATGTCCTCTCATCCTCTCATTTTATTATATATTAATATTATGAACATGCAACCTAACCACTTTGGGATTTTGTTGTTAAAGTCTAGGAGTTTTCTTATCTTCTCTTTCAGGATGTCTTAAACACCATTATAAGGCACTGTCCACCCCGCTTTTTCTCCCTGGGTTTGCCTGGCTTCTCAATGTTGGTGGGGGACTTCATCACAGCCGCTGCCAGGGTCCTCAGCACAGACATGTTGGCGGTGAGTATGACAATGCTCAGCATTCTGGCTCCCTGGAGGCTTCACAGTCACTAACAAGGTTCAGATTTCTCCACTCTTAACAGGTGTGGACTCATTAGTGCAATGTGAAACTGGGCTCTCAGGGTAGATACCCTGGCAGCTGATGTGTGAAATTGTAGGATAAGATGACACACTGGTACTGGAAAGGCGTTTCATCAAAAGGCCAAAGTGTGAGAAATCATATACCCACTAATATTTGAGCACATTTACACAGAAGCAGGACTTGTCTTACAGGGGCTTATGAGCATTTTCCTATATCTGGTGGCTCAGGTTTAAATGTAGTAAAGAGAGAACTGTAAGTGTATGTTAGATGTAATATATTCTTGTTTATTGTTAAATTTGTTACTGTAAGTCTGAGAAAAAAAACTAAACATTTTTTTTTGTAGTGTTGATCAAATCCTGGGCCTGGTGTGTCAAACTTGTACTATATCTCCAAGATATACCTTTAGCCCTGAAACATTTCCTTAAACTACTAGAACACTAACATTTTTACTGGAGGTAAATATGTTTGCTTATTTATGGTACAGAAAACTCTGGCAGAGTTCTCATATTAAAAAAAATATTAGAAGCAAGTGGACTTATTGGGCATTAAGGGCTACAGAAAGGATTTATTTTCAATTTCTGTATTTACCTGCACTATCTGGGCACTATCTTGATGCTTTGTGAGAGAGTACTCTCATACACTTAAAGGATGTTTCCCATTTGTGCTGTGTACAATCCATTATCTATTGATTCATTTTTCCCCTTACAATGGTATAAATAAGAAAGCTTTCCTATTGGTCAGCAATTTGTGTTGAAGTCAGGATGAGTATGCAGTATCCTAAATTTTCTTTCCTGCATGGTTAATCTTTCACTCTACATTTTTGAGAGGGTGTTCAAGGTAACTTCAAACTCCAATTTAAACGTGTTTAACACTTTGTGTGTTGATAATTTTGCTTGTATTTTTGAGTACTTTTTTTTAACAAGGATAAACTAGAGAGAAAAAAGAAGAGAAAGAAGATAGGAAGAAAATAGAAGAATGAGAAAAGATAAAAATTAAGGAGAAAATGTTTAATTTATTCAACTTTTACTGAAAGAACTTGGCACTTTTTCCTATTTCATTATTGCTGAAGACTTTAGAGAAATCATCCTGAAAGAACCTTCAGTTTTATTTTAAAATTTATTTTAATTTTAATTTTTTATTTTTATTTTTGGTGTTTTTGAGGTAGGGTTCTCACTCTAGCTCAAGCTGACCTGGAATTCACTATGTAGTCTCAGGGTGGCCTAGAACTCATGGTGATCCTCCTCCTTCTGCCTCCCAAGTGCTGGGATTAAAGAGTGAGACAGACAGATAAAGAGAGAGAGAAAATTGGCATGCCAGGGCCTCAGCCACTGAATCAAACTCCAGACACTTCCGCCATCTACTGGGCATGTATGACCTTGTACTTGCATCATCTTTGTGCATCTGGCTTAAGTGAGATCTGAAGAGTGGAACATGGGTCCTTAGGCTTCACAGGCAAGAGCCTTAACCACTAACCCATCTCTCCAGCCCCTTAGTTTTATTCTTAATTGTTCAAGTCTTCGTTGAAAAACCTTATAAGATCCATACCAGAAAAATCATACTTTGTTGGAGTTTTTTTTATTACTTTCTAGGAGAAACTTTCTATAAAAAATTATTAATCCTTTATAGATGTAATTCCACATATGGTAGTTAGTCTCTGTGAAAATGTATCTTCTGGCTAAATGAGACATTTAAGTTTGCCTTCCAGACACACAGTTGGTCAACAAGTATATAAAAAACTAGTCAATGCCCTTAATCATTAGAGAAATGCAAATTGAAACCACAAGATAGTCATCTCAGCTGTTAGGCTATCACCAAACAGAAAAATAAGTTTTGGCAAGGATGTACAGGGAAAGGAACCCTTGTACACTGTTGTTGGTGGGAATGTAAGTTGGTTCAGCCATTATCAAAAATAGTATGATGGTTCTACACAAAAATTAAAATAGAACTAAGTCTAACAATTCTATGATAAGTAGCCAAAGGAAATGGAATCAGTATTTGAAAAGACTGTCTGCATTCTTGTGTTCATTACTGTATCATTCACAATGAACAAGTTATAAAAATAACTTGTGTTTTATTACACATGAATAAAGAAAATGTGCCATGTATACACAATGACTTAAAAAAAAGAAAGAAATCTTGTTATTTTTGACATGGATGAAACTGGAGGCCATTTTTCCAGGCACCAAAAGATAAATATGATTCTTCACAATATCTCTTATATGTGCAGTCTGAAAACGTTATGTGCACTGAAGAAAAGAGTGGACTGGTATTTGCTAAGACTTGAGGGGTGTGGGGTGAATAGGGTAAGGTTGGTCAAAGGGTAAGAAGCAGATCCTAAGCATTATCCCACAGAAAAGGACAGCTCCATGAAATGACAAATAGGTTAATGAGCTTGATCATAGCATTTATTTTCCATGGGTGGTATCAATGCATGATATTATATACCTTAAATATTATTTTCTTTTGTTTTTCAATCACACCTCAGTAAACTGGAGAAGTATCAACAAAGAATAAATAAGTAAAGTAGCTTTCTAAAATGTTTTACAACAGAGAGACTAGGATGAGGATATGAATGTAACACATAAAGGAAAAATAATTCTTTGAATTCCTGTTTCTGTTTGAATATGAGGTTCAAAGGTAGGAGAACTGCTAAGAGGTATGTTGCATTCAGGTTCACATTGCTGGTAGAAATCACCCAACCAAGAGCAGCTTGTAAGAAAAAAAAAGAGGTTTATTTTGGCTTACAGGTCTGAGGGGGAAGCTCCACGATGGCAGGTGAAAACAATGGCATGAGCAGAGGGTGGAAATCAACCCCTGGCCAACATCCGGTGGACAATAGCAACAGGAGAGTGAGCCAAACACTGGCAAGGGGAGACTGGCTATAACACTCATAAGCCTGCCCTCAACAATACACTGCCTCCAGGAGGCATTAATTCCCAAATCTCCATCAGCTGGGAATCCAGCATTCAGACTACCTAAGCTTATGGGGGACACCTGAATCAAAACATCACAAGGTACTTGGAGGGAACATACCTTCTCAACTAAAATTTCCAGGTATCAAAATTAATTACAGGACTGGAGAGATGCTTAGTTGTTAAGGTGGTTGCCTGTAAAGCCAAAGGACCCAGGTTCAATTCCCCAGGACCCACTTAAGCTAGGTGCACATGCTGGCACATGCATCTGGAGTTTGTTTGTGTGCCCATTGTCTCTCATACACAAATAAATAAGTAAAAGTAAAATATAAAAAATATTTTATTTTGATTTATTTATTTGACAGAAAGAGAGAGGGAGAGAGAAAGAATGGGCACATCAGGGCCTCCAGCCACTGCAAACGAACATCAGATGTGTGCGCCCCCTTGTGCATCTGGCTAACGTGGGTCCTGGGGAATTGAACCTGGGACCTTTGGCTTTGCAGACAAATGCTTTAGCTGCTAAGCCACCCCTCCAGCCCAAAATTAAATATTTTTAAAAACTTAATTACAAGTGTTATGTGCCACTGCTGCCCAGACTACCAGAGAAAGAGAGGAGTGCATGCCTAAGTTCAAGCCACCAGAAACGGTGAGAGCAGCACACAGCAGTATTGCTCATCAGCCAAAACTAGGGCCAGTGTACATGTCCATCTGCAGCACAAGAGCTGTGCTGGGTACATGCCATACAATCTTATATGTGGTAACACAGGACCAGGGACCACAAATCCATACCCTTGAATTGAGTACAGATCTGAGAGCTAAGAAGATAAAGACAGTCAACACCCTGTGTTTAGGTTCTGCGGAAGTGGGGAGTTCCAACAAGGAAGCCTTTAGGTCTCTTTGAAAAACAAGAAAGATGTCCCATAGCCACATGATATGATGTAAGTGTTCACAATGTGAGGGAGCTGTGAGCTGTGTCAGATGCCTGTGAGACGTCAAATGAGATGAGACTAATGGTGACCACTGGGTGTGCACCATGGAGGTCATGAGCAGAAGTTCTCACTGTATCTCACCATAGTAAATCTTAGTATTTTTCAGTAGTGGTTTCCAACTTTCAGATTTTAAAAATAAATGAAATAAATAAAGCATTAAAGATGCAGTGACTTCATCCCTGATGCCACGGCTCCTTTCCAAGCCGTCATCACTCTTTTTTTTTAATTTTTAAATGATTTTTATTTATTTATTTGAGACAGAGACAGAGAGAGAGAATGGACGTACCAGGGCCTCTAGCCACTGTAAACTCCAGATGCATGTTCCACCATGTACATCTGGCTTACATGGGACCTGGAGAATCGAACCTGGGTCCTTAGACTTTGCAGGCAAGCATTAGGTGCTGATTTATTGTTCCTTTTCCTCAAGGTTCTATACTGCAGAACAGCAACATCTTTGTATTACATCGTGGACCAGTATTTATTTCCATGACTGTCTTGATTCATGCTTTAAAGCAGTGCTTCAGATTTGCTGCCCTTTTCTTTAGGGCATTTGAGAACAAGTTCAGTAGCTGGTGTCCTCATTCAGCTGCTGTGTACACGTGTTGTGTGCCGTACCGAGGAGGCCAAGTAGATCTCAGAGAAGCGTGCCACTCACTCCTCTCCCAGGGAAGCTACATCTCTTGACCCCGGTGTTGTCCAATTCTGAGTTGCCAAGGTTTAGGACATGTGGGGGAGGCACAGCAGAGAAAGCATCAAACCTGGAGCCACGGGGCCACCTGTAGGGCTCTTTCTCCGTGCACCTTGTCTTCTTGAATGCCACATCTATGCTTTTCAAGCACCAGTCCTTACATTCACCAGTATCTTGGACACAACATGGTACCGAGGAGCACACAGGGCCCGAAAGCCGTCATCACTCTTACCTCTCGCTCTTGATAGTTAACACAAGCTCTCCCCCCTTACGAATGTTCCTTTGTTTTTCACCTCAAAAATACCAACGTCATCTGCTTTGTCAAGAACATGGTCACTGAAAAGAAGTGAGATAGTCATGGCTGAGAGCCACTTTCCTTTGGATTCCCAGTGGCTCTGCAGACAGGTTTTCATGGCATGTGTTTACCTGAAGTATAGCAATATTTTCCATTCCTTAGAAATTTGCTTTTGTTCCCTGAATATTCAGCAGGAAAATGACACCAAATAAAAAATTATAAAGATCCCTTCTCAAAACCGTGAAGAATTAAGACATATTCTTGCTTATTTAAAGTTTGTAGTTATAGAAAGAAAACTGTGCTTACCTCTTTGTGTGCAGGCACCCCGTTCAGAAGCTCTCACTCTTCTTGGTTCCCTTGTGTGCTTCCCGAACACCTACCAGGAGATCCCGCTACTGCAGTCAGGGCCACAAGTGACTGAGGTCATCACAGGAACTGAAGAGGTTAAGGTACATAATGCATGTCACTGGATCTCAAATTTAGCGTTTGGTAGTTGCAGTTCCATTTGTCCATATTTACAATCCATATTATGCACTGATCTACTTTTCCTTGAAATATTGCTGTATCTTTTAAATGTTTTATTAATTGTTCTCAGAAGCATGTTTTAGGAACTACAAATGTATCGCATTCATACATGTTACAGTTAGACCTGGCAGCTATACTCCTGGGTGTTTTTCTTTATTAGATCTGTTGATCATTCCTAGAGATCATAATTATGTCATGAGTCATCCTTTGTAATAATGTTGTTGGTTTAGTTATGCTGAATTAGTGTATCAAATGAGCTCATAAGACATGATTGAACTATGCTAAATATTCAGTCCTACTGTTGCTCTCATTAAATACTGCTAATAATTTGAAATTCCAAATTATTTCTTATGAGATACCATAAGCATTTGTTCTATCCTCAACTGACTTTGGAGGCAAGCAAAAACATCCCAGCATCAGTCAATCAATTAACCTTCAATACCTGATTATAATATATAATTCAATGTACAATGTGTAATCCAATCAAAATAAAAGAAAATGAAGATTTTCCTATCTGGAAGACTCATTTGCTTTGCTTGACTTCCATTGGTTCCCCAGAAACACTGTACTCAGACTAGCTTAATTGCCCAGGGAACCCTGCTGAAGCAAGCCAGGTTTTCCCTGAGGGAAGGGCTTCCTGAACTCTCTGGCACTTTGGTAGCTCTGGGCTGCCTATAACATGGTCATCACATGTGGGAAAGAAACTTTGACATCAATGTTTCATTTACTGAATTTTGTGTTTTTAGCATTACCTCATAAATATTTTACTGAAGAATGCTACTGAGGAACCAAATGAATGTGCAAGGTAAATGTTGAATAAGAGGTAAACTGTTTAAAATGTGAAGATACACATTTATGTGTAAATAGCTAATGTCAAAAGAAGCAAAAAAAAAAAAAAACCCCACCCTTTTGTGTTAGTTTTGTACACACTGATATGGGTAGTAAGAATGAAACCAGAAAGATGCTATGCTTGGTTATTTTAAAAACCATCTTTATTAAGTAAATGTGGTAAGATGCAGACTGTTCTACATAGTGCACTGTCTTTTACATTTAAAAACCCATAAGATTCAGAATTTACACATGTATTCCTGAACAGTTTCAGTACGAAGTCCAGTGGGAGAGATAAAGCAACAATTCATCAAAATGTCTGTGTAGGACAGAGATTTCCAACTGGAGACACTTGGCAGTGTCTGGAATAATTTGGTTGCTTCTGCTAGGCACCTGAGGTTGTTAGCAGTGCATGACCAAGATAAGAGGCTTTCTAGGCCACCAACATGGCAAGAAATCCCTTCCTCTTCTTAAGGGGAAGCCCACAGTTGTAAATGCTGATGGGGAGGAACATTTGTCTTTCACCCCCAACTTCCAACAGAACCCCAGCTTAGTTTCTTGCCACCTCCTAGGAATTACTCATGCCCTGGGCTCATGGCAAGATAGCAGTCCATCACTCATTGCTGTCTTGTTAATATTTGTTGTTGTTCACTTTTCGACAGTTATCTTCAGTAAATGAATGCATTCAAATTTCTTAGTCTTCCCTTATCAGAAACTACATGCACATTGCCAATTTGCTAAGACTAAACTAAATGTGTACTTGAAACCTACACAACTTGGTTAACATGTTCTGGTTTGGGCACTGTTTAGGCAAGTTGTATTTATGTTAAAAGCTTGTAATGTTCCTTGTCCATCTTTCCTTTAACTGACTTGGTTAGAGGTTATAAGAGCTGACAAGACAAGAAACTATCTTATTCTCTTTAATCAGGAATATCTTTTGCAAAATTAGAATTAAGAATCTTGTATATTTAATAGGCTTTGCTGGTAAAACTATATAGGCCTACTATTTTCTTTCTTTTATATATATATTTATTTGCAAGGGGGAGGAGAGAGCAAGAAGGAGATAATGAGAAAAAGAATAGGTATGCCAGGTCATCTTGCTGTTGCAAACGAATCTCAGATGCATGTGCCACTTTATGTATATGGCTTTACATGGGTGCTGAGAATACATATTTCTAAGTGTCATTTTTACATGAATTCTCTAAGTTTTAATGTGTAATATTTTTCAGTTCTATTTTTTTTCTACTTTTCAATATGTTTTCTACATTGGGTGATAATTTTTTTAGATGTATTCTTAATTTCCAAGCGTGTTTATTTCAGTGTTTTTACTATTGTTCTAAACTAATTACAGTGTGGATTCAGATGGTAAGTCTGATGACTGTCTTAACAGTTGTTGAGATTTGCCTTATGGTCCAATATACATTGTTAGTGTTTGCAGATTCCCATGTCTTGAAAAAAAAAAAGCTTTTATTTATTTATTTATTTACTCTGTATGTGTGTGTGTGTGTTTGAGGTACGGTCTTTCTCTAGTCCAGACTGATCCAGAATTGACTATGCAGGCTGGCTGAAAACTGACAGTGATCCTCCTACCTCTGTCTCCTGAGTGCTGGGATTAAAGGCATGGACCACCATGCCCAGCAAAATGCAATGTGTTTTTTGTTTGTTTGTTTTTTTGAGGCAAGCCCAACAGAGAGACTTTTTTTGTGAGAGAAAGAGAATTGGTGCACCAGGGCCTTTAGCCACTGCAATGGAACTTCAGACATGTGCATCCCCTTGTGCTCATGTGTGACCTTGCGCTCTTATGTCACTGTGTGTCTGGCTTACTGTTATATTAAATTTTTAAATCAAATACTTCAGATATTCTGTATTCTTTCTGATTTCTTTCATCATTTACTAAAATGTGTGTTTCAAAATCTCCCACTGTTATGGTTCATTCATTTATTTCCTTGGCAATTTTGCTTTATACATTTTGAGGTTATATTATTAGTTGCATAGAAGTTTAAAGCTGTCTTATGTCTATAGTGAATCACAAGTATTTTTGTGTTTGTTTATTGACCCTCTTCCTAAAGATTTTTTTTTACCTTTTTGTCTTGTTTTATGCTAGAATGAGAATGTGCACTAAAAAAAGTTATATTCAAGTATGCTTTAAAATTATGTAAAAAATTTATCATATATCCTGTATAAATTGTAAAAAGACAACTGACAAACCCAGTTTTCAACAGTTTTCATAGATTCATAGTTTTGTTATTTTTCAATTATATCTTAAAGGAAAAAAATATAATAATTTAGATTCAGCAAAAATAAGTGATACATTCTTTGTACCAGTTAATAGAAATATGGTACTTATTCTGTGAAATATTTAAGTACTAACCATTATTGATATTTCTGAGTCCTGGAAACTGGTATATTGAAAGTTGTCTTTTCTCTCAAGAAGAAAGTTTATTAATGTATCTATATTTTTTTTTACTTTGAATAAGTAAACTTAAAATATTTGTCATCTGACAATGTCAGGAGAATGTATTGAGTTTCATGAGTTTTTCTGCTTTTGCTTCTTTTTTTAAAAGATGCATCGCCATTTGCTCCCTTGGGGTCTGGATCTGCGAAGAGCTTACACAGTGTACTAGCCATCCTCAGGTGAAAGAAGCCATCAATGTGATAGGTGTAACTCTGAAGGTATTCCCACTTCATGATGCTCATTTGACATTAAGATCTCTCTCAGGCACTTAGCCCATGTGAGTTGGAATTAGCCGTGTGTTTGGGGTGGGAGGCTATAAGAATGTGTGTGTGCAGATATGCACACTCTATGCAAGTGCCTTATGGAGGCCAGAAGAGAACTTTGGGTGCTCTCCTCTGGCACACATCTGCGAAGTCTCTCTCAATCCAAAGCTGCTGTAAGTAAGCCCCAGTGATCCTCCTGTCTCTGTTCCCCATGGCACTGGTGTTACAGTTGTTCATGACCCCACCCAGCCTTTTATTTTTTTTAACATGGGTGGTGGAGAATCAAACTCAGTTTCAGGCCCTTGTGTTTAAGTGGCAAGTGCCCTTCACTGCTGAACCATCTCCCCAGCCCCAAATTGGTCTGTTTTTGTTGCTCCCTACATCAACAGAGAGTAGATGATTAAAAGCCCTTTTCTGAGCACCATGCTGAACAACTGTGTGGCAGTCAATGGCTCCTTCTCCATTGGCAACTGTAGTCAGGCCATTTGTAGTCTGAATGTTCCTGGACCAAGCCTGGCGGTTAGATAGGTCTCTTCTAGCAGTAGGGCAGCTTTCTGTGGCAAGAAGGACATCAGCTCCCCTTGGTGAGGGTAACAAGAACATGAGATTTCAAGCCATGACCTCTTCATCCTCCTCTTCAGAATACCATAGGGGCCTGCAGCTTGTACCTTGGAGTCCTGGGTGTTTTTTTTTTTTTTTTTTTCTTGGTTTTTATGAGGTAGGGTCTTACTCTAGCTCAGGCTGACCTGGAACTCACTCTGTAGTCTCAGGGTGGCCTCGAACTCACAGCAATCCTCCTACCTCTGCCTCCTGAGTGCTGGGATTAAAGGCGTGCACCACCATGCCTGGCATCTGGGTGTTTTCTTGTCACCCAAACTTTGGGCATTTTTGGAACTTCTTTCTCATTTGCCTTGTTATTGAGAGAACTGTCATGCCTTGGGCACTCATGTGGGTCCAGAGCAATAGTGAACTTGATACTTTTCTGAAATTTTTATAATAGCTCTGCAAGTTATGCTGTAATCCCCATTCTACACTAGAGGAAATCAAGTCCTAGAGAAATTAGGTTACAAGTCCAAGGCCAGGCAGGTTATAAGTGATGGAACTAGAATTGAACACAGATCTATGTGACACTGAAGACATAATTAAGCTTTGAGTTACGCGGTTAGGCTGCTTCTGACAGCAGAGCTCGTATCCTATCCTGTCATGGCTCCTGCTTAGCCACAGTGGAAATCATTATCACTGCCATTGTCAAGCCTTCAGAAAGAGTGAATCTCTGTCAAGCTCTGTGCTGAGGACTTTGTGGAAGTTTCAGTGGTGATGGCAGTGTCCTCATTTTACAAATGAGTGAAGTGATGTACAGGAGAACTAAGGAGCTACTCAAGACTGTGCGACCATTTGGCTAAGTCAGAGTTGATGCTCTGAGACATCCATCTTGACACCAGTATCCAAGCCCTTCTTGCTTGACTTTCTTTGTTGCCTGTTTCATGCAGCTGTGACAGTAACAACACTAGCTGATGCTGAGGTAGCTGTCATTGGACCAGTGGCAGTCTCTGTGTCACCTGTGTGTGTTATTGTCTGCAGCTCAGGGAATAATCATCCACTGCTACTTCCCATCTTTGGCTTGGTATTGGGCCTGTGGTCTGGTCCCTGCCTCTTGTTCTCATAGGTATCCTCTCCCCACCTGCAGCACCTCCCCCTCCTTGCCCCTCCTCTGTAATACCTGCATTATAGCTTAGCAGCTGGGAAAATGCCTGGTGCTGAACTTGTGGTGATGAATGTAAACATTTGTCAAATCTAATGCCACGTGAGAGGGTTCTCTCTGGCCTGACCCTTGTCCTTGTACTTCTGAGAACCCTCTTATAAGGTAACTGGAATTGCTACCTGCACTTGGCAGGTGAGGAAAGGGCACTGACTGGTAGTCTGAGAAGGGAAACCTTGTCAGGTCAAATTCCAGATGCTCTGGCCACATGTCTGAGGTTTTGTATAACTGAGGTATGTATGATGCCCTCTGACTACAAGACATGGAGAAATACCCACATGTAATTATTAAATTGAAAAAGTTAGATATAAATTATTAATCAATATGGATCTCAGTTCATTTTTAAATTTATTTATTTGCACATGTGTGTACGCATGTGCTCCAGGGCCTCTTGACAATGCAAAAGAACACCAAGCACTTGCACCACATTTTGCATCCAGCTTATGTGGGTGGCTTAGGAATTTTGCACTGGCCTGGTAGACTTTGCAAGCAAGCACCTTTAACCACTGAGCATCTTCCCAGCTCTGTCAATTCATTTTTAAATGCCCTGCTTTCTCAATTCTAAGATTTTCAGGTTTTAATTTTTCTTAAATCTAGACATATATTTCCTATCTCTATCCCTTACGTGGGAAAACTGTTAATCACTTGATGACATGTTAGAAATACATGTTTTCTATATAGTATACAGAGATGGAATTTGATGATAGCAAAGGGAAAGGATAATGAACAGATATTCTTTGTATTTCTATGAAGTTTTAAAACTGCATACAATTTTCTATAATTATGAAGAAAACCATAATGAATCAGAAAAATCCAGGTACATATATTGAGCCCTTACCCTGTCAGGCACCATCCAGCATAGTACCAGACTGTCCGACTGAGTCCTCCCCACTCTGTATAGATACTGATGCTGTATCTATTTAAAAATAAAAGTGAGGGGCTAGGAAAATGGCTCAGCCATTAAAGGCATTTGCTTGCAAACCTGCCAAGTCACATTCAGTCCACCTCAACATCCATGTAAAAGCTGGATACCAAGTGGCATGCATGCCTGCCATCTGTAATCCCTGTATACCTTTAGTGATGGGAGCTGGAGCCAGGAGAATCTGTAAGCTCACAAGCAGCAGTGGCAAAACATTGACAGATTCTATCTCAAATGGGTGGATGAAGCAGAGAAACACCCCAAGGTTGAGTTCTGACCTTAACATGGGCATCATGGCATGTGTGGGCCTGTATACACACATCATACATACACTCACAACTAAACAAGAAACAAAGGAAAAAGTACAAGGGACTTCAGAACTGCTAAGAGGTCAGAGGGCCAGGATGCAGCCAGGGAGGTTGTCTTTGCATTACTGCTGTTGTCAGAGGTCTTGATCCCTGAGGACACATTGCTCTGTCATTCCCAAGTTGCTGTGCCAACTGGGTTATTTTACATAAGGACATAGCTAGACATCTAAGAAGTAAAGACTGAAGGGAAAGAGTTACCAAGGAGCAAGGGGAACAGAAATACTTTGAGGAGAGAGGACTTGGGAGGGTTTGAGGGCTTTGTCAGGAGGGAGAGAAAGGATAAAAGAAAAGGTTGCCCTTGCTCCTATGCAGCCCTGCCTGTGCTGCAGAGAGCCAGAGCTAGAAGGATGCTGGCACCACCTTGCTCATACCACCCCTTAAGAAACACCTTGCAAGCCGGGTGTGGTGGCAGACACCTATAATCCCAGCACTTGGGAGGCAGAGGTAGGAGGATCGCTGTGAGTTCAAAGCCACCATGAGACTCCATAGTGAATTCCAGGTCAGCCTGGGCTAGAGTGAGACCCTACCTCGAAAAATCAAAAAAAAAAAAAAAAAAAAAAAAAAAAAAAAAAAGAAAGAAAGAAAGAAAGAAAGAAACACCTTGCAATGGTGGCCTGGATATTCCTGTAGGTGTGGGAGGGGCATGGCTAGCCCTGGTTGGGGAGACTTTCCCCAGGGGAATTAATGCATTTCACCCACCCTGCACAGCACCAGGTGTTATCAGCACAGCCAGCTGCAACCCAAAGTTTCTACTCAGCCATTTCTTTGTATGTTATGGGGCAGCAGTTAGAATGGTGGTTTTCAGCCACTAACATGCTCAAACTTTCAGCATCCCACCTTCAAGGAAGTGCCATGGTCATAGAATGGCATGGGCTGAGGCTTAGGCCTGCTGTTTAGCCCAACCTCCCTCAGCTGCTGCCCTTGGCCTCACTTGCAACCTGCTGTCCTATGGCTGTCCTCTCAGGCATCTGTGACTTTTTGTGTCCTTCTACCCCAGACTGTTTCCAGTCACTGAGATATGCTGGTTGTAATTCCCAAAGACCCCATGTTCCATGTCACCTGCCCTAAGTCCACCCACCCATGTTTCATTGTGCCTGTTATTGGGAGTCTCTAGTCCTATTCTGTCTCTGCAGATCCTCCCCAGTTCTATTGCCAGAGGAGTCTGTCTGTACATAGGTCTGGCCTTCCCAGCCTATGGGCTATAGTATTTAGCAGGGCATGCAGGACGGATACCTACCTGCTCCATGACATTGCCAGTTCCTCGAAAGCAGGGATTGTACACACGTACCCTACTCATCTTGTGCTTTCAGTTCTTCACTTTTAATTCAGTGTTGACATGTTGTCAGTCTTCCATAGCTATGAGCTGGATGAGTGAGTGAATGAGCAAATGACTTGTTCTTCCTCACCTTATTTCATGCCTCACTTCATTCCTGTGTCAGTCCTACCTCCCAGCTGGCAGCCCTCTCTGCCCATGGTCTGTTCCTGCCTCGGTGCCTGTGCTTTCCCTTCCCTGAACACCTTCACACGCAGTGCTGCTGGCCTGGAAGGAAACTGTCTCTATTTGCATTGTTGCAGGCACAGCTCAACTGTCTGTCATTCCTTGTCTTCCCTCTCTGCCCAAACCCCTTTTGTCTTGTCTGCTACAGCTCTCATTTTTCCTCTGATCCTAGTTCCTGGAGCGGACAGCCTTGCTAATGGCCCCTCACTCTCCCAGTTCCTTGGTGTTTCATCTTCTTCTTAAACATACTGCACACACTCAGTGGAGGGCCATGTCCGGCACTGTTACAACAGGGTTACGGTTACAACAACCATTGCAGTTTGTAGGAGCATGCATGGCCGCCTCTGGGTGTACTGTAGAAGAATCAAAATGGGTAAAAAGCTAGAAGGGATGGCCTGCTACATTTTGTGCCTGGAGCTGAACAACGTACCAGTGCTCATCACATGCAGCCTTGGGTAGTAAAGCTTTAGATAAAGCCGGGAGCAAGTGCCAAGCTCTAGGGCAAAAACCAGCCAGGATGTTTGAGGAAAGAGACCAGTGAAAATCAGATCACCTGGGGTCTGGGTGGCTGGGAAAGGCTGGAAGGACCTGAGTACTCTTCAGTGCTTGGTTCTCCTGGTACTTGACACCTTCCTTACCTTCTGTCTTTATCACTGGAGTGCTAAACATGGACCTCGGACATGGTGTCTATGTGGTGCATCCGTGAATCATCTGCTTCAAGTGACAAAGTGAGCAGCACAGAGCCATTGGCAAACATTTGTACTGTAGATAATGAGCATCCAGGTCTGGCCAAGGCGAGAAGCATGGGCATTTTCATTCCATTCATGCTCTCCCAGCATGATCAACTAAGGCCTTGCAATCCTGTCCCTTTGACATCCCTGTCACAAGAGATGGAAACATCCAGAAGACTTGAGACATGCAGTAGTCTCAGAAAGCATATTCAAAGTCATGAATATATTATATGTAGCAGCCCATGAGTTATATCCTCAAAGTCTCCTAATTTCCCACAGTTCTAGTATGTTACATATAGAAAGTGTTTCATTTCATCAGGTAAGGAAGTCATTTATCACTACCAGTTCTTCCATGTGTATCTGCTTTACAATGCTGTCAGTGATGTCTTAATGAGAGAAGGGGTTACAGTGTTGTAAAAGGCTCAGCACACAGGGAACACGCAACAATGTACACTCTTTTCAATTCATTTTATTTATTTATTTACTTATTTTTATTTTAGAGAGAGAGAGAATTGGCATGCCAGGACCTCAGCCACTGCAGTCGAACTCCAAATGCTTGTGCCACATGGTGGGCACATGCGACCTTGTGCTTGCCTCACCTTTGTGCGTCTGGCTACCGTGGGATCTGGAGAGTCAAAAATGGGTCCTTAGGCTCCACAGGCAAGCGCCTTAACTGCTAAGCCATCTCTCCAGCCCTCGATTTCTATTTATCTGAGAAAAAGAGAGAATGAGTACCCCAGATCTCTTGCCACTGTATATGAACTCCAGATGCACATGGAACTTATGTGTCTGGAGAATTGAATTTGGACCAGAAGGCTTTGCAAGCAAGTGCCTTTAACTGCTGAGCCAACTCTCCAGCCCCATGTATTCCTTTTAATTTCCTCTGGTTGTCACAAATATTATTTATGTGAACTAAGTACAGAATTAGAAATTTTGTTTTAATTTCCAGACAATTAAAAAATGGCTGCTTTTTTTCTTTCTTTTTCTTTTTCTTTTTTTTTTTGACAGTGGAAGGAAATAATGGCTTTAAAATGTCACATACTTTAGCACTTTAGTGAAGGAACATACCTCATGCCCTTAAAGAAAAGAGAATGTGTTGGAGATCTCAAAACAATTTTTTCCTTGTATGATCGAAGCAGCAGACCTACTTAACTAGCCTGCTATTAGAGATCTCCGTGGTGCTCTTAGGAATATGCCATACTGAGGCTCATTATCAGTCTCTCAGGGATCCTAGGTGTAGCCAAGTTGACTTTAGGGAGAGGAAGTCCATTGTGGTGGTTTGACTCAGGTGTCCCCCATAAACTTAGGTGTTCTGAATGCTAGGTTTACAGCTGATGGAGATTTGGGAATTAACACCTCCTGGAGGCAGTGTATTGTTGGGGGCGGGCTTATGGGTGTTATAGCCAGTGTCCCCTTGCCAGTGTTTGGCACACTCTCTTTTTATTTACTTATTTATTTATTTATTTATTTTATTAGTTAGTTTTGTATTCAGCAAATACAGTCAGTTTGGTACCATTATTAGGCTCATCCGTGACCTACCCCCTCCCCTTGGCCCCTCCTTGTTGAGGTATACGGGTCATGCATTGTGGAGTTAGCCCACAGTTATGGGTAAGATAAATGTCTCTGCATATCATGACCCAACATGTGGCTCTGACATTCTTTCCGCCCCCTCTTCCGTAAAATTTCCCTGAGCCATGTTGGGTTCATTTTTGGTCTGCTTCAGTGATGAGGTGTTGGGGGCCTCTGAGGCTTTGGCTCTCTGATTTGGTAGGAATTGATTTTTCTCTGTGCTGATCTCCTTCCACCTTGTGCTGGTATCCGGTTCATCAGGAAAACAGCCCCCTTGCTTGTTTCGCCAATTTTTCTTAGTTTTAGCTGGGGTCCTTTTGAGGTATGATGGGGTGGCTCTCTCCTTAGGATCTACATCTATCTGAAAAAGAGAAGCAGGTTCTCCAACGGAGAGTAAGTTAGCATCAGGACAAATGAGATAACCCTTTTTTTTTATGGAGAATTTAATAGGTGTAGGCCCTCTTGTAGCCCACAATTGATGGTAGCTTGATATTGGAGAGTGGGCTTATGTTTGGATATGGTTCTGACTTGTTCCCCAGCTCCAGCTATGGGTCCCATACCAGTGAGGGGATCAGTTAGCCGAATTGAGAGCAGTTGGTTCCCCACCATGGCTGTGTGCCACCACTGCACTTGTGTGGGCATCACAACAAGTTATTTGCTGCTAAGTAGGTTAGACCATGCGTTACTTCGACAGATATTGGTCATTTTCCCCCAGTCGCCCACGTAGCACCTTCTGGCACTAGACGCGCTGACTGTCTGGGGACTGACTCTCTTCCAACTTCCAGCCATGCCATTCTAATTTGCATGTCAATCACATAAGGTGTCTTCAGCAGTAGGGTCTTACCACTAATGGCTACTTTTTTCTATGGAACATTATATACATTAATATAGGCAAGGCTAGACCAAAAGCAGTATTTGAGTGATGATATGATCATGTATAAATTCTATTAACTGTACATAATTTTCATCAACTTCATGCAAAACAAATTATTGTAATCTATGTAGAACTTGGAAGAAATGTCAGTTTTGTTCTTCCTTCAGAATAATGCACTTAAAGTTATATATTTACTGTGACATTTTGCTTCCTTTTATAGTTTTCTAACAAAATTGTGGCTCAGGTTGCTTGTGATGTTCTCCAATTGCTGGTTTCCTACTGGGAAAAGCTTCAGATGTTTGAAACTGCTCTACCGCGAAAAATGGCAGAAGTAAGTCCTTTATCTCCAACACTAAAACATATGCATTTGCTTTTTAATCATGTATTTGATACTTAATTAATTGTAGATCCTCAAATAATTGTTAGAGAAGGAACTATTAAACTGCCACGGGAGTCCCGTTTTCAGTTGAAGCTGGCTGGCTCTTCTCATCTGCCATTCTAGGCACTGTATAAAGAAGCCTGCAGTGTTCCAGGGTAGAGGCTGCTCCTTGGAAAGTTTGAAAGGCAGACAGGACCACAACAAAGAGACCTTTTATAGATTAGGCTTTATTCATTGAGAGCAATTTGGATGGTGCCAACAAGGAGTAAGGCAGCTGGTTATGATGCCCTCCTTATGCGATGGGGGTCTGCTGCTGTGTAAAGCAGGACTCTCCCAGACAAGCCCTGGACTCTGGTTTTTGCCATGGCATTGTTACCCAGCTGTAATGAGATCAGTGTTATAATAACTTGGAGGGAGTGGCAGTCAGGAGAGTGGGTGGAAGTAGCAGGAAGGATGGTCTCAACTGTAGCATGCTGGAGGTCAGTTATATCCAATGGAGTCTGGCTCAGACCCAGGCAAGGACCTTCACTAAAAGGTGCCCATGCTAAGGCACATTCATTCCTAACAGTCTGTATAGCTGCACTTTAAAAAATAAGCCCTGTTGTTTACACATCTAGTGGTAACTCTTTGAGGAAATTTGATTTGTCTCTATGAGCGATAACAGATAGAAAGAAAAAGTGATACTGATTCATTTCTCTAGCCTTAGAAAGATTTCACTGGTGACATGATATCCCTTTGTTCTCAGAAACACATCAAGAGTCACAAGTGATTTTTGACCTGAAGTGACCTAGAAAGTAACAGAGCTTTGAACCTAGAAATGTACAGTATAAAGTTGGATTTTGAAGTAACCATATAATGTATCTAAACAAGAATGCTTTTTTAGGGTGTGTTTTCTTTATTTTTTTAATTAATTTATTTTTTCTCAATTTTATTAACATTTTTCATGATTATAAAAAATATCCCAAGGTAATACCTTTCTCCCCCCACTTTCCCATTTGAAACTCCATTCTCCATCATATCCCCTCCCCATCTCAATCAGTCTCTCTTTTATTTTGATGTCTTGATCTTTTCCTCCTCTTATGATGGTCTTGTGTACGTAGTGTCAGGCACTATGAGGTCATGGATATCCAGGCCATTTTATATCTGGAGGGAGCACATTGTAAGGAGTGCTACCCTTCCTTTGGCTCTTACATTCTTTCCTCCACCTCTTACACATTAGACCCTGAGCCTTGGAAGGTGTGATCGAGATGTTACTCGCTACTCCAGTCACTTCTTTCCAGCACTGTGATACCTTCTGAGTCATACCAAGGTCACTGCCATCTAAAAAGAGAAGATTCTCTACCAAAAGTGAGAGTAGCATTAATATAATGGTGTGAATATTAAAAGAAGTGCTTACTGGGAAGTTTGATAAGTATAGTATATACATTTATCCAGACATCAGAAGATGTTACACCCCTAGGGCTCATGACTACCCCTGTTTCAAGTTTTCAGTATCAGGGATGTATTCCCTCCCATGAAGCGGGCCTCCAGTCCAATTGGAGGGCAGTTGGTTTCCACCATGATACACATGCCACTGTTGCACCTGTTGGCTCATTTGGCCTGGCTGGCCAATTATAAGGCTTGCAGTGTCTACTGTTGAGTATCTTCACCGGTAGTATCTCTTTCTCCCATTGAACTGCATGTAGAATGGCTTCTTCCAGCTTTCTGTCAGCTGGTCTACATGGAGGAGGTTATCAGCTCAGCTCCAGCAGGATTTCTCAGTGGCGTTGCAGCCCAAATATGTAGAATCTTCAGCAGTAGGGTCTTACCATCTATTCTTGGTGGGAAACTAAGGGCCTCGGCAATGGCCTATAATGTTTTGGGGGCATCAGGGACCTCCCAGGCCAACAACTCACTGGAAGGTATCCCATTCCTGGCACTGAAAATTTTCTAGTAACGATCTATGGCTCCTGAGTGTTCCATTGTATAAAACTGGAGGATTCCATATGATTTATTTATATCCTCGTAGATTTTGATTAGCCCTCCCTCCACCTTTCCTTTACTCAGTCTCTTCCCCTGACCTCACTTTGGGCCTTTTCACCCCCGTTAATCTATTCTTCTACATACATATATACAATACCAACCTATTAAGTACCCTACTCCCTTCCTTTTTCTTCCCTTTATATCTCTTTTTTTTTTAGCTTTCTGGCCTCTGCTACTGAGTTTTTTCCTTCTCACACAGAAGCCCAATCATCTGTAGCTAGGATCCACATATGAAAGAGAACATGTGGTGCTTGGCTTTCTGGGCCTGGGCTACCTCGCTTAGTATAATCCTTTCCAGATCCATCCATTTTCCTGAAAATTTCATAACTTCATTTTTCTTTACCGCTGACTAGCACTCCATTGTATAAATGTGCCATATCTTCATTATCCATTCATCAGTTGAGGGACATCTAGGCTGGTTCCATTTCCCAGCTATTATGAATTGAGCGGCAATAAACATGGTTGAGCACGTACTTCTAAGGAAATGAGATGAGTCCTTAGGATATATGCCTAGGAGTGCTATGGCTGGGTCATATGGTAGATTGATCTTTAGCTGTTTTAGGAACCTCCACACTGATTTCCACAATGACTGGACCAGATTGCATTCCCATCAACAGTGTACAAGGATTCCTCTTTTTCCACATCCCCGCCAGCATTTATGATCATTTGATTTCATGATGGTAGCCAATCTGACAAGAGTTAGATGGAATCTCCATGTAGTTTTAATCTGCATTTCCCTGATGACTAGGGATGTAGAACATTTTTTTAGATGCTTATATGCTATCCATATTTCTTCTTTTGAGAACTCTCTATTTAGCTCCATAGCCCATTTTTTAATTGGCTTGTTTGATTTCTTATCATTTAACTTTTTGAGTTCTTGGTATATCCTAGATATTAATCCTCTATCAGATATATAGCTGGCAAAGATTTTTTCACATTCTGTAGGTTGCCTCTTTGCTTTATTCATAGTGTCCTTTGCAGTAAAAAGTCTTTGTAATTTCATGAGGTCCCAGTGGTTAATCTGTGGTTTTATTGCCTGAGCAATTGGGGTTATATTCAGAAAGTCTTTGTCAAGACCAGTATGTTGAAGGGTTTCCCCTACTTTTTCCTCTAGCAGTTTCAGAGTTTCAGGTATGATGTTAAGGTCTTTAATCCATTTGGACTTAATTCTTGTGCATGGAGAGAGAGAAGAATCTATTTTTATCCTTCTACAGATACATATCCAGTTTTTCCAGCACCATTTGCTGAAGTGGCTGTGTTTTTTCCAATGAGTATTTTTGGCATTTTATTGAATATCAGGTGGCTGTAGCAACTTGGACTTGCATCTGGGTCCTCTATTCTGTTCCATTGATCTACATGTCTGCTTTTGTGCCAGTACCATGCTATTTTTGTTACTATGGCTCTGTAGTATAGGTTAAAATCAGGTATGGTGGTACCACTAGCCTTATTTTTGTTGCTCAGTATTATTTTAGATATTCGAGGTTTTTTGTGATTCCAAATGAATTTTTGGATTGTTTTTTCTATTTCCTTGAAGAATGCCATTGGAATTTTGATAGGGATTGCATTAAATGTGTAGATTGCTTTTGGTAAGATTGCCATTTTCACAATATTGATTCTTCTGATCCAGGAACAAGGGATGTTTTTCCATTTTCTATTGTCTTTTGCAATTTCTTGCTTGAGTGTTTTATAGTTTTCATTGCAGACATCCTTTTCTTCCTTGGTTAGATTTATTCCAAGGTACTTCATTTTCTTTGATGCAATTGTGAATGGGAGTGATTCTCTGATTTCATCCTCTGTGTGTTTGTTGTTAGCATATAGGAAAGCTACTGATTTCTGTGTATTTATTTTGTATCCTGCTACATGGCTGTAGGTGTTTATCAGCTCTAATAGTTTTCTGGTAGAGTCTTTAGGGTCCTTTGTATATAGAATCATGTCATCTGCAAATAATGATAACTTGATCTCTTCCTTTCCAATTTGTATCCCTTTTATGTGTCTCTCTTGCCTTATTGCTATGTCTAAGACTTCCAGTACTATATTAAATAAAAGCGGGGACAGTGGACACCCTTGTCTTTTTCCCGATTTTAGTGGAAAAGCTTCCAGTTTTTACCCATTTTGTAATATGTTGGCTGTAGGCTTGTCATAAGCCTTTATTATATTGAGATATGTTCCTTCTATTCCCAGTAACTGTAGGACTTTTATCATGAAGGGATGTTGGATTTTGTCAAACGCTTTCTCTGTGTCTAATTAGATGCTCATGTGACTTTTGTCCTTAAGTCCATTTATATAATGTATAACGTTTATCGATTTGCGTATGTTGAACCATCCCTGCATCTCTGGGATAAAGCCTACTTGGTCAGGGTGAATGATCTTTCTGATATATCCTTGTATTCTGTTTACCAATATTTTTTTGAGAATTTTTGCATCTGTGTTCATGAGGGAGATTGGTCGGTAATTTTCTTTTTTTGTTCTATCTTTGCCTGGTTTTGGTATCAGGGTGATGCTGGCTTCATGGAAGGAGTTTGGTAGGATTCCTTCTTCTTCTATTTTATGGAAAAGCTTAAGAAGCAATGGTGTTAGCTCTCCTTGAAGGTCTGGTAAAATTCAGCAGTGAATCCATCTGGACCTGGGCTATTTTTAGCTGGGAGATTTTTGATAACTGCTTGGATCTCCATGTTTGTTATAGGTCTGTTTAAGTGATTGATCTCATCTTGATTTAATTTAGATAGGTCATATAAATCAAGGAAATCATCTACTTCTTTCAGATTTTCATATTTTGTCGAGTATATGCTTTTATAGTATGTCCTTATGATTTTTTGAATTTCTATTGTGTCTGTTGTGATGTTACCTTTTTCATCTCTAATTTTATTAATTTGTGTCTCTTCTCTCTTTCTTTTGGTCAGATTTGCTAAGGGTTTATCAATCTTTTTTATCCTTTCAAAGAACCAACTCTTTGTTTCATTGATTCTTTGGGCTTTTTTTTTTTGGTTTCTATTTCATTAATTTCTGCCCTAATCTTTATTATTTCTTCCCGTCTACTGATTTTTGGTTCGCCTAGTTCTTCTTTTTCCAAGGCTTTACGGGGAAGCATTAGGTCGTTTACTTGCCACCTTTCTAATTTCTTGATATAGGCACGTAAAGCCATAAATTTACCTCTAAGGACTGTCTTCATTGTGTCCCAGAGATTTTGGTATGTTGTGTTCTCATTATCGTTTGACTCTATAAATTTTTTGATTTCCTTCTTGATTTCTTCATTGACCCATTCATCATTTAGTAGTGTGTTGTTTAATTTCCATGATTTTGTGTATGCTCTATAGCCTTTCTTGCTATTGATTTGTAGTTTGATTCCATTGTGGTCAGATAGAATGCAAGGAATTATTTCAATTTTCCTGTATTTGTTAAGATTTGCTTTGTGTCCTAATCTATGGTCTATTTTAGAGAATGTCCCATGTGCTGCTGAAAAGAATGTATATTCTGCAGCATTTGGATGAAATGTCCTGTATATATCTGTTAGGTCCATTTGTTCTATGACCTCATTTAGTCCAGATGCCTCTGTTTATTTTTTCCCGGGATGACCTGTCAATTGGTGAGAGTGGGGTATTGAAGTCACCCACTACCACTGTGTTTGGTGTTATCTGTGACCTTAGTTCTAATAGCGTTTGTTTGATGAATTTGGGAGCCCCCATGTTAGGTGCATGTATGTTTAGGATTATAACGTTCTCCTGTTGGAGGGTGCCTTTAATCAATATAAAGTGGCCTTCCTTATCTTTCTTAGCAAATGTTGGACTGAAGTCTACCTTGTCAGATATTAGGATAGCAACCCCTGCTTTTTTCTAGGTCCATTTGCTTGAAACACCGTTTTCCAACCTTTCACCTAAGATATTGTCCATCCTTTGTAGAAAGGTAGGTTTCTTGGAGACAACAAATTGAAGGGTCCTGCTTTTTAACCAAGTCTGCAAACTTATGTCTTTTGGTTGGGACATTGAGGCCATTGATATTAAGAGATATTATTGAAAGTTGTGTATTCATCTTTGCCATTTTTTTGTAGTTCTTCTGGTTTTACCCTTGCTGTCTTGTGTTAACTAGTATTTGAGTATTGTTTGTTTTTTCCCAGTTCCCTATATGTGTGCTTTTCTTTTTCTTCAGCATGGAGGATTCTTTCAAGTATTCTCTGTAGAGCTGGTTTTGTCTTCAAATACTCCTTGAGCTTGCTTTTGTCGTGGAATGTCCTTATTTCTCTGTCTATTTGAATAGATAGCTTTGTGGGATCAAGTAACCTTGGTTGACAGTTGTTATCTTTCAGAATTTGGAATACATCACTCCACGCCCTTCTGGCTTTTAAAGTTTGTGTTGAGTAACTGCTATAATCCTAATAGGCTTGCTTTTATAGGTAACTTGATTTTTCTGTCTGACTGCTTTCAATATTTTTTCTTTGGTTTGTGTGTTTGGTGGTTTGAGTATAATATGGCGAGGAGAGGTTCTTTCCAGGTTTTGTCTGGCTGGTGTTCTAAAGCATTCCTGTATCTGCATTGGCACCTCTTTTCCAATTTGAGGGAAGTTTTCTTCTATGATTTTGTTGAAGATGCCTACTATGCCTTTGGAGTGAAATTCTTCTCCTTCTACTATGCCCTGAATTCTTATGTTTGGTCTTTTCATAGTGTCCCGAATATCTTGAAATTTACACTCATACTTTTCTATTAGTTTGTCTTTCTCTTTGTTGGACTGTATTAGATCTTCCACCTGGTCTTCTAGCTTAGATATTCTGTCCTCTCCTTCATCCATTCTACTGGTGAGATTTTCTATAGAGTTTTTTATTTCATTAACTGTGTTCTTTATTGCTAGTAATTGTAACTGGTTTTTCTTTATTATTTCTATTTCCTCATGTATGTCTAGTATTGACCTCTTTATTTCATTAAATTGGTGTCCTGTGTCTTCGTTGTTTCCTTTGATTTCGTCTTTGAGTTCTTTGAACATATTTATAATCATTCTTTTGAAATCTTTCTTAGGCATTTCCTCTAACTCGTTCTAACTGGAGGTCATTTGTGATGCATTAATACTTTTTGTTGGATTTATATTTTCTTGATTGTTCATGTTTCTTGTGTTATAATGTATATATTTTTGCATCCTGGAATATTTATTGATTAGATTTTCTAGTTAGCTGTGTATTATGAAATGTATCAACCAATCTGATGTTATGTATCTTCAGAGTAGGAGCTTAAGACACAAGGTGTGGCTCTCAAAACTCTCAGAGTATCTACAAAAGTGACCCTAGGTGTTGGGTTTGCCTGCTATGAGAGTATTCAAGTAGGGTGAGTGGAACCAAATACAGATAGTGTCTAAAGTTTAACTAAACAATGTACACTTTCAATGAAAAACAGCATCAAATATTTATCCAAGAGTAGGTATTATGACAACCAGATCCTCTGTCTGTCCCTTAGGCTATGTGGTTTCTCACCCACTCCCTTAATCCTGACAACAAGGATGTTAAGATTTCTGGTCTGTAGAGGGTTCCAAGTCAGCTTATGACCAGGTGAAACCCTTCCCTAGTGTATAACAGAAGAGGAAACAAAGCCACTATAAATCAAGAAGCAACAAATAACAAGCCAAAAATATAGTTTATTTAAGAATGGCAAATCTGACCATCCATGAGATTTAACATATAATTTATCCTGATATGGAAGGTGCAATTAGCACTTCTGGTTCAGGCGTATATACTAGATTTATTAGGCGGGTACTGACCTGGTGTAATCCCAGTTACCTTTTGGGATGATTTTGGTCTCTGTTCCTGCTTGAATCCCGCTGTCGGTTCAAGTAGGCATGGCTGGGTCCCTGGACTGCTGCTCTGTTCGCGGGAGCTGACCACTGGCGATGGGGGAGGGGAGGCTGCCGATGCTGCTTTGTTTCTCTCACTGTTACACGTGTTCTTCTACCTTGTGATCTGCTCCTCCGTTGTTCACTGCCGTTCTCCCTTCACGTTTCTTGAGTTTGCGGAGAGCTCCAGTGTGAGTGGAAAATCCCCTCACCTGGCTTTTCCTGCGGCTCAGGTCGAGCCTGGAGGCTGGCTGGTGCACCACCGCTGCGGTCCTATGGACCTGCCAGAGCCGCTTCTGCTGGCCTGTGTGTGCTCTGGATGCTCTGGATCTCTCCTACTTCTCCGCTGCCATTTCTATTTCCTCTACACCTCACTTTTTAGTAAAAGTGTGTATTTTGCTGGTTTTTTTTTTTTTTTTTTGGCTTTTCCTCCCCTAGGCTGCTTTTGCGTGGTACCTACACTGCCATCTTAACCAGAAGTCAAGAACGTTTTTGAGAATAAAAAGGATGTTATTACATCAGAACAATAGGTGGACAAATTATTTGGGGTAATTTATAGGAGATTAAATGGAAATTTTTTTAAATTATGAATTATTAAGGAAAAATCACAAATTGTGGGAATTATTTAAGGGAAAGTATGGTCTAGAAAAAGGCTGGAGCAGAGTCACAAGCACATGAAAATAGAAAACACACTCATGTGGAAGGCACAACATAGTTCATGAGGTTCATTTAGGAGAAATGGAGGTCTAAGAATGGCCTGGAGCAGAGCCACAAGCATGTGGAACATAATAGAATCTGTGTGGAGAGATTTAGAAGAAACACGTACTTGTGTGGAAGGTACAGCACCCATCTTGAGCCTCCCCAAGGAATAAAGTTAAGAGTAAGTGGTCGTAATGATTTAAGAATGGGAAAGAAAGTACTAAAGCAGCGACCAGGAAACCCAGATGAGAAATGGGTGGTAAAGACAGTTATACCCATGGTTACCCCAACTTTTAGAGAAATCACACAAATAGTAGGGCCAGAGTTTAGTGAAAATTCCCACATGATAGATTTAGAATATAAAGGAAATACACATGTAGCAGACTCAGAGATCAGAGGAAACTCTTACATGTAAGTAGAGTGAGAAGTTACTCCAAAGCATAAAGCAGAGGCAAGCAGAAAATTACCTGGGACAAGAAACAATGCTAGGCTGGGTAGGGGAAAGGCAGACTTGTGTGCCCCTGCAGAGATCCTAGGGAAGAGATCTAAATGGGAACTTTTTCCTCATTTTTTTTGGAAGTAGTTTTAATATCACTGTGGAAATAAAGGGACTGATAATGGAAACTGTCTACAGAGAGAGAAATATTCCTAGTCTTGGGGGCCCAGTTCCCCCACCAGTAAAGTGGAGTGGAAATAAAGCATGGCCCATTACTTACTGATAATTTTCAAGATCATATACAACTGGCCTGCAACTTTTTATCACTTGGTTTAGTTGGAGGCTATCTTGGGACTTTTAACATAAGACTTCCAAACAAGTATTATTGTCTATTTGATTGGGATTTATCTTTTATACAGATCCTTGTGGCCACAATTGCTTTTCTTTTGCCAAGTGCAGAGTACTCCTCAGTGGAAACAGATAAAAAGGTAAGTGACCCATTAACTAACTTTTCCCCAGAGTTTATTTCTTTTTATTTTATTTTGATTGTTTTGTTTTTTGTTTTTTCGAGGTAGGGTCTCGCTCTTGCTCAGGCTGACCTGGAATTCACTATGAAGTGTCAGGGTAGCCTCCAACTCATGGCAATCCTCCTACCTCTGCCTCCTGAGTGCTGGGATTAAAGGCATGTGCCACCACACCCAGCTGTTTTGATTTTTTTGAGGTAGGGTCTCACTGTGCCCCAGGCTACCCTGGAACTCATTCTGTAGTCCTAGGCTGGCCTTGAACTCTCAGCTATCCTCCTATCTCTGCCCCCTGAATGCTAGATATGATTAAAGACATGTGCCTATCCCCAGAGTTTATTTATTTCTTTAAATTTCTTTGTTTATTTTTATTTATTTATTTGAGAGTGACAGACAGAGAGAATGAGAGAGGGAGGGAGAGAGAGAGAGAGAGAGAATCGACGTGCCAGGGCTTCCAGCCACTGCAAATGAACTCCAGATGCGTGCGCCCACTTGTGCATCTGGCTAACATGGGTCCTGGGGAATCGAGCCTGGAACCAGGGTCCTTAGGCTTCACAGGCAAGCGCTTAACTGCTAAGCCATCTCTCCAGCCCCCAGGGTTTATTTTTAACTGTAAGACAGAATAGCACATACTACAAATGATGATACGATTGTAATATCCTTATGCCTTGGACTTAACATACTCCTCTGAAGACATTTTTGTTTTCTTGCCTACCTAACATTTGTGCATCCATTTGAATAATTAGTATTCACACAGAAAATTCTGTTTATCTTTCTGTGTAGCTTAAAAGGTTCAGTGTAAGCTTCTGGGCATGTTTCTTCTTTCAGTTTATTGTGTCCTTGCTCCTCTGCCTCTTGGACTGGTGCATGGCGCTGCCTGTGAGTGCCCTCCTCCACCCCGTGTCCACAGTGGTCCTGGAAGAACAGCACCCACCCCAGGCCCCTTTGTTGGATTATATCTATAGGGTAAGTGTCAACCTGTGCCTGGGGCCAGATTGTGTGGACTTATGTCAAAAACCATCAAAATGTATCTTGTGCATTTACTTTCTTTTTTTTTTTAAGAAAATTTTTTTCTCAATTTTTATTAACATTTTCCATGATTATAAAAAATATCCCATGGTAGTACCCTCCTGTCCCCCCCCCACTTTTCCCTTTGAAATTCCATTCTCCATCAAAGAAAATTTTAATTTAAACAAATATACATATTTTTTTTTTAGTCTGACAGACACAGTTTTATTTGTTTATTTATTTATTTATTTATTTCCTCTTCTCTTTTCTTTTTGAGACAGAAAATTCAGTATGTTGTCCATGCTGGTCTTGAATTCATAATCCTTCTGCCTCAACTTCTTGAGTGCTGGGATTCCTGCATGTACCTGGCACAATTTGTCTTCTTCTTTTTTTTTTTTTTTTTCTTTATTAGTTAGTTTTGTATTCAGCAAATACAGTCAGTTTGGTACCATTATGAGGCTCATCCGTGACCTACCCCCTCCCCTTGGCCCCTCCTTGTTGAGGTATACGGGTCATGCATTGTGGAGTTAGCCCACAGTTATGGGTAAGCTAAATGTCTCTGCATATCATGACCCAACATGTGGCTCTGACATTCTTTCCACCCCCTCTTCCGCAAAATTTCCCTGAGCCATGTTGGGTTCATTTTTGGTCTGCTTCAGTGATGAGGTGTTGGGGGCCTCTGAGGCTCTGGCTCTCTGATTTGGTAGGAGTTGATTTTTCTCTGTGCTGATCTCCTTCCCCCTTGTGCTGGTATCCGGTTCATCAGGAAAACAGCCCCCTTGCTTGTTTCGCCAATTTTTCTTAGGTTCAGCCGGGGCCCTTTTGAGGTATGATGGGGTGGCTCTCTCCTTAGGATCTACATCTCTCTGAAAAAGAGAAGCAGATTCTCCAACGGAGAGTAAGTTAGCACCAAGACAAATGAGATAACCCTTACTTTTTTTTTAATAGAGAATTTAATAGGTGTAGGCCCTCTTGTAGCCCACAATTGATGGTAGCTTGATATTGGAGAGTGGGCTTATGTTTGGATCTGGTTCTGACTTGTTTCCCAGCTCCAGCTATGGGTCCCATACCAGTGAGGGGATCAGTTAGCCAAATTGAGAGCATTTGGTTCCCCACCATGGCTGTGTGCCATTACTGCACTTGTGTGGGCATCACAACAAGTTATTTGCTGCTAAGTAGGTTAGACCATGCATTGCTTCGACAGATATTGGTCATTTTCCCCCAGTCACCCATGTAGCACCTTCCAGCACTAGACATGCTGACTGTCTGGGGACTGACTCTCATTTTTACCTATGTCCTTGGGAAAGGACTTACAGTAGGTTAAACATTTAGAAAGAAGAGCAGACACAGCTGTAAAGAAGCCATGGCTGCCAAGTTGCAGATGCATTTTACATGGCTTGACTTGAAACAACTGCCATCTCTTCAGAATCCCCCTCTCTCCATGCTGGTTATGTTATACTAGTTAGTATTGACAGCATCAGGTTCACAAAATCTGTTTACCAAAAAGAAAAAAGCATAAAGCCTCCAGTAATCTCTGCTTTAAAATCCTCTAGAGCCAGGGGTGGTGGAGTGTGTTTCTAATCCTAGCACTTGGGAAAATGAGGGCAGGAGGGTTGCCTCAAGTTCAAGGCCAGCCTGGGCTACTGAACAAGTTTAAGGGCAGCCTGGGTTACAAAGTGAGATTCTGTCTCAAAAAAAAAAAAAAAAAAACTTCAAGAAACAAGTTTAGGAATCTAACCATGTGAAAAATGAGAATAATTTTAAAATCTGTATTATATCTACTTTTATTAAATTGTACTTTAAAATTGGGAGTCAAGAGTTCTAATAATTTAAACTCAGAAAGTGTCCTGAAGTTTGCCTGTGGTCACTGTACCACAGCCTCCCTTCATATCCTGGGCTCTTTCCTTTCACCTGTATTGCCTTTGGAGAATGGGGAACTATTAAAGTGCATACAACCACATTAAATGGAAAAATGGATACTTCTTTTCTTTTTGCCTTGCACATATATTGTCCCAGATGTGAAAGGAGTAATAAAACTTGCCAATAGCAAGAAGATATTTGAGAATGGGAAGAACTACATATTTTGAAGCAGGAGTCTTAACTTGTAAGCATTTAAGAGAGTTGGACAAGCTTTGTCAGAGGACTGGAAGTGGTAGCGTGCAGGGTGCCACTCCTGTCTTGTTTTCCACAGGTTCTGCACTGCTGTGTGTGTGGCTCAAGCACATACACGCAGCAGAGTCACCACACTCTGACCTTGGCTGATTTGTCGTCCGCGGATTACGATCCTTTCCTGCCCTTGGCAAACGTGAGGTGCTCTGAGCCAGTCCAGTGCCATTCCTCAACAGAACTGGGGAACCTGCTGACTGTTGAAGAGGGTGAGTGTCACTCCACACGGAGAAACGTTGTGGGTGAGAGAAGGAAAGATTGTAGTCTTTGTCCATGCTCTTCTTTCTTTTGTCCCCTACTATTTTCTTCTTTCTTCCATCTTATTCAAGCAGTTTTGTGTTATTGAGAACCAATGTGTCTCAGACCCATAGAACTTTGCAAAAAAAAGCAACAAAAAAAGCTCATTTTCTTTTTTTAAAAAAAATTATTTATTTGAGCCAGGTATGGTGGTGTACACCTTTAATCCCAGCACTTGGGAGGCAGAGGTAGGAGGATCACTGTGAGTTCAAGGCTACCCAGACACTACGTACTGACTTCCAGGTCAGCCTGAACTAGAGTAAAACCCAACCTCAGGGGGAAAACAAACAAACATTTATTTATTTATTTATTTATTTATTTATTTATTTATTTGAGAGGGAGAGTGAATATGGCTGGACGAGAGCCTTTCACCACTGCAAACAAACTCTAGATGCATGTGCTAGTTTGTTTGTCTGGTTTACCTGAATACTGAGGAATTGAGCATAGACCTGCAGGCTTTGCAAGCAAGTCTGTTTTAAAATTATTTATCTATGTATATATGTGTTGTATGTATGTATGTGTGTAAGTGTGTGTTTGTACATATGTGTGTACATGTGTGTACCAGGGTGTCTTGATACTACAGTAAAATACCTGCCTAGCTTTATGTGGGTGGCTGGGGAATTGAACCCAGGCTGGCAGACTTTGAAAGCAAACACATTTAACTGCTGAGCCATCTCCCTAAAAGGCTCATTTTCTATCCTCGTGAGGGTGTCCCTTAGGGCAGGACTCACACTAAAATTAGCAAGATGAGCAGGCTTTGAAAGGAGCGCATAGCATGTTCCAGACTGGAAGATCTTTTTTTCTTTAAGGAACTTTTTAATTTTAATTTTAATTTATTTATTTGAGAGAAAGAGAGAGAGAATGGGCATGCCAGGTCCTATAGGCGCTGCAAATGAACTCCAGATGCCACCTTGTGCAGCTAGCTTACGTGGGTACTGGGGAATCGAACCTGGGTCCTTTGGCTTTGCAGGCAAGTGCCTTAACCACTAAGCCATCTTTCCAGCCCCAGACTGGAAGATCTTTAAAAAGAGAGATGGGAATTTACTTGCCACCATATGAGTGGTCTGCTTGTAGTAGAGACCAGTTTAGAATCTGTGAGAAATGTCAGGAATTAGGGGCTGCTATATTTGTTCCACACTCACCCCTTTTACTGGAATGATAAGTGTGTTAACTCACATGGAATGTGAGTTAAAATGTGTGCTGATCATTTCTACATATGACTAAATTTTATAAAACTAAATGTGTACAAATAAGTGCATGTAAAACTGGTGCACACTGAATTACCAGTGAATTATATCAGTGTGAGTTTTCTGATCGATACTGCGCTGAGGGTGCACAAACTGTTACCACTGAGATGAAGGGTATTTTAGATTTCTCTTGTATTTCACACAAACCTTCAAAATTTTAAATTCAAAGAAGTGTAGGTGTGGAGTGTCCCATCATCCATGGAAATTTCTTTTTTCAAATTAGGTAACATTCTTAGTGTAATGACAGTCCTTTCCCTCTTAAGTAATTGTCAAGTTCATTTTCATTAATGAAATAAGATATATATGAATACAAAGCCATTTCTATGCCTTAAATCACAATAAAGTGCTCAATAATGGCACAGTCCTATTCTTTTTTATTTATTTTTTATTATTGTTAGTTATGTGCACAGTGTGTATACAGCCATGTGGGTACCATCGTTAGCCTCCTCCCTGTCCTCCCTCCATCCATGGAGGAAAGTTTGTGAAGTTTGCAAGCTTAAAACCTAGACCCAAGAATGGAGCTTCAAGGGTAAAAATCATCTTTAATGGAAAGGAGTGAGAGACTGTCACTAGGGAAGCAAAGTCAGTCAAGTGGAGAAAGGCAAACGTCATCTCTAGAAGTCTCTGTAGGAGGTCAAGAGGACACAGCGGGTGGCAGTAAGGAAGTTTAGCAGTGCCAGGTGCTTCGAGAAGCCTGGGGGCCTTGGGGGACAGTTTAGTCAGTATACTGCTTGTCATGAAAGCATGAGGACCTCAGTTTGACCCTCAAAATGAGCAGTTAAAAATAAAAGCCAGGCATGGTGTTGCAGGTTTATAATCCCAGCACTGTGAAGACATTGACAGTACAGACAACTTGGCAAACTCAAGTCCAATGAGAGATCCTGTCTCAAAAGCAGTGTGGACAATATTTCTGGGGAATGACATCCAAGGTTGTCTATGGCCTCCACAAGTTATATTTACATACATGTATGTTCACCTGTACACACATACACACATGCATGTGTGATGTTCAGGGAAGGGGAGAACAAACAGAAAAGGAGCTGTTTTGTGAAGTGTTTGTACATGGGTTTTGCCAGAGCACTAGGGACAGAATAGTTCGTTTGGCTGATAACATGAGGCTATGTCCTATGTGATGACCCCTCAAGCCTGAAGCAGAGAGAGGAAGGCCACAGCCAGGTGAGAGTGCAGGGCACAGGCATGCACCGCAGGAACTGCTGTACCTGGAGTTCGGCTAGACTTTCATGACATTGAAACACAGCAATAGCTTGGAATCTGACTATCCAGATTGTGGCTCCATTTAAGAGATGAGCAAACTGAACTTTGGGGATTTCCTCACAGATATGTGAGTCAGAACTAATAATAAAGGTGGGATTTGAACCTAAAAAGTAGTGATCAGGTTCCTGAAGTTAATTACTTCTACACTCTGCCACCAAGGAGACCAAAGACTTATTCTGAGCGTGGCTTGTGATGAATAGCATATGGATATTTCAGGTTGTCTACTCTGTATTTACTTAAACTTTTAATTGTCTTCTTCCAAAATTCTTGTGTCTGTTAAAAACAGTGTTTTCTTGGCATTTTTTCACAATTCTAAGTGCAAACTGTATTTTTATTAAGTGATTAAAGTAACCCAATCTATTTCTGATATTTGTATCTTGCAATTATTGTCTTTCAAAAAGTTTACTTTGGGCTGGAGAGATGGTTTAGTGGTTTAAGGTACTTGCCTGCGAAGCCTAAGGGCCCAGGTTCAATTATCCAGGTCCCATGTAAGCCAGATAGTGCACATGGTGGTACATGCATCTGGAGTTCATTTGCAGTGGCTAGAGGCCCTGGCGTGCCCATTCTCATTCTCTCTCTTTTACTCTCTCTGTCTCTAATAAATAAATAAAAATAAATCTTAAAAAGAAACAGATTACTTTTTCTTGAAGTGATTGAAACTCATCCCATATAGCTGTCCCTAAAGTAAGTTCAGTCTCAGTATGGCTTGTCTCTTGAACATAGCAGAAGATTAATGTTAATGAAAAAGGAGCAGTTTTCAAAATGCACACAAGTTTGGCAGGGCTTTCCTTTCTGTGTACAGCACTTTCTGATGAGTATTCATTCTCTAGAGAGCCACAGGGGTGAATGCAGACCTTCCCAAATATATTTCTGTAGCACTTAACACAATGATGTAAATTTCTATGGAAAAGAAGTTTTGTTTTGTTTTGTTTTTTAATGCACTAACAAGCACATTGGCGCCAGGCATGGTGGCATACACCTTTAATCCCAACACTTGGGAGGCAGAGGTAGGAGGATCTCTGTGAGTTTAAGGCTAGCCTGGAACGACAGAGTGAGTTTCAAGTCAGCCTAGGCTTTAGAGTGAAACCCTTCCTTGAGTGGGGGGGGGGGGGGGGGAAGAAGCACATTGTCATGCATGGTCACTTTTTAAGTGGGCACATTGTGATAAGTATGAAGAGAATAAAGATAATTTATTTATTTATTATTTATTTGACAGAGAAGAGGGAAAGAGAGAGAATGGGCATGCCAGGGCCTCCAGCCACTGCAAATGAACTCCAGACACATGTGCCCCCTTGTGTATCTGGCTAATGTGGGTCCTGGGGAATCAAGCCTGGGTCCTTTGGCTTTGCAGGCAAACGCCACTGCTAAGCCATCCCTCCCTCCCAATAAAGGTAATTTTTATGTTAAGTATAATGTGTTTGGGCTGGGGAGGTGGCTCAGTGGTTAAGAATGCTTTCTGCAAGCATAAGGGCCTACAACTACCTAAGTCTACTCTGGCTTCCATGAACCTGTGAGGCCATCTGCGCACACACATGACACATCACACTTATGAAAGATGCTAAATAAATAAATAGATGTACTCTCACTCAACTTCACAATTCAACATTTTTATAAGTATTTCAAATATTTATGACATGGTATTATATTTTACCAAATATTTTAATGTATTAACATACTAATTACGTAAGCGACTTTCTTAAATTATTTACTACTTGGTATATATATTATTTTACACAAAGTTCCAAACATGAGACCTTGTTGAGCCATCACTAAGCATGTGTGCTCAAATTGCTCCCCAAGTGCTTAAAGAGCAGACCAGGGAGGGGCTTCCCAAAGTGAAAGTGGAAGGATAGCCTAACATTACTGCTTTTTATATTTCTGCTATGAATTCAGAAAAAGAGGGTACATGGAGTCTTTTTTCCTGTTTGAGAAAGCTATGAACTCGTTGTTTTTCACTGATTGAAATCCAGATCTTTGATTCTCAGGGACCCGTAGGTGGCGGATTTAGCTGAAGTGTGCCAAGAAAGAGCAATTATTATTTCACAAATGTTCTTTTTCCTGACATTTTGATACCAGAGCTAGTTTGGGTTTTATTAGGTTTATCATTGTGTCATGGTATATGGCTTGATCGGTGTCACTCCAGCTCATTTTCCCATTATAGAATTCAAACACATTCACAAAACAGACATTTATATTCACCTCAAATTGGAAGCACAACCTATGTGAATAAAAATAAAGCAAAGTTGATTTTCTAATTGCTATTTTCTGCCTTGGCCTTTATCAAATTGGGTCTTTATCATTAGAATTTTATGCCTGCCTCACTGTCATTACAACAGCATTTTTCATGCTATGAACTATGAACTCTCAGCTGGCTTCATGTTTGCCCTCTGAGGCATTAATATTGCCTATTTTGAGCATTAAATATGGTCATTGTATTTCTTAGTTGTGTAGAAATCATGCTTCTAGGGTTGGAAGAAAATGCTCAACTTCAAGGATAGATGTAAATGACCTACTTTGCTTCTAAAACATGAGTCTTATATGAAATTTCATTCTCCATCATTGAATATATAGTTTGTATGCATTAAAAATTGCTTAAAAATTCAAAAGAAAATCTCAGGATAATTTTGTTATAAAATTCAGAGATTTGATTGTTCCTAAGATTATTATGGATGTTTACTCTATTGATGTCATAAAATGATGTTACAAATAAATCAGTTTGATTATTATGTCTAAAAGGGAGGGTGTTTAACATGAAACAGGCATATATTTGCTATATATCTGCATATATATATACATATATATATAATAAAAACTGTAAGTATATGTATATATAAGCTGTAAATATATGACTTTTCATGTTCAGGTCCCCAGCACCCGCAAAAATGCCAAATATGGCAATATTCACCTGTATTCCCAGTACTCAGGAGACAGAGATTGGGGAGCCCCAGGGCAAGATGGATAACTAGACTAGCCAAATCAATAAGCTCTGGGTTCAATGAGAGACTTTGTCTCAATAAATAAGGTAAAGAATGATTATTGAAAACATCTGACATCAATCTGTGGCCTCTATATGCACACACACACACACACACACACGTATGTACACTACACATATGGAGAAAAGGGCAATTGTTTCTTAAAGCTTTAAGCTTAAACTTAAATCTATAAACCTTAGTTTCTTTAAATAGCTAGACTTTCTTGTTAAAATTTAAAAAGTTTAACTTTCATTTGTGCTTGGATTAATGCATCATGCTTCATAAATTTAGCAGATTGAAATATCCTTGACTTGATGGTTCATCAGTTAAAGGCACTTGCTTGCTAAGTCTGATGGCCTGGGTTTAATTCCTCAGTACCCATGTAAAGCCAGATGAACAAAGTGGCACACGAATCTGGAGTTTGTTTGCAGCACCAGGAGGCTTTTGCATACCCATGCTTATTCTCTCTCTCATATAAGTAATGAAAGAAAGAAAGAGAGAGAGAGAGAGAGAAAGGAAAGAAAGAAAGAAAGAGAGAAAGAAAGAAAGAAAGGAAGGAAGGAAGGAAGGAAGGAAGGAAGGAAGGAAGGAAGGAAGGAAGCAGGCAAGAAAGAAATTTCCCTAGCTACTTTCAAGCTAAAATAGTTTTTTTTTCTTTTTTTGGTTTTTCGAGGTAGGGTCTCACTCTAGCCCAGGCTGACCTAGAATTCACTATGGAGTCTCAGGGTGGCCTCGAACTCATGGCAGTCCTCCTACCTCTGCCTCCTGAGTACTGGGATTAAAGGCGTGCACCACCACTCCTGGCTAAAATAGTTTTTGCAGTCCATACTTACAGGTTTATCTGCCTCTCCCTTATATCTATCTCATTTTGTAAACCCCCCTTATATATACTATTATCAAAGTCTTTGTGCATATTTTAGGTAATAACATTTTGCAAATCAGTTGCTTTTAAGCATTTAATCATGAACCATAAATTTGTTTAAATTTCTCCAAATACCACCATAAATTACTAGTGTGACAGCTTATCTTACATATTTTAAGTGCCCTATCAAAAAACTATAATTGTCACAATTATTAAGTAAATAGGTTCCAGTCTTCTTACGCAGCCCTAGGCTTTATTAATGTCCTTATCAGATGTATCTTCACCCTGCAGAGGGATGAAGGGATGTATGATAACCTCCCTGCCCCACTGTCTGGCTACCAGCTGGCCCTCCAACTGGATTTTGTCTTCATTTGTACTCTATACACTTGAGTTCTGAAGCATAGGGACGCTTTTCTTTTGCTTATTCTTCTATCTGCAGACTTTTTAAAGTTCTTTACAGAGTGAATTCTTCATGTAATTTGATTTTTAGAAGTCTTAAAGTATGGCCATCAACTCAAAAACTATTAATGTAAAAAAAAGGTAAAAGTATTCTCACAGTGAGGAATCAAGCATTCAAAGAACTGACTGAATTCTCTCTCTCTCTCTCTCTCTCTCTCTCTCTGTCTCTCTCTCTCTCATTTGCTCTTGCTCTCTCTGTTCACAGAGAGGAAGAGAAGAAATGTGGAGTTGATACCCCTGACTGCACGGATGGTAATGGCACACCTGGTGAACCATCTGGGGCACTACCCACTCAGTGGGGGCCCTGCCATTTTGCACAGCCTGGTCAGTGAGAACCATGACAATGCCCATGTGGAAGGCACTGAGCTGTCCTCAGAGGTATTCAGGAGCCCCAACTTGCAGCTGTTTGTATTTAATGACAGCACTCTCATCTCCTACCTTCAGACGCCAGCAGAGGGAGCGGCCCTGTCGGATGTGAGGGTCATTGTGAGGGATATCTCAGGGAAGTACTCTTGGGATGGCAAAGTTTTATATGGACCTCTGCAAGGATGTTTGGCACCCAACAGAAGAAATCCCACATTTCTGATTTCAGGTGGCTCTCATCATCACACAGGTGGACCTCCAAAAGATTTTTCTCACATTGAGGAGGGAGATGATGTCCTTGACAAATTACTTGAAAACATTGGCCATACAAGCCCTGAATGCCTTTTACCTTCCCAGCTGAATCTAAATGAGCCGTCCCCACCCCCATGTGGCATGAACTGTGATCAAGAGAAGGAAATCATCGAGGTCATCTTGCGCCAGAGCGCACAGGAAGATGAGTATGTTCAGAGGTGTAATTCTAACTCTGCAATGAAGGTCACTAGCCAAGGGCAACCCTCACCAGTGGAACCACGAGGACCCTTTTATTTCTGCAGGTTGCTGCTTGATGACTTGGGGATGAATTCATGGGACAGAAGGTAACCATGTGTGCTAATGCTCCAGTTCTTTTATCATTGTTCTATGTGATTTTTTTAACCAATTTGAGGTTAGAGAACAAAGGAATTAGAAATAGAGATTTTTCTCAATTTTAATACTTAATAGTGTCTTTTTAGCTGCTGGGTTAAAACAAGAAATGAAATTAATTGTGAAGTGTTGGTGCCAGGCTTTTTTATTCTGTATGTTTTACTTTATTTCTTTCCTGTCCAATATTGTTTCTATATTCACACAAGATGCAAATAGAATCCAATCCTATCCACTGTCTAACCATAGAATTGGTGAGGGAGATGGACACAATGCTTTTCTGATATAGAACAGGAGGTGACTAGGAGTGATTCAGTCTAATGGGAAGTATAGATGGTAGAGGAGACCTCACAGAAGAGGGTGGGTATGAGCTGGATCTGATAGTGGAGTAGAGTTTTAAAGAGGTAGGGGACAGATTCACAGCGTAGCTAGCAGTGGAAACAGAAACATAGGCACATGCGCGCAAGGGACACACTTGTTGACCACAGAACCTTCCAGTGTCACAAGATAATAATGGGATACTATGGTACTGTTAGGCCTTTGCATGCCTTAAGGAAATAGACCTCATTTTCGTTAAGGTACCTATCACAGTATTTCAGAGAATGAGGTAGTACATGGATAGGTGATGTGTAAGTTTTTTAATCGGTTGATTAGAAAGTTTTTTTTTTCTTCCATCCTCTTTTCTTTGTAGGAAGAATTTTCACTTGCTGAAGAAAAATTCAAAATTATTGAGAGAACTTAAAAACCTGGACTCCCGTCAGTGGTATGTGAAAGTATACCAAAACACATTTTCCTGTCTGTTGTATTGAGTGAGTGGGGCTAGACACAGTTTCAGAAATGAGCACACCTAAGATATCTTGACAACCTATTATCTGGTGACATTTGCCTCTTTTTTAAAATGTTTTATTTATTTATTTGAGAGAGAGAAAGAAAAAGAAAATAAAAGGAGGAGATGGAGATAATGGGTGTGCCAGGATCTCTTGCCACTGCAAACAAACTCCAGATGCATGTGCCGCCTTGTACATCTGGCTTTAAGTGGGTACCGTGGAATCTAACCTGCAAGTGCCTTAACCACTAGCCATCTCTCCAGCCCACACTTTCCTATTCTTAACCTTTGGTGTTTAATTTTATTCGTTTTTATTTTTATTTTTATTTTTTTTATATATTTTATTTATTTGAGACAGAGAAAGGGTGGGGGGAGAATGGGCACACCAGGGCCTCCAGCCACTATAAATGAACTCCAGATGCATGCACCACCTTGTGCATCTGGCTTACATGGGTCTTGGAAAATCAAACCAGGATTCTTTGGCTTTGTGGGCAAACGCCTTAACCATTAAGCCATCTCTCCAAGCCCTGTGTGTTTATTTTTTGAGACAACATCTCAGTAAGATACCCAAGCCAGCCTTGAAGTCACTCTGTAATCCAAGCAATCTTTGTGTTTGTGATCTTCCTACCTCAGTCCCCCAAGGAGTTAGTATTATAGATCTGAGACACCAGACCTAGCATATTTTTGGTGGTTTTACCCTTAAGGAATAACTTCTTTTTGCTACACTAAGAGGTCAGTCTCTCCACAACCTATGCTACTTGTTGTTTTTGAGGTAGAGTCTCACTCTAGCCCAGGCTGATCTAGAACTCACTCTGTGGCCCTAGGCTGGCCTTGAACTCATAGCAGTCCTCCAACCATAGTGCTGGGCTATGTGCCACCATGCCTGGCTGAACTTATATTTTTGACTGCATACTTTTCTGTGGTCAGCTAGCAGAAACTCTTCAAAAGACTGCATTCTTTCTGTTGTCCCAATGAAGGTCAGGTGGCCCAATCTCAATGGTTGTAGTCTCTCATACAATTACAGCTGAACAGGCAGCAGTTTCGGCCCAAAGATTTTATTTTATTTTATTTTATTTTATTTTATTTTATTTTATGCCATATCCCTCTGCTCACACCAGTCTATTTTTATGCAATGAAGTCCTGCACAAGTTCTTAGGACATGGCCATAACAGCAAGCTTCTCACACAAACTGTTTCTTGCCCAGTCCAGGCAAAGCTTCTCTCTCACCCTCATACACCAAACCTCACAGTCCTTAGTTCTTACTGCATTCAGGTCTTTCATCTCTGACCAGAATAGTCCATCAAGCTGTACTTACAGCACTGCAAGCCATCTCTTAAGCCAAGATTTCAAATTCATCCACGTTCTTCTTGAAAATCAGCTTCAAAAGGCCAATGCCACAAGGTTAGGTTTCAAGCAGCAATGATACCACTCTCTATACCAGCTTTACTGTTGGAATCAGGTTCACAATGCTGACAGAAATCACCCTTCCAAGAGCAAATCATGGGGAAAATAAAGCGGGTTTATTTTGGATTACAGACTAGAGGGGAAACTCCATGATGGCAGGGGAAAAGGATGTCATGAGCAGAGGGTAGACATGACCTACTGGCCAACACCACGTGGGCAACAGCAACAGGAGAGTGAGCAAAACATTGGCAAGGGGACACTGGCTATAATGCCCATAAGCCTGCCCCCAACAATACTCTGCCTCCAGGAGGTGTTAATTCCCAAATCTGCATCAGCTGGGAACGTGGCGTTCAGAACACCTAAGTTTATGGGGGACACCTGAATCAAACCATCACAAGCATACAAAATAATGGGTCTCATTATGACATTTTCATACATACATGTTTTTATTCATACCTTTCCCCACAGTGCTTCCTCATCTCCTTTATCCTTTCTAGCTGGTCTCTCTCCCCTCCCCCACACCATTGCCCCTTCTGTTTTCGTCTCACATGTATTCCAGTACTCTTTTTTCCCTCCTTTACTTCTCCCTTAAGATCTCTTCCTTCCTTTATTAGTCTCCTTTCTGCTGTCATCACACACACACAAGATGCACATAACATGTAAATTTAAATGTTGAATTCATAGATGAAAAAAATCATGCAGTATTTGTCTGACTCTGGATTATTTTGCTTAACATACGATCTCTGCTTACATCCATTTTCTTATAAATGCAGTGATTTCATTTGATAAGAAACCTATGAAAATATGTGATTTCAAATTGGCATATAGCCACATGTTTTGTTTTTTGTTTTGTTTTGTTGTTTTTTCGAGGTAGGGTCTCACTGTGGCCCAGGCTGACTTGGATTGGAATTCACTATGTAATGTCAGAATGCCCTCGAACTCATGGCGATCTTCCTACCTCTACCTCCCAAGTGCTGGGATTAAAGATGTCTGCCACCATATCCAACCTCTTTTTTTATTTTTTTATTTTATTTATTTTTTTGGTTTTTCAAGGTAGGGTCTCACTCTAGTTCAGGCTGACCTGGAATTCACTATGTAGTCTCAGAGTAGCCTCGAATTCACTGCGATCCTCCTACCACTGTCTCCCGAGTGCTGGGATTAAAGGTGTGTGCCACCAAGCCTGACTTCTTTTTTGTTTTTTTTATTCTTTAAACAAACTCCAGATACATGCATCACTATGTGCATCTGGCTTACGTGGATCCTGGGAAATCGAACCTGGGTCCTCTGGCTTTGCAGGCAAGCACCTTAACTGCTAAACCATCTCTCCAGCCCCCAAAATCTGTTTTTAAAAAATTATACAATGTGGGGCTGGAGAGATGGCTTAGCAGTTAAGGTGCTTGCCTACAAAGCCAAAGGACTTCAGTTCAGTTCCCCAGGACCCATGTAATCCAGATGCACAGGTGGCACATGTGTCTGGAGTTCGTTTGCAGTGGCTGGATGCCCTGCCATGCCCATTCTCTCTCTCTTTCTCTCTCTCTCAAATTAATAAATAAAATAACAAGATTTTGGGTATTATCTGGCTTTTTTTTAAATTAAGGCTAGTATGGTAATTTGAATGTAATTCCCCCATCGATTTAGTTGTTTTATTAAAGCTTGTCTCCAGCCAACTGGCTGGAGGTGTCATTGGAGGCATATCCTGGGGTCCAGCCCTAATGTGTGTTTGGTTATGGATCTGATTTCCAGCCAAAAGGTATACAGAGAGGTCTGAGCTCTGCTGGGGTCCCTGCTGTTTGCTGGTGATTTCTGTTTGCTGGCTGGTGATGGTCTTTGTTTAGATGTATTGGAAGAAGCTTCTTCCACCACTGGTGGAACTCTTCCCTGGATCTGTGAGCGTGAAATAAACCCCTTCCTCCTCTAAATTGTGCTTGGTTTTGCATTTTTGTCCCAGCAATGTAGAACTGACTACAACAGCTATCATATAAAGTAATGGGTTTCATTATGGCATCTTCATACCTATGCATCATTATTCTTTATTCTCATTCATTCCATTCCTTTCCCCACTACCCTTCTCTGTTCCCCCTCCAATGGGTCCCTTTCTTCCTCCAATTAGTCCTCCTTTCTGCTTTCTTATTACAAATAATGCAGGAATTTGGAGTTCGGGAGGAGTCCCCTAAGTTCATGAACCCCAATTTTGGGTCCTGTCCTATTTTTAACAAAGAATTGACCAAAAAATTGACTCAAGGTGGATAAATTATGGATTATTAAGTTCATTTATTGAGTAATCACAAATTTGAGGGTTTGCTTAAGGGAAATTGGGATCTAGGAAGAAGGCTAGAACAGCATCATAAGCATGTGGAAACTAGGAAACATGCACTCATGTGGAAAACACAGCATAATCTGTGACATTCGTTTAAGAGAAATTGAGGATTTTAGGGAAAGACTGGAGTAGAGCCACAAGCACGTGGAAGATTGAACCTAGGAGCTTGTATAGGGAGATTTAAAAGAAATACAGCATCCGCCCTGAGCCTCCCCATGGAAGAAAGTTAAGAGGGCAAATGGTGGTGGCTTAAGGAAGAACAGCAAAGGGAAACTATAAAAGCAGAGACCAAGAAGTTTAGATGAGAAATGAGTAGTAAAGAGAGTTATACCCTGGATGTCCCCAGTTTAGAGAAAGTACACAGGTAACAGGCCCAGGGTTAGAGAGAGCACCCATGTGGTAGATGTAGAGTGCAAGGGAAATACGCATGTGCTAGATTCAGAGACCAGAGGAAAATCATACATGTAATTAAAAAGAGAAATTACCCAAAAGTTTTATACTCTTTATTCTTTATGAATAGGCAAGCAGAAAAACTACTCAGATCAACAAAGACTGGTGGGGGGAGAAGCCAGGCTCACATGTATCTAAGCAGAGATCACAAAGCAGAGCAAGGGAATGCAGAGAAAGAAAAAAAGGCTGAAAAACAGCCTTTATAGTCAATTGAAAATGTATTCTTTCATCAAAATTCAGGTACATAAAGGGGCAGACCCAATTGGTTTGTAGATTTGAAGGGCAAACCCCAGGGCCAGACCGCATGCGTAGTGATGGTCACCCATCTAGGAAGCTTACCAGGTGGTGAGCAGCAGAGGGCAGCGCAGCTGCTGTGGATGCATCTCAGTCAGAAACGGGGTTTCAGTACTCAGTGAATACAGTCAATTTGGTACCATTGTTAGGCTCATCCATGTCCTACCACTTCCCCCTGGCCCCTCCTTGTTGAGGTATGTGGGTCATGCATTGTGGAGTTAGCCCACAGTTATGGGTAGGATAAATGTCTCTGCATATCATGACCTAACATGTGGCTCTGACATTCTTTCCGCCCCCTCTTCTGCAAAATTTCCCTGAGCCATGTTGGGTTCATTTTTGGTCTGCTTCAGTGATGAGGTGTTGGGGTCCTCTGGGTCTCTGTATATCTTATTTGGTAGGAGTTGATTTTTCTCTCTGTTGATCTTCACCCTTGTGCTGGTACCCGATTCACCAAGAAAGCAGCACCCTTGCTTGTTTTGCCAATTGTTCTTAGTTTCTGCTGGGGCCCTTTTGAGGTATGATGGGGTGGTTCTTTCTTTAGGATATGAGTCTATCTGAAAAAGAGAAGCAGATTCTCCAACGGAGAGTAAAGCTAGCACCAGACAAATGGGATAACCCTTATTTTTTTTTAATAGAGAATTTAATAGGTATAGGCCCTCTTGTAGCCCACGATTGGTGGTAGCTTGATAATGGAGAGCGGGCTCATGTTTGGATATGGTTCTGACTTGTTTCCCAGCTCCAGCTATGGGTCCCATCCCACTGAGGGGATCAGTTAGGCAAATCAAAACCAGTTGGTTTCCCACCATGGCTGTGCACCACTATTGCACTTGTGTGAGTGTCACGACAGGTTATTTGCTGCTACGTAGGTTAGACCATGAGTTGCTTGGACAGATATTGGTCATTTTCCCCCAGTCGCCCATGTAGTACCTTCTGGCACTAGACACACTGACTGTCTGGGGACTGACTCTCTTCCAGCTTCCAGCCATGTCATTCCATTTTACGTGTCAACTGCAAAAGGTGTCTTCAGCAGTAGGGTCTTACCACTAAGCTTTGGTGGGTCATCAAGTATGTCTTGTATGTCTCTCTGATCAAAAGCTCATTGTGGATGATAGCCACATGCTGGTACTGGGAGTTACAGGTCAGGGCCCACTAAGAAAAGGAAGAAAAAGATAACTAATATAAAAGAGTTAGAAGAGACAGAGAGAGGGAGAGAGAGCAGCTGTAGAAGATTAAGGTCATTCTTCATCATACCCTCTCCAGTGTCTTGTGGCTCAGGTGTTCCCTCTAAGGGCCTGGTGAAGGTTCAACAATTTGGTCTGCCTTTTAGGATGTAGAATTTTATGGTACCATTGCCATTTGGGTCAAGATTTGTGTCTCCCACCCCCTCCCTTTCCCTCCCCTCCCTCCCCACCCATCCTATTGTTCTAGTCCATGAGATGCTTGCTGGGTATGTAAGGCATCTTGGGTAGATTCAGGTTAGGTGCTGTAGATAACTGAGACTATGTGGCGATTTTCTTTCTGTGTTTGGGTAAGTTCACTGAAAATGATCTGTTCCAGGTTCAACCATTTTTCCTCAAATTTCATTGTAACCACTTTGGAAAGCAATATGGAGACTCCTGAAAAAGCTGACTATAGAGATACCAACAGACCCAGTTATTCCCTTATTGGGCATCTACCCTAAAACCTTTAAACCACAGTCCAGAGAGATTTGCTCAACCATGTTTATAGTGGCTCAAAATTCATAATAGCTAAGAGCTGGAATAACCCAGATGTCCATCACTAGAAGAATGGATAACTAAGATGTGGTATATCTACACAATGAAATCCTCTTCAGTTTTTTGAGAAACCTCCGTACTGATTTCCATACTGGCTGCACAAGTTTGCATCCCTACCAACAGTGAATAAGGATTTCTCTTCTCTTTCCCCATATTCTTGCCAGTATTTGTTGTCGTTTGATTTCTTCGTAACAGCCATTCTGACTGGAGTAACATGGACTCTCAATTGAGTCTTTTTTTGAAGCAAGCCCAACAGATAGACCTTTTTCTTTTCTTAAAATGAGAGAGAGAGAATTGGTACACCAGGGCCTCCAGCCACTGTAATTGAACTCCAGACACATGCACCACCTTGTGCACTTGTGCATCTGCCTTACATAGGACTTCGAGAGTCACACATGGGTCCCTAGGCTTCACAGGCAAGCGCATTAACCGCTAAGCCATCTCTCCAGCCTTCAAATGAGTTTTAATTTGCATTTCCCTGATGACTAAGGATGTAGAACAGTGTTTAAGTATTTATTGGCCATTGTATTTCTTCTTCTTTTGAAAGCTGTCTGTTGAGTTTATTAGCCCATTTATTGATTGGATGATTTGGGCTCTTTTGCTGTTTAATTTTTCCAGTTCTTCCTATGTCCTGATATTTACCCCCTGTGTGCTATACAGTTGGCAAAGGTTTTTTTTCCCCATTCTGTCATCGTCTGTTCACTCTGGTGACTCTTTCCTTTGCTGTGCAGAATCTTTTTTTAATTTCATATAGTTTCATTTGTCAGTGCTTCAGTTTATGTCCTGTGCTATTAGAGTCCTGTTCAGAAAAATCTTTTTCTACACATATATCTTGAAGTGTTTTACCTGTGTTTTCTTCTAGTAGTCTTAAAGTTTCAGGATATTACTCTTATGTCCTTGATACATTTTGAACTGATTTTTGTACAGAGTGAAAGATCCAGATGCCTTTTTCCTCTACATGCAGAAATTGTTTTCTCAGCACCATTTGTTAAAGAAACTGTCTTTTCTCCCACATACATTTTTGACAATTTTATCAAGAATTAAGTGACTGTAACTGTGTGGGCATGTTTCTGGGTCCTCTCTTCTTTTTCATTGGTCTGTGTGTCTATTTTTTGTCCTTGTACCATTTTTTCCCAAGCAAGTATTTTCACTATCACCTGTACTCAGGTGGGTTTCCCACTACTTTGTTGTTTAAAGTTCTCATCAAAACATACTTGAATTTTACTTTGGAGGAAACTGGTGACTTCTTTTGCTCTTATTTGCATATGAAGATACATCTGTGGTTCTTCATTGGTATTTTGAATTTTTGAACTAAATACATATATAAAAAGTAAACTCCAGTTGGAATATAAAAAAATACTTGGAAGAATGATTAATTAAAAAATAACCTTTTGGGCTAGAGAGATGGCTAAGTGGTTAAGGCATCTGCCTGCAAAACCTAACAAACCAAGTTCAGTTCCCCAGTACCTACATAAAGCCAGATGCACAGAGTGGTTTGTGTGTCTACAATTCATTTGCAGTGGATAGAGAGGCCCTGATGTGCCCATTTTGTGTCTCCCTGCTGGGGGTGGTGGGCCATGCCTTTAAGCCCAGCACTCTAGAGACAAAGGTAGGAGGATGTCTATGAGATTGATGTCAGCCTGAGACTGCATAGTGAATTCCAGGTCGACCCTACCTCAAAAAAACAAAATTAGCCCGGCGTGGTGGCGCATGCCTTTAATCCCAGCACTTGGGAGGCAGAGGTAGGAGGATTGCAGTGAGTTCGAGACCACCGTGAGACTACATAGTGAATTCCATGTCAGCCTGAACTAGAGTGAGACCCTACCTCGATAAACCAAAAATAAATAAATAAAAAATTGATATATGCATATGTATGTATACATACAAACCACACACATCCTTTTATCTTGTCCGTAAACTCCCAGCAGATAAAATTGTATTAAGCTTATTTGCAGATGCATCATTTCATCAGAAGCATGTAGAGTTAAGATGTTCTCACTTATATGGATCATTGTTTGGGAATCTCTTCTCTTAATCACTTTCCAGCCTTACCATTTGTCCTCCTCGTCACTTATAACTTCACAGAGCCACACACATGTTGAGGCACAATCTCTTTCATATATGTTTTGAGTATTGCGAAAGTGCCAGAGTGGCTATTGCAAACCTTATTCCCTCTACACAAGGTGATATGAAGGCCTTTTCACCTGGTGGCTTTTCTGCTCTGGAACATATCATCTTAGTATCAATAAAGTAGAATAAAAGAAAAGTACAAGCTGAAACAGTCCACGTATTCATTCATAGACGTCCCTGGAAAAGGGGACCATCCTCTGGACAGAAGCTTATACCTCCCATTGCTATTTTAAATGTTTTCATTTCTTGATTCATCAAGCAAAACTGAAGTAAAAGATTTCAATTTAAAGAATTTTTAAAAACTCATTAGGGATAAAAAAAAAAAAACCGACACTGCTGTTCTTCATATCACTTCATCCATTTCAGTTTCCCTCCTGTTGTGGTTCTGTTTCTCCAGAGGAACCAAGACTGCAGCATTCTCTGTGAGCATTCTGGGAGGGATTTCCTCTGAAGGACTCTGGGAGTTACTTCCTGCTCCCTCTTGTCCTTCAGTAGTAAACAAGCAGTCATTTGGGCTCAAACCAAGCTTTTCAAGCATATGCTAAATTATTCCCTGTTTCTCAGTGTTAAGTGAATATACTGGTATCTTGTAATTGTAGCCAATTTGTTGAGTGTTAATGTACTTTAGTTGCATGAGGTGCAATTGAATTGGCTCCCTGGGGTGCTGTTGCAGTAAAATATGGCAGTTGGGTAGCTGATTGGTAATCCTCTGCCCCTTGATTAACCTTCACTGAAACTCCCCAACTTCTGGATTTAGTGTCTTCTTGACCTCTAAATGTATGTGAGTTTATTTTATGGGAAAGTTTATTTTTAACATTGTCTTTCAAAAAAAATGGAGCTAAGTCTCAAACTCTTCAGGTATAAGAAATCTAGACTGGTTCAAGATTAGTCAGGTAAGAAGTAAGAATATACCTTGTCCCTCAACTCTCAGAATATTTCTGCTTATTCCTGATGGTAATTTATCACTGTCCTTCTTAACATGTTTTCAGAGATAGTAGTCTTGAAGTTATGGTCTTTATGCTACTGTGTGTGATGATGGTCCATTCAGATCACATGGGGCTCCCTTTAAATGTGAATGCTTTCCTGCAGCCACATAGTGAGGGGGGTGCTCACATTTTCCTTTGTCTGGTTCCTTAAGTTGAACACCACCAGAAAACTGAGCTGTCGTGATCTATTCCTAACAAGAAAGAAAAGCCGCCGCCTAACAACGGAGGGAAGTTGTTGGTTTTATGCGTGTATGTTCCTGAATTTCTGGCTCCTTCAAGTACTGGTATACAGCTTATGGGTAGCAGTGCTGTGGGTGTTGTAATTACCATTTCAAAAGCCTGTCTGTAATAAGGCCAGACACAGCGTCTACATCCTTGCAGGCCCTGCAGTGCTAATATTTTGGAGGATGTGAAATCTGATGACTGTTTACAACTAAAGGTCACCTTTCCTCACACCCACATCAGTCAACCCTTCTTCAATGGAGCTTAGCTGCTCTTGGTGCTACTACACTGAGTTAATGAGGACTCAAGCACGCATGAGCAGCTAGGATGGGAAACCCTACACTTTACGGTGAATATATAGACATATTTCTGATAGACCTGTTTTTTTTTAATGTATGCCAAGTCTGTAGAGCAGAGAAAAGTTAAATGCCGAGGAGTTTTAAATATGTACTGAGAGATACAGAAAGAAATTGAATAACTAGGCATTTGTTCTCTTTTTGTTGAGATAACCTTTTAAGTACAAAATTAAGATATCCGTTGTCATCATCCATGCTACCAAATTATTACAGCTTCTAGGGTAAGCTAGTCAAATTCTAGCTTGTCATGTCCCCTGCCTGTTACTCGGAGCAGTAAATGGAGTGGCAATTTTAGTACTCTCTAAGGAACTGCACACTCTCACAAGGATCCATCATCAAAAAAATCCTCCCTTCTACCAGCACCTGTTCCCATCTAGAGAGACACTGTGGAAGATGTGCTTCTGCCTTGCCTGCTAGTGCCAAGGATGCTCTGCCTTCCTGGTGGCAGCTGGGTACAGTGTATTAAAGGCCATAAGAATGGGCAAGGACTGCAAGTGCTATGTCTTTTCTTTTTTCATCCAATCTTTTTATTTGATCTTTTTTTGTTTGATTGTTTGATTTTTTTTTTTTTTCAAGGTAGAGTCTTATCTAGCACAGGTGACCTGGAATTCACTATATAGTCCCAGGCTGGTCTCAAACTCATACCGATGTTCCTACCTCTCCCTCCTGAGTACTGGGATTAAAGGTGTGTGCCACTATGTCCAGCTTTGTTTGAATTTAGCAGTAGAGACAAATACTATAGCCACATAGGTTCCAGCCTCTCTACCCCAAATATTGGCTCCTTATTGAGATTTTATTTATTTATAGGTTTATTGTGATAAATACATAAAACATGAAATTAACCAGTTTAGCCTTCTTAAATGTACAGTTAAGTGGCATTAAGTACAGTCTGTGTGTTATAGGGAACTGAGCATGTAGAATAAAAATGTAAAACAAAAGCTGAATCATGTAGGCAGAATAGAAACAGATCTCTGAGAATTGCTAAGTGGACAAGACACTGCAGCTCCTGGTTCTTAGATGTGTTAATAGAGAGAATCTCAGACACAGGAGAATTTCCTTTTGTTTTGCCTGGAATGGAATGGAAATACCCAGCACTTAACCTGCACCAATGAACTAAACATAGGTACTTGATAATCTTTAACCCTTCATCCCACACTCATTGGTAGTAGGGATTGATCTGTACTTTTAAAAAGATGATTATGTAATGCCATTTTGCAATTGGATTGGGGATTTTTTTTCCTTAACACTGATTCAAACTAATTTTAGAAAGCAGTGCACATAAACCTTAAGAAAAAAGTTGTCTCAGTAAATATTGGAGTCACAACAAGCCTTCAAAAAAAGAGATTTGTAAACCGGGCGTGGTGGTGCACGCCTTTAATCCCAGAACTCGGGAGGCAGAGGTAGGAGGATTGCCGTGAGCTCGAGGCCACCCTGAGACTCCATAGTGAATTCCAGGTCAGCCTGGGCTAGAGTGAGACCCTACCTCGAAAAAAAAGAGATTTGAAATAATTTTCCAAAATACCCCAGGCTGTTTTATTTCTGCTTTCTTTAATTTTTATGTTTTTATTATTATTATTATTTTATTATTAACAAGGTGTTTCATATGGCTACATCATGTGTTGGTACCCTCTCTTCCCTCGTCCCTGCCCCCATTTCATTGGAGACACTCCTCTGTAGGGTTGCAGGTATTCCCCATGGGGTTGTAGTTTATGTATTGTGGGAGCAGTAGTCAGTTTTTTTTTTGGGGGGGGGGATATTTCTGCTTTCTTTAAGTGAGTGTAATGTCCCAGTAAAATTACTTTTAATTGTAAAAATATTTTTGTAACTTAGAAAATTTTGTAATTATGAAAGTTACTTATTTATATCTATCAAAATACTTTGTGGTTTAGTATAGTTATAGTATAGTTTGTGGTTTGAGAACACAACTTTTAATGAGAATATAAGTGTGTGTTGGTCTCAGAAAGTCATTGTTATAGATCAAAAATGTGACTCAGGTATATGAATGGACAGGGTTTTTGGAGAGATTTAATAAATAACAATATAGTGGCAGATTCTTCATATACTTCATATGTTCTTTTTCTTTCTTAAAACCCTTAACTTTAAAAAACTTTTTATTGACAATTTTTATACATGTACATAAAATATTTTGATCATAATCCTCTCCTATTGCCTAATTTTGTCCCCTATCCAACTTCTACCAAACCCCTTCTTTCCAAATGGTCCCTCTTGTATTTTCATGTCTTTTTTTTTTGTGCCCTCCTTTATCATCCATGATGACATGTTGATAGGCCCAATATTATGTAAGTTTTGTGCAGATAATGAGAGTTGCTATGAGGTCTTGAATACAGTAACCATTTCTTGTCAGGAAAACTGTATTCCAAAGCACTCCTCCCATCCTCTGACTCTTACATTCTTTCCATTGCCTCTTTTGCAGTGTTTCCTGAGCCTTGGAGGATATTATAGAGATTTCTCCTTCAGTGCTCATCACTAAGCTATTGCTCACTTCTGAACACTTGGATGAATTTTGAGTGCTCCCAGTAGTCACTGCCATCTTTAAAAGGAAGCTCCTCTCACCAAAAGTGAGATCAACACTAATCTATGAGATGTCCTTTTGATACTGGGTTTAGTTTTTAAACACAATCATTTAGAGGGCAATTTGATGGACATACCATATCCATTCAGCCAAACAATAGTCATAGCTTCCTCCCAGGACCTATTACCTTCCCAGCTATAGGCATTTTACTAGGTTTTCAATACCAGACATGAATTCCCTCCCATAGAGTGGGCCACAAATCCAACCAAGGTATAGTTGATTACTTCCATACCAGACAGAGAATTGCTGGGGCTTGCCTACTAAAACTGGCAGCTCCAGATTGAGGGAGAGACTCTATATCAAAGAAATACGTGAATGAGCAATAGGGAAGAGCACCTGACATTCTCCTCTGGCTTCTGCATGCATGTGTGTGGGGTGTACTGATCTTCATGCCTAGGTGCACATGCCACTCAAACATCACATTACATATCATATTACACATGCTTTACACACATGCAAAAAGATGTGTTCACACTTAAAAGTAGCTAGAATAGTGAATTTGTATTATACATAATTTTCCCACATAAAAGGAGTATTCAGAAATACTTTAACTATAAAACTTAGCTACAAGTCAGAATTTCTCATATTTCACTTTTAGGCTAAAATCATCCTGAGATGGTAATTGCAATGTTATTTGCTTATATATTCAAATTACAAGTAGTTGTCTTTATTCTTTTTCCTTTCTATATTTTCTAATTTCATGTCTGTTTATTACATGAAAACTATAGAGGGAATGAATAGGAGAGAACTGTCCTCCTCCCGTTATTTATATATGTGACTTTTTTGCTGAGTTTTAATTGCTCTTGTTTAAGTAGAAAAGTAAGCCATGGCAGGAGGAAGTACTAGAGAATTTGTTAAAATATGGAGTACAGTTCTACTAATTTGGAAATCTAATCAAATTATGATGTTGAGGTATTAAACAATTAGACAATAGATTTCTGTATTGCTGAAGCATTTGGTTTTTCCTATGAGATTTTGAGAATATAATATAAAAAAGAGAAGGGTAGAACTGCTATCAAAGTAGTAATTTTTATGAATAAAAACTGGTAGAATAAAACTCATAGCTAACAGGATGTGTATTGAGTGATTTCTTGATTAAAACTTTTTATTTTAGTAAGAGACATCTTTTCATCTCTAAACTATCACATAGTTTCTTGATAGGGGTCCAGTTATTTGGCACTTTACTCCACAGTATAATTTCTAAAAGCTGGTTATTAAAATATTCACATATACCAATATATAATTGGTCAGTTTAACAGAGATTTAGCTGAGCCTGTACTATGCACCAAATACTACATGAGCTATATATAAAAGATAGAAAAGTAGGGCTCTTTCTTCAAAGTGTCTGTATCATGTTTAGTTAATGCATGTGGCAGTAAACTGCCTCAAATCCATCATGAGACAACAAGTAAGGGTTTCATATGTTTGAAAGAACTTTCCCAAGACAACTGTCCAACCTACCAAGTACCATCAGGATAGTTTTCTGCTTGGAAGTTGTTTCCTTTTCTCGTATAATCTTGGCATATCAAATAGTTCTAACCAAGAAACTACCTAATATTCTTAGTCTCAAAGTATTGTATGTAGAATGCAAGTAGATATCTTCTAAATGTTTTAGAAGTAAATGCTGTTTACCAGAAAAATAAATAACTTACCAAATAGTGTGCTCTAACATGCTATAAGGTTTGGGGGTGTGGTCTCCTGCTTGTTTAACTTTTCTGTGCCTCCTTTCTATCACTTCTGCAAAACTGGTGATGAAGACCTCACTCCTCATTAGAGGAGTTACAAAGAGTGAACAAAGTCATTTATCAAGCCACCTTAGAGCAATGTACTTGACTCCTAGAACTATCCAATAAAGATGAGCTTAATAGTAGAATTCATGCTGGTGATAACCATAAAACAAAACTTGACATATATATGAATTCTAACTCCTTTAACTTCAAAACTTTATGTAGCCGTGAAACACACAAGATCGCAGTGTTTTATATTGCTGAAGGTCAAGAAGACAAGTGTTCAATCCTGTCTAATGAAAGAGGAAGCCAAGCATATGAAGACTTTGTTGCTGGTCTTGGATGGGAGGTAATTCATTTCATTCAATAGGTGTTTATAGATAATAATATTTAAAGTTGCTGGGATTAAAGTGTGTGCCACCACATCTGGCTCATGCTATAACAATGAACTGTGACTCATAGACTTTTGATAGTAGCATAGACTAGAGCAATCTTTTTGAAAGGCACTTTAGTGATGGCTGGTAAATTGTTTAACATCTGTTCCTCTTGACCCAACATCTTACAGAAACACTCCTTTGAGTGTTCCTTCTGGTTTGAAAAGGCAGGAAACCCCACAGATCCATCCAGGGAGAAACTGTGTTTGTGTATATATACATACATAATGACCCCAGAGAATGAGAGCAGTGATGCCGGCAGTGTGGATATACTAGAGTAAAGCCATAAAATGCCATTATTAAGTGAAGAGGTAGAGGCATGATAACAGTATCTTTTCGAGAGAGAGATTATGTTCACACACACACATATATATATTTCACATATTTATAATGTATTTTTATGTTGTTAATCTCTTACGTGCCTAATTAATAAATTCAACTTTATAGGTCTGTATGTAGAGGAAAAACATAGTAGTATATATAGGGTGTGGTACTGTTTGTGGTTTCATGTAACCACCAAAGTTCTTGCAACATATTTTTCCCAGGTAAGGGAGAGACTACTATACAAACATGTACAGATATATACATGCATATATGCCCACATGGAGATGAAGAAATTAAGAAATATACACCTAAGTTTGGGGACGGGCTGGGAGATTTTTTTTTTCTTTTGGTGTTTTAGGATAATGTATGTTTGCATGTGTGCATGGTAGGGATCACAACCAGGTCCTTACTGTGTTGTTACATGATAGGTAAATACTTTCCACTGAACTATATCCCTAGCCCTTAAAATTTTGATGGTGGGCTTCTTAATTTAGCAGGATTACAGAGTAATTTTTTAAACATACTTTATTTAAGATTTTGTTCTCATGGGCTGGAGAGATGGCTTAGCAGTTAAGTGCTTGCCTGTGAAGCCTAAGGACCCTGGTTCAAGGCTCTATTCCCCAGGACCCACGTTAGCCAGATGCACAAGGGGGCTCATGTGTCTGGAGTTCGTTTGCAGTGGCTAGAAGCCCTGGCATGCCCATTCTCTCTCTCTCTCTCTTTCTCTCTCTCTCTATGTCTGCCTCTTTCTCTCTATCTCTATCACTCTCAAATAAATAAATAAAAATGAAGAAAATATTTTTTAAAATTTTTAAAAAAGATTTTAATCTTTTTTTTTTTTTTCGAGGTAGGGTCTCGCTGTAGCTCAGGCTGACCTGGAATTCACTGTGTAGTCTCAGGGTGGCCTCGAACTCATGGCGATCCTCCTACCTCTGCCTCCCAAGTGCTAGGATTAAAGGTGTGCGCCACCACGCCTGGCTAAGATTATAATCTTATCTAACTTGGCATTATATTTGCTTTTAATCAGAAAGAAAGTTGTTAAAGTGAAAATGACTAATTTTTAAAGCATCCACATTCCTACTTAATAATTAAGAATAGCTCATCTTTTACCTTGTCTCTTTTTCCCCCATGTGACCATTAGGTGGATCTCTCAACCCACTGTGGGTTCATGGGTGGACTTCAGCGCAATGGCAGCACGGGTCAGACAGCCCCTTACTATGCAACCTCGACAGTGGAAGTGATTTTCCATGTTTCCACTCGGATGCCATCAGATTCGGATGATTCACTCACCAAAAAGGTAGAGGCCTTTGGGGTGGCACTTAGCTGCCCCAGTACGCAGCTGAGGCACTCTGGGTCGGGAGTGACCAGGTCTTGATGGACACACACTGAAGCTTCTTTCCTCTGGATTCAACTTGTTCTTCTTCAGCCTGCAGCTATGGTGAATCTAAAACACCCAGTTTAGGGCCTGAAGAGATGGCTCAGTAGTTGAGGTCCTTTGCTTGCAAAGCCTGACGATCCAAGTTTAGTTCCCCAGTACCCATGTAAAGCCAGATATATAAAGTGGCACATATTTCTGGAATTCGTTTGCCGTGGCAGGAAGCCCTGGCATGCCCATTCTCTCTTTCTCTCTCTCCCTCCACCAAATAAATATTTTTAAAAAATATACCCAGTTCAGTTCTGAAATTAAGGACTAGAAAAAGAGTCGTAAATGTTACTACGTCTTCTCTCACATTAACTACCTGACAGAAAATAACATTTTTACCTCACAGATTGGCAAAGGCCACAATATGCAACAACCATTCGAATGGAAATACTAGTGAGGTTCTGGGAAAGTACCCTTTCCGAGGCTGGGGTGAATGGTTAACATCTACCAAAGTATAGGAGGATGTGCTGCCACCCCGCTGACCCAACTTAGCTGCCAGTCCCTTGTTCCAATTTACCTTGAGCCTTGAGGGCAGCATTACCTGGAATTTAAAGGGTTATCTCATTCTCCCAGGGAAACTCCCCCAAGGAAACATGGCCTTATACTTCACAGCATATAGGATGTTCATATCAGTGAACCCTGTGTTCAGATGAACAGCACCTTAATGGAATAGAAACTTAGTCTGGTAATGAAGCCATTCTTATAAGTTTCCAGGTGAGTGGAGAATCCCAGAACAACTGTAATTTGTGTTCACCCTGTGGGCTAGCATGTGATGAAGCCTACAGTTAGTCCCAACCCCACACCTGCTCTCCTCCTATATATAATACGTACTCGAGCACCTCAGGTGCTCACTAAAGCTGCTCGTTGGCAGTGTGGTCATGGGCCGACTTGGCTTAAGTGTGTGCCCAATTATTTTGCCAGCTTGTGCCTCAGTTTCTCATCTAGTAAATAAGATTAAAATGGAGCCTATGTCACAGTGTTGTTGAGTCAAATAAATGGGATAATTCCTGCAAAAGTGCTTAGCATGGTGCCTGGTAAGATCTGCTTGACCATCATCAGCTGTTGTCATTATCCAACTGGTCTAATTGATTCTTTTTCTCTTGCCCCATTAGCCAGATGATTGATATTAGCTCATGGACTTCTCTGTATCTGCTTCATTTCTTTGTGTATGGTTTTGACTTTTTACCACTGTGGCCACACATGTCTGGGCTATGTACATGCCGAGCCACAGTGCATGTGAAACCTCCTCAGAACTCAAATCACAGCCCAATCACCGACAGCTGTCATAGTGAGCATATATCTCATGTACTAAGCACAGTTTGCATGCAGGAACTCAGTAGCCTTTTACCTGCATATCCTGCATGCTATACTGGCTTCTGGGGTGTGCAAGCCTCATGCTGGTCCCCATGGGTATGGAGGAGCTGCCTGCATCTTGCGTTCTGGTGGCTACACTGCTCTTGGAGAGGAGGGCCCTGCCAGGTGGGAGTCTTCTGGCAAATCTAATGCAGCTTACCAAGTCCCCAGGCTTGGCTCACACATTAAAAAAATTTGGGATATCTTGTAAATTGTCATTGTTTTGCAAATGTGTCCCCATATTCTATGATTTTTCTTATAACTAAAAATTATTTTGTTAAAAGGGCAGGTGTGCATAGAAAGTATTTTTAAGTGTCTCTTAGATAAAAATTTTTGTTTTTAAGAAAACATAGTTTTCTTGACAAAATGCTACACCATAAATAATGTTCTGAGGCTTGGTCTGGATGGAAGATTCCCCACTGTAATAATCAAAATGCAGCTGATACCTTTTGCAGCTCTGAGATTTACATCATTAGTGATAAACTCTTTTTATCAGGATGTCTCACAGCTAGACTAAAAATCAGTCACAGTAACAGCAGCCCACAGTTCCTTGTCTTATCTAACTAAATTGTCCCTAACAGCTTAAAAATGAGCTGCAAAATTCTAAAGTGATTCATGCTCTCTTCTGCCCCTGTCATGGGGGCACTTTTTCAATTCTGCAATCTGGTTGCAACCCCATACTGAACTCTTGATCCTTCACTGCAGAAATTTGTTAGCTCCAGCTAGATTAGATTTTTCACAGCTAATCTAACTGCTGTAGGGGTTTGCAGAGTGGGGACAGAGCTGTGCTATTGGATTTGTCCAATTCATTTGACTCCAGGACTATAATTGCACTTATGTCTTACAAGGCTTTTATAGCCTCAGGCTGGCCAGCCGCATAAAAAACAAATTGGCAGTGATACAGTACGAGTGAAAAGGGATGAAAGGCCCACATTATCAGTCTCCAGGCAGCGCTGTTCTGGCAGGAAGTTTCTTGGTTAATTTACAAATAAAACTTAGATTTTAGGATAGGCACACTGTCAGTTGAACAATGGGGATGTCAGGCCTGACTGTTACTTAGTAAAAGTAGCAGCCGGGCCCACTGAGGAGCAGGAATTCTTCAATCAAACAGACGACTCCTTCTGGAGCCAGCTGGCAATGTAATGCAATTAGTCGGGAAAGGAGGTCAGCCCATTAGGTGTGGACCGTGACCAGTGTCACCAGTGGTGTGCAGCCTGGCAGCAGCAGGCAGAATGGGCAGGCAGAGGGGCTTTAGAACTCTATCAAGACAAGGAATGGCAGGACATGGGGTTGATTTCTGGAGGCTCAAGAGCCATTTATTCTGAGCATGATGAGCATCAAGGCCTTCTGAAGCTTTGTGTTAATGGAGCTAACATGAATGCAGTATGAGATTGGCCATTGTCTCCTAGAGACACACACCTCAGATCAACTTGACTTGTGGGCCCTGAATAAACTTGCTGGTGGGTCTCTAATCAGAGTTCTCTAATACTCACAAAGTGATATTTCCATATTGAAATATCCTTTAAATTGAGCATCATTTTAGGTTTCCAGAAAATTTTCTTACGTTCTCATATGGTGGGCAATTTGTTCAGCTCAGTTTTGTTTGTTTTACCTACTTGGGTTCTTGTCATAGGTACAAGAGGTGTAATTTTTTGCTCTTTGCTCCAGATGTACCAGTCAGTTGGTCCCGTGGCCTTACTTTTGTTATTTGGCTAATTAAACTGTAACATGTCCGGAAGTCTGAGGTTCATGGCATTTGAAAGTAGCTCAGAGGTAACGAATATTACCACATAAAAATAGTTCCTTCCTAACCATAGAGTCGCCACACTGGGAAGAAGGGTCTATTAGTGTGACAGTGCTCTCTCCTGTGCTTTAGTTTTCTCAGAATACAGTTACAAATAAAATTAGGAGAGATTTACTTGAGTTATATCACTGAATAACCCAATTTAAAAAGGGGGAGACTAACTGCAAAATTTCAGCTTCCACTGTATCACCTCAGAGCTGCTGCTGCAGCCTATTCTTGTGACACAAAGGAGCAACCACAGGTGTTAGGTGCTGGCTTCAGGTGGCAGCAGCAAGGTTGAAAGGTGTTTGATAGGTACATAGTTTCCATTTCGATATTTGTGCCAGCATTGTAACAAGTGGCCTAAAATCAACCCAAAGCTAACTTATATATATATATATATATATATATATATATATATATATACACATATATATATATATATATATATATATATATGATGAGGACTTTAGGTCTGAGCTTCAGCTCTCGTTCTCACAAGTACCTCCTACTGAACCAAATTTGTCCCAAAGTTTTTAATATTTTTATTTGCTTTGGGAGCCTGTCCATCTTGTGTTGTTGGCAGTGCTACTTTCTTTGTAGACTATCTGACCCCCCCAAAGTGACCCTAAAACAGCCTCTTTTCCATTCATAAGATGACAAGAGGACTGAGTTGTAGGAGTGTGTTATAAGGTCCTTGAAAGTTCTGTTAAAAAGAAGCAGGGGAAGGCCGGGCGTGGTGGCGCACGCCTTTAATCCCAGCACTCGGGAGGCAGAGGTAGGAGGATCGCCGTGAGTTCGAGGCCACCCTGAGACTCCATAGTGAATTCCAGGTCAGCCTTGCCTAGAGTGAAACCCTACCTTGAAAAACAAAACAAAACAAAACAAAAAAAAAAAAAAAAAGAAGCAGGGGAGGGAGAGAGAGAGAGAATCAATAGTACCTGAGATAGGAATAAGGCTGAGGTATAGCTGAGGGACAGAAGGGTAGAGTATCTGCCTGAATAATGCCCGGGATTCAATCCTTAGTAGTGCTGAAAGAAAAATGGAAATAGACAGAATTGTCTAATACTACTCTGAAAAAGCAGTATCTTTTTTTTTTCATTTTTTACTGTTTGTTATAATGGATTGACTACAGTTTTTGCCTGTTACCCTTTGAGCATTTATATTGGGGGGGTGGTTAATGGAGAAGTGAGGGGAAGAGAAAAAGATGCACTGGCTAATTTTCACATTTAGAGTGTTGACTCCATTAAATTGTTCTGGATCATCGTGACTTGCTCAGCCCCTGCACTTGCCCTTGTCTCAGAGTCTCTATTCAGACACAGTTGGTTTCACACACCCGCAGTATAGGTACAAAGTACAGGTGCAGGTCTCTTTTTAAAGAATTGGCTTTTACAGTCATTCACAGAAGTATGGAGAGAAAGAAGAAGCAGGCATTGCAGCAAACAACTTCTTTTGTCATTTTATGAATGGAAGAGGCTGTGTTGGGATTACATTGAGTTTTCCCTTTGTGGTCATCTATGTACAAAGAAAATAGCATTTTTACTAACATGTTTTAAATACATAATGTTCCATAGTACCCTTTTTTATCTTTTTAAGACAAAACTGAGACATTAGCCTTGGCAATCTCTAGTTTATTAAAGTACTTTTAATTTTGGTTACTTACCCAGCTCATCTGTTTATAATCAGGGAGGAAAGCAGTCCTTGTTCATGGTGATAGATAACATGCTCTTGCTGCTGGGTATGAGACAGAAGCCTCTCATTCCCAGGAAGCATCAAAGGGCCTGTCTCAGTCAGTCTCCACAGCTTCTGAACTTCGCTCTGAGTCAGTGTTTCCATATGACGGTCTGTTCTCTCTAGTCATGTTTTCAGGATTTCTCTGGTGATCTTCGTGTGCAGCTTTCTCACTGTGGGACTGTGGGGTCATCACACAGTAGACTGATCTATGATGTTCTTGCACCTGACAGAAGGTCATCCTGGAAGAACTCTGAAAGGTCCCTGGGGCTCTTTCTGCTAAGGCCTTCTCAAAGATATGAGGAGTCTGGCTTTTTGAACTTTACAGACTCTCCATGTATAAAATAATACAACAAGTGAGCTATGTAGACTATTTGATCTGTAACAATAAAATAGTTTTCAATGTAGGCCTAAATAGTCATGGAATGAAGGCCTTGGTTCAGATTCCTGATCCATCCTTTGGTGTTATTCATGTACACTTGAGCAGGCAGAGCCTTCCTGAATACCAGATTTCCTCCTTTTAACATAAGATAAAGATGATATACTTACTTCACATAGTCAGTGGGAAGACTAAATAGACAACAGGTATAAACACTTTGGGGCTCCTTAAATGTGCTAAGTATTAGTGTTCCCATCAAATTTAAGTAACCTATTTATTAGTTTCCTTCAAGATGCAATGTTATACATTGTTTTTCTGAAAAGTTTTATCTGATAACCATTTCTTACACAGTTATTATAATGACTCATGTTCTCTTACAGTTTCATTTCTTAACCATTGAATTAAGAACTCAAAGTAATAATGTAATAAGGGCTAACAAACTGATGCCATTAGTTCTTTAAAAAACATTCTTGGAAGCTGGGCGTGGTGGTGCACGCCTTTAATCCCAGCACTCGGGAGGCAGAGGTAGGAGGATCGCGAGAGTTCGAGGCCACCCTGAGACTACATAGTGAATTCCAGGTCAGCCTGAGCCAGAGTGAGACCCTACCTCAAAAAAACCAAAAAAAAAAAAAAAGGAAAAAAGAAAAAACATTCTTGGAAGGGGGAGGTTGGGGACAGGGACAAAAAGGGGAAAGAAAGTTCTTTCTTTCTTTCTTTCTTTATTTGACAGAGAAAGAGGGAGAGAAAGAAAGAGAATGGGTGTGCCAGGGCCTCCAGCCACTGAAAACGAACTCCAGATGCGTGCGTTCCCTTGTGCATCTGGCTAACATGGGTCCTCGGGGAATCGAACCTAGGTCCTCTGGCTTTGCAGGCAAATGCCTTAACTGCTAAGCCATCCCTCCAGCCCAACATTCTTTTCTATTTAATTTTCATTTTTTATTGACAACTTCCATAATTGTAAATAATGTCCCATGATAATTCCCTCCCTCCCCTCACTTTCCCATAACAATATAATGCATATGACTGAGGTAGAAGTAAAAGTCCATGTAAAGACCTGAGAGAGGTCTCTTCTCCATCCAGCTAGAATGTGTCCTCCATACTGAGTATGTGTGATCTTAGTGCTTATTAAATAGGTTTTGTAAGAGATAAACTGTATTTTTTATGAAATTGTGATTTTGTAAATCTTTATACAATACAACAGTGTTGTAGCCTGTTTTACTACTAAAATAATTTTTGCCTCAGAGTTTTATAATTCAATTTGTTAAGCCATGACTTCTTGTATACTGATATTATCACCTTGATTAATATAGAGCCAATTTGTTGTTGCAGCTCCGTCACTTGGGGAATGATGAGGTCCACATTGTCTGGTCTGAGCACTCTAGGGACTACCGCAGGGGTATTATCCCAACTGCCTTTGGAGACGTTTCCATCATTATTTACCCAATGAAGAATCACATGTTCTTTATCGCGATAACAAAGAAACCTGAGGTATGTTTCTTCCACATTGTTGCCTGATTCATACAGCATTTTCTATTTAACTCACTGTACTTGAAAAACAGTGATATGATTTTGTTGAAGGGGACTGTTTTCCAACTAATGAATGTCTTACATATATCTGAATGGTGTGAACTTACTATGAGTTTTTTTTTTATAAAACATCTTTCGTCATAAACAAACTTACATATTATATTATTTCTCTGCTGAAACATCACAGAATTTTTTTAACTATTTATTTATTTATTTACTTAGAGAGAGAGAGAGAGAAGGAGGTGGAGAGAAAGGTGAAGAAGAAGAAGAAGAGAGAGAGAGAGAGAATGGGCATGCTAGGGTCTCCAGCCAGTGCAAAGGAACGCCAGACACATGCGCCACCTTGAGCATCTGGCTATCTGGCTTATGTGGGTACTGGGGAATCCAATCTGGGTCCTCAGGCTTCATAGGCAAGCGCCTTAATCACTAAGCCATCTCTGTAGCCCTGCTGAAATGTGTTGAGGGAACCCCATTATCACACCTAGCATGTTAGAAGCAACTGTGGATCCAGTCTTGTCTGATGGATGGGCATTGCTCACTGAGCTCCTGACTAGTGCTAATGGAGGTCAGTCCTGAAAGATCTGTGGCATGTTCACAAAGACACTGGGCCCTGAAGCACAGCCCATGTGACAGGTGTTAACAGTCAAAGCACCTTGCCACAGAATCAAATCAGCCATGTCAATTGGTATTGATCATGGTGATGGCTGGAACAATCCAATGGGCTATGTCCTGTGGACTAAATTGGCTGCAGTTTCGATCTCTGTCATGCCTTTAGTGTATATGTATGTGTGTGTGTGTATGTGTGTGTGTGTGATAAATATATATGCTAAATATATATGCTTTATGTAGTGACATTTTTATTTTGAATTCATTAAGAGGGTTATTAAGCATTAAGCATAAGTCACTCCATAAGAAAAAAATAGTCTTTTTGAGCTTAATATTAAATATACTCATTTTCATTCCAAATCATTCTCCTGAAGGAACTGAACATTTCCATTTTAAAAGTTATTTTTAAGACTTAAACTAATAAGTTGTGTTATTTGTTGTTCAAATTGGGATTTATGACCTGAACTGTTAAGTTGTTAGCATTAAATATGCTAGTAAATGCAGTACTTCAAACATTGCCTGGCCCCAAATGCAGCACTGCTTCTGAGTTATAAGTATTGTTGTAGTGGTTGTTATCATTATCATTGCTTTTAGCACTTTTTGGTATAGTTACTATCACAGAATAAAGTCAATAATGACTTACAAATTTAACATGTATAGTAATTCTCTAATGAGGTACATGTGAATGAATTTCTTAGTCTAGACAAGCCAAACTCTGGGTGATGCAAAGAGGAGAGCCTCTGTCCTGTCCGTGGGGTAAAAATGCCAGTATGTGTCTGAGCCTGTGTAGTTTTCAGTTTTTTACTTTAAGAAAATGGCTGAGCGCTGACATTTGTATTTGTCCATAAAGAGTACTGCTTAACTACAAGAATTAAACTGACTTTAAAATTTTAAAGACCAACAAATTTAGATTTTAAAACTAGAAAATGTATGTCTTTAAATGTGGATTAACTAGCTTTATCTGATCATTTTCAGGATGGCTCTTTAAAATGTCACTTAATGTCCTAAAACTATTTTTATTTTTTGATACAAAGGAAGAATATGAAAGAACTTTTCATTTCACCTTAAATTGTCAAAAGTGATCTTTTTTTCTTTTCTTTTTTTTTTTTTTCTTTTTGTTTTGATTTTTCAAGGTAGGGTCTCACTCTAGTCCAGGCTGACTTGCAATTCACTCTGTAGTCCTAGAGTGGCCTTGAACTCACAGCACTCCTCCTACCTTTGCCTCCCCAGGTGCTGAGATTAAAGTCATGTGCCCCATGCCTGGCAAAAGTGATCTTTTTAAAGTAGCATAAATTGCATAAAAATGATCAATAATATACCTTTAAGATTTTTTTCTACAAAATGTGTTTAATAAATTTGGTCACCTGACAAGATAAATCGAAAAAATTGCTTTCTTAATATTTTAATTCCAAAGGCCTAAAGGGAGAAAAAAGAATAATGGACAACTGGAAATTTAGTGTTATCCCTACATTTAAAGTACAAACCATTACAATGTAATAAAATTAATCCAGACATTTCCAGGGCAAGTGTGGCTGACCTTTTGTTCACCAACGACTGACCCCAGGGTGAATGCAGGAGGCTTTAGGAGGGAAAGTCTGTTTGTTTGGCTTCAGTCCCTGGTATTTAAATTGCATTCCCTAATCAAATGAAAAGGCTGTCCTCTCTATCAGGTTACAGAATCCATGGCAACATTTGGCCTTTTCTATCCATAATGTTAGCCTTTTTGTCTGCATCTAAGTAGAGACACCTGGAGCAATGTTAACATTAACCGATTTAGCATTAATAGCTTCATTATAGAAGAATTTCTGATCAGATAGCTGTTACTTTTGTTATATTGCTTCAGCTTGTATTGTTGTCATTTTTTATCTCCCTGCTTGGCAACCAGGCAATGATTTGCAAATTTTTTTTGTCTTGATTAATTAAGCAATATAATTATCAGTAACCGTGATGCAGTCTTTGCTCAACAAAGCTTCTGAGAGAAAACAATGGTAAGTCTGTTAGTATGAATGCATTCCACGCGTCCCAGATGCATGAGGATATTATGGACAATGAGGGGAAAGGCCGCCTGTGAGCGAGGACAAAGGGTGCCACGCAGACTCGACACACTGCACATACCGCCAGGGACATGCTGCGGGCTCCCTGGGACACAGACGCCTCGTTAGATTACAGCTAGTCAGCAGAGATTAATTCTCAGCCATTTGGTGCAATAATTTACCCATTCCCCAGTCTTTTAACTAGTGATCCTTACTATGGAAGTAAATGCTTTGTACTCAAAAGGTTTATTTAACCTTGCTTACTTGTGGGGATCTCCACCAAAATCATCATTTTTGCTTAGAAATTGTATTGATACAGCTGCTTGAAGTTGAGGAATATTCCTATTAGGAGTACAGAATTTGTATAAGTTTTAGAAATTGTATGTGAAGTCAGAGGCATTCTTTTAACACCTGTATATTTCATCTGAATGTGGTGTGACTGTGTGGTCTAAGGACATTTATTTTACTGATTTTTGGGCAGCCATACTTCTTTAAGAATAATTTTATTCCTTTTTATAGGAGAAAAAAAAAACACCTCATCAGTACACAAAAGTCCTGCTCATTGGATAGAGTCATGCATATTCAAATTGTACTCTCATTCACTTGGTCTCATTAATAGCCTATGTAATAATGTAGGGCTATTTGTAACACAAGCTCACAGGCAGCATTGCTTCCAAGTCCTTTGAAATTTAACATATTTCGCTTTTTCATTCCATACACTTCCCTTAAATATACAAATTATGTGGCTGGCAGAATCCACCTCTTAATAATACAGAACATTTGTGAAATGGTATGTTGAAGAAGTATGGGTTTGCTTGTGTGACTGCACAAAACCCTCGTGGCTGAGAGGGCCTGCTCACTTCTTCAGCGTTGTATTGAAGTTATTCTTTTCATTAAATTGTAAACAAAAAAGTCAGTGTGCTTTGCTTTCAAATTTAAGTTGCTTTCAAAATAAGCCCAGCGCCATCTCCATAAATATCGACACAATATTCTTTTGTAGAAAAGAAATACATTATCATCATCAAATTCATGTGGTTTTGGTGTTTTTCTTTTTCATTTTTTTTTTTAATCACATCAGTAGACCAGCAAAGTCTTGTACCTAGGGCAGAATGTGAGTTACCACAATTGTGAATTTGTGAAATTTAGCTATGCTTCAGGAAGATGGTTTATAAAGCCTCCATCCATATTACTGTGAGTGACGATGTTGCTCTCCCTGTCTTTCATCAGTGACTAGAAAGTAACTGTTAGTAGTGTTTGCCTTGATGGGTTTGTAAAGAAAACTTTTAGTGTCCGGGGCATGTTTATCTCCAATCACATTGGTGAAAGACTGGTAACCGTTGAACCAAAGGGAGAATGTTCTGAAGTAGCTTTGAATATCCTTAACTGAGACAAGAAGTTTTAATGAATGATCCTTCTCATTTCTGCAGCTGAAGTGTTACTTTTATAAATGAAAAACACATTAATGTCTCCTAAACTCTACTTTCTCAGCCCTGGTAGATACGAGCATGGGAGAAAAATCAATGATGATGCAGCTATTTCTGAGAAGTATAAGAAGGAAAGAGTATAAGATAGGAAATGGGACTCTAACAGTCCTATTCTCTAGCTGTCACAGTTGCAGGGGTGGGGAGGTCTTAAACAGATTTTAAGCTCCATTTCTCTAGACCTTGGTTTTCTCAGCTATAAAGTTCAAGATAGGGACTAAAGTATCTTCACATCTCAGGAATTATAAAACCTACCATTGGATCTTCTGTCCTGGGTGCCTTTGATATCCTTAAATTGCCCTGACTTTCACAAGAGTGCTATTGCAGTGGTTTCTGAGACAGTCTTGTAGCTTCCCTAGTATTTCTGTATGCCTTTATGTGTGAGAGAGGGTGGGAACAAGGAGGCAGGGAGGCGTGTACAAATGTTTGGGCATGTATTTATTCCTCTGCAGGGTGATGCCTAGCCCAGGACTTTGTCTAGAACAAGAAACCCAGAAATACTAGCAAAATTCTAGTGTGCCAGAAGTCAAAAGAATACTTAACATAAAGCCAAGAAGAAGCTAGTATTTTACCCATGGTTTTTTAAAATGAAATGTTTTATGCTTGCTAAAATGACCTTATTATATAGGGAATATGACTTTGAAACAAGATTTTGTACATTTATTTTTATTTCAAATGTATAGTTTTGTTAAATGTATCTTAATCTCAATTGAACAACTTTTTGGAGATACAGTCATGTAATTTCAAATATTCTATAGAATTCTCTGAGAAATAAATTAACTTTATAATATACAATTACTTACTTAGAAAAGACCTTTGACAATACCACATACCCAGAGTTTATTAAACATAACTTATTAAATGGATGGATATGTTATGTTCTGTTTTGGTAGTGTGTTATCTTGATTATTAGCATTAATTTTAGTAGAGGAATGGCATTGAAAACTATGTGAAAAGGCCTCTGTCATTTTCAGATGTTATTTCAAAATCAAATTTCCTTACCAATTCATTACCCTACTACTAATTAGAGGAATTCCCTGGATACAAGGGATTTATATTATCCCTTTTGTCCAATTTTTGAAAGACTGAGTTACTCACAAGCAGTTACCAAAGAATAAAGAACATTCATTTTACAAAAAGCCCTGATACAGACAGAAGAAAGTACATAGCATAACTGTTACTGAAGTAACCCCTACCACCTGTCCTACCTTTTACAAGCATTTGGTTTTTTCAGAATTCCTTTCCAAATGAATCTCCTTAAAAATTAACATTTTCCCCCCAGTTCTTAAGTGGTCTTTGACGCATACATCTTACAATTATTGGATTATCTTCTCTTCCTTGGTAAAAGTATACCAAATGGTGAATAGTGGCTCAGGCTTTGTGTCAGGAAGCAAGGCAGTTCTCATTCTCTATTTCTGAACTGCTTCAGTAGAAAGGACCTTTTTGGCCCAAGAAATAGGCATGCATCACAGATACTCCCACGTGCAGCTTCCTAAGGTCCTGCACACCGGAGCACGCCTGTTGGCTCTTCTGCCTTGCAAAGGAGATGGGTCAGAAGCATACCTAGCTCCACCATAAGAAGGAAACAGAACCCCTGCCATGGAACTAGAGGAGTATTGATCTGCTAAACTTTGAAATTTCCTAGTTTGTTGTTACTTTTTCCCCCATTTTGTTGTCTTCGTGAATACTTTTATGCTACTTCCCCAATGACCACTGCTGTGCTTTTAGTGGAAGCCATAGGAAGGAGGGTGCTTACTAATTACAGGAATGAACCATGAGTGAACGTGTAAAGACTGGGGTTACTAAGGAGAGGCAGAGGCGGAAAGAGTTCTTGTTTCTTTGTTGTTGTTGGTTCCTGGCTCTGGCAGTGGTGAGTTTAGACAATGAGTAGCTCCTGCACTTTCCTCTCTGGAATTAACATGCTGCTCCTCCACCCACTTGTTATCATCATGAGGGGAAACCCCTGGTATTAGGCATCATGAGCAGCACAGTGTCTCAGCATTCTTGGCCACCCATTAGGATTGCCTCAGTTTGGACAGCTTCCTCTGTGCTTTAGGCCCTGATAAAAAAGGCAGTGCCAATCTTTTATAATCTTATTTTTTTAACTATGGAACCCTTGCTTGAATCCCACCAAACTTAAAGGCTATGGCAGCAAAAGTCCACTCAGCACCTGAGGACCATGTCATCGCCCCTCCACCTTGAACTTTCAAATATCTTCAGAAAACAAACAAAATAAATGGTCACATCAGATCTTTATTCAAGACATGAAAAGAGACAACAGATTTGGTTAGTATCCACATCCAGACCCTTAGGAGCTGGCATCCTTCATTCATTCAAGCAGGCAAGATGGGCTTATTGAGGCTGCTTTGTGCCCAAAACTGTCAAGGATTGAGAGTCCCACTCACTTGGATTCTAAGCTTTCATAAAAGAGATAGGCAATAAATGTGTAAGTAAGTGTTGAACCAGAAGTGTTCCCATAGGAATATGTGTCACCAGGACAGAGACTTCCTTAGTTCAGATATGACCTTATAATGTCCATCTAGCATGGAGGAAGCTTGACAGATGTGACTGCCATCCTCGCAATGAGAAAAATGAGAGTCAGCAGCAGTTCTTACATCCATCTGAGAACTGAAATAGGGCAATTGCCTATCTCAAAACTAAATAGACTCACTTTCTAGAATAGCAGCCCAGTAACAGAAACCAATACCAGGGAACTGGTACGGGGAAGGAAAGTTTGTAATTGACCACTGCTACAGGCTCAGTAGGGACACCTCTAAAACGTAAAGGGTAAAAAGAGAGGGTATTGATGTAGACCTTCACATTTTTGTATTTCCCCTGGAGTTCTACCAGGTTCTCGTAATCAACAATGAAGAAAAGGCCACTCAAGATTTGACAGAAAGAAGGAAAAATGGCCATCTTAAATATACTAAACAATTTTTTAAACAGAATCTGCCCTCAAGAGAAACTGTTTTCACACACTATTTAACTGGGTGAAGGGAAATAGCTAACTGTACTCCTAGCCTTCCGTTCACACCTAAGTGAGGGTAAGGGAACAAAATGACACACATACAGAGAGAGAGAGAGAGAGAGAGAGAGCGCAATGGGGAAGGGAAAATAAGTGAGAAGCATTTGGAAAGTCACAGCTGAGGGCACGGGCTCATTAAAAGACTGGAAGCTAATCTTAGGAGTATAGAATGTTCCTCTTTACATCTTGCCCTACATCAATCAGACTTCAATGTAATAACAGGAATACAACTAAAAGGACTGCATGCCTCATATTTCTTTAAAAAAAAAACTGTATAGGGGAACCCACTGACAATAGAGGAAATAAAAGTAAAAACAGCCAAGAAAATTTTGGGCTCTGGCACATGTATAGCCATAGAAAACAATAAGCAAGACTGACTACTAGCCAGATAAACATAAAATCTCCTATTAAAACCTCTTTATTCACTTGCCTTTACCTGATATGTCATGCCTAGTCTCGAAACATCAGGCATGCTGAAAGGCAAAAATGGTTTTAAGAGAGTATCAGAACTAGACCTAGACATGGCAGATATTTTGACATTATCAGACCAAAAATTTAAAAGAGCTGTGATGAATATGCTAAGGATTAATAAGAAAAATGGGCAACATACAAGAAGAGATAACTAATTTAAACAAAGGCAGCAACTCTGAGAAAGAATTAAAAGTAATGTTACAAATCAAAGACAATATAACAGAAATAGAGAATGCCTTTTTTAAAAATATGTTTGTTTGTTTTTTTTTATTGGAGAGAGATAGAAAGGGAGAGAGTATGGGTGTTCCATGGCTTCCTGCCACTGCCGACAAGTTCCAGACACTTGTGCCACTTTGTACATCTGGCTTTTTGTGGGTACTGGGGAATTGAACCCAGGCCATTAGGCTTTGCAAGTGAGTGCCTTTAACCACTGAGCCATCTCTCTCTCCAGCACCAAGAATGTCTTTGAAAGGCTCATTAGTAAACAACATGGCTGAAGAAAGGAATTAGGAGTTAGAAGGTAGGTCAGTAGAAACCTTCAATTCAAAACTTATGGCAGACATCAAACTACTGATCAAGAAAAACTATGAACACAGAATACCAAAATATGTCTATGTTGGCATAAGGCAAAACTATAAAGAAAGTCTTGAAAGAATCATAGAGTAGGGGTAGTGACAGAGGAACAGAGATAGATAGGAATTACATAAGATCTCTTGTCAGTAACCATGTAAGCAAAAAGAGATGAGAGTAGCATACCTAAGGCGATGGGGGGAAAACGTTATGCATCCAGTGAAATTATCCTTCAGCTGTGAAAGAGAGACTTTCTAAGCTAACGAAGATGGAAAGAATTTGTGTTTCATAGGTTTGCCTTGCATTAAATGTTAAATGCATTTAAAAGAAGGAAGAAATATGCATCTACATTTGAAAGCTTTGGAGAAAAAAGATACTACTGTCAGGGTTGATTAAAAGAAGAAAGAAAAAAAAAGCCCAACTACATATTACCCATTAGAAACACTTTTTTTTCTTTTTTTTTTTTTTTTTTTTGGTCTCACTCTAGCTCAGGTTGACCTGGAATTTACTATGTAGTCTCAGGGTGGCCTACTTACGCCAATTCTCCTACCTCTGCCCTCCGAGTGCCGAGATTAAAGGCATGCACTACCACGTCTGGCTAAAAACACTCTTTAAATAATGGGATAGTGAAGGATATACCATGCTAACATTACTCAAGAGAAAATAAAAGTAACAATATCATATAGAATCAGCTTTAGAGTAATAAAAAGTATAAGAGATAGAGTATTACGTGATGATTGATGTAGACAAGAAGGCTTCCTCGGGAGGTGACAATTGAGTTAAACCACAGTGAAGAAGGTGTACCAGCCCACATTGAGTACTGAGCAGAGAAGACAGAGAGGGCAAAGTCCTTGAGGTTGGACCTGAGCCTCAAGAGTGAAGAAAGACAGATCAGGCCACTCAAAGCCTCCTGGGTCATATCTGGCCAGTAAGAGAACTCATATGTAAAGGTATCTTGGTCTGAACCTGAGTCTCATAAGAATAAAGTAATTCAGGCTGCACTTTCTAGGTTTGAGCCTCCCCTCATTCAGAACTGTGTTTCCATACTCATCTCCTAACTTGCAACTGGTGAGGAAAGCAAGATTGTCAACAGTCATGGAAGATGGGTATTTATAAGTCATTCAGAAACTAGAAGGCTGTAATGATGAATCTAGGACAGGTCTTGTCAGATATCATAGAAAATATATAGAAGTATTTTTCTTGCAAGAAGTATCTCTCTAGACTTTATATTTTTATTGTGGTTATAAACAATACTTTCCTTTTTGGCCATTTGTTAATGGAATTGGAAGTGCAGTAAGTTTTCTGAGTCCATTCTTCATGCCATGATTTTGATATTACTAGTGGCCATTTTCCATAGATTCTGTGAATCCAGTCATTATATCTGAAATAATCTCAGTTTTGCTTCTTCCTTTCAAATTCAAAATCTTATTTTTCTGGATTTGTGGGGGGGGGGCTGTATTATTATATTGACAAAGATAACCAGTGAATTTTTTGCTAAATGTGCTGTGTGAGGATATTAAGGAAGTTAACTTTTACTCATTCTTGCTAAGAGTTTTCTTCATAAATAGATTTTGAATTTTATAAAACACTTGTATGGCATTGTGAAGGTTTTTTCATATGTTTTCTTCTAGAAGCTTTATGGTTTTCACATTAATATTTCAGTCTATAGTCATTTGCTTTTGTGTCTGATATGAAGTGAGGGTCAAGGTTCACTTTTCCATATGGTGATCCAGTTTCCCTAGGGTTTTAGGGGAACAAACTTTCCCCATCAAATTGATAAGCTGCCTTTATTATAGATTAGTTGCTGTATATGTATGGCCCCTTTTTTCTTTTTTTGTTTTTTTGAGGTAGGGTCTCACTCTAGTCCAGGCTGACCTAGAATTCACTGTGTAGTCTCAGGGTGACCTAGAACTCATGGCCACCCTCCTACCTCTGCCTCCCAAGTGTTAGAATTAAAGGCATGCACCATCATGCCTGGCAGTTGGCTCTATTCTTGAATTGTATATTCTGTTCCATCAGTATATCAGTCCCAGTGCCACTATTCTCAAGCCTTGTTTTAGTTTGATAGTATGCCTTAAAGGCAGGTAATCTATAGGCCATCTTATTATTGTCTTAGCTATTTAATATCTTGTAATTTTCATATTTAGAATTGCTTGGTCTTTGTTTGCTTTTCAAAAGCTCTCTAGAAGCCGGGCATGGTGGCACACGCCTTTAATCCAGCACTTGGAAGGCAGAAGTAGGAGAATCACCATGAGTTGAGGCCACCCTGAGACTACATAGTGAATTCCAGGTCATCCTGGGCTAGAGTGAGACCCTACCTCAAAGAGACAAAAAAAAAACCTATAATAAAGATGTAGTATTGCTTGTAAATATAACTGAAATGTAAACTTCATAGTTATATATAAATATAAGTACTTTGGGGATATGCTATATTCTGTAACTAATAATTTCACTTGTTAATTGGAGATGTATTTCTCTGAATCTTTCATATACGCAATATTATTTTGAAATAAAAATAATTTGAAGTTTTTGCCCTTTTTTATCTTATTTCTTTTTGTTTGTTTGTTTTCGTTTTGTTTTTTTTCGAGGTAGGGTCTTACTCTAGCCCAGGCTGACCTGGAATTCACTATGGAGTCTCAGGGTGGCCTCAAACTCACGGCAATCCTTCTACCTCTGCCTCCCGAGTGCTGGGATTAAAGGTGTGTGCCACCACACCCGGCCCTTTTTTATTTCTTGAAGCAGGGTCTCGCTTAGCTCAGACTGACCCTGGAACTCACTCTGTAGCTTAGGCTGATTTCAAACTCAGGGTTATCCTCCTACCTCAACCTCCTAAGTGCTAGGATTAAAGGTATACCCCACCATGCCCAGCTTACCTACTCTTTTCTTACTCTTACTTTAGAGGCTAGGACCTTAAAAATGTTTACTAGAAGTAAGAGTATACATCCCAATCTTTCAGGATCTTTGGAGGAAAACATATAATATTCACCATTAATTATTATACCATCATTTTTCTTTCCAAATTGAGGCAAATAATTTATATTTAAAAGTTTGCAAGATTTTTCTTTATCCTATTGAGGTGAATTTTATCTAGTGTTTATTTTATGTGTGTGATAGTCGTATATGGTGCTTCTTTTTTTTCCATTAATGTTGAAAATTCCATTGATGTATATGAAATTAAGCCAGCTTAGCATTTCTATAAATAGTTATACTTGCTCACATAACTCTTTTATATTACTGCATTTAATTTGCTAAAAATTGCTGCAGGGTTTTTGCATCTTTGTTGAGGGAAATTAATTAGTACATAGTTTCCTGATCATATCAGCTCCTCATGGGGAAAGATAGTCTTTTATTTACTATTCTATCCCAGGACCTTCCAGCATCACCTACAGAGGAGTGTCTCATACACTGTTACTGAGGGAAGTCAAAAGATCCATACTGGAGGTGTGCTTTTATTAATTTTTATAATATTAATAAATTTCATTTATTCAGTAAGCATTTGTATTCCAACTATGTGCCAAGCACAGAAATACTTCTTGGGGATTTGCCTGTGCCATCTACAGTCACTCCTTCTCAGTCTTGTTTTCTAATTGTTTCTTGTGTCTCCAGTATGCACTGCTGGAGGCCCATGTGATATAGGCCTTAAGCCTTTTCTCTTGCTCTTTGGTGCTTTTGTCCTCTCGTGGATAGAAATGCCATCTGCCAATGAGCAACTCATACCTATATCTTTAAGTTGAGCTTCTTGCCTGTCTTCCAGCTTGATAATGCCAGTGGTTCCTCACTATATCACTGCTGGATAGCTGTGGGAAACTGTAATTCGGCCATCTAAAATAAAAATTTAAATAAAATAAATAAAATCTAAAAACAGCTATAACACCTCATGGCTTACCCTTAACCTCAGTGACATACTTCCTCTACTCCTTAAAGTTTCCTTAAAGGTTCCAGCTGGGGATTAAGTATTTAAACACATGAACCTATGTAGGGGGAGCATTTTACATTTAAACCACCCCACAGACCCAGCTCCAGAGCTCACTGAGCTGACAGTCTCCACATTAGTGAATGGAATTAATGAAATTCTAATGGAGGAGAAAGGAAAAAGAAGAAAATAAAACAACAAAAAGGACACACATGGGGCTGGAGAGATGACTTAGCGGTTAAGGCACTTGCCTGCAAAGCCTAAGGACCCAGGTTTGATTCCCCAGTACCCACGTAAGCCAGAGCACAAGGTGACGTATCCATCTGGAGTTATTTGCAGTGGATAGAGACCCTGGCATGCCCTTTCTCTCTCCCTCCCTCCCTCTCCCTCTCTCTCTCTCTCTCTCTCTCTCTCTCTCTCCCCACCCCTGTCTAAAGTAAATAAATAATATTTTTTTAAAAAAAGACACATATGAACACTGTGGGTGCCCATATGGTGAAAATGGACCCAGCAAAGGAATGCCAGACATTTACAAGAAGTAGGAAGGAAATAAGGATAATGTGGGATCTTAGAAGTAAAAGATGCAAAGTTTAAGCAAACAAGGACCCTAAGCAGAACCACGTACTAGTTGGTTTGAATAGACACAAAGCCAGAGGTATATGCTGAAGCAAATCTGTGCACTATGAATTGTCCTTACAGCACAGGTACTTAGTAACAGTAATGCTAGGGAGAAATTGTGGATAATTTGCCATTAAAAGTTCTTTTGGAAGGTTCTCATCGAACCTGGTGGAGCAATCTTGCTTTCATTGAATTGAAAGCTCTCAACTTGTACTGTGGAGATCTGTCTGCCTGGATGATAGCCTGCGTGTTCACTCCAGGTCTTAGACATCAATCATCTCTAGTTTAACTCTTACTGATTTTTGAAAATTGTTTTTCCGCTTTGAATCAACAGGTTCCATTTTTTGGGCCTCTGTTTGATGGAGCCATAGTGAGTGGGAAGCTGCTGCCAAGCCTTATATGTGCCACATGCATCAACGCCAGCCGGGCTGTGAAGTGCCTCATCCCACTTTACCAGAGCTTGTATCTTTTTGCTGTAAACACATAACTTTTTAGTTCTCTTAGGATTGAGATTCTTGGCAACTATTCCAGAGGGGTAAGTATTTAAAACTAAGTTGAGGGCTGGAGAAATGGCTCAGTAGTTAAGGCACTTGCCTGAGAAGCCTAAGGACCCTAATTCCCCAGTACCCATGTAAGCCAGATGCACATGGTAGCACATGCATCTGGAGTTTGTTTGCAGCGGCTAGAGGCCCTGGCGTGCCCATTTTCTCTATCTCTCTGTCTCTCATAAAAAGCTAACTTGAAAGCTGGGTGTGGTGGCTCATGCCTATAATCCCAGTACTCAGGAGGCTGAGATAGGAGGGTCACCATAAGGCTAGCCTGGGCTTCATACAGAGTAAGCTCCAGTTTGGCCTGGACTAGAGTGAAAAACTGCCTGAAAACAAACAACAACAAAAATACCAAGTTGAATAAGGAAAGAAGGAATTTGTTCCAATCTGTTTTTATTTATTCTAATTCTGTGATTGTCATGCTATTTGTTGATTTATGTGACATGTTATGATTTTGTGCTATGTTGAGCTTATTTTCATAATGTACTCACATTGAGTTTGGATCTCGCTGTGATGGTTATGAGATATTCATGCCTGGTTAAGTGTTCAGTCTCTCCCTTCAACCTCTCACACTCCATAGTGTAGAAAGAGGAATGCTGAGCAAATGCTAATAGTTTCATTTAGAGCTCCGCCCACAAGCCAACAGCCAATGAATGATTCTAATTAAATCAAAGATGTGGCAAGTACCACTTGAGAAGCGCAAAAAGAGTTCTGGAAATCAGAGGAAAGAGAAATTGTATCTTGTTGGAAGGAGAGGGAAACAAGGAGTCCTTCTGCGAAGTTGCATAGGGAAATAGTAAGAATGGCCAGAATTTCTTTTGTAATTTTCCCCAATCATTATTAATTCCTGATCTTGTCTCTGAAAACAGAAGACATTTCATTTTTCTAATTTTGCTCTCAAATACTAATTGGCATGCAGTAATCCTTAAATCTAAGCATGATGTCTAATTATAAGAAAAAGAAATTAAGATAAAGAGCTTCATAAAATTGCTGCCAAAAAAAAAAAATCTGACTTCCTAATAAAAGTTAGAACCTCTGTTTCTAGTTGGTATTAATAATGATTAAAAACGCATTGCATTTGACCTCTCTCTACATATGCCTAATTGTAAGTGATGTATTGTCAGCGGGTGAAGGGTGTATGAGAAATGTCACATGTAAACAGATACAGCTCATGAAAAATACCTTTCATTAAAATCCCGGTCATTTCTTTGACGAATATTCTGCCTTTAGATTTCAAAAAATATATATGCCATGTGGCAACTTAGAATTATCATAGAAATTAGTAGTAGAAGAGAGCTATTAGGTTCCATCTGGTCTCTCCCTTGGGACCAGGTCACATTATTCTCTCCAGTGCGCTCTCACATGCTTTGTCCAGACTGGTGGGGAGCGTTTGGAGGTGGCAATTTCTACAAAGCTGTCTACAGCATTCCAGACCTAGTCTTGTGGCCACTGTCGATTTAGCCTTCCATGTGGAGTTTTTTTTTTTTTTTTTTTTTTTCACATGCTGTTTAAAGGATCTTGTAGGCAGAAATGAGAAAGACCTATTTGGCAAAATGTCTGTCAGTTTGCATGTCAACTTTGAACATCCATCATTCAAGGATTTTGGATCAACACAACAAAAAGCACTTGAAAACAAGAAAATGCTATGTTCTATAAGGCCACTGTGACTTCTGTCATGTCACCTTCTCCACCTACCAAACCTCTCATAAAATACATTTTCTGTTATTCTCTTGAGCACTTTCTCATCAACTGATAATCAGATTGTTATGCCATTGGAATAATGAGATTTAGGGAGAGCTATTGTAAGGATTGTGTTTACTGTCACTTCAAGGAATCACATCAGGACTAATGTGGTTGCCAGTTGAAGTTGTGGTGCGAATATGGGTTAGTAAAATCGGTACTCTTAAACAGCTCATGAAATAGACAACTTGACATCTTAGAAGACAGCTTAGTACAGAAACTAGAAAAGAAATAGTAACAAAATCTGTTATATTGATCACCTTAAAATTTTTCAATCTTTTTCTTAGACTTTGAGAAAATTTAGTTGGTGCTATTCAAATAAATTATTTTAAACTGTAAACCATCTGTTATACACAGGTTTTTTTATATAGATGTAGTCATGTGGCAAAACTTTATAATCATTTAGTGAGTATTCTTTCTATCTGTAGAAGGACTAATACTCTGCCAGAAATGAGGGATGTAATACAATGAGGAAAAAATCAGGGAAAAAAATATTTTTTTGTATTTTTGTTGTTTAAAAAAGTATATAGATGTGCCTGTCCCAGGTGTTTAGAACTAGATGATCCCTTAATGATTATTAGAATATACAAATCATGTATGCTTTAACCAAAATCTAAACCTACTTAATTGTGTCATGACTCATGTCGGGAATTTGTTGCTTCATTGACACAAGTCTTAGATTTGAATTTTGAAAAACACTGAGTAACCTAACACATCCTAATTATGGGTATCTAATTACATTTATTCGTTTACCAAACAAACAGTTCCTGTACACCCTGCCAAATGCAGAGCGAGGAGCTGGGGCTACAACCACACCATAGGGAGCCAGGAGACGGGGTTCCTGCTCTGGGTGCTGCAGAGAAGACTTGCTGCAGAAGGAGGAAGCTCAGTGGTTCTCCCTTGTTGGGCAAAGAAATGAAATTGAGAGTTTAGGTAAAGCAGAATCAAGGCAGAGGAGTACTCTTCAAGGAGAAAGTCTCAGGGCAGAGATTGGAGAATGAGATGGAAGCTGTCCTCAGTCATGGGTTGTATTCTGATCAGAAGACTCTGAATGTTTTATATATGACTTCACCAAAACAGTTAATGGCAGTGTCACTCTGAGGTGCCGAGCATGTGCTTTATAGGAATCCTGCACATGCTTAAGTTCCTCAGGGTGCCTGTGAGAGACTCTAGAGCCAGCTTTGGCAGAAATGGTGGTGTAAGTGATCCTGCAAGGAGGCCTCTCAGACTCACCCTTTCACTTGCTCGTCAGAAGTTCTCGTCTTAGTGCAGCATCCTGAACAGCCAGGGTTTCCTGATGGGTATCAGATGAGTAGGGATTGCAGAGGACGTTGTATCCTTCAAGTGTGTTCAAGCCTCTTAAGGGCTGAGGAGATTGACAGTACCTTGGACATACCTGCACCCAGGGCCAGTGACATACCCTGACCTCCCCAGTGTGAGGTGATCTTGTCATCATGTGGTGCTCCTTTTTAAAAGCAGAAAAAGTGCCTTTAGATCCATTCTTCTGTTGTCTCCTGACTTGTGGTATTTCTGCTTGCATTTAATGTCATTCTAAGTAAAAGACTATTGAGATTTTAAGTTGCTGATATCAGTGTTGCTACAAATCTATGATGCTTTCAACTTATAATGTGTGGAATCACTGTGATTGCAGTTCTCATTTCATAGTTGGTATGTTTAGCTCTTACCAGAAGAGTGGGACCACCACACAAAACCAGATTAGCCACATTTATTTCATTCTTTGTATGCACATTCAGCAACATTCTATATTCTCGCAACTCTCTCTGCCATTACTTTGTTGCCAAGAAAGGAAGGACTGGCAGGAACACACACTGGGCCACCCTGAAATCCCATTCCCTTGGTAGCACCATTTGTATAGTAAATGGTTTGCCAGTGCAGGGGTGCAACACAGCTGGTAAGAGATTTGATGAGGTCTCTTGATTGTTCATGTCTCTCCAGTCACTCACTATTGCTTCCTTTCTGTATTCAAAGCAAGTTCTGATTAGGTGAGAGTGTGACCTCTCAATTCCATGAAAACTTTAAAGAAACACATTTCCCATGTGCAGCTGCTCAGTCCGTATGAAGTTCATCCTGAAACCTCCAGTATAAGTCCCAAACTGCCTGGCAATGCTTTCTTTTCCCCTAAAAGCCCAGAGTATATTCCTGGTAAAAAGCTGTGTTGATGTATGAACCAAGACACATTAAGGAAGGAGCAGCTTGTGTCCTGTGCCCTAGTGTTCATTTAGAGTACAAATATATTAAGAATGAATCACTGTTTCCTGCTCCGTTGAGATCCAAGGTACAGAGTAAAGTGCTAATAAAGAAAGGAAAATTGCTTTGTCAGCCAGACCATTTTATAGGAGCAGCTCTGGCTTCCCATTTTTGTTTCTAATACTTACATTACAACTGTGAAAGTAGAATATTGCCAAACTTCTCGTTTTATCTCAGTGCAACTCACTTTTTAGTTGTCAAGATGGCTATTCTGTGAACAGAAGTCATATTGTTTAGTTCAGACCTCTTGTGAAAATTTTGGAGAGGAACACTTGCTTTTTTTGTATGGACTGTGCATCCCAGACATTGAACCTGATGACAAATGAATAAGAGCCAGTGGATTGCTTTGGAGTAGTTGTTCCTCTTCCTCTTTATTTCCTCCCAGCTGATTGATACTTCACTGCCTTAGAAGAAGGCCATTTGAGTTGAGGTTTTATATGTGACTTCACCAAAGCAGTTAATGGCAATGACACTCAGTAACATTGAAGAAAATATACCTTCTCTAATTAATCTGAGGATTGGGAGCATTACCCGAATATATTTGGCTTTTGTTTGTTTTTTCTTTAGTAAATTCAGCTGAGTGTCTATATCACAGGAGTTCTTTTGTGGGGTTATCTTGGCTAACTGGTCAAACAGTTGGAATTGTGTGGCAGGGGCACATAGAATACTGAAAAGTACCACTGTCTTGCATAATTGTTTTAAAAAGTGAACATAGTAGGGTTGTATGTGACAAGCACCCTTGGTGACATTTCAGCCCAGTACCTTTGTGCCCTGGGGGTTCTCCTGTGACCTCCTCAGTGGGCTGAATCAAGTCTGTTTGGTGTGTCTTCCTCCCGTCGTGGCCACAGCACAGTTGAGTGGTGAGAGCCAACTCACCTTCCATCTTCCTTTTCTGTCCCTACAGGCAAGCAGAGCCTGTTCCTATGCATAGAGCATGGTAAATGGGAAGCTTGCCACACATTATGGTTACACTTCCCTAAAGATTCTAAAATGAAACCATGGTCAGCTTATAGAAGATTCCAAAACCATGTGAGCCATTTCCTTGTCAGATAACTTGTTTTTGGGAAAAGGTTGTCTCACAATGTGCAATGTGCCGTTTTGGAGGAGTTCACCCTGAATCAAGCAGATGGTGGCTTTTTAAAATAAACACCCACTTCAATAGAACAATAGTCTCAATGGCATTTGCCATCTCTACTCCGTGGAACTATCAGCATTTGATGGAAAGAACTGGTTTACCAAATTTGTACACCTATGGTCATAAGCGAGGTTTACTTTTACTTTCTTTTTCCCCCCAGCAGTCACTACCATTTGCAAAAAGAAGCTTCTCTGGCAGAAAGTGAGAGAACCCCTAATCTATGGGCACAAGCATAAATATTTGGAGGGCAGTTGATGGGCACAATATCCATTTAGACAAACAACAGTACTGGCTTCCCCTAGGGCCCGTGACCTTCTCGACCACAGGCTTTCACTTTCAATGGATAGAAACATATACATCTGGTAATACTAGAGCTCCTCTCTCTCAGATTCATGACTTTGTAATATTGTTCACACATTTTGCTCCCAATTTACACTTCTTCAGAAATGTTCCCTTTCCCACAAGGGAGTGGTACCTTTTTCCAGTGGGACCTTTGGTTCTTTTCAAGCAGACTTTTAATTTCTTCTCATCTCCATACACATCAAAAAGGAAGTCAAACCATACCACGTGTTGTATTTTTGCATTGCAGAACCAGTTAAGCATTTGTCAGCATTGTAATGCCCCTGTCATGTGTCAGACACAATTCTAGCCACAAGGAATATAAATATGAATAAGCTATTCCAAGGAAAAGGGCACTCTGCTTATGGACCAAGCTATGAAAGCACATTACATCTGAGAGAGACATATATTTCCATATGGTAAGCGCAGTGTAGAGTGTACGCATGCAGACACAGGTGCAGGCATCATACAGAAGAGAGAGCTGATGAAAGCACATGCAAGCCTAAGGGGGATTACAGCCATGGTCAGTATAGTGGCAGGAGGTAGAATGATACAGTGTGTAGTCACAGATGATGCCCTGTGGAATGGTACAGTGTGTAGTCATAGATGGCACTCCATGGACTGATAGAGTATGTAGTCATACATGATACCCTTTGAACCGATAGTCATACATAACACCCTGTGGACCTATACAGTGTATAGTCATACATGAAACCTATAGACTGATACAGTGTGTAGTCATACATGACACCTTGTGGACTGATACAATGAGTAATCACAGATAACACTCTGTGGTCTGATACAGTGTGTAGTCATAGTCATAGTCTGTGGTCTGGTATATTATGTAGCCATGAATGATACTCTGTGTAGCAATTAAAAGAATAGATTCAGAAGGATGAGGTGGAAATGAGGCAGGGAGAAAGGAGAGAAGGGAGAGTTACCTTCAGCGGATTGGCCAAGCAAAACATATCTACTAAACGGCCTTGTAGTAGTTTGATTCAGGTGTCCCCCATAAACTCAGGTGTTCTGAATGCTAGGTTCCCAGCTGATGGAGATTTGGGAATTAATGCCTCCTGGAGGGAGTGTATTGTTGGGGCCAGGTTTATGGGTGTTACAGCCAGTTTCCCCATGCCAGTGTTTGGCACACTCTCCTGTTGCTATAGTCCACCTTATGTGGGTCAGGGGGGTGATGTCCACCCTGTGCTTATGTCGTTGTTTTCCCTGCCATCATGGAGCTTCCCCTTAGAGCCTGTAAACCAAAATAAACCTCTTTTTTCCCACAAACTGCTCTTGGTTGGGTGATTTTTACCAGCAATGCAAACCTGACTGCAACAGGCCTTATTTATGACTAGATTGAGCTGTCTCAGGTTTTTACCTGGAGAACTTGGTATAAGAAGAATGAGAATTGAATTACTGTGAGGAAAGTAACCAAAACATGTCAGATAGTAAAAACATCAAAAAGAAAGGAAACACTTTTGGGTGAGATTCTGAAGGAAAAGTGCATTGGAGAGGGGCTGGAGTTAAGAGCAGCAGCCAGAATGGCATCAAGCCCCTGACAGATGGGATGGAAAGCACTTTTTCAACCCAAATTTCTAAACAGGCCTATGTCAACATATAGTTGTAATGGGTACTTTTACTACTTAGTATTAACTCCAAGGCCTAGTCTACTAGATGCAGATAATCTCATGTCTCAGCAGACAGGAAGCAAATAAGTAAACTGCCATTTTGGATTTGTTTCTTAGAAATTTGAAAAAAAAAATGTGGTTTTGAGTATTGCACAAAGTAATGCACTAGAGTTTGTATAAGATAAAATGGTAGAAAAGTGGAGGTAGAAAGTACTCCAGACAGTTGGAAGTGCAATGTCCAACACAGAGTTCAACAGAAAATGGTATATATTCCCCCTGATGGAAAGGGAAGACTGAAAAGGCTTCAGAATAAGGAGTGAGAGATTTGTACCAATGGAATTTTTCAATTGAGACATGAGTGTGCACCCAAAGCAGCTGTGCAGGAATGTGGTCTCTGATGAGTTATACTTAAAATTTGTGCATTAAGACTAGAAAACTATCCCTGGGGAGATGGCTCAGCAGTTAAAGGTGCTTACAAAGCCCACCAGCCTGGCTTCCATTCCCCAGTGCCCACATAAAGCTAGACGCACGAAGTGGTGCATATATCTAAAGTTCCTTTGCAACAGTAACAGGTTATCTAAAGTTCCTTTGCAACAGTAACAGGCCTGGTATACCCATACACTCACTTTCTCTCCCTCTCTCTCTCTCTCTCTCCCTCCCCCTCCCTCTCATAAATAAGAATATATTTTAAACAACTTTTTAAAAAAACATAAAAGAAGGAGCTTTCAGCCCTGAAAAGATCACTATAAGAACACCCTGTGATTTTCTGTCTTGTAGAACTATCACATCCTCTACAAATGGGAAGGGTCATAAAGTTGTCTTGGTAGATGAATTAAAATACAAGTCCCACAGAATGCAATAAGGGGAAGGGGATGCTGGACCCTACAAGTAAAGAGCCACCCTTATCTGGTTGTAGAACAAATACACAGCAGGAATCTCAGAACTATAAGAAACACACATACCTAGAAATCACCAGACAAGATCAGGTACATTCAGGGCAGTATGGCCATAGACTAGAAATCACATAGAATAAAAGATGAACCCAAAACTTGAAATGGGAAATAGTTTCTTCCTTTTGGATGTTGCATCATCTCTCCTAGCTTTGTTAAATTGAATGACTTAAGTAGATCATGTGCCATTAGATAACAGTTCATGAAAAGTTGGGCTTAGCAAACACTGTGTTTGATAAGCTTACTATTTTTGGAACTTAGAAGAAACTTAAAAATACAAATCTTAATTTTGACAAAATACAAGGCAAAGTGCCATGATCGCCTGGCAGATACAAGGAGAGCTATGAGCCTCAGAGAACTTGGTGACATCATTGTGACCAGAAATGCAGTTCATTGACTCATGCACCACCACTGGGCTGGGGCTCTGGTCTGTGTGCATCAGCCTACCCATTTGATACAGGTCTAGAAGTATCATTAGAGACAAAGATGAGAGAACATTAGCTAATTTCACCCCAGGAAAAATCAGAATTCAGTGTTGTCTCAACAGGTGGGTCTTCTGGCCCAAACCAACAAGATGAGACTGGAAAGGGTGAACAGAAAGTTATGTCCTTGGATGTGGATAACCAGCTGTGTTAGTGCAGGAGGGTGATGTGGCTTGATGGCCATCACTGTAAACACCATCAAGAATTTGGATTGATTGTAGAGACAAGTGATAAAAGAGTGATGCATGTAACGGTTGGTGGCATCACATTTTCTGTGACACAGCATAAGGAACATGAGGCCCATTCATGGGACTTAGGGCACTGTCTCTGTGCTCCCATGACCATAGGATCTTTGAAAGGTGGCATGCTGCTCTGGGGGCCACATTGGAAGAAGGACCTCAAGCAACCTGGAACCAGTCCAGAGAAATTGTGGTCATTATGCCTTAGGCATCTGGAAGCTATTAAACCAAGAAGGCATCATTTCCGGCGCCTGGGAGGTTTGTAAATAGGAGACCAGTCTGCAGAGATGGGAGCAGTGCTCAGAGGCAACCAGGAAGCAGCTTTAGCTCAATGTCAAGACAAACATTGAGAGCCCAGAACCAGTAAGCCAGCTGCCTGCAGACTGAATCCAGCCCACAGATGGGCTTTGTTTGAATTGTAGTTGGCCTTGCTGTGTTACCAAAACACGAAACTGGAGATTGTTAGCCACAGTGAAAACCTAACTGGAGGATTTTGCATTTTAAACATCTATGTTTTTGTCTAATTTCTCCTAAAGAATCAAATTATCTGACCCCATTGAGTCTCCCCTTCTCCGGGCAGCATGTGGCTTCTTCACAAGGTTTGTGTCCTCCTGGTCACCATCACCATCTCCACCTCATGGCATCCCACTAGCTATCTTCCTCTTGAGTGTTGGTGAGAGAGTTGATGGCTCAAGTTGATGCTGAATGAATCAGCATACAGTCCTTACTGGTAGTCCAGAAAGTGTTAACCTGTGGAGGTTATACTTACTATCCTGGCTTCCATAAATAATGGAGTTCCAAACCTAGGTTGTAAGAAGGGTAGAGTTAGGAAATACTTACTTTTCACTTTACAGTTCTCTTCCTTCTGTGACTTCTAGCAAAGGTTCTCATCTGTGTGAAAGATTGGCCCCTTGGGGTCAGAATTACCCACCAAATGAGGTATATAGGAAGCACTTGATAGTAAATGGAGAATTTTCATGGGAGAGAAAAATAACCATTGTGCTACTTTTAATGTGAAGAAACTTATCACTCTTAAAGCCCCTTCTCAGCAAAAATTAGAATTGAAATGAAGCCTGTAAAGGAAGAGCAAGCATGTGGGTAAGATGATGTAGGATACTGGGGGTCCATACTATAGGAGAGAACCAAGAGCAGCATGTGGAGTGGGCTGTAGTGAAGTGACCCACATGGTGATGCTATGGTGAGGTCAGCAGAGTGAGAAGCAGCACCCACGCCTCCTGAACAGGTAGTGAGACAGGATGACCTGTTGAGGATGGAGTTGAGAAACAATGGCAAGAGAGTAAGGCTGGACTCTTCTTGACACTTCCTCATGCAAAGCAGCAGTCTAGCTTCTTTATAGATTGTTTGGAAGACAGATTGTAATCAAATTATAATGTCAAAACCTTAGTTTACAATTATATCCCACACAAAGAACAGAATCTAGCACTTGACATGGTACTCGGTATTAAAGGTTCTCCACAGAGCTATGCCCATAAAAATACCCAGTATGTATCTTCCAGACACTGGGTGGCCATTGCATCCATGACGTTATAGTGGCTGATGCTACATACACAAGACCTGCATAATAGGAAGTGGGGAAGAAACATGACATCAAAATAGAAGGGGTTCTAGTTGAAAAGAAGGAGTTCAATAAAGTAAGGGTTGGGAAGGAGGGGCAAAAGAAGGTTCTGGAAGGCATTGGGACCAGGGTACATTGTATATATGTACAGAGGTTGTCAATAAAAAGTTTAAAATACAGAATATAATGGAGCTTTAAAAAGGTTAGAATTTTTCCTGAGAAATTTGATGTTACGGGAAATTTTCTGGGTTTTAACTTTTTTATTGTTGTTATTTTGAAGTATGATCTTGCACTAGTCCAGGCTGACCTGGAATTCGCTATATAGTCTCAGGGTGGCCTCAAACTCACAGCCTCCTGAGTGCTGGGATTAATGGCATGTGCCACCACGCCTGGCTCTGTTTTTGATAGGGCATATTAATGCATCATTTTATTGTGTTCAAAGTAGCAATTCTACAGCTACAGTGGTAGCAATCTTGCGTATCTTGTGTAGGGTCCTGGGATCAATCGCTAGCACAAGAAATAAAGAATGAATGAAGGAAAGAATGAACTTACTTCTATTGATGCCCTCAAAAGTCACTGTGAGAATCATAACAGAATGGTGTTTATATTTGATTTGATCTGAGAGCTATGAAAACAACAAGACTATTCAGTAACCCTATTTCCTTAGAGTCATGTTTGTATTTAGGTAGATTTGGAGAGAAAGTTTGAATTGAAACCTTGTAAAAGTCAGAAAACTATAAGAAGGAAGTGGAAGAGAAATGCCAAAACCCTGGTCTCTTCACGAAGACATGACCAGCTGTAGGCCAGGGTCAAAGAGGTGTCTGGAAAGTCCTGCATGTTGTTGTTCTAAATCCTAGTGAAGGGGATTGGGTAGCTAGTCAGGAGAGAGGGCCCAAAGAGGGAACACTTCCCTGCCTGCTTCAGCAGGACCAGAGTTCAGCTTCTGATCCACAGCCAATCCAATCAGCTCTCTTGCCCCTACTCCTGAGCCAGCCCCTAGCTCAGCCCAGTCAGCTATCTCAGACATACCTTAGTCTGAGGTTAAGTCCACCACAATATGATTTTACCAGGTAGTCAAGGCCTCTTGGTGACTTTTCATCTCTCCTGAATTTCCAGGTCTCTGCTCTGTAACCTTCCTCTCTTTTCAACCCAGGTGGGCTGAGATGGGGGTGGAGGTGCAATCCCTACTCACAAGTGGATTCTCTACCCCCTCCTGCCTTCCACATGTCAGGAGTGCTCTGTATTTTCTTCTTGTTCTAATAAGGTCTAAATCATACCCTCTGGTCTATGGATTTAATTCTTGAGATTCATAAGACAAGTATCCGTGGTGTCCTAAATTTGTTGGTGCATTGGCGTATTGGTGTATGGGTGTATTGACAAAGAACCCCAAAACCCCCGTTATACTAGGGACCCAGGCTAAGTTGCTGTGTTGTTTTTTAAACTGTTAATTGTATGTAGATTTTATACACATAAATAAAACCGCCAGCAATGCCCCAAGGAAGCTATCCTTGGCTTTGAGACCTGCTGCCAGTGGCTGGCCTAGGCCACGCATGCAAATACTGACAGCTGAAGTCACTTGTTGGAAAGTCTGCAAACTCTGGTTACAGCTGCATTTGTCAGCCGCTTGAAGGGAAGTGTAATCAGCCAGAGAGATTAATTTGCATCTCAATTAGAAAGGAGTGGGGAGGAAGCACTAGGGTCTGTTGCGGGAAGGTTGTAGAAGAAATCTCTTTGAGCACAAAAGCCTCCCAGCGCTTGTCCTCCAGCTGAGTGGAGGACAATATCTGAGGTTTCGTTTCCATAGGGACCAGAAACCTGCTGAGCCCCAGAAGAATCTCGGGTTTGCACCGTAATCATTTGGTCATGATGACACAAATTCCACTCTTGTTCCCAAATACATTTTGCTATTAGAAAGCTGTTAGAAAAGTGGAAATGATCATCATGTCCAAAACATGCAAGAGGACGGTTGCTGACCCTACTTTACCTTTTTCGTAGTGCTGCCAGGATTTCTAGTCATTCAGCATTTATTAATGTTTGAATATTCAAAGAGCCAAAGGTGATTCCATAAATGACAATATTGCTCTAGCTTTTAAAATACCTCGGGAACAACACAGTTTTAAAGAGAGCCATTTTATCAAATTCTCCCACACTTTTCAGCAGTAGGCAAACAAAATTATGAATTTTAACAGAGGCAGAGGGAGAAACATGGAATCATCTGGCCACCAATCATGGGAATGTCTGATCATTACTAGGTGTTAGATAATTCCAGAGAAACCACAATGAAATTCACCCTAATTTTCAGAAGCACAAAGTAGTATAAATTAAAATTGCCTGTCGAATATTATCTAAGTGATTGTTTTCACAGATTTTGAAATCTATGCCAGATAGGCCCTTTGTTTTCAGAGAAGTTTGTATTCTCAAAATTGTGTGCAGGAGCCTCATGAGAATGAGGGCCAATGGAGCCTTTGTTGGTGCCAAGTTGCACCCCCCCCCCCATAACCCAGAAGGGCTTACTCTTAACAGCTCTGAGGAAATCTTGAGTTTCTACTTTATTTTGTTCTGTTCATTAATTCATTGTCTCCAACTTCAGAGTGACAAAACAAACACAATGAGAAAGAAAAGAAAGCAAACCCTGAATTGTACTTTATGAAGCTCTTAGATGCAGACTGGATTCTCATCTAAAGTCAGGGTTTTAGAGTTTTCTTCCCATCCTGAAAAGGGGCAGGAGCTCTTTTCCAAAGACAGTCTCTTCCAGAGCCCACAGACTGAACAACACATTGCAGGGAGACATCAGAACCTTCTAATCCAACATTAATCAAATTTCAGTTTACTAATTATCGGTCTCATTTTGAAAGGAACAGCATCAGCAGAAAATGTAGTAGACTGAGATTATAAGCAGTATTTTGGAAGTGAGACTTTCTGTTATTCACATCTCTGAAAGGGATAATTCATGCCTCATTATAATAAGAGATTGTGCAAAGCCAAAGGAGGACAAAGCAGCAAGTCCAACTGGTGGTCCTTCTGTGCCGTCTGCCTTCAGGACCAGAGAGCTCCCTGCAGGCTTCCCTGCTCCAGTCATTCACAGCATGCCCAAGGACATTTTTTAATCAAAGCAGAAAGCTTTTTTTGGTAATCTGTGAGTGAATACAATCCAAATGCCATCATGCTAGCCTTAAAGGGCTTCTTTTTCAGTTTACCATACTACTGAGAAATTCTAGGAAACTAATGAAACAGGTACAGCTTGTGTTTCAGATGCAGTCTGTGCCTCTGTACTTTGAAAGCTTTTGATAGAGGCCACAGGGACCTGGTGGGGGAAGGCTGGTCTGTAGGAGGATCAGTGTTAGTGCCTGCAACCTTCTGTCCTCCACTCCCATCTCCTACCCCTTCACCCCCAGCCTGAGTGTACCCCCCCCCCCCCGTGGGCCCACATGTGCTTTCATGTGCATGTTATGTTTTGCACATGCCTTGAGCATAGCCAGCTTGAGAAATGCCCAGCTGCTTTGGTTTGGGGTAGAGTAACATGCTCCCAAAAATGTTCCAGTATTTTACAAATACCTTTCTCTGCATATACCCCCATAATTCCTGACAAACCCACATGTGATAGTCTCTATGCCCAAGTGATGTTTTTGTTACTGTTTCACTAGTCACACAAACAAAACCACGCATTGGGGCTGGAGGAATGTGTTAGTGGTTAAGGTGTTTGCCTGCAAAACCAAAGGACCCTGGTTCAATTCCCAGGACCCACGTTAGCCAGATGCACAAGGGGCACACTCATCTGGAGTTCGTTTGCAGTGGCCGGAGGCCCTGGCGCACCTATTCTCTCTCCTCTCTCCTTCCGTCTTTCTCTGTCAACTAAATTAAATAAATAAATAAATAATTTAAAAGAGAAAAACACACTGCTCAGTGGCCTATGATTTTTATATTCCTTTGCTCATTTCTTCAGGTGCTTCATTTGAGTCTCCTGGCTCCCATTTGGTCCAAGGATATAAAAGAGTAGAGAAAGGGCGTCCCTCTGCCATGTTCACTCCTTTAAGCCCTTCAGTACAAAGCTTTGGTCTTTCATCTACCCATGATCAATGAAGGGGCTGCCTCCTCAAAACTCAGAATCTGCTTGTCAGGGAACAAGCCAGCCTCTTAGATGCCAAGTACTCTCCGTTCCCCTTCATTTGCCTATGAAGTGGGATGTAAGGATATGAGTGCATCCCAGCCTTGAGGCAGATGTATGGCTGGAAGTGCAGAGTCTCATACCTCCACAAAGGGTAGGGCAGGCTGGCTGGCTGCCGGGATTCTGAATTTATAAGCAGAGTTCCAGAATTCCCCCAGGGCCTACTTTTCAAAGGCAAATTAGTATGTTTGCAACTTGATCCCTGGGCAACTTTTGACAGTTGTTCTAAGAATAATAAAACAGATGGACAGAATAGATTTTGGGGTCTCCATCCAAACTGCCATCCTCAGTGGAATTTAAAGAAGGCAGAGAGCCGATGGGGGAGCTGCTGCTGCCCACCATTGTGTTCTGCCGTTCACACCCAAGACTCATAACTTTATCCCCAAAGAAGATGGAAGCTGTTGTCACATAATATTTTCCTGCTGAGCATTCAGCTTGGCCATGAGAAAATAAATAGGATGTGTGTTATCTTTACATATTTAAAATTAAATGAGTTGAAGTCAGTAAAATTGAATTTATACTCCCAAGAAACTGATGTTAATTTAACAGAGGAAAAGTAGAATTTGCCTTAAATTTAAGAAGTATTTTCATGGGATTTTAACCTTTTCAAATTATAGCCTCTTTCTAATGTCTTACAATTATTATCTAGTCATTATTTAGGAAAAATAGGATTTTATGCCTGGCTGGACAAATATTTTCTATATATAGTGACATATACATACATCAGATTACACCAAGAGACAGCATTTAAATTATCTGATAAAAAGAGAGTATTGCTGCTGTTGTGCACTACCATTTTGTCAAATGCATATAAGTTGTGTATGAAGTTTGAATGAGAGAAGCACTTCACAGTAACCATTCTGCTCTGTGGAATGCCAGACCTCAGTGTTGTTTTGGCTCAGGTGTGCTTTCCTTCTCTCCCCCCCCCCCCCTACCTACAGTGCCCCTAAGTGTGTCTGCTTCTTAGTCGCTCCTCTCAGGAGTTCTAGGCCTCACAATCACTGCTTGGGCGCCAGACATCACTAAGGTCACCTATCCTCTGGAGCTCTAGGACTATCCTGGGACTGGGACTTTATGTGTGCAGGAGTTGGACGCCCACCCCTACCCCCTGCAATGTAGACCAAGTAGTGTTCAGCTGAAAATGTCAGTGATGACACACTAAGATAGTAGTTTTTTATTTGTTTGAAAACATATGAAGGAATGTAAAAGCTCTCTTTATATCTCCTGTTGTACAGTATTACTGAACTGATGGTGCTGGATCCTTGTGGACAAGTCTTGTTTTTAATTTATTTTGACAGTGCTAGGGATTGAACCTAGAGTTTTAGGCATGCTAGGCTAATGCATTATCTCTAGCCTTTTCCTTTTTTTCTTGTTGTTCTTTTTTTGCATGTGTATGTGTGCATGGTTTGTGTATGTGTATTTATGGTGTTTGTATGTGTGTGTAGGTGTAGGTTAGCGGTCTACTCAGATGTCTTCCTCAGTCACTCTCCACCTTACTCTTTTAGGGGTTTTAGTCACTGGAGCTAACTGATCAGGTCCTCTTATCTCTGCCTCTCTGGTGCTGGGATTACAGGCATGTGCCTGCTTTTACATAGGTGCGAGGGATCCAAACTCAGGTCCTGATGCTTGAGTGGCAAGCACTTTACTAACTGAGCCATCTCAGTTATAAAGTTATATAAGTGCCAGATACATATACAGACACAGATACAAAGTGTCTTTTAGTTACAGCACCCACATTTGCAGGGTTGTGTAAGAGCTGGCCTCAGATAGATCTGGGGTTTCAGTTTTCGATGGGTAACTAGTTCTTAGCTTTAAACAAGTTTTTTAAAAGTAGTTTATTTATTTATTTATTTGACAGGGAAAGAGGGAGAGGGAGAGAGAGAGAAAAAAAATGGGCATGCCAGGGCCTCTAGCCACTGCAAACAAACTCCAGATGTGTGTGCCCCCTTGTGCATCTATCTGGCTAACTGGGTCCTGAGGAATCAAACTTGGGTCCTTTTGGCTTTGCAGGCAAACACTTTAACCACTATGTCATCCCTCCAGCTCTTAAACAAGTTTTTGTACCTTTATCTTTCCTTATCTGTAAAGTAATGAAAATAATTTCCATAAGTACATACATTATTGTGCTTATGGAAAGAAGCATATATAGAAGTAGTTTAATCATTAAACATAATTGAAATCAAGCTACCTCTCACCTTGTCCCACCCCCACTTGCCCCAGCCTAGGTCTCAGCTGTCCTTGTCACATGCCAAAATGCCACACAGACTCCTGCCTGTCTTGCTGCTTCTCTGTTCTCCGTGCAGAACTGTCCAGGCTGTTTTCCTTCTGAAACAGAAATCAAAATATGTAGCTCAAACTTCTGCATTCCACAGAAAATTCTGGAATGTTTTATGATGGTCCACAAACGTGCCGGCTACATGGAATCCATGTTCTGCCTAGAACTCTGCCTGCTACCATCCATCTCCTAATATGTTCCTAACTCCTTCCCTCCCCTTTAATCTCTGTTTAAAAGTTGCTGCCTCTGAGCAGTGTCACCTCATTTTTCCCCTTAGTCATTGTCACTTAATCAATGTCTCTTTCTCATCAGTGTATATAAACTGCTGAGGATAAACTTTGTTTTGTCTGTGCTGTATCTTCACCAAATAGAGGCCAGAAAAAAGGCTTGGCAGAGTATGCTCACTATAAAAACAGATGGAGTAATGAATGGATGAACAGATGCATTCTGGGGTGTGGAGGAGAGCCTGCCCCTTGATCATTCTCTATAATCAGAAGTGGCTGCACTATTCTCCCAACTCACACAAGGACATCCTAGGTCACAAGCTCTGCCACACATCCCATAGGAGCTCAGGGGTCGTTTTGTGTTCCTCCCTCAGCCCATGTTCTTGTGGCCCTGGCTTGTACTATAGGAAGCAGAAATAGGTGGCCTTGCCTTCTTCACCAAAAGGGGTTGTTCTAGACTGTAGGAAAGGCATGCAGTCGGTCCCCAGTGGGTCTACTGAGTGTTCTAAGCACAAGCTGCAAAAGAGGATAAGGATGGTGGGCACTCCACAGGAAGAATGATTTCCAGCTGCCACTTCAGGTGGTTGACATCCTTGGGACATCTCATTGGTATCTTCCTCTGAGTCAAACAGGACTCAATAGTTTGGAAAATTCATGAAATTTTGTTTGTTTCACAAAAAGGTATTTGACAGTGGTCACAATTGATTACATAAATGCCTATAGACTGTTCCATAATGCCCAGGTGGATTTTTGGTGAGCATGCTCTAGGGATGGAAGTTAGGCTGTCAGTCCTCATGTTAGTGGAGGAGGATACCACTTCAGACCTCCTGCCTTTCTCAGAAGTCTGCACTTTTATTACATAACCCTCAAAAAACAAAAAGGCTTAAAAGCATGTCCTTGAAATTTGCATATATTGAATTATTTTAAAGCATTACAGCAAATTCTATGCTAATTCATTATGTCATTATAAAGTGCATTCAATATTATGAATTTTGAAAGGTTGTGATAAAGAAGAAATAATTTAAAAAAAAATTTAGGGTAAGCCCAACAGACTGGCCTTTTGTTTTTTAATGTAGGAGAGTGAGAGCAAGAGAGAGAGAGAGAGAGAATTGGTGCAACAGGGCCTCCAGCCACTGTAATCAAACTCCAGATATGTGGGCCACCTGTGCACTTGCATTACCTTGTGCATCTGGCTTACTTGGGATCTGAAGAGTCGAAAGTGGCTCCTTAGGCTTCGCAGGCAAGCACCTTAACCACTAAGCCATCTCTTCAGCCCTAAAATATTTTATATAACATAAAATTGTTGTACTTTTACTATGATACTAATAGTACCTTGATAAGCATAGTGCAATTAAATTGCCATGCTGTTTTTACCATCTTGGTTTAATAATTCCATGAATCAGTAATTCTAAGATGTTCCTTTAGGCATGGCTGATTGTGATTCTTCGTTTTGTAGATGAAAAACAAAACTTTGCACAGAGACATATGCAGGCTGGGGCAGATTGTGGGCTTGGCCAGTAAACCATGATGGCTCATGCCTACTGTTCATTCTTGGCCACCAATTCCACAATTTTTTTTGGGGGGGGGATACTTGACTGGGTTTTCTAGTCACCTGAATAGAGGTTGCCATCTTCCTATATGCCAGATCAGGTATGTGTTTGTCTGTGTGTCACTGAGTATTAAACCCTGAGCCGTGTGCATGCTATGTGAGCATTCCATCACTGAGCTACAGCTCTCAGCTGTATATTTTTTTTGAAAAGAAGATTAAAAATGTACTAAAATCCTATCAAGGCCAGCAACATCCCAGCCTGCTGCCCACAAATGATGTCATGCTAGCCACTCTGGGTCACGGTTCCAAACTAGCAAACTCAAGCCATGGCTCATTCATCTTTCATTCCCATCATCTGATGTAGTAGAACTCAGTATGTATTAGTATGTATTAGTATGTATTAGTATGTATTAGTTGGAGAGATGGCTAATCAGCTAAGATGCTTGCTTGCAAAGCCTGCCAACCTGGTTTCACTTCCCCAGTACCCATGTAAAGCCAGATACACACAATGGCACATGTGTCTAGAGTTCATTTGCAGTGGCAGGATGCCCTGGTGTGCCCATTCTCTGTATCTCTATCTTTTGTTGTTTCTCTCTCTTTCCTTGCAAATAGATAAATAAAAATATTTAGCTAGGCGTGGTGGCACACACCTTTAATCCCAGCACTCAGGAGGCAGAGGTATAAGGATCACCATGAGTTTGAGGCCACCCTGAGACTAAATAGTGAATTCCAGGTCAGCCTGGGCTAGAATGAGACACTACCTCAAAAACACCAAAAAATAAATAAATAATAAAAATAAAAATACAAACATTTGAAGGAATTTCTAATGAGGGGAAAGTACTGTAGTGCCATTCATTTAATTATGCCACATAATGTTTTTATTATAAGCATACAGGGAATTACACTAAAGGAGATGGTGGATTTTAAGTAATAACCTTTGACCCAAAGAACCATCATAAACGCAGTAGAATTCAGTTGGCTTGAAATACCCATTTAAGAGGGGCCTTCTGTTCTCAGCTTGCTTTCTCCAGATCCCTTATTTCCCTACTTTAATCTGCTCTCCATTCTGTGTTTAATTCTATATAGCTTTCAAAAATCATGAACTTTTATATGCTTCGTGATTTCACTGGATGTTTCAGATAAATTTATTGTTTTTGTGCCCATAGGAGTTTTTCTGCACAGAAATCTTCTGAACGTTATGTAGACTGTATCACTGTGACTTCCTTACTGAGAATATCCTTTGGACCAGCCTTTAAATGTTCAGCTTTAGATGAGAGAAGCCATCATCTTTTAGTTGGGGGAAGCATTTCTGTCTTTTGTGATGAGAACTGGCCTTATGGCTGACCTTTCCAGCACTACTAGAGGGACACTCTGGAAGATGCACCTGCCAGGCTTTTTAAAAGCATGGCCTCTTGACAGTTTTCTATGCAGTGGTCTGTTGGTCCTACTGTGAATGAGTGTATAAAGCCCATTCTAGGCTACTGTTGCCCTGTGTTTTAAAAAAGCTTCAGGTTTCACAGCACCTTGGCTGCTCTGGGAAGTCTGTGACCAGTTGATGGTGGGGGGTGGGGGCAGCCTTTGGCCCAGCTCACCATCTCTGTGTCCCGATGCACATTACAAGAACCCTCATAGGTGCTGTGAAGGAGTGCTGACCCTCATTTGGAAGCACGGCCCCCCACTGGAACAGATCGATACTTGAGCTGTCTGTCTCTGCTGCTTACCTTCCTTTTGCACAGCAAGACTCTTCTGCTGGGAGCGATCGATGGCTCTAATCTTCAGCAGCCTGCAGCAAGTCATGCGAAGCAGAGCACTTAGGTGGCTTTACACGGACCAGGAAAGCGGCAGCTTTGTGGCACAGATTCATAGCACCCTTCCTAGGGGCGTGTTTCGTTTGTAATGTGTAGTTGTGAGTGCTGCTGTGGCGGGGAGAGAGAGGAACTCTGCCGAGACTGAATGTGCATGTCCACATTTGCTCAAGCATATGAGTGTGCGGGTACTTGTGTGAATTCTGCACGTGCCAGCACTCTTTGTTTGGTGTGTTCCTAGCTGTCAAGGTGTCCTGGATGGTTGCATCTACTCTTACTGAGCCTGGTCTGGAATTGTTTCCATGCTGGGTATTTTTTTAAACATTAAACTTTTTTCTTTATTCCTTCTCACCAGGCACAGTGTCACATACCTATAAATCTAGTGCTTGGAAGGTACAGACAGTATGATTAGGAATTCAAGGCCAGCCTGGACAAAAATAAACAAAAAATATCTTAAAAAAAAAAAAGAAAACAGAAAAACCTTTGAAACTCCAGTGACTGAAAAGCTCCTTTGTTGTACCATCTACTGTTCCACAGTGTAGAAGATGGAAAAAGTTAGTTGTTGCTTCTGTCTCTCAATGGCTCTGGCCACCTGAGAGGCTCAGGATTAAGCTTGGCTCTCTCAGGTCCCTTGGCATGCCTCCCTGAGGATCAGCTTTCAGATAGCCCTGGGTGTCCTGGCGGCCCTCCTCCCGTGATTGTGGCATCTTCTGAGGGTCAGGATACAGTAGGGAATAGGGCTGAATTTGAAGAAGGCAAATGGGAAAGAGACAGTAGATTTGAACCAGGTCAGCATTGGCTGTGTTATGTGCCCATGCCATAAGGAGTAGGCAGTAGTGGGAAGTGACATCACAGTCTAATGCCTGCCTTATGTGAGAGGCTGGCAGAGAGGGACCGATTCATGCACCTCAGTTTGAGGGATCCATGGGAGCAGTCTTGCTGTGCTGCCCAGGCCAGCCTCAAGTCCCTGGGCTCTGTACATGCTCCTGCCATGGGTTCCATTAAGCTGGACCTGCAGATGTGTACAACTGCATTTTCTGGTGTGACATCTTGATTTCAATTTCCATAGCCTTTTAAGCTCCATGACAGGTCATCTTACCCTGACAGCCATTTTCAGTCTACACTAGCCAGGCATCTACATTCTTTTCACAAGGTAAAGATGTCACCTCCAAAGATGTCCTTCAAAAAGACAGGCTTTATCTCAAAAACTAGTCAATTTCCTCTGCTGTTACTGCACACCCAGCCCTCAGAAGTGGAGTTCCAAGGCATACTTGCTGCAGAGATGGTCACTCAATAAACATCGTTTCTTTAGTTGTTTAGTAAAAATTCAGATTCTGATCTTCTCGGTCATATTCTCAGCCACTGATTTTTGAAAAGGACAAGTCAAAAGCAAGTTGTTTCTTTCCCTCAGATTACTCATTCACTGAACAAAGTACCTATTGGCCGTCTCCTGTCTCCCAGACACTTGCTGTTACCAAGGCACAGATGGAAGGCACAGCCCTTTCCTTAAAGGGCTGTGGTGGAAGACAAATGCACTGAGGTCAAGAGCAGTATGCAGTTTCCTAATGGCTACAAGGGCTCTGTCCTGGGAGGATGAACAGGAGTCACAGAGCCCTGCTTGAAAGAAGGAGAGTTCAGAAGTGAATACCTTCCAGCTAAATAGCCTTCTGGACACTCAGAGCCACCATAGAACCCAGATGTTTCTAGGAGCCCAAGCCCACTCATTACCAATAATCCAGCCTGGGGTTCCCATACCCCCACTGCTCTTCACACTCCCACAGTGTGGTCTCTGTGACGGCCAGGCACCTGCTCTCCCCCATCTAAACCCTGCTCTCACTGGATGTGCTGCCACCTTGTGCTGTGGAAGGCCAGGAGATCCAGCCTCTTGGAGCTCTACACTGCTTCCCTGGAGAGACATCAGCTTGCTTAGCTTCACTGGCACCTGCTCTGCCCATTGTTCCTTCCTACAGTTCTAAGAGGAGGTAGCTATCTTGAAATACTACTATACACATGTAGCACAGTGTCATATAATGCAGTCTATTCCGTTATATTTTTAAAAAGTATTTTAGTTTTTTGAGAGAGAGAAAATGGGTGTGCCAGGTCCTCTTGCCACTGCAAACGAACTCCAGAGCCCTGTGCTACCTTATTCATCTGGCTTTACATGGGTACTAGGGAATTGAACCTGGATCCTTTGGCTTTGTGGGCAAGTGCCTTAATTGCTAAGCCATCTCAAGTCCCTCCATCACATACATTTAAAATATTTTATTTATTTATTTGAAAGAAAGAGGCAGAGAGAGAGAGAGAACAAATGGCTGCACCAGAGCCTCCAGCCACTGTAAAGGAACATATGCCACCTTGTGCATCTGGCTTACATAGATCCTGGGCAATCGGACCTGTGTCTTTTGCCTTTACAGGTAAGTGCCTTAACCTCTAAGCCATCTCTTCAGACCCCTCCATTACAATTTTTTGTTTGTTTGTTTTTGTTTTTCGAGGTAGAGTTCTACTCTAGCTCAGACTGACCTGGAATTCACATGTTGTCTCAGGGTGGCCTCGAACTCACGGCTATCCTCCTACCTTTGCCTCCCCAGTGCTGGGATTAAAGGTGTGCGCCACCACGCCTGGAATCCATTACATTTTTAATTTAAACAATATAGTCAAAACAGAGGCTCAGAGAGGTTAAGTAACTTGCCTGAGGCAGCACAGTTATTTGCATAGTAGTCGGGACCTGAACCCAGCAGCAGCTGTTCCATTTGTGCTGTTAGCCCGCTGCACGCCACTGCCCATTAAATCTCCACTACAGAACCCAAACAAGCCCATGGGCTTCTCTGTATAGTTCAATGCAACTTTTAAAAGCATGTTGGGCCTGTTGGGGAGATTTACCACTTGTGATTTACAGCAGGTTTTGATAAAGTATAAATGCCTGTATCTTTTAATGAGACTGAAGGCATGAACGAGCAGATTCTGCTCTGAGACTGTTGTGGGAACACACCGACATTGCGCTGGCCCCTCTGAAGGCCAGCATTGTCGCCAGGCTCATTAGCATCCTCGCTCCTAGCTGGCCGTTGCCACTCGCTAGCTTACCAGCTGTTCCTGCTGCTCTGTACAATGTCGGATGTGTTCAGCTCACTGGGTTCCTGTCCTCGCTGCCGGGAGGAGACAGCCCTTCCACTGGGGATACCCACGTGGCTGCCTGTCAGAGGTGGCACCGAATAGAGTAATAGGCCTTCGCATGGCATATGGTGTCTGGATTCGTACAAGATGCAAAGCTCCTCTGCTGCTAACGCAGGGTGACTCGTAGCATTGCTGATTTTTCAAACAGAAGCTGACTTCCACACCCACACTCTTAACCCCTCCTCCACTTAGTCCTGAGTCCTTCAGTTGCAAGGCTCCAAAAAGATGGTCTCTGGGCCGCTTTGTAAAGTGTGTCACTGTTCCTGAAAGTATTTGAGATGGCTTGCTTAGCTTGGGTAAGGGTTATTTCAATTTTCCATTAAAAAGAAAACCAAAATCTCCAGTGAGGAGGAATCTTTAAGCTTTAACTTTTAATTCTTTTCTCATATTAGGAGAATTTAACAGTTTGGTAGGGTAGTTTTTGTTTTCTTTGTTAGAAAATTAGCCTTGTGGCTGGAGAGATGGCTCAGCAGTTACAGGTACTTGTTACAAAAGCTAAACACACGAGTTTGACTCCCCAGTACCTACTTAAAGCCAAATGAACACAGTGGTGCATGCATCTGAAGTTCATTTGCAGTGTGGCAAGAGGCCCTGGCTTGCCCATGTACTCTCACTTTCTCTCTCACTCTCTCTGTTTGCAAATAAGTAAGTTAAAAAAAAAAACAAAAGAAAGAAAATTGGGCTTACAGATGCACAAAGTGGGCTCGTGATGTGTCTGGAGTTTGTTTGCAACAGCAAGAGACTCTGGTGCTCCCTCTTTCTCCTTGCAAATAAATAAATAATTAATAAATACATTCTAAAAAAATTAGGCTGAGATATAGTTCAATGGTAGACTACTTACCTAGCAAGCACAAAACCCCATTTTCAATCCCCTGTGCCCTCAAATTTAAAATAAAAGAGAAAGAAAGAAGGAAAGCAGGAAAGAAAGAAAGATAGCTGGAGAGATGGCTTAGCGGTTAAGGCACTTGCCTGCGAAGCCTAAGGGACCCATGTTCAATTCCCCAGTACCCATATAAGCCAGATGTACAAGAGGGTACATGCATCTGGAGTCCATTTGCAGTGACTAGAGGCCCTGACATGCCCATTTTCTATCTATCTGCCTCTTTCTCTCAAATAAGTAAATATAATTTTTTTTAAAGAAAGACAGGAAAGAAAAGTCATCAAAGGCATTCTATTGAAATGGTACAACAAATGAAATTATTTATAAAAGTTTACTTTCTCTGAGAAGTAACAGAGAAACTGACACATGATAGCATACAAACTCAATAATGGAAAATTTCAAGCTCCTCACATTATAATAATCCAAAGTTATAAGAGAATACTCATAGTTTTGTAGAATATGATGTTGCGTAGTCTGTTAAGGAGGCCTTTTAAATAAGTAAATGGAACCAATATAAATTTAGATTAAATTTACATTTAGCTGACCACTGTTTAAACCATAAAATGAATACCTGAGATCTTCTATATAAAAATAAAAGGGAGGAGGGTTCCTACTAAGTTTTGGGTTAATTGTGCAAATCAATACCTAAATTTAATCTGAGAATTTCTGTATTAAAATAAGACATTTATTTGCATGTATGCAGTCAGTCCTTCCTTTGAATTAGTGACCAAAATATTGGTTCCCTTCTAAATAAACCCTTATTGAACATTTTATGTAAATATTTCAGAGTCAAGAGTTACACTTCGTTTCTAATTATATACCTAATGGCTAAGTGTTTCTTGGTCAGTCTGACACAGGAAAGCTCTTGCAATCCAAATTTAACAACTGGACTTATAAAGGAATTTCCACCTAGGAAAAATACAGAATTTTTATAGTACTTTTATAACCCTAAAAAAATCGTCGTGATAACAGGAATATACTCATATTGTCAGTAATAATATTTCCTTTGGGTTTCATTTTCAAGTCCAAAGATTTTGGTGTGATCTACACATACAAACTGAAATGTTCACCTAACTTTTAAAAAAATATTTTTATTTATTTGTTAGAATCAGAGAGAGAGCAAGAGTGAGAATGGGCATGCCAGGGCTTCCAGCCACTGCAAATGAACTCCAGACGCATGCGCCCCCTTGTACATCTGGCTAACGTGGGTCCTGGGGAATTGAACCTCTGTCCTCTGGCTTTGCAGGCAAGCGCCTTACTGCTAAGCCAGTCTTCACCTAACTTTGAATGAATCTGTTTTCAGAACTTGAAAACAGAAATATTTAGAATTCCTCAGTATGCCTCATTTTCTGTAGCCCAGTGTTAGATGCTGTTTTCCCATCATCTTCTCTGATATCCTTGCTCTTTGGCATTGGGAAGAAGTTGGGGTGTGTGTGGTGAGTATAAAAATTCATTGAGCCTATAAAATTCTACATTTATAATGTGTATAAGATTTCCAGTTTTGCCTCTATTGCTGTGAGCTAAAGAACTGTCCTAATGCTACTACCAGTACTTATATTGTAACCTATTTTCACTCATTTATATGAAGTAAGAGAAAATGGAATAGAATAAGCAAGTCATTAGAGAGGGACAAAAGTGGAGACACTGCTGCACCTGAACTAGTCAATTGTTAGTGTTGAAATGTGTCTCTTACCAGCTCAGGGACCTGGGAGCAGCCTAGGCTCCAAAGGCACTTGGGGCATTGGTGGGTCATAGGCAAAAGCATTGCTGCTCAAAGATATAGTTTCAAATTAAAAAGCAGTGTAAACATTAACCTTAAATACTCTCAGTAACCATCCTCACCAGAATCCATCACATCATACACACCTAACTCTGATGGTCCTAGAGTTGAAAGCATAGTTCCATCATGGTGATGTTTCTTGATTTTTGTAAGCCAGACATGGATCTGTTTGTGTTAAATTTATCTGTACTCTGCCTCTTTCTAAAATAGATTTGAAGGGTTTACAGTGAAGGCCAGGTGATCTGAGCAAAAGAAAGTTAAAGCCTAGGAAATAAAGATCAAAAGAGCATCTAGCCAGGCATGGTGGCACACGCCTTTAATCCCAGCACTTGGGAGGCACAGGTGGAGGATCGCTGTGAGCCTGAAACTACATAGTGAATTCCAGGTCAGCCTGAGCTAGAGTGAGACCCTACCTTGACCTCCCCCCCCCAAAAAAAAAAAAACAAAAGAAAGAAAAAGAAAAACAAAAGAAGAGCATCTTAGAGCAGAATAACATAATGGGGCCACCATAGTGACCAAGGTGACAGAACAGGGGACCATCATTACTGACTTCCTAAGCTGTGCTGTAGAATGTATGGTTGCTATTTGTCCTCTCACTATTTTTTAAGTATTTTTTTAATATATGTTTATTTATTTATTTGCAAGAGAGAGAGGAGAGAGTGAGAGAAAATAGAATAGGCATGCCAGGGCCTCCAGCCACTGCACATGAACACCAGACACATGTGCTACCTTGTGCATCTGGCTTTATTTGGGTACTGGGGAATCAGACCCAGGTCATCAGGCTTTGCAAGCAAATGCCTTAACTGCTGAGCCATCCCCCTCACTATTATTGTTACAAAGTTTTTCATTACTCAGTGGAATCGTAGTATTGTCTTAGCTAGAAAACCTGAAAGAACAAGATTTCGATTGTTATATTTCAGACTATAAATATCCTTAGGAAATTTTTAGGAGCAGTAATTTCCTGTTCCTCTTTCGTGAATCCAAAAGATATCTTTAGAGTTAATGTATGAATTCTTTGCAATATAAGCTAATTTAGACCAAAAATAGGCAGTGGGTGGCGGGGGAGAAGGAGGCTGGTGAGGGTTGACATAGCACAGAAAATAAAGAATTAATTAGTGATAAAGAAACCTATGATTTAGAGATAACCACATTGCCGCATCTTCTGGATAGCTGCTTTTGCAGAGCATTTTAGTATAAAGGACCCAAGTACATTGTAAATTCTGTTTTTCTGTGAAGATAAAGGATGCTTAAGTGTCTCATTCTCGATAACGCTTCATATGTGACAATACGGTTTCTGCTCCATTCATTTCCGTGGCCAGGCATTTTCATATGATTAGCCCACTGAATGTCATTTGCTCACTACAACTTTCTCAGCCCTGGGGATGGTCTGGATTAACTGACCTCAAAGGCATGCGTATTAGATACTTCCCCCTGTTGGTCTTCTTGTTACCATGTTGCAGGACTTGTTGCCTCTAGTCCAGCTCTTCTGCGGGTTTGTTTACTCGTGATCACTATGTAATCATTCATTTTATGGAACCTCATTAAGAACTGCAAACCTCTGTCCCAATTTAGCGTCATTGGAGCGTAGGTAGCATCCATCTGCTCCACCCGCACTGTTTAATTAATGAACTTCGTAATGTGCTCTTTGCCTGTTAAAAGCTCTTCATTTTCTCAGGTTATTGAATGAGACTCACATTCCAGGTTTTCATGTTGAAATTCTAGGAAGCCCTCCATGGTAGGTGCTAATTGTGGACTCTTAAGTTATCTCTTGAAGGCAGACTTACTTTTCCTTTTAATGTATGTACACCCAAGTCAAAGTACTTTAAAGTAGTAAATTTTTGGCAAGCTTTCATAATCTTTTTTTAGGTGAAAGGAAATATTTTTTCTAAAAATCTGTATTTCCTTTGAATACAGAAAGCATATACTTGTCATTTTGATTTCCTCCTCTGAAAATAGGATTAAAGAAATAATGAAATGTCAGAAATGCTTCTGTTTTTCAGTATTTCTCTTTTCAACAATTACCTGAGAAACTGCATGGCTTAGATTCTGTTAAAAGTTATGAAGTACCTGGACTGAAGAGATGGCTTAGCAGTTACGGGCTTTGCCTACAAAGCCTAAGAACCCAGGTTTGATTACCCAGGATCCACATAAGCCAGATGCACAAGGTGGCACATGCGTCTGGAGTTCGTTTGCAGTGGCTGGAGGCCCTGGCGTGCCCATTCTCCCCCCCCCCTTTCTCTTGCTCTCTCAAATAAATAAATAAACAAAAATTTTTAAAAAGTTATGAAGTACTTGAGTTTTGTCCACTTTGAAAAATGGTAACAACTCAAGTAAACAATATTTTAAAAATTTTACTATCTACCTAGTTTTTAGTAATTCCAGCCTCAATCTCAAAGTGTTTGATTGGTCCCTACTCACAGACCTGGTAAATTTATTGATAAATAAATTTAATATATGACAAATGGTTGCAACTCAACTAGCCTTGTTTACTCACTTAAATAAATGTCTGAAACTAAGGCTGGATTCATTTTTAAAATATTTTTTTTTATTTATTTGAGAAAGAGAGAAAGAGGCAAATATAGAGACAGTGGGGTGGGGGGGAGGAGAGAATGCCAGGGCTTCTTGCCACTGCAAACAAACAACAGATGCATGTGCCATCTTGTGTATCTGGCTTACTTGGGGACTGGGGAATCAAACCTAGATCCTCAGGCTCCACAGGCAAGCACCTTAACCACTAAACCATCTTTCCAACCCAAGGCTGAATTCTTAATCTTGAGACCCCACTGCCCCCTACAGACTGTAAATGAGTCTCAGGCCTTTCCTTAAGGATTGATTCTGAGATTCAACTCCACCCTCCCCTGTCTTAGGATTTCTGTCTGTCTTGAAATAAGAGAGCTCCATTCATATTGTACTCCTTGTACATTTCCCATGATGAGAAAAAGTATTCCTTAATATTCAGTTTTCAAACTCTGTACCTACCTCCATCAGAATAGGGGTAGAATAACTATCACTTATTATTTACCATTATCAAGCTCATAAGTATGAAAATCAGTGTTAGTAATGTTACCATGAACATTAAAGCAAGAGCATATGAAGACTGAAGAATAATTGAACCCCAAGATGGAATGAAGAGTCAGGCTCTTTGAGCTCTTCTGACATTTGTAGAACAGACTTCAATCAGGGGTGAGGTCTGTCCCTGGTGAGGTTGTTGACACCGGGCAGAGATCTCCAGGTTCTGTTGATGTGATCTTGTGTAGTAAATGAAAGACTGTCCCACCACATCTTTTCAAAGGTGATCACAGAAATAACTTTATGGAGCTGGAGAGATGGCTTAGTGGTTAAGGTGGTTAAGATGCACATGGTGCCGGTTGTGGTGGCGCACGCCTAAATCCCAGCATTCAGCGGGCAGAGGTAGGAGGATCACCATGAGTCGAGGCCACCCTGAGACTACGTAGTGAATTCCAGGTCAGCCTGGGCTAGAATGAGACCCTACCTCGAAAAACCAAAAACAAAAAAAGGGATGCATATGGTGACACAGGTATCTGGAGTTTGTTTGCAGTAGCTAGGGGCCCTGGTGCACCCATTCTCATTTTCTCTCTCTCTCTCCCCCCTCCCTCCCTCCCTCCCTCCCTCCCTCTCTCACTAATAAATAAATAAAAATATTTTTTTCAAAAAGAAATAACTTTATGCGGACAAGGAATGAGAGAGTGGTACAAATGAGTGCTATACTTTTTTTTTTTTTAAGTACATGCAACTGCTGCTTTGTGACTGTCTGACCTGATGACAGGTGTTTTCATGTGGTTGGGTCGTAAATATGAGCATCGACTCCTTTTCTCATCAGGGGAATCTGTGCACTGAGTGCTGAGCCTTGGGTTGCCTTACAAGGCTTCTCAGGAACCCCAAGGTACTGAAATCACTGCCTCTTGAACCTTTGGGTCATTCTTTGAGACCATTAACCTTTGACTTGGGTTGGAGTTGGTTTCCCTGGATATTGTGCCCAGTTAATGTTATTTTTGTTCATTATATGCACTGTCTACAATCCTGCTTTGTGATGAGGGCTTTAAAATTGATTAACCAATGAAATTCATCTTTACCTGGTTTTTTTTTTTTTTTTTTTTTTTTGGTCGCCTGCAAGGTTAGCAAATTCTCAAGACTGCCATTGGCCCAGATATCACCTCTGGTGCTGGACAATGGATGGCCCTCTCCATTTACTAGCTAATGAACATGAAGCAAACCACTTTATTTTATTGCAGGAAAAATGTATAAATGAGAAAAAGTATCTCTGCTCTATGTGTAATTTTTATTAAAATATTAAAATGTGTAGCAAGGTAATTAAAATCTGTCCACGCCATTTATCTAAGAGACCAGTGTGGGTGGGATTTGAATTGTGACAGATAGACTGTCAAACCAAGACTTAGTCAAACCGTGGCAGCCAAGGAGCTCAAGAGCAGAATTTAACCTTAAAGCCCTCCCTAAATGTGAATTTGGGCACAGCCAGCCAAAGTAGGTCACTCGTCATTCCTGAAAAGTCATGGGATGTCTGCATCCCATCCGGGCCCCAGGCACGTGTCAAAGTTGGAGGAACTGGTTCAGTCCAAGAAGTGACTTTATTATCTAAGTGAAAACACTAGGCTTAGCAGGGTGCCTGGCTTCTGCATTGTCCCTACAGCAGCTCAGGTCAGCTTTGTATTCCCTGGGACACAGCCAAGCAGTGCTATGTCACCTCCACGTGAGTAAGCGTACTTCTGGAGGGTAGAGCAGTCTTCTCGCATTGTGCTGCTGATTTCCTGTCCCTCCTTCACTTGTTTTTATTTTATTTTCAATTAGCACGTAATAATTGTATGTATGTATATAGGGTTACAGTGTGATATGTCAGTATATATATGTAGTGTGCAATGATGAAGTCAGGGTAATTAACAGTCCCATCTTCTTGTCATTTTTGTATGTTTCCTCCCTCCTCCATCGTCTTCTTCCTTCCTTCACCTTTCCTCTTCCACTGAACTCTCCTCCACCCTCTCCCTTTTCCTTTCTTATTCCTCTTTGTTCTCCATTTCTTTCTTTCAAAACCTAGTTTGTAAATTTGCCTCTGAAAAAAAAAATGGCCTCTTTTGCTGTAAGAAGATGTGTTTTCTAAAAAAGGAAATTATAATTATTGCCATCACATTTAACTAAACTACAATTTTAGAATCATTTTTCTTTTTTTATTTATTTATTTATTTATTTTATTAGTCAGTTCTGTATTCAGCAAATACAGTCAGTTTGGTACCATTATTAGGCTCATCCGTGACCTACCCCCTCCCCTTGGCCCCTCCTTGTTGAGGTATACGGGTCATGCATTGTGGAGTTAGCCCACAGTTATGGCTAAGCTAAATGTCTCTGCATATCATGACCCAACATGTGACTCTGACATTCTTTCCGCCCCCTCTTCCGCAAAATTTCCCTGAGCCATGTTGGGTTCATTTTTGGTCTGCTTCAGTGATGAGGTGTTGAGGGCCTCTGAGACTCTGGCTCTCTGATTTGGTAGGAGTTGAGTTTTCTCTATGCTGATCTCCTTCCGCCTTGTGCTGGTGTCCGGTTCATCAGGAAAACAGCCCCCTTGCTTGTTTCTCCAAGTTTTCTTAGTTTCAGCCGGGGCCCTTTTGAGGTATGATGGGGTGGCTTTCTCCTTAGGGTCTACATCTATCTGAAAAAGAGAAGCAGATTCTCCAACGGAGAGTAAGTTAGCACCAGGACAAATGAGATAACCCTTACTTTTTTTTTTTTTTATAGAGAATTTAATAGGTGTAGGCCCTCTTGTAGCCCACAATTGATAGTAGCTTGATACTGGAGAGTGGGCTTATGTTTGGATATGGTTCTGACTTGTTTCCCAGCTCCAGCTATGGGTCCCATACCAGTGAGGGGATCAGTTAGCCAAATTGAGAGCAGTTGGTTCCCCACCATGGCTGTGTGCCACCACTGCACTTGTGTGGGCATCACAATAAGTTATTTGCTGCTAAGTAGGTTAGACCATGCGTTGCTTCGATAGATATTGGTCAATTTCCCCCAGTCGCCCATGTAGCACCTTCTGGCACTTGACGCGCTGACTGTCTGGGGACTGACTCTCTTCCAACTTCCAGCCATGCCATTCTAATTTGCATGTCAATCACATAAGGTGTCTTCAGCAGTAGGGTCTTACCACTAACCTTTGGTGGGTCATCAAGTACTCTGACAGAAATCTGTCTGTCTTTTAGGAAACCTTGTAGGTCTCACTGATCAAAAGCTCATTGTGGATGATAGCCCCATGCTGGTTCTGGGAGTTACAGGTCAGTGCCCACTAAGAAAATGAGGAAAAAGATAACTAATATACAAGAGTTAGAGATAAGAGAGAGAGAGACAGGGAGAGGGGAAGTGAGGGAGGGAAGATGTAGGAGATTAAGGTTAGTCTTAATCTTACCCTCTCCAGTGTCTTGTGGTTCAGGTGTTCCCTGTAAGGGCCTGGTGAAGGATCAGCCATTTGGTCTATCTTTTAGTAAGTAGAAGATTATGGTACCATTGCCGTTTGGGTCTAGATTTGTGTTTCCCACCCCTTTGATGCCCTCCCCTCCCTCCCCTTCCATCCTAGTGTCTAATCTAGGAGATGCTTGCTGGGTATGTAAGGTATCTTCGGTAGTAGAATCATTTTTCACTTCTCTGAATAATAATTGTTTTTAACTGAAACCTCAAAATGGAGAAATGGGGGCAGCAGAATCTCAGTTTTTGTTGCCTAACCATCATGTATGCATGCAAGGTCAGAGGTTGAAGTAAGTTGTTGTCTTCAGTCACTCTCTCTTTCATTTACTGAGGCAGGGTCTCTCACTTGAACCCAGAGCTCACTGATTCTGCTAGCCAGCTTGCCCTGGAGATCTCCTGTATCCACTTCCCAAGTGCTGGGATGACAGGTGGTCCAGCACACTCACCCAGCATTTACATGGGTGCTAGGGTTCCAAACTCTGGTCCTCATGCTTGCAGGACAAGCACTCCACCCACTGAGCTACCTCTCTAGTCCCATCACTGTCACCTTTAAAAAAATTTTGTTTTAATTAATTTACTTATTTGCAAACAGAGAGAGGAAGAAGAGAAAGAGAAAATGAGTGTGCCAGGGCCTTCAGCCACTGCAAATCTGCATGCATCATTGCATCTGGCTTTATGTGGACACTGGGGAATTGAACCTAGGTCTTTAGACTTTGCAGGCAAGCACCTTAACTGCTGAGCCATCTCTCCAGCCCCACTGTCACTTCTTCAAAAATATTATTTATTTATTTATTTGACAAAGAGAGAATGGGCATTCCAGGGCCTTTGGCCACTGCAAACAAACTCCAGATACATGTGCCCCTTGTGCATCTGGCTCACGGTACTAGGGAATCAAACCTGGGTCCTTAGGCCTCATAGGCAAATGCTTTAACTGCTAAGCCAGCTCTCCAGCCCCCACTGCCCCTTTGGGTTTTTTTGTTTGTTTGTTTTTATTTATTTGAGAGCAGCAGAGAGAGAAAGAGGCAGAGGGAGAGAGAGAATGGGTGCACCAGGGCCTCCAGCCACTGCAAACGAACTCTAGACGCATGCGCACCCTTGTGCATCTGGGTAATGTGGGTCCTGGGGAATTGAGCCTTGAACCAGGGTCCTTAGGCTTCACAGGCAAGCGCTTAACTGCTAAGCCATCCCTCCAGCCCCCACTGTCATTTTCTAACAACACATTCCTTCTAACTAGAAACACAGGCAACCATTCAGCAGTCCAAGGTGGTCATTATTGTGGTTTCTCTAAAGTATATGTTGGCAAGGAAAAATATGAAATGCTTCTGACCAAAGCTCCTGTTAAAGGGGTAAAAAGTACCTAAGCAGGAGAGAGGTTTTTGGCTATAAGAAGAAAGTGGACTATGTAAATGCAGTCACTTGAGAAAACCTTCAGAGTGGGGTGCAACTTGCCTAGAACTAGCAGTGTGTCTTAATTTCAACCATATCAGGAGTACAGGTTTCCAGAAAATGTTCCCCCATTCAGGTCTATAGTTTATTCACAGGACTTGCTATGTTTTTGAGGGTTTTCTTTTGAAGAGCATGTGCCTTTACATGGTACTTTGCAGAATGAGAGAGCTAAGTAAATCTGTTCATCATTAAATCACACTTAACATGTGGGTCTCACAAACCCGTTTCCAGGAGCTAAGGAGATGGCTCACTGGGTAAGAGTGCGGCTTAAGCATGAGGGCCTGGGAGTCCCCAGGTTCAATCCCAAGTACCCGAGTAAGAAAGCTGGGCCTGGCCACACATGCCTGCAACCCCAGCTCCGGGTTGAGGGAGAGACTTCAAGGAAATAGCAAGCTGAGTGATAGAGAAGTGCACCTGACATTATCCTCTGGCCTCTGCACATACATGGGGCATGAGCATCTGCACTCACATGTGCACATGCCACACATCACATCACATCACATACCACACCATACATACCCTACACAGGTGTATAGAAAGTAAAAACTTGTTTCCAGGTTAAGTCTATACTAAGTGTTCTGCCACTTTATGGCGTGAGGCCCTGGCTGCCGACACCCATGGCGACTTTTCTTTTTCATCCCTGGCAAGTAGTCATAATTGTTTGTTTGTTGTGTAGCTCTTTGGGTTTGTTTTTAAAACAAGAGTTTACAAAAACAGCCCTTTATGCATGTGGTAGGCTGGTCAAGGCCGTGGACTAAGCTAAGAAGGGGCATCATTCTAGCTTATGATTCCAGGAGCACAGCAAATGTCAGTCATCCCATGGCCCTCAGATCTAGAGTCAACCACTGAGAAGTGCATTGCACCGATCTTCCCCTCTTCTGACATCCTAACTGCAGCCCTGGAGGTGTCACGGGCTCCTCTGTCTTCATGAATCTCCGTATAAAACTTAGGTACTTCTGAGAAGTTAAAAGCTAAAAGTTAAAATGCTCAAATCAGGAAACCAGGTGATGTGCAGGGTATAGGAAGGTCCCATGTCTTTGCATATGATCAGCTGCATTTGATGCTTAATCATTAACATTTTTGTATTAAAATAATCCCCAGCCTTGAATTTGCACTTCTTTTTTTAAGTTAGAGAACTCTAACACATTTCTTGCTGGCCAGCTCTTGTACAGAGAGGACTCCGGAGGAATTACTGGTGTGTACTGCCTTGCCTTCTCCAGGTTACCAACCCCAGCTGTGCAGTGGCACCACATGGGGAGTAATCACATTGACCAATGCTCAGAACGCACCTCGCAGATCCTGGTTTACTTCTTGCTGAGTGGGGATCATCAATGCTGATTAGTCACCAGGTGATTCTGAAGTGTGGCCAGGAGTGAAAGCTGTAGCCTTCGGGCATTAACCCTCACCCTGACCAGGGATTCAGGGATGCCCAGCAATAGGACAGATTGCTACGACTTTGTGGGAAGTGTAGACAAGGAGCCCTGCTGTTTCCAAAAGGGCTTACTTAGCTTATGCTGAGCCCTGTACTAAGTGCTTCCTGTTGATATCATATCTTGCCAGCTAGCCTTGAGGAAGCTGAGTCCCACAGAAGTGGTCTGAGTTCCTCAAGTACATAGTTAAAGAAATGGCACTGGCGGGTTTAGAGCTTGGGCTGTCTGACCACTGAGGTTGACTTAACTTTTGAGAATGTCACATGGTAACATAGAAAAGCAGCCTGGTAAGCATAGGAGATTGTCAACTCTGGGAGAGGTTGAGGCAGCTGAAATTATGAAAGACAAATGGCACTGGCTTCATTATAAGGCGCCAGGGCTCAAAAGGGACCCAGAGATGCACTGGGAGGAGGGTGGAGCCCAGGAGTCACTGCAGATACCATTTCATAACTCCATAGTGACTCTTCTGATACTGCACTGGTTATTTCGTCAGATTACTGGAAGTCATTTCCCTGTCACTTCCCCAAAGGCATTTATTCATTCCTCTTTTTCCAGGGAATGATTGTGAGCCCTTCAAATCACAGCCCTTTGCCTCTGCGACTTTATAAACCTTGAGGGATCACAGTCTTGCCTTGTGATACCTTTGTTAATTGATCAAAGGATTAAAACTATAAAGTATGTAGCTTTAAGGAAAATGTAGACATTAGTGTCTTTCTTTAATCTATAATAATGACTGGTTTTAGTCAGAATGCTTTAAATGCAGCTATTTTAAAATCTCTGCCCTTATATCAGTGGTTAAGTATCTCAGTCCATTGATACAGCTTTCAAAAGTTCAAAGGCTATGCTAGCATATCTTTGTCTCCTCCTCTTTTAACTGCAAAGAAAAGGGTGTCCTTGTATCGAGCCTTAGCATTTATATGAAAAATAAAATTGGGTTCAGTTTGTGCATAGATTTTCAGAGAGATTAAAGTGGTCATCACACAATTTTTCTCTATAAAAGGCTGCCTTTGATGTGCCTTCTGTCTATTCAGACAGAAGTGTCAGCCATTGTTTTTGAGCCCTAGAAGACTGTCCACTTGTCATTGGCACATTCTGATGCCTTTGTGTTGGAGCCTTGTTCAAGGTGGATCTTATCATTTAGAAACAATGTTACTGAAATGGTGCATTGTGACCACACCAGCCTGCCTGGGAAGATAAATGGCAAAGCAAACCTGAAGACTGTGGAGGATGATCGGGAAGCAAAGCTGAGATGCACGTCCTTGGAGTCCACTTGTGAGCTTTGCTCTGATACTTCGTTCGCAAGTAGCGGTGATTCTAGTGTGCTGGCTTTGCTCTGGCACTGGGTTCCAGTTTACTGCTGCTGCCTTGTGGCAGAGGAAACCGGTGACGTGGTTATGTTCAAGGAACAAGAGTAGCTCTCACAACTTGAGCTGGGCCAAGGTGAGGGAGAACAGTGTGAAGGTGCCTCGTGGAACAGAGGAGAGCATGCTAGTGACTTGCCCAAGGTGTCTGTGCCAGCAAGTAGGATTTGGAATGTGGGTGGGCATTCCCTCAGCCCTGCTCTCTGCTGCCTTCCAGCTCTCACAGAGGCCTCTGAATTTGTATATCAACTAAGGTTTCCACATTTCCCCACCAAATTTATTTAGTCTTCTTCATTCCCCCCCCAAAAAAAAGCAAGATCTTTTTCCCGTAAATGAGATCCAGTGAAAGTTTTTTCTTTGTTATAATATGTCCTTCAGTATAATTTAACTTTTGGTTGATGTTTTGTGACTACTGTCTCTAAATTCTTTTCTAAAATTTTCTCCTGGGCTGGGAATTAATTGGTGGTAAAGTACTTGCTTAATATATGTGATACCCTATGTTGAGTTCCAGCACTGTTTTAAAACAGAAGTTAATTAATTAACTTAAAAAATTATCTCCCTTGCCAGGTGTGGTGGTGCACGCCTTTAATCCCAGCACTCAGGAGGTAGAGGTAGAAGAATCGCTGAGAGTTCAAGGCCACCCTGAGACTACGTAGTGAATTCCAGGTCAGCCTGAGCCGGAGTGAGACCCTACCTTGAAAAACCAAAAAAAAAAAAAAAAAAAAAAAAAAACCTCCCAAACATCTAAGACTCATTTCTTAGAGCAGTAGTATTAAAACAGCTTTGTTCTCTTTATGTGTGTGTTTCTCGTACATCCCACTCACAGCTTTCCCAGCACACTCAAGCTGGGCAGCCATGTCTGTAAAGCTGAAGGCCTGCGCTCCTAAACATAGGCCGTCCACCACACCCCCAGGAGGAACAGGGTGGCTCCTCCCATAACTCCCTGTCATACTTTGGGAAGAGACAGGCAGAGGGGAACTGAAGGGTGGGAGGCCTTTCAACTCACAGCGCTGTCTTGAGCTACATCTGCCGTTCTTGAGGTCCCTGCTGCAGAGGACCACAGATAGTAGCTCTCCTGAGAGACTGGGGGTGTGGAGACAACACATTTTAGCTGTCCATCAAATGCGGTTACCACCAGGTCTTCACAAGGCTACAGTGTGCTTAAGCATTGGTAATAGTTCCTGACTTAAGAGATTAACCTCCTTCTCTTCATTTTCTGTTATGAAAAAGCTGCCAGTGTGAAACAGCTCCCCCTTCCCCCCAAAAAGCATCTATGCAAATATGAAAGTCTTCCTGCAAAGGAAAATTGGAAGGTGAAGTCTGAGTTAAAGTACAATTTCGTTTCCTCCCCACTCGATTACAGTCTGCTTTCATTTGTTTTTCATTTGCAAGTGAGTGTTAGCCTGTGTTAAAACCAAGGCAAAGCTACACCGTTCTGTTCCAAAGAAGCATTTGGCCACAAAATGAAAAAAGAGCCAGGATCCATGTATAAATTATTCAGAAATTTGGTAAATAAACATGCAAACTTCTAGCTGGGGCTATCGCTATTGCATTATTCAGTCCAATAAAGAGAATTTAATTTAACGGATATTCAGCAACATTGTTCAGTGATCAACAAAAGGCATACTGTCTTTTATGAATAACTGATTTTCTCGGGGCATTCTGAGGAAAGTGGGTCCTCGTTAACCCTAGAATGGCTAGCTAATGTAATTGAAGCACGACCACCTGGCAGCGAGGTTGCCCGTCAGCTGCCAAGGAAGGCCGGGGCCGGGAGTACCAGGTGCTCAGCTCGCGCTGTCTGATTGTTACAGAGGAATAAACAGCGTGATTGCACAGTATGGCCGGGGGCGAGAATCCAAGACTGCTGCCAACCAGAGCGCCCGCTTTCTTCCCTGGTCTTTGACAAGGGGGGCCAAAAGTGCTCCTATTCAGAGCAGGTAGGGCTGACAAAGCCCCAATGCTGTCTGCTGCAATTAGGATGGAAAAATGAGACTGGCCCAAGAACGAAGCAGCGGCAAGCCCTCAAGTACCTGTTTCTGTTAGCCCACAAAGCCTGGGCCCTTTTAGTTCTGGCTGGGACATTTAAGCATAAAAATTTAAAAGAAATTCAAGCAAAGGAACCTAAATGCTGAGTGACCCGTGTTTTTTAAAGCACACCGGCCTTATTATGCTCCCAGTTCTGAAGCACAATGCTAAGTCGCCCATACGATAAACTTTATTTAGGCCTGACTTCCATGGCAACCTAAATTCCCTGGTTCTTTGATTATACTTTATAAACTGCTGGGCCAAGTCATTTCTGTACCCCCCCACCCCAGCTATCTTCCTTTATAAAGCCCTACAAGCCTCTATATTTAACTAACTGAACTACTCCTTGCTCTGTGGTGTTGTTTATTCTCAATAATTTTTTAAAGCACTGCTACCCATGTGGATACATAAAAGAAAATGAGTATTATTTGACTTTAAAAAAACTTAATTAAGAAATAGGCATTATGACCTTTCTAAGGGGTTTTGAATGTGAAATGGTTCATTAAGTTCCTGTTAATAGAAAAGTAAAGAGCACTTCTCCCAAACAGCAAGAAAAGAAAAAAATGGCTCGCTCTTAACACATTGATTTATTTCATTTGCTAAACACAAGAACCATGAAATGTTTCATCCAGGCAGCACATTAAATATGTGCAGAAGTGAAATTGCAGCCGAAGAGTGCCTTGGACTTTATCCTCACAGTGTGTACATTTCAATAGGCTAGAAGGGAAAAAAACAAACTGTAGAAAGATCCTTTTATGAAATTACATTACCTGTTTTGTATTGCTTTGAAGCTGAGCATGTCACTGTGGTTTCAGAGGGATTTGACTATGGCCCGTAGTTTTCCCATTGGTTCATCTTGTCACCCTCCTCAGCCCAGGTCAAAATCTATCACCAAAAACAGAAATAAGGAAATCCTTTCTCGCTGCTATTCATTGTGGTGGTCCCTAGTTATAAAAAATCATCAGGGTTGCTTATTAAGCATGCGATCAAGGATAGTTATAAATGTGGCTCATGTTTATAAACTACTTAAACATTATGAACTTTTTTGGTAACCTGATTGCATAGTTCTCAAATATGAACTTTGTAGATGACATTATATCAGTGTCCAAAAGTTCAGTACACCAGATTTAGAAGGACCTGTGTCAGATCTACAGTGAATCTTAGCATATCATTGAGCAGCAGTTGGGTCTCTTAATAATAAAGGGAGAGTGTGACTTGAGTTGGGTTAAGTCATGTCTCCCAGCCTCAGTTTCCACATCTTCTCAAAGGGACCCCATGCTGTAATTTGCAGCTTTCCAAACTGGGCCTCTCCCAGTGGAAAGTGTCCTAAGGCTGCCTAGGAGGGACAAATCTGAAGAAGAAAACACAATTCCCTGTATGTTTTTTAAAATGTATTTTATGTTCATTTATTTATTTATGGGAGAGAGAGAAAATGGGTGTGCCAGGGCCTCCAGCCACTGCAAATGAATTCCAGACACATGTGCCACCATATACATCTGGCTTATGTGGGTACTGGGGAATCGAACCTAGGACCTTAGGCTTTGCAGGCAAGTGCCTTAACTGCTAAGCCATCTCTCCAGCCTCTCGGTGTTTTTTTTCCTAAAGGATTTGTGTTTCAGACTCCATTTTACCCTAAGTACTCTCCAAGGATGAAAAGTAAATGTATATAGGGCTGGAGAGATGGCTTAGTGGTTAAGGTACTTTCCTGTGAAGTGTAAGAACCCATATTTGATTCTAGATTCCATATAAGCCAGACGCACAAAGGTAAGGCAAGCCTAAGGTCATGCATGCCCACTAGGTGGCACAAGCACCTGGCATTCAATTGAGGCCCTGGCACACCAATTCTTTCTGTCTGTCTCTCTCAAATGAAAAAAGCAAGTGAATATAAATGTAATTGAAAATTTGTATAGACATTTTATTCTCCTTTCTTAAAATTTCTCCTCTCTCTCTCTCTCTCTCTCTCTCGACTGAAACATGAAGTCTTAACTGGCAACTCTGTCTTGACCCAATCTCAGAATCCGGCACTATAAGCCCAATCAGCATCCTGCTCCTCAGTATAAACCTCCTGTGTTCAGCCTGTCTGGGCATAATTCCTAATCTGCAAAATGAGAATGGGCCTAAGAGTCAGTGCTGGGCCATTTGGGGGAAGAAGTGAGGCAGATTCCGCAGGTGGCATGTGTACAGTCCTATGGTCAGTACTTTTAGGGTCCCTGTCTGTACTCAGGGTCGCTAGTGGTTCCTTCTGACTGTGTCACTCACTCCTAGCCACTCTACAGGAACAGCTAGAGGCATAAAGTTCCACTGGCAGGGTCTCTCACCTTGATTTGTGTTGTGGACTTTCTGCCCTTTGCAGAATGCTTATAAGTGCTGGAAATAAAGTGCACAGGTTTACATGGTAAATCAGTTATAGTGAAATGCTTTTGAAAATCAAAAGTCTATGTAGTATTGTATGAACATCTTTATGTACTGAATGCCCACTGTAGTTGTGTATATCACTACCATAATTCTGAGGCAGTGATAAGAATTGGTGTTTTGAGTCACGGGCAAAAACACATGTTATGAAAATACCTGAGATTCCTGCTGTGACAGTCACAGGTATTACTGCTGTGGTTTGATGTCCATATTTATAACAGAAAGAAATGCTTCATTTCAGGTACAGAATAGAGAAAATAAGGATGTGCTTCTTACCATCCAAGGTCATGGGCCTATTGGATTCAGATAGCCAGAAATCCAAAAGACCCCTGGGTTCCACTGACCCAGATCACAAGCTAATCTGTGAAGGATTCCCATGAACCCCTGATTTAAAGAAGGTTCTGAGCATGCACAAAACCCGGGAGGCATAGCTGAGGGCAGAGGAGACTGCTGGCTAGGCACCTCACATGCCACTCTAGACTTTGGCTCTTACTGTGAGGTGGCACCACCTCAGGGAGGGATGTGTGCATGAGGGGACTATCCCTTGAAGGCTTCTGTGGGTACCAAGGCCCACATACCAGGAAGGTGGGACAAGATGAAATGGCCTAGCCCAGTTGGTGTTGTGCAATGCTAACCTGGTCAGGATTTGTGTTGGTTTGAATTTGCTACAAGGTGGGGTATCTGGTGTGTCTCAAGTCCCCTGGTGGTCTCCAGACCTTCAGGGTAATTTGTGGTCTACAGTCAACTTAATTTCACTATTTACAGAAAGTATATTTCTATTCAAATTAATAATAGAAAGCACTCTTTCAGGATTTTGTGGACATAGACTAATTTTTTAAGTCTTAGCCCTTGCCTGTTCTGTGGTAAAGTAGAGGTCCAAGGTCCCTTTGATCATTGTCTTAATTCCCCAAACAATACCAAGACATTGATCAGGTGGCTTCATCACTGTGGTCCTCCAGGTGCATGCTGTTGACCAGATTTAGTAGAGTCTGTTAATTTTGAAATTACTTAGCAAGAGCTTGTTTTAAGTGAGCTGGGTTTATTTGCTTGTGACTATTTACAGGTAAACCCCATTTGAATATTTCAATTTCGTTAAATGTCAGCTTGTTGATGCAGCTTATTTAGAAAAGTGCTTCATTTAAAAGAACTGAGTTGTGTGTGCTTTTATAAAAAGCCTCACTCCTGATATATTTCCCATGCTAGCAGCCTGTGGAGGTGATCACCTGTGCATGTTCCCCACATCTCCAAAACTTCATCTGCTGCCAGCAAGATGCAGGTCCCTTTCAAGTGTCTCTCACCTCTTTTAATGTACAAGTTGAACATCCTTAATCTAAAAATCCAAAATGCTAAGTGTTCCAAAGTCTGAAACATTTGAAATGATGTGTGAGTCCTAGGCCTTTCAGAGTTTTGGATTAGGATTGCTTAGCCAATGAAAGTCTGCACAGGGCTGGGGAGATAGCTCAGTTGGTGAAGTGCTTGCTTTGCATTTGCATGAAGACCTGGGTTTTATTCGCAGAACCCATGTAAAAAAATGCTGTGCTTATGAATCCCAGCACCAAAGAGGCAAAAACAGGCAGATCCTTAGAATTTCAGCCAGCCAGCTGTAATTTCAGCCTGACTGTGCTCCAGGCCAATGAGAGATCCTGTTCAAAGGTGGTCTATGTTCCTGAGGAATGACACCCTAAGTTGTCCTCTGACCTCTGCAGACACACATGTGCATGTGCATAAGCACACACACATATACACACAAAAATATGTTTATGAACATATTCCAAAGTGTGAAAACCTTCAGAGTCAAGTACTTCTGCTCCCAATGTATTAAACAAATGATATTTAGCCTATAACTATTTTCTAAGGCAATACTGTGGCCTTTACTTTTAATTCTCTCCTGCTCAGATATTGCATGGCATTACTGAATAATAAAACACATGTAAGTCCTTGTAATTTGTTTTCTAAAAAGTTCAAAAGTGAAAGCTAATGAGGTAACATACAGAAATGCATATGCATCATTTTCACCTATAGAAAGATAGCATTGTCACAAAGTTTGGGGTACCAGTGCTTGCCGACTTTTGACCCTTTCTCCACTTCCTTAACCCACAATGATGATCACCTGTCTTATGACACCAGCCAGCTAATTATAATCACCAAAGGAGAGCCCTAGTACTCATCAACAGAGACAGTGAGACAATCACATTCTGAAACCCATCTCTGCAGAAAATTGACCCTGGGATTATAGTCTGCAGCGGGTTGATCATCACAGGAAAAGTGGCTTGTTCTGCTGAATTCTGACAGTGAAAGGGTCATACATGAACTCTCTGTTTAGAGGGTTCTTTTTCACAGTGCCTATAATTGCTCTCACCAGCTACTTTTATAAAAAAAAAAAAAAAGTGTATTTCCCTAGACTGAGTCCTCAGGACTACAAAAAAGAAAAAAGGTTATGATTTCAGTGACTAAATACATGATATTCATAGTTACAAATTAAAAGATGTGAAGCCCTTTCCCTCTCCTATTAAAGCTGTGCAATAAATATTAGATATGTCTCATTAAATATACAGCTTTTACTTGAACTTCATACAGCACAAATGGGCAGGACACAGGCTTGCCCTAGAAAGTACTACTGTGTCCAGAGGTAAATGTATTCTCCCTAGTGATTTCCTAACACAAAACATGTCTTCACTTTGAGAATTTCACAATCAAAAATGCCATATTTACTTGCTTATTTATTTGACAGGGTCTCATTATAGTAGCCTAGGCTTACCTTAAACACATGACCCTCCTATTGTTTTCCTCTTAATTGACAAATAATAATTCCATGTGTTTATGGGGTATAATGTGAACTTAGGATACATATGTACATTGTAGAATGATTAAATTAATGTAATTAACATACCCATCCCCTTTCATACCTTTGCGTTCCTTGTGGTAAGAATATACAAAACTGCTCTTTTAGCAATTTTGAGGTATATAGTAGTCTTTTCTGTAGTCACCATGTTTAAAATTGTTTCATGTTTCCATAACTCTTACCAAGAATAATTTTATAGTAGCTTATAGCCAGTTTATAAATTGTATCTTTGCTCTACCTTTCTGCTGATCGAAATGTCTTCTATCTGACCAGGATCATTTTATCTTCCCAGAGGCAGCTCTAAGGTTGTTTCCAGGGCTAGCTGTCACACCCACCTACCTGCTTCACCTGCCACATCAGCTGAACGTTCCTCCTCACGAGTCTCCATGCTTCCTGAACACCAATGCCAGTCTAGAGGCTGATGTCTCTAGTCCTATTTCTGTGTTCCACATGTCTTTGGGCATGGGTTCTTGAAATATGTCCTACAGTGTTTTCCTCCTGCTACCTCTATCCCTGTTTTCCTACCTGTGTAGAGTCCACTCAGTCTCAGAGCCGTGGTCCACACAACTCCCTACCATACTAAGTGATGTGGCCAGCCCCCTTCTCTCACTGTTTGACATTTGTAGGTGCAAATGAAGATAGGAACCATGAGTTACATATCTTTTTATATTATTTATTTGAGTGTAGGGCAATTCAGGGCCTCTTTGTCACTGCATATGAAATCCAGACACATGCACCACTTTGTGCATCTGGCTTTATATGGGTATTGGGGAATTGAATCAGGGCCAGCAAAGTTTGCAAGAAAGCACCTTTAAGCACTGAGGGCTCTCTCTAGCCCTACATATCTTTTTAAAACTTTAAAAAAAATTATTAGAGAGAGAGAGAGAAGTATGGGTTCACCAGGATCTTTTGCCACTACAAACAAACTCCAGACACATAATGCCACTTTGTAATCTAACTTTAAGTGGGTACTGTGGACCCAAGTCAGCAGGCTTTGCAAACTAGTGTATTTAACCACTGAGAAATCTTCCCAGCCTGAGTCACATATCTTTTTATGTCTTCTATAAATAAAAAATAATAATTTATGAGTGAGACTATTCAATATTAAAAATAATTCTCTCATTCACATGGTCTCCTCAACCCTTGTGGTTTACTTACTATGTGTCTTGGGGACTGTTCCCAATGACTTGCATATACAGGATGTTTAAGGAAAGCAGTGAGATCCATCTACGCTATCGACATACATGTGGGGAAGTTTAGAATGCAAAAGGAGTAGAGAAATACAAAGAGGATGAGAAAGTGAAAAATCTAAGTGTCATTAAAGATGGATGAAAACAGTCAGAAACATCAGCCTATGAAGTAAATCAGCAACATACTTGATCAATTTTTAAATCTGCTGGCAGTTGCACTCAGATCTATAAGTAAACATGACTTTTTTGCCTGTTCTTTGTGTTCTGACTTAATTAAGACATTTAACTAAGTATTTCTCACTCAGGCCCTGGGAAGGAGGAAAGTGACCCTTTCCATCAAGGGAAGATCCTGTGCCTTTCCTTTGGTCAGTTGTGTGACCCTGGGTCCTATAACTGGCCACTGAGTAAGCTCAGCAACTGTGCTGCTACAACAGCTGTGCACAGGCACCTGTGGTGTCTTTCCCCTAACTGTGACATGATCTTCCTTTCTCCTGGCTCTCATTTCATACACGAAAGGATGGGGACTTGCAGAGCAAGCAGCTTGCCTGCAACTACATAGCAAATGCGTCTATCCATTCATCCATCTACTTACTGAATGCCTCCTACCCACTCATCATTCTTCTTTCAAATGTAAGAAATGTACTTCTGTGCTTCTCAGCCCTCCTCCAGGACTTTTACAGTCCTCAACAGTGCACTGATAGTCATGGCGTTTGACGGGGATTCTGAAGCACCACATGGTGAGGTTACACGGTCTCTAGCCTGAGCTCTGCTGGAGCAATACCTGAAGCAGCAGCTGGAATGGGGCTTTGACTCTCTCTCTGCAATGACATGTTGGGTATCAGCCTCAATTTCTAAACCTTTTACTAAGGGGCATTGCACTAATAAGTACTCATCAGACTCACCAACAGCCCCATTGAGGAGAGTTCTCAGGGAAAGTGGAATGGGGGAGAGGGGATATAAGACTACAACCTTTGTTTAAAAAAAAATAGACCTGTAGTGATGGCTTAGTGATTAAGGCACTTGCCTGCAAAGCATAATGGCCTAGGTTAGACTTCCCAGTTTCCACATAAAGCCAGATGCACAAAGTGGCGAATGCATCTGGAGTTTGTTTGCAGTGGCTGGAGGCCCTGCCATGCCCATTCTCTCCTCTCCTTTCCTCTACGGCCCCTCCCCCCTCAAATAAATAAAATATTTTTAAAATAATGAAAAAGCAGTATTTTCCAGAACCTTTATTACTCTTGTAAGATAGCAGCTGTAAGGTGGTGACCCATCTACCTTGCTGCCTCTCAGTATGTGAGTATGGACAGTAGTCGGGCGGGTCTCCCAAGGAGGAGCCGTGCTCTTGTCCCATGCTGCAGCGGGTCTGATGGTGCTAAATCAGTCTCACAGAAAGTTCCCACTTGAGATAAGCAATCAGTAAAACTTTAGAATTCTATTCTAGTTTGCTTCAAAATGTGACCAGAAATAAACAGAGTCATTTTATCTTAAATGAGCTCATTAACTTTCCCAAACTCTGATGCACAAAAGAAAGAATTGAATTACTATACTTTATTTCTCTAAATTCTGGCTTCTTCTGTCAATCAAACAGATAATAATTCAGCTAGGAAATCACCATTCATGCCAAATTAGCTATAAAAATTGCCAATTTGTTTCATGCTGCTTTGGCTCAAGAGAGAGGAGGATCTAGTTTCTATTCTCATTCTTCTGTCAGCACCAGACAACAGAATTTGTGAATTAACTTAGCTTTTCTCATTGAAACTTCCTAACTAAAAGAAATTTGAACGATGGAGCTGATAAACCACAGTGGAGAGGAAGGAGGTAGCATTTGAGAGGATGTGGGTTCTGTGGAGCAAACTACTTGCCCATGGCCACATGGCCATTCATTCTTCCATGCATCCATCCATCCATTGAAATGGCCTAGGCCATTTCTGTTCATTATTAGTAAAGTTGTCTCAAGATTGCTACAAGTGACAGGCACTTTACCAGTGCTCAGTAAGTTGTTTTTATTTTATGAATATTCTTTATTATTCTTTTTTATTAAAATGTTTAAATTTTTTATTTATTTGTTTGCAAGTAGAGAGAGAGAGAGATAGAGAGAATGGGCAGACCAGGGCCCCAGCTGCTGCAAACGAACTTCAGATGCATGTGCCACTTTGTACAGGGGTATTGGGGAATCGAACCTGGGTCATTAGGCTTTGCCAGCAAACACCTTAACAGCTGAGTCATCCCTCTAGCCCATGTCTTTTATTCTACGTGAGATATCACACAACAGAACTTCAGCTAATTATAAAGTAATCTGACCATGGTGTGTTTTAGAATCCTCAAAAATACTGCAACTTTCAGTGTGATGACTGGGTATTATAGGAGCCAAGGCTTACAGAGGGGCTAGGGAGCATAGAAGTGGTGGTTGTTTTGTTTTATTTTTGCATCTCAGGGAATAATAAGAGATATGTAGGAGGCAGTAATTACTGCACCAATGGATGGATGGGTGGATGGTGATAGGCACAACAATATGAAGACATAAAGAATAAGGATAGGCTGCCAGGGTGGGATCATGTCTAGCCTCCTGCTCTGGGACCCTTGATTCAGTTGTGCTTACCATGCAAACTATGAGAAACATCTCCATCTCTTTTTATATAGGAACAAAATGGTTCCAAAGGATATTTTTCTCATCTGGTTTATGTCTCATGCCATTAATCTAAAACTGTTGATTTAATGGAGCTGCTTTTGATCTATCAAGAAAAGACACACCTAATTCAATCTGGCTATTTTTTTCTAAGAGTTAGTGCTTAATTTGCAAGAGAATGATTTGATTATAATTTTAAGTAATACTGCAGCTACAGTTTTAGTCACAAAGGTGATATCAAATGACTCTATGAGGTTTAAGTGGAAAGTCCCAGAGAACTGTGAGAATTAGGAGCTTTAACAGTTTTCAGGGCTATTTCTGTTATTTGTGTACTTTAAGAATATATTTGAGTCAAAATGGATGGAACTTGGGACAGAAATTTTCACGTAAAATGTAAAAGCAAGCAGTTTCCATCAAAGTGCTACATAGAATAAACCCAAAATATAATGACATGGAAAAATAAAAAATGACCGCTCATTTTTTTATTGAACATTTTCTTGCTAGAGCATGTGTCATCAAGAGAGAATTTATCTTCCTGACCTTTGTTCCCGGTGCTACAACCCTGTTATTGTTTTTCCTTCTACATTGTTTAGAAAAGGCGAAACTGCTTAGGTGCTCAGAGGGTACTATTGAAGTGGAGAGGAGATTCTGTCCAATGTAGAGGGGTGAAGATCTGCTCCACAGGCAGTAACACCTTTCCTCCAGGTCCAAATAAAGACCAAAAACAATCAGCCCCTTTTCTTCCCTCCCACAGTCCATCTTGAACCAGATCTAGTCATAGTTTACTCAGAAAATCACTTTTTAAAATAATTTTTTAATTCATTTGTAAGGAAAGAAGGGAGAGAGAGGGAAAGAGGGAGAGAGAGAGTGTGTGGGGGGGGGTGTGCCAGGGCGTCTAGCCACTGCAAATGAATTCCAGATTCATGCACCACCCTGCGCATCTTGCTTTATACCTGGGTACTGGGGATCCAAGGTGGTTCCTTAGGCTTTGCAGGCAAGCTTCTTAACTGCTAAACCATCTGTACAGCCTGAGAAAATCACTTTCTTAACTGGCAACCTATGGGATCATTTGGGTGCTAGATATGGGGTGTCAGGCCCAGTGCAGCAGAACACCAGACAAGCCAGGTGGGAGGGTTCTGAGGAAAAGATGACTGAGCAGGAGGAAGATCTGCGCTCGTTCGTGTGGTGGAAATGCCTAGTGTGCCACTGCTATAGGAGCCCCTGCCCCACAGAAGAGCTTTATGCCCACTATTCCACTGTTGCTCTGACCCACAGGCATTCTTCTCACAAGTGTGGCAGGGTCAAATATACTTACTTGAGACAAACACAGAGTGTATTGAACTTGCAGGAAGGGAAATCTTTCTAAACACAGCAAGCTGCTGTGCTTTACCGTTGTTGGGTGATAGCACCTAAATGGAAGGGGTGAGAGAAAGGTGTCCATTTCTTCCAGCCCCCTCCCCGCTCCCCACTGTAAGAAGGCAGTAAGTGTGCGCACCTCCCTCCGCCTCTGTTAGTGGCTTCTCTTTCCTTGTAGGAGAGAATTCTGATCTCAAGGCAGAGCCATGCCTGAGAGCTGGCCTGGCAAGTCAAGCTGCTGGTTCCCTCTGAGGGGCCTAGAGCAAAGCACATGGTGTTTGCCTTTCACTGTCCTCCATACACAATCCTGAGCACACAAGACACAGAGGTGATGAGAAGGAATCACAAGGTAGAGCCTGTAAAGTAGTGCTCATCCAGGAAGCACACCTGAGCATTTCAATTGTATGGGTGCACAACTGCAGCCTGTGACTCGAGCAACACTAGCCAAAGTGCACCAGGGCCTGGCTGACACTCAGGATGTACTGTGGCTCATCCCACAAACAGATGCATCACCTGAAAGGCTGTTGGAACAGGGACTTTCCCCCTGTGGCGTCAGTTCCTAAAAGGGTACCTGGGCCCCTTGAAAGTTTTTTCCCTCTGGAGTACGGGTGTGGTACAATGGTAGAGCACTTGCCTCACATGTAGGAGCTATGGATTCTGTCCTCAGTGCTGACAAAAGTAAAGGTTGCTGGTTGTCTCTGAGAATATGCCAGTGCCTGAGCCTTACAATGCATCCCAATGGGTATTTTTTTAAAAAAATCTTCCTTTGGTGTTATGCTAGAGAATTTCCCTTCCTCGCCACTAAGCAGAAGTATCACAGGAATGTGTGACCACCTTCAAAGTCCTCAACCCAGTATACTTGAGCTGGGGACTTTTTCCTGGAACCACCGTGAGGGCATGCACTCTACTCATAGAGCTGGTCCCTCAAGGCGCGGTGTATTTAAAGGATCCATGTATTTTCTCCTTTGCATAGCCTATAGCCAAAATTAGTAGAGGGTGTAGAAGAGCATAACTGAGTCCACTGTGAAATCTCAGTTGGAAATTTTTACAGGCAATATCAACTAAACATGAAATTTCCCACCACTGGGGCTGGAGGTCAGGGTAGAGCCTTTGTCTAGCATGTGTGAGGCCCTGGGTTCCATTCCCAGCACTCCTACCCTCAGAAACTCCCACCATGATGATCTGTTCTGGTGTCCTCCACCAGGATGGCTTGGCCCTCCTGTCCTGCCAACAGGAGCATCTTCCACAGGTTCTGTTGTGGGTAACAACTCTGTTGCTATAATACACAGTGACAAGCAGTTTTGCTGCTTCAAATCATCAAGGGCCTCTGTGTTATTAGAATTCCCCCAAATTTCCTTCTAGCTTTCCATAATTACAGCATTACTCTTTTGCTCGGATAAGTCTGTGAAGCATATTGAGTTTCAGGTGCAGATCAACCACCCTATCACTCAGGTGCCCTGACACCCCAGCACTCCCACTCTTGTTGTCCATATAGGCCACAAAGAACAACCTTCACATGGATGTCCTCTTATTTTTTAAGTTACTGTTATTTGGTAAACCCCTAACTTTTCTTGGGATTTATTCTTGTCATTTAATAATTCAGTATTAAGATGAATGTCTTCCTGGAAAACTCAGGTGCCATTTATGACATTAGAATTATTTTATAGAAATATAATCTTCTCCATCCAGAGACATTCACTTTTATTATTTTTAATGCACAAAGGAAACTTAAATATAGCTCCTGCTTTACAAACTCATAAAAAGGAACTATTTCCATAAAATTGCTTTCAGAAATGAAAAATCCAGAATATCTGTGAAGAACTTGGAGCAGACTTTGTATCACAATAGTTATTTTTATTTGGTCTGAGCTTGTATTGACCTTCAGGGCTATTCATGTGCAACAGCTCCACTCACTCTATAGTCCAGGGTAGCCTCAAGCTTCTGATCCTGTTGCCTCAGCCTCCTTAGTACTGGGATTCCAGAAGGGCACTACCACACCAAGTGTATGTCTTATTCTTAGAATCACCCTAGGGTCTGGGGAGATGGCTCAGATGGGAAAAGTGCTTGCTATGTCAGCTTGAGAACCTGAGTTACTGCCTCAGCACTCATATAAGAAGCTGGGCATGGTTGTGCACACCTGTAATCCCAGTGCTGAGCTGGGCAAAGACCAAAGGATCACTGGGATTCACTGGCAGCCAGTTTAACTTACAAACTACAAGTTACAGGTTCAGAGAAAGATTCTGTCTTAGAGAAGTAAGGTGGACAAACAATAGATGACACTCAATGTCCTCCTATGGCCTCTGCATGAGGCACCTGCATCTGCACACACACCTGCATATACCACATACTTGGATCCATATACATGTACACCAAGAGAAAAGAAGATACTAGAATGATCCAAGATATAAACTATAAGCTAAATTAAAGTGGTTTTTTCCTCCAAGAAGAGAATACTTGCAGAGAAAATATTAAATAATTATGTTCAAATTGCACTGTATTAAGTAATGCTTGCAATGTACTTTATTTAGCAAATTGTTCACTTTTAGTCAGCCATGGTAGTCAGAGCTGAAAGTCCACATTTATTCTGTTTGTCTCCTCTTTTTATGCTTTTCTACAAGGGAGATTCAAGGCATTTCCAGACAGTTCTACATTTCTAATTGCTGTCCTCCTACTCATCACTTCATGGATCTTAAATACCAACAAAAAGTCCAAGGTAGTCACTTCTATAAATAAGATCAAGAGTACCTTTTTAGCTTCCATCATATCATATCTGCAGAAGAATGAACCCTACGACAGAGTGACAGCTCCAGTGACCCAAGTTCCCTCCCAGAAATCAAGTCATCGGCATAAGCACAACAGAGCTCTCAGGTTTTCCATTGTTCCTATTGATCCCTCATGTCGCCGGTCGATTTCATCAGCCAAGTAGCCTGTTGAATCTGTTCTCACCCAATTTGACAGCACTTTCTCTTGGCCTGAAATAGGCCAAATGACTAATTTTCCTATCACTTATATTTTTACTGATGTGAGGCTTTGAGAGACAGTGTCACTGAGCATTTTCTCACTTGCAGAAGGTGAGGTACACCAGTAGTGGAGATGGAAATGGAAAAGGCTGTCATTAAGGGTGTGCTCCTCACCAGCCAGCCCCCTGGGAAGAACAGGTCTAAATGTTCCTAATAAAAATGTAGACCAGGGCTGGAGAGATGGCTTAGCGGTTAAGTGCTTGCCTGTGAAGCCTAAGGATTCTGGTTCGAGGCTCGATTCCCCAGGACCCACGTTAGCCACATGCACAAGGGGGTGCACGCATCTGGAGTTCGTTTGCAGTGGCTGGAAGCCCTGGCGTGCCCATTCTCTCTCTATCTATCTGCCTCTCTCTCTCTCTCTCTCTGTCACTCTCAAATAAATAAATAAAAATAAACCAAAAAATATTTTTAAAAAATGTAGACCATATCCACTGCGCCCTTAAAGTGTCTCCGATTCTGAGGGGGAGGGCTTCGGTTCCCTACCATGGAACTATGAGAGCAGGCCTTCTCCAAAAGTCTGTAACTTAATAGCCCTTTCCCTATTTCCATTTGCTCTTATCATTTCCTCAGAATTATTCTTAAACTTAGTTATGTGAGTATTTTCTTCTTGTTGAGCAGTGGTGGACTGTTCCCCTCCAGGAGTGTGTCATTAGGGCTCAATACCTAATCTAATATCTTATACCTTCATGTGTTTAATTTCCTTTTCCAGAGCATCCAGTTCATGTGATTATATCAGTCAGTCAAGTCTCTTTGTCATCAGGCTGTAACATTTACAGTGACTGATTCGTTTACTTGGGATCTTGACTAGTCCTAGCATTTAAATTTACATTATACTGAAAGTCAGACAAAATCTTTGTGGAAAGGGTGTATGGCTTTAGGATATAACTGGCTTGTACTCCTATTCTGATCATTATGGAATGTCATCCATTTATTTAAAGTGAGGCATTGCCCTCTGAACCTAACTATGGAATATCCTGACTCTTGGCAGGTACCCATGTATCAAGAATCAGAAATACACCAGGTAAGAGCTCACCATTCCTCCTTCCAAATGTGTCCCCCATGGCTTCTGCCAGGCCACTATCTTCCCAACTCTGCCTTTCCTGCTTTTTAACCTCTGACCAAATATAAAGTAGGCAGGCAAGTAGGTAGGTAGGTAGGTAAGTACGTACATACGTACGTACGTACGTACATACATACATACATGCATACATGCATACATACATATTTGTTTGTGTAGCACTGCCCCTAAAAATACATCATCTGCCTCCTGAAATGTGCAGAGAATAAGTGTGAAACTGAACTGATTGAACAAGCCCATTGTTTGTACATAGATATGCCATTTGGCATGGAAGTTTTCAGACCTGGAAGACTCACTAGACTCTGCTTGGTGCGCACATATCACAAGGGCCTCTGAATACTGAAATGAAGTTACCTTGTTCTTCTGCCTCAACAGACCATGACAGCTCACATCAGCGCACCTTGCACCTGCTCCTTATACCACCTGCTTCCCACCCCTCAGTTCCTGTCTCCTTTTACTTCCTGAAACACTCCAACTCCTTCCAGCTCTTGTCATTCTCTTTCAGTTGCTCACCCTATGCTCCCTACCCCACACATGGGTAGCTGCTACCTGCCACCTCTTCAGAGACATCCCTGACTTGTTAGATTCCTCTTTGATTTCTAGCACTAATGTTAGGACAGTTTACCTATTCTACAAATTTGTCTCACAAATAATGTTCTGTCTTCTGGGGGTCAGGTGGCTGGGTCTTGCCCCTGCCTACATGTCCTCCAGAAGCACATATTGGTGCACATTTTTAATGTGTATGTGTGTGGGGGGTATTCATGCATGTGAGTGTGTGTACACACGTGCCATAGCATGTATGTGGAGGTCAGAGGACAACTTTGGGTGTCAGTCTTCACCTCTCACTTTGTTTGAGGCGAGGTCTCATTGTCATTTACCATTGTATTTGTCAGGTTGGCTGGCCTGTGAGCTTCCAGGGGATTCACCTGTCTCCGCCTCCTTTGTCCTCTTAGGCACTTGCTGGGGTTACAGACACCAGTGCTACAGCACTCAGCTTTTACATGGATTCTGGGGATCCAAGCTTAGGTCCTCTCAGTGGCACAGCAAACACTTTATTAAGTGAGCCATCTCCCCAGAAGACCTTAGTGCAGATTCTTAATTGTTTTAAGTGTGTATAGGGTGGGGGGAGAGAGAGAGGAAGAGAGAAGGCCCATCTCAGGCTAAACAAACACTCTACCCAGCCCAGCACACATTAATTGAGTGCATAAACACTTGAGTGATGGCTTTTTAAAAGTGGCAAAGTTGGCTGGAGAGATGGCTCAGCAGTTAAAAGTACTTGTGTGCACAGTCTGATGGCCTGGGTTCAATTCCCTAGTACTCAGGTAAGCCAGATGCACTAAGTGGTGCATGTATCTAGAGTTCGTTTGCAGTGGATGGAGGCCCTGGCCTACCCATACTCACTCTCTCTTTCTCTCTGTCTTTCCCTCTCTTTCTGCCCCCCCCCCCAGTAAAATAAATAAATTAAAATGTTTTTAAAATAAGAAAGTGACACAGCTATTTCGGGTCAGGTTTTCTGAGTAGGCTGTCATCATTTATAGAAATCACACATACAGGCCCATAGTACTTTGACTATTCTAAGACTTAGCCCTATTTGGTCATTTTTAATGCATGGTTGCTTTAATAGAAGTAGCATTATAGAAGACAGCACTTTTCTGAAGCAGTACCCTACCTCATGGTGGCATCTGTGTGCCTGTTTGAACTGAGCTCTTTGACTCCCATCTGCCAGAGTCCCCATAGATTTCTGAAAATACTGAGCTCTACTATTCTGGTCTATTTCTGGAACCAAGGCCCTAAAAATAGTATATATCTTTTCTGCTTTCTCTGAGTCAAATGGGAGTTTTCAATCATTGTCCCCCCTAACAACCAAATGCTGGCCTTTTATAGCAACCTTTGTCCTAAAGAAGTTTATTGTGTCCACCAGTAAAGATGAGGGCCATATTCCATTCCACAAGACTGCTAATGTTCATTAGACAATATGTACAGCTACTAGAAAATGCATAGCACTTAGCTAAGTTGTATGGAATACTAAGACCTGCCTCTGTATGAATTCTCTGTTTGTACTGACCGTGCATTTGAGACCCTGACACATACTTCCTCATATACCAGATGTAATCCCTGGATATTATTCTCTTGCTGTTCCTTGGTAGTGTTTGGCGTATGTGTGTAGCCTAGGGCAGTACTCTTCACTTTGTTTTAAAATTTATACAAATAGAACAGTGTTGAATATGTTATTTTTTGGTGTACATATATATGTGTGTAGTATTTGTGTATGTGTTCATGTGTGTAAGTATACATGCATATGTGCCACAGCACACAAGTTCAGGTCAGAGGATAACTTTATGAGTTTGGTCCTTGTCTTCCTCCTGGTTCTAAGCAGGGTCTCTTGTTCTCCTTATTGTTCATGCTGTACTGGCCCAGAAGCTTCCAGAAAATTCTTCTGTCTCTGCCTCCCATCTCATTGACAAATTGGGGTTACAGAAGCCTACCACAGCTTTTGGGTTTTGCATGGGACCTGGGGATAAGACCTGAGGTACTCAAGCTTGTACTGCAAGCGTTTTATCCATTGAGCCATCTCCCCCACCCAAGGAGACTCTTGCTACAGCATCCAGCTTTTATTTTTTATATTCTTCCTGAATATGGTTTCAAGTTACAGTCACATAATTCACATTCCTGTAGTTCATGTATGTTCACTTTCATATAGTATTGTACCATTTGACTGCTGAAAGTGTTTTTCTCCTTTTTATTTTTTGCTGTTGTCTTCAGAACTTTATAAGCTTCTTAAAGAAGCACACATGCACAAGAATTCATATACACAGGAGTAGAATTGCTGGCCTGTGTTTCTCACACATCTGCCCTTGCCTACATAATGTCAGACTGCCTTCACACCAGTGGGCTCCTAGAGTGCCGGTACTCATGTGTTGTTCACTGACATTTGCCATTACTCTGTGATCTTTAGTTTACTGGTCTGGATATAAAATGGTATCACATTGTGGCTCTAATAATGCCTGATCATTAGTGACACTGAGCATCCTAATGACCATCCATAGTTTAACTTCTAGTAATGCCTGTCTTTTTTTCATTTTGCTACCGGATAATCCACCTTTCTCTTAAGGATTTGTAGGGCTCTTTGTAGATCCTGGATACTAACCCTTGCGGGGGGTGGGGGAGGCAGCCATGCATTACGGGTGTCTTTGCCCACTGAGTGCATTGTAACTTTCTGTTCATGGAATTGCAGCAAATGATAGCACTCATGTTAACATGCTTGGATGTGCAAATCTTCCTTCTTGTGGGTCATGCTCTGGTTCTCATTTAATAAACCTTTCAATACTCAAATACATATGTTGGTGTAATAGCTCAGCAATGGACACAGATCCTAAGTGTTCATTAATCTATCCAATAAACATTGTGCGGAGCACTTTACAGGCTAGGTGGCAAGAGTGACATAAAAATGAACACACCACTGGAACCTATGAATAGGTTAAGGTCTCGAGATAAGGAGACCCATCCTGAGTTATCTACATGAGTCCTATAACCATTGGCAAGTGTCCTGATAAGAGACCCACAGACAAGAGGAAGGCCTATGTCCACATAGACAAGAGTGCAGTCAGCCCACTGGCATAGGAAGGAGGGAGAGCAGACTCTCCCAGGGTCCCTGACAGGAATGGAGGAGCATAGCTCTGCTGATTCAGAGCTTCCTACTTCTTAGGACTAGTGAGAGGGAGGAAATTTGTAAACCACTTGCTCTGTGACTTGCAACTGCAGAGAGCTGACAAGGAGCTTTACAATGAGAAGGAGGTACAGGGCAATGACAAGAGAAGTCTCAACTTTTTCTACACTCTGGTAGACTTGGGTTGAAACACAGGCAGAAAAGCCTAAGATGCCAGAATTTTTTGGAGGGGTGCATGACACATGTAGCAGTTCTGAAACATGACTTCCCCTCCTTTGCAGATGCTTACTGGAAAGTCAGAGGGCTAGCTGCCACAAAGATCACCAGCTCTGGACTTGCTTGCTTCAGTAACACAGAACTGTGAGAATTCCGAAAGAAAACTCAGGATAGGTACGTGAGCTGATATGGCACACGTCAACATCAGGAGGCAGTCTGCCTCAGGGCTACTTTGCAAGTCTGAATATCACATTCATGCTTGGAAAGTTTAGAGAAGGCCCAAGCAAGGATGAAAAGAATGTAATCTAGGCTGGAGAGATGGCTCATCAATTAAGGTGTGTGCCTGCAAAGTCTTAACGACCCGGGTTCAATTTCCCAGTGCCCACATAAAGCCAGATACACAAAGTGGTGCATGCATCTCGAGTTTGTTTGCAGCAGCTGGAGGACCTGGCACACCCATTCTCTCCTCCGCCCTCGCCCCTCCCCCCCGTCTCTCTTCTCTCTGCTTGGAAATAAATAGATAAATAAATTTTTAAAAGAATGTACTCCTCAACATCCTTCTTCTAAATCTAAGGTAGAAAGGTGTTTACTTATTGAGAAAGTACAGTGAGGTAATTATTGGCTTTATGTATTCCATGCAGTTAGTGTGTGTGTGTGTGTGTGTGTAGAGAAAGTCTAAACATATGCACTCAAGTTTACATTGCAGGTGGGGTTTTATAGCCCTCGGATATTAAAGCCTATGAATTGGATGTCATTTGGAGTTTAGCTACCAGTCTTACATGAGATCCTGGATTTGACCCATTTGTTTTGGAATTCACGATCTGCACTGAAGCAGTAGTGGTTAGATCTAGGTTCCAGTCTTGATTCTGGTTTGTGAAGTAACTTTGACTCAAGAAAATCACTTGAAGTCTTTGAGGTCCCATTTCCCCATCAGTAAAGTAGTATGCTTGCTGCAAAACCTGGCCAGAGGTTCACCCAGCTCAGCCATTGTTTCCTGAACTGAGCCTGTGAGCCCACACTAAAGGCAGGGAGCAGGCAGTTCAGACTTACCATGGGAACAGGGGCTAAGGCTTTCCAGTGGGAGTTCATCAATCCTCCATCCACATCCCCATTTTTATCTCTGAGACAACTGGGAATTGGTGTCATTTGTCTGTGGTCCTCCATCTGGTGAGGAAAATGACCAGAATTCAAACCTAGACCTTTCTTCCACAAAAGTAAGCACCTCCCTTACTGTCACACTTTTGCTGTTTTTCTAACATACCAAGTCATATAGCCATCAGACTAAAGCTGGGAGGATGGGATTGGATTCCCAGCAGAGACTGTCAGTTTTTGATAAAATATAAACAAGTAGAATATTAATAACTCATAAAAGTCATGTAAAAATGATGGAATGGGTCACTCAAGAAACTAGAGAGAGAGAGAATAGAAGATGGATTTCTGTTTAATAGTTTGAAGATTCTCTAAGTTGAATAATCAAGGGGAAATTACTCCTTTAAAAATACTTTACTGCATATTAATGCTTCAGAACAGAATTCAAAGTTTTGTGTTTGTTGGGGGACTTTTTAAGAGAACAAAGGCCAGTGGCTAACATTGAAATGGCTATTGAATTTGTGACCTAGTGCCTTTTTAGTTGCTTGCATATGCATGAGGAGGGCCCTGTAGTAATTTTGATGTCTATGTTATAAATGCTCCTTTAAAAAAAAATGTTTTATTTTTATCTATTTATTTATTTGAGAGAGTGAGAAAGAATGAGCACATCAGATCTTCTAGCCACTGCAAAGGAACTTAAGACACATGCACCACCGTGTGCATCTGGCTTACATGGGTACTGGGCAATCAAACCTGGGTCCTTAGGCTTCACAGGCAAACATCTTAACTGCTAAGCCATCTCTTCAGCCCTAATGCTCCTTTTAATAGAATGCATCAATCGCTAAAGCCCCTAGGATGGAGGCTGAGGAAATGTCAGGCAGCATACTCCTACCTGCCCTTTCTAATTGTTCTACTAATTCATCTTCTGGCTACTTTTCTTTAAGGATACTGAAGAATAATTTTTGGCATCCAAGGCTTCTTGGCTATTGAAAGTGTTGTCAGGGTTGGGATGATATTTCCTTTCTCTTTGTCATGGTGCTTGCAAGGCTTGGCTTGAACCCTAGTGAGATGAATTTGATGGTCTTGTGGTCTCACCCCAGTCTCTGATGGAAGTTTATCTAAATGACAACACCCAGTTTAGCATCACCAACACTGGTGGAATGGGAGTGAGGAGTATGTGACATGTTATAGTCCAATGGTGGTTTGGGAACCTGTAAAGAGTCATTTCCTTCTCTAGTGTCCAGTTCTGGAATCACTCTTAGGCTCTCTGTCTTTTGTACTGCCTTGATTTAAGATTCACCAATAAACATTGTCTGAGTGGGGGAATCTCAAAATTTGCAAACTGCCCCTGTGAATGTAGTGCTGTGCTTTCAGAAGCCCAAGTCACTCCGCCTTGACGAAGACCAGCCCATGACAATTGGATCATGTCACCCAGGGTGAGGATGACAAGCCACCGTCTGTGGTCAGTCTCTGTGACATTGTGTACAGCATCCCATCTGTAGGTTTGATTGTGAACTTGACTACAAGGCTTCTTTCCAGGTAGCTGGTCCATAGCCATAGAGGATCTAGCAAAGGGCACACACATCACTGTGTTGTTCACCATTGTCCCTAGTGCTGTGCGAGGATGTGTTGGGTGCACTGGGACCTTTCAGCAAACAGCGGGGTGATGCTAGGCAGAGTGTGACAGGTCTTTAGAGGGACATGCCTGCTCTAACCCAGGCCCATAGGCAGACTGGGGGCTGAAAGGGAAAGCTATGAATTGAGTGTTGACAGCGGGCCACAGCGGTCCGAAGGCTCAGGTGGTTGTCAGCCATAAGTTTAGCTCAGCTCTTTGAGTAATTTGTCACGCCTCACTCAGCCCCTGCTGGGCCAGCACGTGCCAGCTTAGTGTCAGAGGGCCTGTTCGCCAGACGGCCACTCAGGCCTAACGTCCTGCTGTTCTCTGGACCAGTGGCTTGCTGGGGCCATGCATGGAGGGCCGCGCCGTGGCGACAGCCAAGTGCTGTACAGAACAAGCATGTTCATAATGAGACGTGAATGGCATTAGTGGGTCCCTCTAGACTTGGGCCTGAGCAGGCGCATCTCGCTGAGGAAGTTTGGCAGCCTGTTCATTAAGGCAAGTCACCAGGAGTTCAACCCACGGCCGAGGGGCCAGCTCTGGCTCATGCTGCCCAGGTCTGGGGCTGTTGTGACCATCAATAGAAGGATCATAAATCTTTAGAGAGGCCACTTTTGAAATTTTCCAGTTCATTTTTTTTCATTTTCTTTTAAAGTTGAATAAAGCAAGATAAAAGAAATTCTGATAAAGCACTGTCCAGAATTATTTTCCATGATGATGGGCAGGTCTTATATCTGTGGAGCGCAGCATGGCATTCCCAGCCACATTTCGCTACTGAATGCTTGAGATGCATGGAGAGAGGTAGAGGAACAGAATTGTAACTTTTGCATTTCAATTAATGAAAATTTAAATTTAGATAGTGGCCACCAAGTCATCCAGCATAGCCCTAGACTACCTCTGCTCACTTCACAGTGTTAAATCTATCTCAGAATTTATAAGAAGTGGAGAGGAAGGAAACCTCCATTTAGAAATCAGTGTCAGGCTAGAGAGATGGCTCAGCAGTTAAGGCGCTTGCCTGCAATGCCTAAAACCCAGGTTTGATTCCTCAGGACCCACATAAAGCCAGATGCACAAAGTGGCACGTGTGCCTGGAGCTCGTGTGCAATGGCTCGAGGCCCTAGTGTGCCCATTCTCTCTCATGCACATGCGCACGCATGTGCTGTCCTTGCACATAAATAAATAAAATACGTTTAAAGCAAAATCAAAGTAAATAGAAATCAGTGTCAAGACTTTACCAAAAGAAAATAGAAAGGCATTTTCAATTTTAAAGCACGAGCTCTATTGAAAGCTAATTGGAAGGGCATAATTGTCACCAACTTACATTTTTCCAGAGGCCATTTTGAACAGATGCAGCAAGATATTCAACCAACTACTAGTGATCCACATTCCCTATGGTCATGGAGAATTAGCACAATTTTCAAAATGATCAAAACACATCTTTTAACTTCTGAATTATAATGAGGAAGGGGAAAATGAGACATCATGACAGTTTCCCCAAGTGTTAATTCATAAAGTCATACGTAAGGCGCCTACATCCATTGTCAGATTGTTCTGACGTTTTCCTGTTATTGGAAGTGCATGATTCACCTTCTGAGGAAACAGAAGCCACACACAAAGGGAAAGATTTGCTTTCTGCCCTGTGAAAGGCTGCCACACGCAGGGGTCCTATTAAGACAGCTGGGAAGTTGCTTCGGCGTGTTACGCTTGTAAGTTTTATTGGTGACTGGTTTTTGATTACACATTTGAATGTTGTATGTTCCAGACTGCAGTTTTAATTAAAAGGCAATGGTCTTTCCACTCCCCTCCCTTGGACTGTGTGATGTTTGCTAGATTCTCCTCTATATTCGTTTTTATTTCCTAATGCTTATAACTTATCCCTGGTCAGGGGCTTTGCTGTCCCTATAAAGTAGAACTCCTAGTCTTCTCTTTCCCGTGACTTGCATTTTCTTTTCTTTCTTTCTTTTCTCAAGTGTTCACCACCACCACCATCTCTTATGTTATTAGTTCATTATAGTGGTAGTCTGAGAAGAATGTCTCATGGGCTCACATAGGAAGTGAAGGCTATCACCCAGTCACCACTGGAAGACTTCACTGCACTCACCATCTCTTGTTCTGTTTCTTTTTAAGTCAGCTTTAATGGTGCTCTTATGTAAAGCTGTAACTATTGGTTTATTTTCTAATGATGCTGGTGTTGGATGCACTTAAAGCCTGAGAGAATCTCAGGTCTCAAAACCAGTCTTCTTATTACTTATATTAAATATTTAATTTTCTGACAAAATGCTAAAGAACTTGCATATAGTTATTTTACACACAAATAGGAAAGTCACATAGCTGCATTTAAAACAAGAGTAAACCATCACTACTTTGCATGCCACTCTGCACGTGTGTTTGTTTCCTTCACCGATTACTGAAGCTATGAAGAGCGAGCTCTGTATCTCGAAGCAATAATTCAGAACCACCGGGAAGTCATGACATTTGAGGATTTCGCAGCTCAAGTCTTTTCTCCCTCTCCCAGCTACTCCCTCAGTGGAACGGGTGAGTGTCTGACATTATTCCCTCTCCCGCTTAAGATGCATTTGAGTAGCAGATGTACACCTGTTTTTCACAGATAAATGCTTGCAAATTTAAGAAGAGCATTCTCCCTCTGAATCAACTAATGAATATCAAAAGGAATGATGACATTCATTTTAATTTGTTTTGTATCCGAGCTGTTCACTCTGTTCCTTTCTTCAGCTATCCTGTTAACCCCCGAATCTAGCAAGGTTAATGAACTTTTTCTCAGTAATGTGCTCCTGTTCATTCAGGAGTGTGGGTTTCTTGCTGAGCTGGGAATATGTTGTTTAAAAGCGATGCCCGAATCACTGCGTACTTATCAAAAAAAGAGTTCCTCACAGTCGAAGCCGTTGCTACTAATGCTAAATGGGGATTATGCTGCCGAGATACCAGGGTCAGGGATTAATGCAGGAGACATGGAAGGACAGTGTCCCTAGGCCCATCATTACAGAGTGCCGCGCACACGCTGCTCTCTGGAGTGGTTGGTGTCATGCGGACAAGCCACGGACCGGAGCAGCACCTGGTGTGGATGGAGCCTTTATAAACTAGCTTACAATAATTTTTCATTTAGTAGGCCAGTGGAAATTGCAAACATTTCTATGGATTTCATTATTTTTAGGCACTATTTTTATATTTACAATTTGAAAAAATGTACTGATGATATTACTGTGACTGCTTTCAAAGAATAGAATTACTACTTGTACATTTCTGCTTGTGGTTACAGATTAATTGCCTGTCAGACAGTAAGTAGGATATTTAGTCAAAGCATGTTGAAATTCTCAATGTTGAGCTTCCTTCATCTTCCACTGGTTTCAACACAACTGTGAGAGTGCTTAATAGATTTCTAACCTGTGTTAATTGCCTCTGAACACTGCCTTACTTCTTCTATTCTGACTTGTTAACAAATATCTTACACTCAAAGTGAAAAAAATTAAATTCAGTGAAATAAATCACTTACAAATAAAATCAGCCATGCGTCATTGTTTAACATTGCTGGCTTCAGTCTGTGCCTCTCAGAGCTTTGTTGGGAGATAAGAGGAGAGGCATGCACTTGCTGGGGAGCCAGGAGCAGCAGGCAGAAGGCTTGGGAGATAAGCAAGCTGGCAGAGGTGCGGAGCCCCATTTACATAATCACGCCTCTGCTTCCTGGTGAGGCGCAAGAAACACAGGGATGGCCTCTATTGATCTTTGTTGAACTGGAATAGTGAGCAACATGAGCAAAGCTTATAACTTAAAGATTTGATTAACGTTTCCTACATTAAAAAAGTAGAGCAGCTGTGAGTTGAATTCTTTTATATATTCTGCCAGCATTCTCTCTAAGACAAAACAAAAATCTGTTTCAAGGGAATGAAGATTTCATACCCAGTCTGGCTAGAGGTTTAAAAATGGTTTAATTTTTTTGGTAAAAGAACATGAGGGATCTATAGCAAGCTTTTTTCTTTTTCTTTCTTTCTTTTTTTTTTTTTTTGGTACTGATCTCATTCAGATTCTTATCCATATGAGATATCAGGGGCTAATTTTTCAGTGTGTGTTTTAACTCTTGAAATCATTTCATTTTTTAAAAGCAAAAATATTAAATAACTAGATATTTAAGTTCCTTAAACTTTTATTCTTAAGGCTGTTTATTGCACTATTACTGAAGCAAATAATGATTGATTATTTTCTATGTATATCTTAACTTTTAAATAAATTAGTTGGATCCTTTCTAAAAAGTTCATAATTATTCAAACCAATTCAGGTGAGTCAGTCCACAGGTAACATCTTGAGTGAGATTGGAGAAACAATTTGAGTTTTTATGACCACTACTTGAGCAAGATGGTTATATATAGCCTTTTTGGAGAAGTCTTTGTTTTAAGTTACTTAACATACTAAATATTTTGACAACTTATAAGAATAGGTCTTGGATATGTATAAATGGAACATGAAACTAAGCATGGAACATCAAAACAAATGCCACTTCTTTTCAAATTAACATCATCAGCATTTCATAATGCTCATGATTTTTGTCTGCCCTTAACAGTCATTAACAGGCACTAGAGGGTAGGGGAGATGGCTCAGCAGTTAAAGGCATTTGCTTACAAAGCCTGTTGGCCCAGGGTTCCACTCTCCAGTATCTACATAAAGCCAGATGCACACACAAAGTGGTACATGCATCTGAAGTTTGTAGCTACAAAAGAATCTGGCATGTTCTCTCCCCCCTCCAAAATGAATTTTAAAAATATATAATTAAGGGCTGGAGAGATGGCTTAGTGGTTAAATTACGTGCCCAAAAAGCTAAAGGACCCAGGTTTCACTCCCCAGGACCCACATAAGCCAATGCACAAGGTGATGCATGCATCTGGAGTTTGTTTGCAATGGCTGGAGGCCCTGATACTTACTCACTCACTCTCTCCCTTTCAAATAAATAAATGAAATATTTTTAAGTATATAATTTAAAAAGAAGGTTCTTTAAAAAAAAAAGTCTCTCTGAGCTAAAATGTAGTCCAGTGAAGGTAGAACACATCAGACCAGCACACAGGTGCCTTCTCAGACCTGCATCCATCCTCTCCTCACTCACATGCATGCTTCACTTGGGAGGAACCCCTGTTCCTAGTTCTACTTTCACAGATGAACACATTTTTTTTTTTACTTTTCTACAGTTTTTTTAAAATTTTCTTGGGACAATCATAGTCAAACCCAAATGACCAGCCAGTTTAAACTAAGAAACTGAGGTGAAGCCTGCTCTTCTAGCAATAAGCTCAAATTCCCACAGTGTACTTGAGACTCAGTCAGGCTGTCTGGCTATCAGTGTAGAGGGAAGGCCCCATGGCAGATTTTGAGGACCAAGATGAAGGAGATATGCCAGAGGGCCCAACCAGAGATGATTCTAATGGGTCATGCCTCTGCTTCCCATGTTTCTTGCCCACCTTCTGTTGCTTACCACTCCAGAGCACTGGGCACTCATGGGCACATGAGCATGCTTCTGTCTGTGACGCACCTCAGCTTGGAATAGGGACTTAGGGCTGATACGTGAGGTCTTAACTTCTGCCAAGGGGATTTTAAAAAGATTCATCTTCCAGATGATAAAGTGTTGTTTTAAAGCACCGTCTTGTGTATGTTCCATTTCTTGTTTGTATTAATAACACCCAGGGTATAATAGGTAAAGATGCAGGGTATGATAGGTATTTGAATGACTTTTTTACTTGGCCCTTCCTGTGGTTCATCTTCCTTTATTGATCCTTTCCCTTCTTGGCCAGAAATAAATAATATAAAATATAGCCTATATTAACATCTTTATTTTATGCATGTATATTTGTATGTGTTTAACCTACACCACTATAGGAGAGAGAATTAAGTTTTTGTTTTCTAGCATGTTACCAAGGAAGGGGGCCCAGCAGAGGACTGTAAGGGGTTAACTGGAATGGGCACCCTCGAGTGCTGGGGAGGGACTGATGTAATCTCTGTAGCTCACAGCCAAGTGCATCTGTTCACCATGAGGTCATTCTGCATGCTAATGATTTGGAGACTCCAGTCTAATGTTTGACATTATCTAAAAGGATATAGTGTAAATCTTCACCTTTGGGAGCTGCTCTTGCAGAACAAAAAGGGGAGCAGAGACTTGCTTGGACTTAAGTGTTTTTTCAAGAACTACTCAAAAGATTGTCTCTGGACCTTGAAATCTTGGAGGAATCCACTTGTGCCTGTTAAATGAATCTCCAAATCACTATTAAGGTCACAGCTAGCAATTTGGTAGTTGAGAACTATGTGTACTGTAATAGATAACTTTAAGAATTTGTAAGGACCTTGGTCAGAAGTTGGTAAAGATGCATAACGCCCCCTCCCAAGGAATATCTGAAATCAAGATTTGCGCTCAGTGTACCCAGATTGACTGGTGTTTGCTGAAGATGCCAACACTGTTACGGTTCCTGCCTTCAATGTTGCTGTGGCGGGCCAGCAGAGGGAGCACAGGTCTTTGTTTATTTGTTAGCCTCAAAAACACAGCTCTTGTTTTCTCCAAGACATGGTCAGCTTTACTCCTCCTTCGTGATATGTGTGTGAGATAGTAAAGACTGCAAGATATAGAACGAGTGAAAGAAAATGCCTCCCTCTGCTCTGCAAACTGCCAGCTTAATGTAGGTCATATTTGAGGCTTAAACCAGATTAGTCTGAGTCGGTCTTCAGATGCTGCCATTATCCAAAGCTGCAAACTTTCCTTTTACACTTGCTTCTTGGAAAGGAATATTATATTCAACTGTCTTATAGAAAGGATTTTTGTCATCCTTTTATGAAACAAAAGCATTACAATAACTTCACAGACACTTCACCAGGTATCATCAAGTCAGTTTGGTAGCAAACAAAATCGCCTCACAAAGCTAGAGACAGAAACACATCATGTCACACCTTTGTCCCAAAGCAAATCTGGATATATATTCCTCACACACTGTTTCTATAACTCACTGTCCTGTGGCCAAAGAAGTTTCCCCCAGCCTCTTCCTGCTGAGCCACACAGCTTGCTATGCCAGCCTTGTTGATCTGCATACAGATCCTGACAAGAGTATTTTACCAAGTATTTCATAATCAATTTAGACCCCAGAAACAGGCAAGGTAAGCCTCAATCCCTATCCCAAAATATCCTCCCATTCACTGAAAGTGAGGTCCCACTGCAGTTTCATTTAACATTCAGTCTCATCTTCCTCCATCTATCCCTGTTAAACTGGTTTTGTTTGATAGCTTATTCTTCTTTTGTGATGAGCTTTGTCTTGACTTGAGGAGACTCACAAAGACCATTATAGAACATGGAGGTAGAAGGGGCTTCAGGAGAGATGAGGTCTAGCCCCTTCTCCATTGTGACTAACCGAACAACCTGATCATGGGCAAGTTGGAAGCAGGGCACGCTAGCCCTCATCTCCCCACTCCACATATGGGCATATGCTAACCTGGCATCCACCCTATTACAACAGTCCTATAAACCAAGCCATGCTTCTGGCTTTGTAGTAATATTAAAGGCCAGAATTTGAGAACACCATGCAGAGAATCCAGAAACTTTCCTCAACACAAACCCTCTTGCATCATTGTCTACTCAAGAGCTCACAGAAACCCTGCTCACACTCTCAGCCTCCGTGGTTGTCCCTGGCCAGAATGCTGCCACATGTCCTGAAAATGGCTTTCTCTCACAGACACTTCATTCACCCCAGCAGTCCCATATGTCCCTTGCCTAGATCTCAATCCCCTCCATGCAGCCAGCTTAGTTCTGATACCTTGTGCTTTTTTAATTTTTATTTTAAAAGTATAGATGTGTTCTTGAAAAGCTGACAAAGCAGGGCTGGAGAGATTGCTCAATGGTTAAGGCTCTTGCTTGCAAAGCCTAACGACCCAGGTTTGATTCCCCAGTACACACATAAAGCCAGATGCACAAAGTACCACATGCCTCTGGAGCTTGTTTGCAAGTGGCTGGAGGCCCTGCTGCACCTACTCTCTCTGTGTCTCTCTTCTTTCTACCTCTCTCCCTGCCTACAAATAAATAAATAAAAATTTCTGAGGCAGGTCCAACAGAATGGCCTTTTTTTTTTTTTCAATGAGAGTGGGAGAGGGAAAGAATTGGTGCTTCAGGGCCTCCAGCCACTGAAGTTGAACTCCAGACATGTGTGCTACCTTGTACACATGTGTGACCTTGCACGCTTGCATCACCTTGTGTGTCTGGCTTATGTGGGACTTGGAGAGTCAAACATGGGTCCTTAAGCATCACAGGCAAGCACCTTAACCACTAAGCCATCTCTCCAGCCCAAAATATTTTTAAAAGAGTTAATAAATAAAACTTAAAAAACATAAAGACGACAAAGCAGCTTCTAACTACCCTTTATCTTGTCACCACAACCTGGTGACACTTAGCCCCAGCTGCACATTGGACCCTTGTGCTCTTTCAGTTCAGTTCAAGTTATGTTGGGTTTATGTAATTATACAAGTAGATGAACACCTATATTTCTTTCTTGAGTTTTCTTAGCATATATGAGTCTGGATTCTGTGTGAGCCATAAATTCTTGAAAATAATGCATATCATTTCTTTTGTGTATCACGTGCAACAAGAATAAGGTAGCAAGCAGCATAGAAAAAGGTCAGGCTGTTGCTTTTAGCAGTACAGGTTGTGTACTGATGCAGGATGCAGAACAAACACCTGTAATTATAGTTCATCTGTCCCCTCCCTTCCTGGTCTCTTAGAAAAAGTGGGCCAGTGATACACAGTGTGGTCAAAACTGGGTGCAGGAAAGAGTGGGGAGCCAGGAGCCAGGTTGATACAGCCTGGATAGTACGGTTCTGAGTAACTGAAACTTGAGTCAGGATACTTTTATAAAGGGTGCTGACGGGTTTGGAGAGCACTCGCCACCACCCTGTTGGGCACTACATTTTGCTTTGTGCTTATGCACCCCTGTATCCTTTGAAAACTCCGCTGTCTTTCTCGTGGTGCTCTGGGAAACAAGCCGAGGTGAACCACACATATTTTTTCCATTTGTTAGCCACACAGCGATGCTGCAGCCTGTCAAATGTGACATCTCTGAGCTGGCCCTGATTTCCATGGGCTGCTGCCACTGAGCAGGATTGTGGGGCGCTTGAGGCGATCTGGAGCAGCCTGCATCTTTCCTACCCTTGTGGAAAATGAAACCTTCTTAGAGAAAACTAGATGTTCGTGAATGATCTATTTACTAAAACGCCTAGATAATTTATGGAAAACTAGAGCTATAAGTGAAAAACCCACTGCCTGCCAATGACTTAGGCCACTAGGATTGAGGCTCCCCTGAGGTGGGCTGTGCCATTTGCCTTGTTACTGGAAAGAGAACAGAAAGCTGCCTTCTGCATCCTCTATCAAACACTAAGCCTCCTACCAGTCAGCTTTTACATTTATGATGCTGTCTAAAACCTAGGACACCAGAAACCTAGAAGGCCCTTCAACAGGAACAGGATGCGGGCTGGTAGATGTGAAATAACAGAGAGGAAGAGCTGTGCCTTTCAGACCTTGTGGAACCTCTGGACCCTGAGACCAGCATTGAGGCTTGAAGTATCCATTACCTCCCCAGAATGAGAAGGAAGCTGAGCTCATTCATTCTCAGGTTTGGCATTGCCTGAGTCTGTGCCTCTACAAGTGCCTTGAAGCTGCTACTTTTCTGTGAGATGCTATGGTCAGTTAGCCCTGGCCTTCCAAGGTTTATGCACAGGTGGCACCTATCTCCTGCCTACCTGCTAATTATGGCTCAGGGGACACTGTAGCAGTTACCAAGGGATGGTCAGAAGGTACCAAGAATCTTTCTCAGTCACGGTTTTGGAAATGAGTCTCAATTAAAGCTTATTCAAAATAACTTTGAGGGTTTGTCTGCGGAAGAGCCCAGCACCCAGGTTCACATTCCTTGTAAACAGCATTTGTAACTCTTATGTCAGTCCAGCCTCACAGGTGTGCCTTGTCCATCCTCGGTGGCTTGGGCTTCCCGGAAGGCTCAAGATTTTGCTCTGATTTCCATTTAGCACTGAGCAAACTACGGCAAGTCCCAGGGAAGCTCTCGTACTGCCATTCAATCCTGCTCTCGGAAAAAGGAAGGAATGTTTTATACTATTCTTTCCGGACAGTGATGCCCAGGAAATAAACCCATGAGCAGCATAATAAAGAGAAAAAGCCTGCTTGTTTTTACCCATTTCCTTTAACCCACAACGGGCTGAGGGGGGAATCCTTAAAGACGGGAGGCATGTCAGTCAGTTCTGTGAGAGGACAGAAGACATGAAGGAAGGAAAGGAGGTGAGGGAATTTGTTTTCTCAGTCGTTACAAAGTTCACAGAACTGCTGCAAAAAGGAACTGCCAAAAGCCCATTTCTCATCCTCTTCAAGAATATGAATGGATTAAATCCCAGAGGCACAGAGGATACATCTCACCTACCTGTGTCCCCCACTTGCAAGGGTGCCCCTGTTCCTGCAGTGCTCAACTCATACATGTGGTAGGAACTGGTGGCTTCACTGTCCCCAACCTTCATCTTCTCTGGAGCAGGTCGGTGTGATTCATGAAGTGGCTTGAGGGTCATCAAACACCCAATCGGGAAGGTTCTGCTTCCTCAGAGCCCTCATCTCAGGCCAAACAAGGAACACACACAGACACATACACGCACGCACGCGCGCACACACACACTTTCCTGTTGCTCCTGTGCTTGAGCAGACCCTGCAGCCAGCTGTGGTCGTTAGGGAAACTGCGTCCTAGCTTGTGTCCCCAGGGCACTGAGAAATAGCAAGAGAAACAAGCAGCTCCTGGGAGTGCCAGCACCCTCCAGTTCACATTGGCTATGCAGCTGGTAGAGGCTAGACACTGGGGCCAGGGCTACATTAGCTGCTGCCCCAGGGTCCAGAGGTCCACAGATGTCCCCAAAAGAGAAGAGAAGGAGCCAGGAAAGAAAGTCTAAGGCTCCCAGCTGCCTGCACTTTGTTCTGCTCACCAAGCCTAGTGAGCTGTTGGAAGTCATGGTTAAGCTCAGAATCTTGGGGGCACACACCTCTGCTGCAGCTGGATCAGTGAATGGGAGCTGCAGCCTCACTCCTCAGAGCCTGTCACGAACCGCACTCGAGTACAGTCACTGTACAAGTGTCTCCTGAAGACCGCGTATGAGATCACAGAAGTGGGCAAAGCAGAGGCCCCAACTGCCTTGAGAGAACCTTCTAGACGGGGAGAAAGGAGTGAGTCTACCATCAAGAGCTGTAAGTGACAAGCAGGGAAATGGTAGGAAGGAGGCTCAGGAGGATGCTGAGGAAACCATCTGATCATGGACATGCATTTTAGAATTGGGGTCAGCAAAGGCCTCACTAAGAAGGTAACAACGGAGAAAACTCTAGAAGGAAATGAGGGAATGATTCATATGAGGGAGGCAGGCAAGGAGTAGCCAGGGCAAAAACTCGGGGCAGAAGCTTTCCTGACCCTCTCAGGGTTCGGTGAAGAACAAGGTCTGGTTAGAGCAGAGCCAGCACAGAGTGAGGAGGAAGAGGAGGCTCAGAGATGCACTACAGGCAGAGAGAAAGACTGAGACTGGGGCCTATGGGAGAAGGGAGGTGACTTGATATAAGTACAGTTTGAAAAGATCAATCTGGTTTCTTGGGGGAGGCTGTACTTCAAAGGGGCAAGTTACATAGTATCCCACTTACCATATTGTCGCATCATCTGGCACACTGCATACCTGTAATACAGGTGAGGCTAGCAAGCGACTGCTGTGGCAAGGCAGAGGTATTCTTCCTGAACATTCTCTCTGGTAGCACTGGAGGCCCTCAGTGATGCCCATGTAATATAGCCCCTAACTTCTGCTACTTGGGTCAAAGGAACATGGTGATACCACTCTGTAGGGGAAAGTGTGCAGGACGAAAGCTGAACTTTGACCTGCAACCACCCATTCAGCCCTGGCCTTCAGACACAGGCTCACGCAGAACCTGTAGTGCTGACTCCCGTGCCAAGCTGAAGAGCCATGTAAACAGCTGGGCTGAGCACACAGAGAATGGACGACCCAGTGAGCGTGGACAGCAAGGGTATGAGGGCAAGATTCTGCACTTCTAATGCTCTCTGAGAATGCTTTCCAAAGACAGCTACCACGGGACATACCTACAGCCCCAGCTACTTGGGAGGCTGAGATGGGAGGGTTACATGAGCCCAGGAATTCAAGTCTAGCCTGGGGAACAGAGCGAGACCCTGGCTCAAAAAATATAGGTAAAGATCTCCAGAACAGTGTATAAACCGTAGTTGGTCTTTTTGATGTATGTCTGGAAATTTGGCATTTCTGCATACTTTCCCACCATCCATCCTTACAAAGCAAGGTCTATCTCCTTGACAGGTGAGGGACTGAGGAGAGGGTATCTTCATTATCAGATGCTTGGCCATGTTAAGTCCAGGGCTCAGCTCTTACATCATTCTGTCCCAGGGCAGAGTCATTGCCGCCAATGGGCAGAGCCCCTGCTGTCCAGTGCCTGCTGTCCAGTGTGCATGATGTGTGACAGGCCCATAGAGGAAAGCATCACATGACAGGGAGGAGCCCTGCTAGCCTGGCAAAAGTGAAGCATTCTCCCTGAAGACAAAAAGGATAATTTTGTCAAATTTATGGCCTGGATAGTTGGTGGAGTGACCAGTGCACACCCACTTTGGCCAAGATAACTAAGAAATGTAACTAAAATGAACTTCAGAATTCAAACAGACCCACAACAAGAACTCATGCACAGGAAACCTTAATTATGGACCCAAACTGCTTTTCTACTGTCTGAAGACATAAAGCCATGTTTGTTTGGTGCTAAGGGTTGAATCCCAGGACTCACATATGTTGAAGAAGTGGTCTTCCACTGAGCTCATCCCAATCCCAAAGGGACTATTTTTTAATAGTAGAATGAATTACTGCCATTCCATTGCTTCTATAATGTTTCCTTAATTTTCAATCTTAAGTGTCCACAAACCACTGCTGCATTTTCTTGAGCTGTGAATGGCATACTAAACCCAGTGAATGTAGAGAGTATGGTAAGGCAGAACACCCACTGGTCCCCTACAAGCCACCCTTGAGTTGTTTTAGATAAATGAACTCAAGTAAAGAGGACACCTCACCCTTGATGGGAAGTGTGTTGGCCCTGAGGTTGGTGGGAAGCTGAGAGAGTCCACAATGCCTTATGCTGCCCTGTCACCTCCTTCCTTAGCCATTGGGATATTTTTTGCCCTAAATCTTGTCTTGCTTTTGTGAGAAAATTAGAGTATAACTTATACCACTGTCTTTCCTACTTTGCCTTTAAAAGAAAAAAAGACAAACAGCTTTTGGGGCTGGGAATGTAGCTCAGTAGTAAGCACTTGCCTAGCAAGCATAAGCCGTGGGCTCAGTCCCAAGTGCTACCAAAAAAGGATAACTAATGAAAAGTTATATTGACATACAATTCATATATCATACAAATCTCCATTTAAAGTATATGATTTGATACTTGTATATTTTCACAAGATTGTACAATTAACTCCTTAACATAATTCTAAATATTTCCTTTGCCCCTAAAATCTCAAATCAAATAAAAGTGGAGCTGGAGAGCTGGCTTAATCAGCAAAATGCTTGCTGTGTAAGGGTGAGGACTTGAGTTTGGATCCTCAGCACCCACACTGAAGAAGGGCACAGTAATCCCAGTGCTAGGGAGGCAGGGACAGGAATAGCTCCAGGGGTTGCTGGACAGCTAGTCTAGCTGAAACAGAGAGCTCCAGATTCAGTGAGAGACCCTGTCTTGAAAACAGAGTGAAAAACAATTGTGGAACTGATTTCAGTCTCTGGCTTCCACATGCACACAAACACATGTTCACACATACATACATGCACACATACATACAATAACCAACCCATAGTCCCACCTTCCTCCCACCTGCCCCTAGTCCTATAAAGCCACAAATCCACTTCAATTTCTTTGGATCTGCCTGTCTGAACATTTCATATAAGTGGACTCAGACAATATAGAGCCTTTGGCAACTGGCTTCTTTCACATAACATGTTTGCAAAGTTCATGTTGTAGCGCACATCAGGTTTTGTTAATTGCCTAATAATATTGTATCATCCACTCATCAGTTGATGGATAGTGGGTTGTTGGGAACATTGCTGCTCAGTCATATACTGTCCTGTCACTCACTAGTGTGGACTAGATGTGGTAAAGATGTCAGCCCCTCCCCCATCACTACTGTGCACCTGAAACCTTGGTCTTCATGCTCTGTGAGATGTTGAGGGTTGGGAAACCTTTCTACACAAAAACCTTACCAGAAAGTTAGTGCTGAGCTATTAATTTTAAGTGTATAATTGAGTTTTAGTCATATTTTCTAACAGTACATACATAATAGGCAAAAGAAAGAGAAAAATGTCAGGAACCATTCTCCCTATGTTCCACCTGCTCTCTGAGGTCCTGCACAGGTGTGTGCGGCACACGCAGGCACACAGTGCGTGCACTCCTCCTCCCTTCTTCCCTCCTTCCCTGTTGGCCCAGCTGTACTGGCTTTCTGCTTCAGAAGTAAAGTTGATGGGCAAGACCAACAACCAGACAGAAAGCCAAGCCCAGCGCCAAAGCCAGGGCCAGAACACAGCCACTGCTGCTGGATTGGAGATCCTGGAAGCCATCCTTGGGCCATTTGGAGATGTTAATTAGGCTGGCAAATCCCTACTGGTCTTGGGTTGCCAGTGTGGAGTTGGGTGTGCAGGCTTTCCCGTCCACTGCCTGCACCTGTTCCCTTCCTCAGAGCCATTCCAAGGGGTCTGAATAACGCAGTCATCTCTCTGGTCCCCCTCTGCCCACCTTCCTGCTGGGAGGATAGTTAGCACTTGCCCAAAGCTGGAACCCCAGTCCACTCTTTCTCCCTCAGCCATGCCAGCTCTCAAAATCATTCTCTTTCCTAATTATCTTGAACCTGCTAATCATTTTCCGCACTGACTGTTTAGTAACAAGGATCCAGGGACACCACCACTTATTCTTGTCTGCCCCTGCCCAGCACAAACCCAGGTGGCAGTCTTGGATGGCAGGCTTTCCTCAAAGAAAAGAAGCCTGCTTTAAACTTTGTTCTTTTGCTGACCCAGTAACCACAGCTGGAGAATGCATGTTCACCAATTCCTAAAAAGTGTCTCTAGGCAGAGCTGTAGAAAACACAGCAAATCTCCAATCAGAACTGTTGTTTCCTGTGGATCTTTTTTTTTTTTTTTTTTTTAATCCTTGTTGATGTCCGGAGTATTGAAGTCACGCAATACCAAAGAAGTAAGACATCTCTCTTTAGAAGTAGCTAGATTTTCCAGGCTCAAACTCTTGTGGCTGGGCTTCCAGTCAGTCACAGCTGGACCCTTTGGTGTCTGAGTTAAACTATAACCTCCCCCTCCCCAATCCCCAGGGATGTCACTGAGCTACTCCTAGTTGGGAAAGGGCTATCCCCTGATTCTTTATTTTTGTTGTTGTTGTTAAGATTTTATTTATTTATTTGAGATAGGGAGGAAGAGAGAGAGTGAGAATGGGAGCACCAGGGGCCCTAGCCACTGCAAATGAACTGCAGACGCATGCACCACCATGTGCATCTGGCTTACATGGAACCTGGAGAATCGAACTTGAGTCCTTAGTTTTCACAGGCATGTGTCTTAACCACTAAGCCATCTCTCTAGCCCATATCCCCTGATTCTTAGCACCACCTTCTGATTCAAGATACACATTAGCCTATAGTTTTTGGCTCTCAACTTTTTTTTCTATGACCACCCACAATGAAGTCTTTTAAGATTTTTATTTCCTAATTTGTCCCCTCCCTGGACACTACAGAAATACCATGCATCCATTTATATACAGTACATAGATGGTGCTTTACACATATGAAGGGTTTGGTATCTGTGCTCTCTAGGGCCAATATCACCCATTTGAATGCATGCTGTACGTCTCCCATCATTTGAAGAAGCCCCTCAAATCAAGAGTTTTGTCTGCTGTGTTCACTACTACAGCCCACACCTAGAATGAGCATGAATCTCAGCATACATCTGGTGTCCCGTTGATGAGAAGATGAAAAAAAATCATGATGTCTCTACTTCATCCTCCTAATCATCATGTGTCTCTGAGCTCAGGGTGCTCGCTCTCCCTTTCTTCCTTCAGGGAATTCTAACAGTGTGTAGGGTGGCTGAAGCTGACCCCCAGGATTTCACTAGGTAGCTGACAGCCTGCCCCTGGTCCCACAAACTAGGACCTTACCCTTGGGGAGCACTGCCCGCATGTCAAGGGCTGGTGACATCTGAGCCCCACAGAATAATCAAGGCAGCTCTAACTGCCTCCGTCTCTGCATCTCCTTAACTCAACCATGGATTGGCAGTTATTGAGACATGCTTTGTGGTCCAGCATACCACACCAGGCTGCGTCTGGGGACATTCAGGAGAGGAGCAAACCAGTCCTCATCAGCAATTACAAACAAGTCCTCCATTGTTAGTGCACCATCTGCTTTCTGGGTTCCTACCAATCAGAGGCTTGTAGGCCCAGCATACCCAGGGCTGAGAGGCCTGCAGGGGAGTGGGATCAAGGATCCCCTTTATAAAGACAGCCGTTGCTCACATGGGAGAGTGTCAGTAGCATGATGCTCTGAAAAGCTGAGCCTCCACTTGAAGACCCATGCACAGGTTCGCTGTGTTTGCCATTTTCTGGGAGAGAAAGCAGAGCCCCACAGCATACTATACAGGGAAAATAAGAACCCTAGATGATTACATTATCCAAGGAACCATGGCATCTGTAACCCACAGTCAGTCCCAGGCAGAGCCTCCCATGTGCCACATGCAGAAGGAGTCACAGAACAGTAGTTGGCACCAACCCAGTGAGACAGTGAGTGCCATAGGGTCACCTAGGACTGGTTATGGATCCTGACTTCCTACCCCAAATAATCTGTTGGGGATTTGTTTTCATCATTATGTTGGAAAACATGTCTTCGTAGAGCTGCACACCTCCTTCAGAGACAGCATTCTAATGGCATTCTAACCATGCTTGGAAACTGGCCCAGTCACTGTGCCAACCTTGGCAGATGGGGTCAGCAGAAAATTCAAGTTTACAACTGTGGCCCTGTGGACAGTGGCCCGTCTACTGATAAGGAATTAGAAAAGTTGTGGAGACTGAGGCTAGGAAGCTACAATCGGGTAGCAAAGACAGTGTGTGCGGCTGCAGAAGACTCACAGGAAATAGGACTCACAGGAAGGGATAAGGTGAGGGAAGCTCAGATCCTCCCGCAGATCCATGTGTCAGCAAGGCTCTGTGACAATGAGATTGTGGTCCAAGTTCACTACCACAAGGTCCCTTGCCCAAGCCTCCCTATGCACAACATGCTTCAGTGCCCTAGGGGATTGTCACATTACATGTGACATAGGACTGAACTCACACACTGAGAGTGATTCAGAAACCTGTAAAATGAAACTTGGGAGACATGTAAACTTGTACACCTAGGGGGTATATTGAGGTTTTAGAGGTCATTTGTTGAATTCCAAATGCTTGTATTAAAAGCTCTTACTTTGTATTTTAAATCAAATCAGTCAGGAAATGTCAGACGCTAGGAAAAGGACAAGTCTGTCAGTATTGCATTGTGTCTTCAGGCTCCTAACAAGATCTGCCTTACATACTATAAAAGTCGTAATGTCTCTCCTTTCCCACTTGTAAATGTAATGTCAGCTAGTACAGGTCCTATTGAGTGGACTTTTCACGTGAATTATCAGGTCTTAATGATTTATAAGGCTCCAGGAATGCTCAAGAAGCTTTAGAATTTCATGTATTCTTAGTACTGTTTTAATTATCAAGTTGGAGAAGTAGGGGTGCCGTGCTTTTATTCACTTGACTTTTATGTTCTTTCCCTTCAGATTAAAATACACAGTGGTCTCATTACAATACTTGAGCAAGGTAAGATTGACACTGTGATGAGTCACTCTCCTTCCCCACCCCCACTCCCCACCCCCCACCCCCCACCAGCCCTGCTTTGGGGAAGGGATGTCACTGCTACCTGCTTGCTGATCTTCCTAAGCCTCGGACTTCTCTGCCTCCTGCCACTGTCCCAAGGGGCTCTGTCCCCTCTCCTGTCCCTGCATGTCTGCGCTGCCTGAGAAGCCCGCCTTTCTTCTGCCAGTACACTCTGGGTGGAATCCGACACCAACACCTGCCATAGTAAAAAGTGCCTTTGTCACCCGTCCTCTTGTGTATAGGGCTGCAGGGAGCCATAGGCACAGGGGCCGCCCCCTTTTTTTGTTGGCCAAGCCTGGAAGAGCAGAATCCTGAGATGGGCAGATAGGAAGTGGCACGTGCTGGGCTGGCCTTTGACCTCCAAGGCCTCCACATGGGGAAGGCAGATTGTCAAGGGGGCTGCTGAATAGAGCAGCTGGGGGAGGAGAAGCAGACAAAAGCTGGGGGAGCAGAGGGCGAGGAACCCCAGGATCTACTGTCTAGGATCCAGAGGGCAAGCTGCCCATGGCAGGTGTGATCCCCTAGCCTGGGCGGTCTGTCTCAGATATGGTGGGTGGCACAGTCCCCACAGCAGGACTGAATATCCACTCTGTCCTGTGTGGCCCGGCTGCACGCTAGCTCACAGGTACAAGGACAGGCTTTGATAGTGACAATAGTAGTGCCACACAGAGGTGAAAGAGCTATCATTAATTAGCCATGTCACCCACAGTGAAAAGTACAGCACAGATGCTAAGTCACTTCTTGCCACAACACAAGTGGAACAGGATGTTGGAGTCTAGATGTGCTGCCTTACCCAGCACCACTCTCACCCACGAGCCAGGGCTTCATAGTGACCTGACCTTCCATCCCAGTCGCCCTTTCTCCTTTTCTCAGCCACGGCTTTGACCCAAATGCTTAACTCGGGAATGGGCAGGGCGGGATTTTATGCTCCCCTTCAAGCAAGGGTTTGGGGGCAAAAGTTTGTATTCAGGGCTGGTGAAATGGCTTAGTGGTTAAGGCGTTTGCCTATGAAATCTAAGGACTCTGGTTCAATTTCCCAGTACCCAAGTAAGCCAGATGCACAAGGGGCACATGCATCTAGAGTTCATTTGCAGTGGCTAAAGGCCCTGGCACACCCATTTTCTCTTTCTCTCTATCTGCCTCTGCCTCTCTCTCTCTCTCTCTCTCTCTCTCTCTCTCTCTCTCTCTCTCTCAAATAAATGAATAAATAAAATATTTTAAAAAATAGTTTGTACTCACGGGCACCTCCAAACCCTCCATGTCATGCTGCACCTGCCCCAGCAGAGGTGAAGTGGGGCTCCAGTATCCTTTGAATAGGCCCCAGCTTCCATTGCCTGCAGAGGCCAGGCCAGGGCAGCACTGCCAGCAGCTTGCAAGTAGAGTTACCATACCCGGAAGGCAGCCCTTCCTTCTCCTTTATGCGTTCTGCAGCTGCTGCCTCCCCATCCATCATGGGGTACAGGGGCCACATGGGAGCCATTGCAGGCTGAGGAGGGAGCAGCACCAAGTTGGGAACTGGAGGAACACGTGGGCCATGGTAACACTGGCTCTGGCCACCTCCGGGTGTGGCTTTGCTCTGCAGAGCTGCGCACTGCCTGCTTGGGCATGTGTAGTAGGACAGCTAGTGTCACTGTCCATTTGTGCACCTGCAGAAGTTTCAACTGTGGCCTTCATCACCTCTTTGTCCCCCTGGGTAGAGGAGAGTAGAGTGGTCCCAGATTTAGCAGCATTTTACTCTTTCACCTAATTATCTTTTCATTATTATTTTTTTTCTTTTTTGCTTCTTTATCCCAACTGTTCTGATGACAGTAGTCTGTGGGTGGCATTTCAAGATAGACTACCACCTGGGATTAAATCAGGTGTTTCCCGTGCTGTTCCTCACCTCTGACCAATTAAATGTTCCTGCTCACCCCCAACGACAAGGGGATGAAGAGATATATATAACAACCTTATGTCTGGATTATGGCAGTATAGCCATGCTGCCGTTGTCCAAAGCCACTTGACTTTTTGTATTTTTGTAGGGCTGGAAATCAAACCAGGGCCTCTTATATGCTAAGCAAGTGTTCTACTACTAAACTTTACCTTTAGTGGCCTGTTTTTTTGTTTTGTTTGTTTATTTGTTGTTGTTGTTGTTTTAAAGAACACAGTAGTCGAGAAGCCCAGGAACTCTCTGTTTGCCTCCTGTCACTGAGCCTAGCAGGGAAGAGATGGTAAAGGCCCTTGTCCTTGGGATGTGAGAGTGTGAACCCTCAGAGTACGCAGGGGTGGGCCATCTCCACATGTCTCAGCATTTGTTAAGTACTGATTTCAGAAGCTCTTCCTTAGAAACAGGCAAGATCAGAAGATGAAAAACAACTGCCTGTGAGCAAAACAACCTACTTAAATGAATATCAAATGCCAAAATAAGAGTTGCAGAGGCCAGCCTTCTAGGAGCAAGGCTTGAGGCATGTTCTAAGCACAGGCCACGCAGGGAAGGTTGGGGCATTGAAAACTACATTTCAAGGGAAGGGTGATGAAATGATCCTTCCATTCACAGAGTGGTCCTCAGGGAGGCCCGACGGCACTGGCAACAGTGACTGAGTGTTGCAGCAGGCGTTCTTACATCCCTCTGAGCTCACCGAGGGCCACCCTGGGGGAAGGAGGGGTGTACATCCACGGGTTTTCATTTTATTCTGTTGCCGCTAGTGCTAAATAGCTGTATACTCATCTGGACTCATTGAGACAAGCAATTTAGGCCTGACCTCTACTCTTAGGCCCTTTGGGGAATAACTGAGTAGTAATTTGTGTGAAATATCAATATGCAAATACATGGAGATCCCAGTAATGCTGATGGATCCACAAGGGTTCCCAACCAAGTTTCACTGGCTCTCTGTCACCTCTGCCCAGGTCTGCCTAGTGGATTTTCCTCCCTGTTGCTGCAGTCATGTGCCTTGCCCTTCATCTGTACTTGGGATTGACAGAAAGGCTGAGTTTATATATAGCTTCTTTCATACTATAGAAAAGCCCAGGGCAAAAACTAAGAGGAACAATATTCATTTGTTGGGGCTGGCTCAGTCAGTAAAGTGTGTGCCACACATTCATGAGGCACTGAATTTGGATCCCTAGTTCCCACGTCAAAATCTGGCCATGGTGATGTGCACTTGTAATGCCAGCACTGAGCAGGCAGAGACAGAAGGATCACTAGGGCTTGGTGGCTGGCTAGTCTGGCGCAATCAGTGAATGTTGGGTTCAGCAAGAGACCCGTCTCAGAAAATAAGGTGCAGACACCCAATATTGACCTCACCTACACACAAGTGCACTCCCCCCACATACACATGAACATCACCCATACATACATAAGCAAAAAAATTCATTTGTCAACTTCTTCAATAAGCATCTTTACAAACATACTGTGGGGCAGGGGAGGACATCAAACCTGCTTTCTGAAGACTGAGTGGCCTTTCTTCTGAGCACCCCACATTCTCCCTTAAATCTGTGGCCAGACAGCCTCACTGGCCTCCATCACTTGGCCATTCTCTGCTTCCTTTGCAGGGGTCTTGACCTCCAGCCTGGATGTGGACCCCAAGGAGCCCAGCCATGTGGTGAAGACAGACCAGACTCTCCTACTTTCCTTCCCCTAAGCTCCCAAATCCAGACTCCAGGAAACCCGGTGACTGTCCAGCACCTGCAGCAAGCCTCCCCAATGCTGGGCCCTCCAAGTCACAGGTGATCTGCTGCACATGGAACTTTCAAACAGGGCTATCATCTAGTCCTGGAACCTCACAAACCTTGGGCTTCCAAAGAATAGAAAACTTCACCAACAACCAGCAACAAAGCTGCTCATGTGGACAGTGGAGTAGCCTAGCTGCTCAGGCAGATCACAGTAGGAAAAGATCTGGAGCCCATAGGGAGGGCCATGTGGTGTCTATATCCCAGGTTATTCCTTTTTATACCTAAGTATGATTTTCAGGGGGGCTGGGAAAACAACTGTGTAATTGAGGAATTTCCTCTGCATTGATTTTGCCAGGTCCTATGTTGGGATTTATAGTTTACTCCAAAATTTCATCATCATGGAAATTGGCTATCCCCAGAGTCTTTTCCCAGGAGAAGTTTCACCTCAGCCAGAGTCTCTTTCCACCTGGTGCCTGAGGCCCACTAACTGAAGAGGTTCTCTGGACACCCAAAGACCCACTAGGTGGTGACAGTCAAGCTCCCATCATAGAGCCCTCAGAAGTATCTAGAAATACGGGACTGTTTATGAGCGCTTCTGTAGGACAGGGATCATTGCTAGCTCAGCATCCACACAGAAAGCTGCCAGGCTAAACCAGGCACCCCTGAGTGCCCCATGCCTCAAAACGATCACCTGCAATCTTCTGCCTGCTGCACAGAGACCAAGATCAGTGTTGAAAACAGTTCTTGCCATACAGAGTTTTAGGGTAACAGATTACACACAAGGGATTTGAATCATATTTTTTGCCTCTCTGGCTCCAAGGGAAGGTGAGTTGAGCTGTTGGAAAAGAAAGGAAAGAAGTCAAGATGAGAGGTCCTGCCTTCTGTCTAGTGCCCTGGCTGAGCACCTTGCCGTCTAGCAACAGGAAGGTCAGCTCACAGGGGAGATCTCTGTGGCTCTCCCCAGAGCTTGAGCTTGCTGCACTCCCACTGTACCCTGGAGAGAAGTCCAGGAAATGTAGCAGAGGCCACCCCACCCCATTCCACGGGCCTGCTGTGTGAGGCCATTTCATAGTGCACAGGTCCAGGTGGCCCCTTCGCTCAAAACAGGAAAACAGCACTTCAAACATGGCTGCAAGGGGCCCTACTCACAGGAAGGTGAGCCCTGGTCTTAGATACCTGTCCACCTTCTTTAGCCCTTGGCCTACTTGATCAAGACCTACCCTGCCCATCCCCTTAGTGTCCATTCTCGCTGAGAAGCCAGCTTTTTCCACCAACCATTGGGCTGCTTTGATTATGACCTTGGTAGGGAAAGGGGCAGGGCCAGGAGCCAGACTCAGTCTCTGAGTGAGTGGAAAAGTCCTGAGAGTATCTTCTCAAAAAAAGGGCAAACCTTCCAACTGCAGGGAAAATCTGACTGCTTTGGAAGGAGCGCAGGCAGCTTTGTGTCGCAGGCTCATCCACAGAAGCACCTAGAGCTGTCAGAAGACGGGAGTGTAGAACAGGCCTATTCCACAGTAGAAATAATTAGGCTTTAATCTCAGGCAGGCCTTCTTAGGGCTCAGGGTATCCACATACTGGAGGTTCGGTGGTAATAGAAAGGCTGACTAAACATGGTGTGTCCTATTGTGTCAGAAAATACCTTGATTTTTATTTCCAGACGCCTCTTTTTACATTTTCTTATTTTTGTTTTTAAGAGATCAGAGCTTTCCAGTCTGATTTGTCCAGTGTTGCTCAGACTTGGTGGCACTGATTGACCTGCTTTGTTTCACATTTACAAATTACAGGGATGCTGCTCCTGTGGGAAGCACATTGCCTATCAGTAAGTAGCTTCCAGGAAAGTATTCTGTCTTCAGAATCCAGAAACCTCTGTTGTAGAATTCCTGCTCATAGTAGCTTTGGTAGTAGTAGTTTGTTTGTTTGTTTGTTTGTTTGTTTGTTTTGTTTTTTCAAGGTAGAGTCTCATTATAGCCTAAGCTGACCTAGAATTCATTATGTAGTCTCAGGGTAGCTTTTAACTCACTGTGATTCTCCTACCTCTGCCTCCTGAGTGCTGGGATTAAAGGCAAGCGCCACCATGCCCGAATGGTAGTCTTTTTGCCTTTGTATTCTGTTGGTGATGAAACCCAAGGTCGCAGCACAGCCCCTGACAGCACAGCTTGCTCCCCTGGTCTGCTCATGATTTCATTTTGCCTTGGACTGAAAATTCAATTGGAGGTAACAAATAACTCAACCTTCTTGTAACCTAATAATTTTACAATCCCATGGCCTCAGGTGACAGCCACAGTTTTGTGACTGGAGGGTTTTTGTTTTTCCTTTTTTTTTTTTTTTCTTTTAGTCATTGCTTTTCAGTGACACTCTGGTTGGGAGACTTAGAATCTTGGAGCAGGGATTCTGGCCACTGTTTGTTCTTAGTCATGTGGACTTAGTCGTTCTTGTTATTTGGGGTGGAAAATTGAAATGATCGAATTTGGTGTTTCTTTTCTTCCATTAGAAAAGCAAATATTGTGCTTTTGTAATAAATGTCTTTTAGCAAAATTGCTAAAGGTCACACATCCGATAGAGACCATCCCAAGCCACAGCACCAGCTCGTCCCATTAGTATTAGTAGGTCAGCCATCTGTAATAAAAGTGGCCCTAATTAGCCCAGAGTGTGATGAGACTCACTGGCCTCCTGCAGGGCCTGGCCAGTTCCTTCACTCTCTGAATGCTGATTTCCGGATTTCCACGTACAGGGAAAATGATGTTTAGCGTCTAATTGATTAGACTTATTTACTTTAAAGAAATAGTAATTCCTCAAAATGATGACCTTTTAAAAATAGCCAGACTAAAAAAAATAGCCAGATTTTCAGCTGATGGAAAAAAATGGAGCCAGGTGAGCGACTGTCTGGATGTCTCTCCTCAGCAGCAAGTCTATATAGCTCAAAAGAGCTGTAGGGTACGGGGACCTTGACTTGGTGATGTGGCTCGTTGCCAGGACCCTTAGCCTTACAGAGGAGATCACTCAGTTCCAGGGAGCCACACAAATCCTGTCTTCCAGACCATCCTCAGGTGTCACTTCCTGCTCACCTCTGGCCTGTTACATTTGTATCAAGTGGAGGTTTGATGAGTCCTTTAAGTAACCCTTCCTGTGTGTGATGTGCAGCTGTGCTGCTTTCTATCTGCTGAAGGGAGATGTCCACATCTGAAGGGAAGCTTACATGGAACAGCCATCCTTGTAGTTGCACTCAATATCTGTGTATGGCATACACAGTAAGTGAATGTCTTCTTATGTTTCCAGGGCTACAATGTTAGTACGTGTAAATAGAGGAAAATTTGATAGATATGGTAAATTAAGTTATAGCATGTCATTTGATTGTTTTGTGTTCTATTTAATTTTCCAATGCTGCACATCTAGGTTCATTCCTAGGTGGATGAGACCTCCACGTCTCTCCCACCTTGGCAGGAGTGTGTATGTGTGAGCCAAGACATGCTCCGTAAGAGGCAGCCATGCTGGGAAAGCACACAACTCCACCGATGGTGCCACTTGCCTCTGCAGTTAGCCACCCTCCTTTCCCCTTCATTCTGATTTACTGTGATGATTTAATGAAGTAGAGACATGTGTTTCTGTCATTCTCATAGTTTGTAGGAAAATAAAGTTTATCCTGGCACCTAATAAAAATTGGTTTGCATTTTTTTATTGAGCAAAGTTATCCAGGAACAAACATTTGTTTAAGCACTTTTATTTTTGTTTGCGAGAGAGAGAGAGGGACAGAGGGAGAGGAGAGAAAGAGAATTGGTGCACCAGGGCTTCAGCCACTGCATTCAAACTCCAGATGATTGTACCACCTAGTGGGCATTTGTGACTGTGCGCTTCCCTCACCTTTGTGTGTCTGGCTTATGTGGGATCTGGAGAGAGATTGAACATGAATTTTTAGGCTTCACAGGCAAGCGCCTTAAGTGCTAAGTGATCTCTCCAGCCCCAAAGCCTAGGGCTGGAGAGATGGCTCAGTTGCTAAGGTGCTTGCTTTCAATGACCTGGGTTCGATTCCCCAGTACCCACGTAAAGCCAGATGCACAAAGTGGTGCATGCATCTGGAGTTTCTCCTCCTCCTCCTCTTCTTCTTCTTCTCTCTCTCCCTCTCCCCCCTTTCAAATAAATAAAATATTGAAAGAATAAAAAGAAAGCCTAAAACTGTCCAGTGTGGTAGATGGTACCATCCTGGAAACCTATTTCATGTGTGTGTGAAATTGACCTTATGAGTCATAACAAGGAATGCTAAGATCCAGACACCAGAGGACTTTCATCCAAGCATCTTCCCCTCGTTTACTTAAACCCATCCCTGCCTTCGTGATGACATACATGGCTGAGGACACTTTGTTCCTGTGACTGGTGTCAAGCACCACAGCATCCTTTGCCCCTGCTGTCTCCTGGGCAGCTCCTACACGAACCAGCCTTGTAACTCTCAAGAACCCCTGTCCTGAGGAGTAGGAAGCCTTTGAATGCTGTGTTCCTGTGCCCCTTGCTGACTGTACAGCTCGGCAGATGGCCCTCCACAAGTCTTGGGGAGCTTTCCTCTGGTCATTTTGGGATGCTTTTCTGGAAATGAACATTTGAAATTCAAAGGCTGTTGTTATGAATGTCTCATTAAAAGGTTACTTTCCTATGTATAGCAAAGCAAAATAAAAGATGCGGGAGATGAAGTCATCTTCAAAAACACTTGTCAATAGAGGCTAGGAACAGGGCTGGGCTGCACGCTATTAGAGCAGCAAGATCGCAGGACCACCAAAATCCATCAACAAGAAAAGTAGCTGACTCCCTGGCAGCAGATGAGCCACCCCTCACACAGCAGCCAGGGCCCTGGTGAGACCACAGAGGAATTAGCAAGATGAACAAGAGTGCTGCTTCGATGGCGAACTTGACAACCTGGGCCAGTGTGATTGAGACAGACACTGAGGATACTCAAATGCACCAGTGCAGAAATGCAGAAGCTTCTGAGAGCTCAATACTACAGTCGACTTAAAGCATACCCATCAAGGCTCAGGGAATTTTGTGGAAGAGGGGGAAGAAAGAATGTAAGAGCCATAGGGTGGGAGGGACTACCCAGGGACATTTCCTTCCCCTTACAATGACTGACTGCTGCTCTCAGAACTCATAACACACAACTCGATGGTGAGTACCAGCAATCCCACTAAGGAAGGCCCTCAGTGGAGTGGGGGCAGGGAGAAAGGAATGGTTTCTAATTAATTTAAAAAGAAAGAAAAAAAATTGTCATCTCAGACCATATCATCCAGACCTTTAGCAGAATTCTAAGAAGAGTCCAGCTTCCAGTGAAAAGGACCATTGCTATAAGCAGTGCTCTCATGGGTCTTTCTTGGGTTTTTCCAGGTGCCAGAACTTAAAGAAAAATACTGTTGTTGTTTTTTTTTCTTTTTATGGTACTGAGGATTGAATGCAGGGCCTTACACAGGCTAGGGAAGCACACCACTGAGCCACATCCCAGCCCTCTTCTTACTTTTTGCCCCACTAATTTGCCCTTGAACTCAACTCATTCTCTAGCCCAGGCAGGCCTTGAACTTGTGATCCTCCTCCCTCAGTTTCCTGAGTAGCTAGCATTATAGACCTGTGCCATTAGGCCCAATAAGAAAAAAATGTTCTTAGGGTACACCCTGACCATAATATGATTTTCTGATATTCCAAGAAAAACAGCCAAGTCTTTTTTTTTTTTTTTTTTTTTTTTTACTGTTTCCAGCAGTAGACTTCATCTCCCAGAAAGAAGATGGAGGCATTTGCCTTTGTTTAGTTGTGTGGGTGCCGGCCCTGGTGATTCAGCACTATGTGTGCATTAACTAACCCAGGCCACTGGGAGTTACTGAACCATTTATGTCAAGGAACACCATTACTGTTTGCTCTTCCCTTTATAAATAGACATGGGGGCTGGGAGATGCTCAGCAGGTAAGAGCACTTGCCACACAATCATGAGGTCATGAGCTGCATCTCTGGCAGCCACATAAAAAGCTGGACATGGCCACACACACCTGTACCCCTAGTCCTGTGGAGCAGGGTTGGGGGCAGAGACCAGAGAATCCCTGGGGCTTGCCAGTCAGCCAGTCTCTTGAAAACATGGCAGTTCTGGGTTCAGTGAGAGGAAAGAAACCACACAGCAGAGTGATGGAGAATGGCGAACATTTTCCCCTTGTCTCTATGCTTGTGCACACACAGTATCTGTAAACACTATACTTACCACACATACTACACACGCGGCAAATAATAGCAATAAATAAATAGACATGGTTTTAATTGCATTTCATTTTCAACCTCCCCCTGGCAAAAAGGAAAAAAAAAAAGAGAGAGAGAGAGGGAAGAAGAAGAAGGTTGTAGGGAATGGTGACACAGTGCACCTCTTCCTGCATGATGTGGTTGTGAAGACACAGGCCCAGCTGCAAATACTGCCCCTGTCCACTGGCTGCCTCCATCAGGAACCTCGAAGCCTGGACATGGTACCTCACTGGCCCTCAGAGATACAGTGAGTAGGGGCTCCAAGAGGAGCTGAGTCCCCTCATTTCTACATTTTTGTGACATCCCACTTAGTACCAGTCACTGTTCATGACAGTGCATGGACTGTTGAAAATGTATTCTCCACATTTTTTTGGGCCACTGTGAATGTGCCCCAAAAGCCACACCTAAGGCCATTTTGTGTCATGGGGGCAGACACATCATAAAGTGGGTTGTTGGTATGTGGGGATCCGAGTTTGCCACAGGCTGACCTCTCTTCCTACACGCCACAAAGACCAGAAACCACCACCGGATAGCACGTTTCTGGAAAGACAGATTAACTGAAAATAGACTTTGAAAAGAAAATAGGAAGCAAGGCAGGCTTACCATGCCCACCGGTCAGGCGCAGTCTTGGAAGGGTGCTCCTATGTTCGGCGGTCAGTCACATAGTAATATTTGTACCGTGTGACCAAAACTGTGCTTGCCACCTAAGAATGTTTATGGGTAAGAGGTGTCATTAAACACAAGAACCACCATGAAGGAGCATAGAAAGACTTGCTTCCAAAACCAAGGCAGAGTTTTGGCATGCTGTCTGCAGCCATTCCTGCCCACTCATACAAAACAGTGGAGGAGCCAACAGGCGACAGGCAGGCCGAGGAAGGCAGTGGCATTTCAGTCTCCAGCATGCCTCTCTTGCCCCCACCTCTGAGTGCCTGAGGCGCTCTCACATGTGGACCTTCTGTTGAAGGGTCATGTAAAAGAACTTACCAGAGTTGGAATCTTTGGTTATCGTTAGGATTTTACACTGACAATGCTTTTAATACCTAAGTTCCTACTACCCTAAGTCAAGTTGCATAATGACAGAGGAGAAGGATTTAGAATATTTGGGCAGAGCACCTGCCCAGAATGTGTAAGGTCCTGAGTCACCGGAAAAAAAAATATGTGTATGAATACATAGACGCATGCCTGTATTGACAAATGATAGTCCAGCAGATTCTGCCTTGTACAGAACCAAAGCCAGACACTAGGAAGCCCCCCTCCTAGTCAGTATCCTTCATACCATACAAGACATGACTCCCGTCACACTTTCCTCATATTCACACCACTGTGCTGCCTTCATATCAAACTAAATTATGGATGTGACTGAAAAGTCCATTTAATACATTTTTAAAAAGAGAATGCATAAATGATCTCTGGAACAAGAGTGCCCTTTCCTGTGTCCAGGCAGAGTTTTTAATCTTCCATTTAAGTTCCCCCACCTTCTTTCTCTGTCAAAATGCCCATTGAATTTGACATAGACTATTTTACATGAATAGGTGCCACTCGTCAGCCTCCTCCTTGGTGTGGGGTCCTAGGGTCTGAAAATTGGAGTGTGCTTTTCACTGAGGGTGTGAAGTGTGGAGGGACCGCTATTACACATCCTGAAAGGATCTTTTTGACTTCAGAAAATAGCCTGGCCAAGAAAAGCTTTTTTTCCGTGAATACTCACAGACTGCATTATGCTCCTTGGATGATAGAGGTGAGCACTTTTGATCAATATTCCCCAAGAAATGGTGAGGCTAAGTGGGAGCCCAGGGCCTTAGCAACACAACCCCTCCCTGGACGCTGCCCAGCATCTGCAGCGCATCTTGCCAAGGGTTTAAACCAGTGAGGGCCGCACCATCAGGGCATCTCCTTCTACAAGCTCGCCCCATTCTGTCACCCACTTTGGGGGCTGATGATGGGCCCACTGGAAACCGGTACTTGTGTGGCCTTCTCTGGGGGAGGATTTGGGCAGGGTCATTTCAGACACCAGAAAAAGCAAACCCCCTGGAACCATTGTGACCCAAAGACAGAGCAGGATGCCAGTAGGAAAACTAAAAACAGGAGTTTCTCTTAATCAAGAAGATTGAGTTTACTAAGCATCATTAATATTTTAATGAAATAGGCAGAGAATAGATATGTAACACATCAGGTAGCCTATACCTTTTTCCTCCATTTTTTTGCCCCTATTCCAGTGCCCCTCCCTGAGTTTGGGAATCATATTATTCAAGGAACATTCTCTGGGAGAAAGCAATTTTCACCAGATCTATGTAGCACACACACAAAGACATAAGGTTTTTCTTTACACAGAAGTAGTGTTACATAGCACATTACTCTGTCTTAAAAATAAATCTTGCTGGGCATGGTGATGCATACCTTTAATCCCAGTACTTGGGAGGCCAAGTGTTGCAGTCAGGTTTGCATTGCTCATAGAAATCACCTAACTAAGAGCAGCTTGTGGGGAAAAAAGAGGTTTATTTTGCCTTACAGGCTCGAGGGGAAAGCTCCATGATGGCAGGGAAAACAACGACATGAGCAGAGAGTGGACATCACCCCTGGCCAAGATAAGGTGGATAATAGCAACAGGAGAGTGTACCAAACACTGGCAAGGAGAAACTGGCTTTAACACCCAAGCCTGTCCCCAACAATACACTGCCTCCAGGAGGCGTTAATTCCCAAATCTCCATCAGCTGGGAACCTAGCATTGAGGAAGACCTAACATTTATGGGGAACACCTGAATCAAACCACATTCCACCGCTGGCCCCCATAAACTGATAACCATACCATGATGTAAAATACAATGTATTCAGTCCACACTTAAAAGTCCCCATAGTGGGCTGAAAAGATTGCTTAGTGGTTAGGTGCTTGCCTGTGAAGCCTAAGGACCCTGGTTCGAGGCTTGATTTCCTAGGACCCACGTTAGCCCAGATGCACAAGGGGGCACACGCATCTGGAGTTCGTTTGCAGTGGCTGGAGGCCCTGGCATGCCCATTCTCTCTCTCTCTCTCTCTCTCTCTCTCTCTCTCCCTGCCTCTTTCTCTCTCTGTTGTTGTCAAATAAATAAAAATGAACGAAACAAAAAGTCCCCATAGTTTTTTATCAATTCCAATGATGTTCCTACATCCCCATATGTCCAAGATCTTCTAACTGAGCCGTAATACCAAAAAAAAAAAATCCCCCAAAAAACCATAATGACACAGAATAAGCATTCACACTACAAAAGATGGCATTGAGCATAGCAAAGAAATATTCAACCAATACAAGATTTAAAACAACCAGGGAAAACATCAAACTCTGTAGCTTCAAGTCCAGCAACTCTAGTCAATGACAAATCTCCATGTCTGATCATTCTAACCAGCAACAAGGCTCTGGAATTCCAATTCCACCCCTCCAGCTAGGCTACTCACAGTCCTGTAAAATTTCATCAGGGCCAGCATCTTTCCTTAGCAGCCATCTCCTGGTCCCGGTATCTCCACTGGGTCTCCACTGCAATCCACAGTTCATCCTCATGGCCCCATGGGGTCTCCATGCAGGCATCCAGCAAACCTGCTTCACACTGCCCATGGCCATTTCCAAAACACAAGACCGTGTTGCAAACTCAATGACCCTCTTTCCTGCATTTCTTATACTCCACAATACCTATTTGTTAATCCAGGGGGAAATAAAGCAGACTTTGAAGAACAGGACACTCTTTGAGTATTCAGACCCCTTCAAGAGTCTACATTCTTCCTGTTGCTCCAGTGCAGGTCAACTGGCCCAATCTCAAAGGTTGTAGTCTCTCAATTGCAGCTGAATGGGCAGCAGTCCATCCAAAGATTTTTCTTTCTGTGCCATATCCCTCTGCTCACACCAGTTCATTTCTACGCAAAGAAACCCTGCACAACTTCTCAGGATACAGGCATGACAGCAAGGTTCTCACACAAACTGCTAGCCCAGTCCAGGCAAAGCTCTATCTCACCCTCATAAGCCAAACCTCACAGTCCATAGTTCTTACTGCATTCAGGATTTTCAACTCTGACTAGAATAGTCCATCAGGCTGTACTTACAGCACTGCAAGGCATCTCTTAGGCCAAGGTTTCAAATCCTTCCACATTCCTCTTGAAAATCAGCTTCAAAAGGCCAAAGCCACACAGTCAGGTGTCTAGCAGTAATCTCACTCCTCAGTACCACTTTACTGTTGCAGTCAGGTTCGCATTGCTGATAGAAATCACCTAGTCAAGAGCAGATTGTGGGGAAAATGGGGTTTATTTTGGCTTACAGGCTTGAGGAGGAAGCTCCATGATGGCAGGGAAAAGAACAACATAAGCAGAGGGTGGACATCACCCCGTGGCCAACATAAGGTGGACACTAGCAACAGGAGAGTGTGCCAAACATTGGCAAGGGGAAACTGGCTATAACACCCATAAGCTCATCCCCAACGATACACTCTCTCCAGGAGGTGTTAATTCCCAAATCTCCATCAGCTGGAAATCTAGCATTCAGAACACCTAAGTTTATGGGGAACACCTGAATCAAACCACCACACCAAAGTAGGAGGTTTGCTGTAAGTTTGAGGCCAGCATGAGACTACGTAGTGAATTCCAGGTCAGCTTGTGCTAGAGCAAGACCCTACCTCAAAGAGAAAAAAAAACTTTTCAGTATGCCTTAGGCACACACGTTTTAATTTTTTATGTTCAGGACTGCATATTATTCCTTAATACTGATGTACCTTGATTTACTCAGCCCGTTTTTGAGCATTAAGGTGGTCTGTAGTGTTTATTGTAACAAATATGCATATAATAAACACTGTCACACCCATATCCTGACATATTTTTATTTCCATAAGAGAAATTCCAAACCTGAAGTGACTGAGCATTACAGTTTAGTTCTGAAATGTCCAGCAGGTCTTGGTTCCAAGTTTTGGTGCCCTTACAAAGTGAGGGGAACTTGAGGGCCGTTTGGGTCACTGGACTCTTGCCCTCAAAAGATACTGATTGAGATCCTGGTCTTTCTCTTCCTTTGTCTACTTCTCCCTCATGAGGTGAGAGGCCTGTGGCTTCAACCTGTGTTCTCACCATGATGAGCTGTCTCCCCACAGCCCAAGAGCAAAGAGACCAACCCACAATGGACATAAACCTCTGAAACCATGAGCCAAAATAAATCCCTGTTTTGAACTTCGTTATCTCAGATGCTGTCATATAGCAGTGGGAAGCTAACATACTGAGTCAGAGTATACACAGTTAACTGTAGATTGTTTAATGCCCCCCCCCCCGACACACAAATCCATATTTTGAAGTCCTAATCTCCATGTCATAGAATTAGGAGAGACCTCAAAGTGGTAAGGAGGTTTGGATGAGTTAATGAGGTGGGTGGGATTAGTGCGCTTATAGGAAGTGCCTTGTGGGTTGGGGTGTAGCTCAGCAGTAGAACACTTGCTGTGGCCCTGGATTTGATCCCCAGTACTGCAGAGAAAGAGGAGGAGGAAGAGGATTGTGAGGACACAGGGAGGAGGCAGCTGTGTGCAGCCAGGAAGCAGTCCCACACTGGAGAACGAGGTCAGAGCCCTCGGGATTCAATCACTTCCCAAAAGCAACCAAACCCCAGATACACGGATCAGCTCAAATTAAGACCATCATTTTTGCCGTAATAGACTGCTTGATCATTTTAGAATTATATAAAATCTCGTGGAGTTATAATGCTTAAAAATGAAACAAAGGGGCTAGAGATGGCTTAGTGGTTAAAGCACTTGCCTACAAAGCCTAATGACCCAGGTTGTACTCCCCAGGACTCACATAAAGCCAGCTGCACAAGGTGGCGCATGTGTCTGGTGTTTGTTTGCAGAGCCTGGAGACCCTGCCATGCTCATATTCTCCCTCTCCCCCTCCTTCTCTCTCTCTCTCTCATAATTATTTTTTTAAGTGAAACTAGGACCACATCTTTCTCTGTTTGTATACAACTCATTACATGATCCATCAGCTCAAGAAAAAAATTAAAGGAGAGACATTTTGGCAAATAGCTTTTCAGCCATGTTAAGTACATCAATGAGGTCCTGCATTGAGTTTGTCCCCGTCCTTAGCCAGTGTTCATTCCATATAACATCCTAAGGAGTTTCATGGCTTTCAAAAGTTCTGAAGATACTAACCGAAGTGCGTCAAAATACACCATATTTTCACCCTTCACTGTACATTGAGGAACACATGGCCTTGAGTGCCTGAGTCTGAAACATTCTGCCTCTTGTTTCCCATCTTTAAACCAGTCACACTAATTGTCATAGCCAGCTCAAGGTGGCCCCTGGGGTCATCATCAATTATACTAATGTCCTGTCCTGTGTGGTCCTTCTCACACCGGTTCAGAGAGGACTACTGCTGAGACCAGTAGAGCACAGCGGAAGTGATGTTTCTTTTGGCCTCTCAAGTGGCTTGCTCTGGGGAAAGCCACCATGCTGTGAGGACACGCAAGCGGTGCTGTGGAGACTGAGGCCATGTAGGAAAGCCAGATCGGAAGTGGACCCTCCCACTTTCACTTGACTGCAGCCCCGTTTGACAGCTAACTGACTTCATGCCAGGTTCTAAGATACAGCCACCCAGCCTAGCATGCAAGTGAAGTTGGTTTGTTTGGGGGTTTTGCTATATAACCCAGATGGGCCTTAAACTCAAAATCCTTTTGCCTCAGTAATTCCGGACACTGGGGTTGCAGGGATACATCACCGTGTCTGACTGCTTCTGAATTTCTGACCTACATGAATGGTTGGGTATAATAAATGTCACTTTTCTCATCCACTGAGTTTGGGGTGGTTTGTTTCTACATACTTACAGTAACTGGAATGTTGTCCTGACAATCACTGTGAAGGCAATTACATTCAACAGTACATTCTAATAGTTGTTTGAATCCATGATGGCTAAGATACTCCTACAAACCCTATTCTTTTGGGCCTAGCCAATGTATTTCTTGGAAAGAATGGTACACGTGGGACCCAGAAGCCTCAGGTCTAATCTAAGTCTGGAAGAGTGCTGTGAGACAGAGCAAGGCAGACAACATTTACAGACATTTTCATCACATGTAAATTGAGGTACGACAATACTTGCCATGCGGAGTTGAAGTGGAAAAGCTCAAATTCAGGTACTATGAATGCCAGAGAGAACTCTAAAAACAGCAGGGGTGTTCCAGGTATGTTGCTATGTAATGGGTCACCCCCAAGAACCACTGGCTTAAAATGATAGCAATCATGTTACTGCTCTCTGTACAGTTCTGGGACTGAGCAAAGCCAACTGGGTCATTCACACCTGGCCTTTCTCAAGCAAAGGTCCCGAGAGGGTGAAGGGAGCTGGTTTCTCACTATTGACTGAGGCTGCAGTTCTCGCTGGCCACAGGACACCTACATGTGGCCCCCATGTGTGGCTTGGGCTTACCCACAGCGAGGGGAGTGCCAGAGCTGGGCAGAAGCCTTTTCTGACCTCAGAAGTCACACAGTGTCTACAGTAATCCAGGAAGCATTCCCAATGACTCACCCAGTGCTTTGGAGGGAAGGACACGACACAGACCTCATGGCAGGAATGTAAAGGAACTTGCAAAATGTTTTTAAACCCTACCAAGTGTATTTGTATTATCTAAAATTTAAAATCACTGTTCTCTCACATCTTGTGGCTAGGTCTCATTGATAGAGAGAGAGAGAGGGAGAGAGGGAGAACAGCAATGGTATCAAGTGAGTTCTTGCCAACACTTGACCTAAATACATTTACAACAGCCCTGGAGGTACTTAGTTGCAGACAGCCAAATCCACTTTAGCCAGCTGAAGCAGATGCATCATTGAAATCAAGTCTCCTGGCCACCTCACGTTGTGTATAGAAGTGCCACACAAGTCAGACTTTGAGGTTAAACATCCAGGAACAAGCCAGGCATGGTGGCACATGCCTTTAATCCCAGCACTCGGGAGGCAGAGGTGGTAGGATCGCCGTGAGTTTGAGGCCACCCTGAGACTACAGAGTGAATTTCAGGTTAGCCTGGGCTACAGTGAGGCCCTATCTCAGGGAAAAAAAAAGATCCAAGAACAGCACTCAGTGAGCTGTAGGTAGATGGCCAGGCCAGTGCACCTGCAGCTGACCGCTTGATGCAAGCTTTCACCATGGCCATCAGATGCATGCCTTTCTGTCCCTCCCCAGCATGGCTTGCACTTGGCTTCACGTTCCTCTTCTGGACCTGTGTCTCATGACGCTTCTGTTCAGAGACCAGGCACCACTAGACTGAGTTATGACAGTGACCTGACTCCTCGTATTTGACTGATCTGAATGTTCAGCCCATTTTCTATAACCTTCTCACAGACCTAGCTCCAAGGGAGGCAGGTTTTGGGGTTCTACATTGGGTAAACAGGACTCATGCAGTAGAAGATTATCTGATCATAAAAGGTGTTCAGGGGCTGGAGGGATGGCTTAGCAGTTAAGGCGTTTGCCTGCAAAGCGAAAGGACTCAGGTTCAGTTCCCCAGGACCCATGTTAGCCAGATGCATAAGGGGCTACATGCATCTGGAATTCGTCTGCAGTGGCTGGAGGCCCTGGTGCGCCCATTTTCTCTCTCTCCCTCTTTCTCTGTCATGTAAATAAATTTAAAATATTTAAAAAATAATAATAAAGTTGTTCAGAAATCATGGTACAAGAAGGAGAAGGTCAGAGAGAAGACTAACCACTTTCCCAAAGCCACACAGCTCTTAAGTAGTAGAGACAATATAATAAGAGCAGGTATTTGTACTCCAAACCTATGGTACCTTACAGCCACAGTATGCTGGGAAAGGAACTTAGTACCTTCGTACATGAGCTTGGAAACAATCCCTCCACACTGAAAGGTACAGTTTCAGCAGTCTCGTTAAGGCATAGAATTTAGAAACCAATTTTCTTGGCTGGGCATGATATCCAGGGCCTTGTGCTTGCTAGGAAGTACTCTACCACTTTTTGAATACGAAATATCCTCTATAGATTCATGTGCTTTTAGAGGCTTGGTCCCCAAATGATATCTCTGTTTCGGAACATGGCGTAAGCTTTAGGAGGTGGATCCTGGCGAGGATATGTCCTGTGACTTTGAAGAGCCTTTCTCGCCCCTAGCTCCTTCCTCTTTGTCTCTGCTTCCTGGCCACCGTGGGATGAGACTCTACTCTGCCAGGCATTCCCACCATCAAGCTCTGCTTTATTGCAGCCCAGACACTCCAGAGAGCCAGCCATGGACTGTAATCTCTGAAACATGAGCCAAAATGAGTCTTTTCTCCTTTTAAATAATTCAAGTATTTGTCACAATAGCAACAAAAAAGAGCTGGAGAAGTGGCTTAGCAGTTAAGGCACTTCCCTGTGAAGCCTAAGGACCCAGGTTCAATTCTCCAGTGCCCATATAAGCCAGATACATAAGGTGGTACATGCATCTGGAAGCTTCAGCATGCTGTCTCTCTCTCAAATAAATAATTAAAAAAAAAAAACCCAACCTGGCCAACACACTCTGAAGTATTTTATTAAATGTTTCTAGCCAGGCATCGTGGCACATATAATAATGGCCCCACTCAGGAAGCTGAAGTAGGATTACTGAGTTCGAGGCTAGCATAGACTACATAGTAAGTTCAAGGGCAGCCTGGGATAGATAGGAAAACACTGGCTTAAAACACAAACAACAATAGACTTTCTTAACTCCAGTCTCAGAATTTGGGTTTAGGTTCGGTACTTAGGGAGAGCTGCACCTGCGTCCCTCTGCTGCCTCCTGGACCTGTTGTGCTCAGGGATAATTTTTCCTTCATTCGCTCATGCTGGTTGCCATGGTTCTGGGATGGCCCGTTAACTTGCCTGCAGGTGTAGAACAGTAAGTGATTTCCACGAGCAAGTGCTTTCAGAACCAAAATGAAAAGTAGAGAACTAGATAGAAGATGGCACGGACGAGCTAGCTCAGGCTGGTATTCCCTCTGGGTCATGGCTTAAAATGCCACCATTCACAATCTCTCTTTTTCTCTCACTTCCTCTCTCCTCTCCTTCCCCCCTGCATCTGTAGCATATTTAAGCAAGACAAAAATGGTGCAGGATCTATGAATTTGATATTAAGTACATACAATTGTGATTTTAATGAATCAGTGTTGAATTTATTCAATTTCCTCATGGGGACTTGTGTTTGTAGACTTATGGAAGTAAGAAATTTCTCCTGTGTATGAAGTAGGAAACAGCTTCCCTCTCACAAGTTGGGATTTTTGAGCTGTTATTTTACTTCTTGTTCTTGGCAGGAAGAAAGAAAGCATTTCACCATCCACTTGAATTCTCTCATTCTGGATGCTTGCTCCTTGGGTTTCTCTCTGTGACTCAGTTTACTTCTTAATCTCATGCCAATGTAGCCAGCTATAAATATGCCTCCTTGTAGGGCTTTCCACTTGCTAATCTGTTCCACAGGGATAAAGATCAATACAAGCCTTTGTAGGGTCACCGGGAGTTCAGTGAGTGAGTCATGTAAAGGCAAATGAACTGAAGTTTAGCTGTTAATATTGTCACTATTTCATTATTGGTTTGGGTTAGTGGCCCTCAGTGAAGACTTCAAGCCACCAACTCATTCTAGGACAAGCTTTCTGTTGGTGGCCAAATCTGGGATAACATCTGGGAACAAGAGCGCACACTGTCAATGCAGCACAAGGTTCAGCATAGTAAACACAGACTCCCTGGAATCTTGTTCAAATGTAGCTTCTGATGTCCAAGGTGGCATCTACAGATATGTTTTTCTAACCAGCTGTCACGTGGTGCTTATGCTACAGGTCCACAGTCCACACTTTGCATAGCCAAGCTCTAAAGAGGGGATGTTGAGAAAGTTCAACACACTTTCCGCTGTGACTTCCTATCACTGGCTTTGTTGTGCAGCTATCACAGAGCGCCACAGACTGGGGGATTTATATGAGCAGACATCATTGTCCTCAACTATTTGAAGACTGAGATGTCTATGTTCCAGGCTCTAGTTTCTGGCCAGAGCCTTCTTATTATATCAGTTCACTGCAGAAGGTGAGAGAGAAGCAAAAGAGAGCCACCAACCACCACTTTTGTAACAAACTCACCCCCTTAACATTCACAACGCTAACTAATTCACACATGGTGTCAGCGCCATCTTGATCTCCACGCCGCTCCTAAGGCCCTGCCTCCCAACATTCACATTGACTATTGCATTTCCAATGCATGAACTTTGGAAGACGCATTCAAACCATGACGTTGTTATGATTGACACACTCATGAGACTGGATCAGAAAACTGTTTTAAGATGGTTTAAGATATTTTAAGATGGTGAAGGATAACTTTTGAACATATAAGCTCACAGTTATCACTATAGATGAGTCAGGGAGGACTATCATATGCACTTAGGTAAAGCATGCTGGCTCATTGAAATGATTTGAGATTATCATGTTTTATAAAGACAGTCTTCTGAGGCTAAGTGTGGTGATACATGCTGTAATCCCAACACTTGGAAGGCTGAGGCAGAAAGATCATGAGTTCAAGACCAGCCTAGACTACATAGTGAGACCTTGTGTTAAAAAAGCAAATCAGGGGGACTGGAGAAATGGCTTAGTGGTTAAGGCAGTTGCCTGTGAAGCCTAAAGATTCGTGTTCAATTGTCCAGGTCACAGGTAAGCCAGAAGCACAGAGATGCAAGTTCTCAAGGTTGCACATGTTCGTAAGGGGGTGCATGTGTCTAGAGTTTGATTTCAGTAGCTGGAGGTCCTGGTACACCAATTCTCATTCCTTCTCTCTCTCTCTCTCTCTCTCTCATTAAAAATAATAATAATAAAGAGCAAACCAGGGCTGGAGAGTTGGCTCAGTGGGTAAAGGTGCTTGCTTGCAAAGCCTGATGGTCCAGGTTTGTTCCCAAGTGCCCATGTAAAGGCAGATGCCCAAAGTGACGCATGTGCCTGGAGTTTGCAGTGGCAGAAAGCCCTGATATGCCTATACTCACTCACATTTTGTCTGCCTTGTTTTCTCTCTGTCTCATAAATAAATAAATGAAAACAAACCAAACTAAACAAGCATACAAAGATACTCATTTGTGGGCTGGAGAGATGGCTTAGCAGTTAAGCACTTGCCTGTGAAGCCTAAGGACCCCAGTTCAAGGCTTGATTCTCCAGGACCCACGTTAGCCAGATGCACAAGGGGGCGCACACGTCTGGAGTTCGTTTGCAGTGGCTGGAAGCCCTGGTATGCCCATTCTCTCTCTTTCTCTCTATCTGCCTCTTCCTCTCTCTGTCACTCTCAAATAAATAAATAAAAATGAACAAAAAAAAATTTTAAAAAAGATACTCATTTGTAAACCCTCAGAAAGATGTCAAGCATAAGAATTTATCTTCCAAAGAAGCAGTAAAGCTTTTCCTGTCAGGGCTGGGGAGATGGCCCTGTGGGTGGCGCTCACTACCCAACATGAGGACCTGGATTTGTGTGTGCAGTGCTCACATAAAAGCCAGGTGTGGTGGCACATGCCTGTAAGCCCAGCACTAGTGAGGAGTCCAGGAATTGCTTGCTGGCTGCTTTAGCCAAATCAGTGAATTTCAGGTTCAGTGAGAGACTCTGACTCAAAACATAAGGTGGAGAGCAATTGAGGAAGATCCCCACTGTCGACCTCTGGCTTCCACATACATGCGCACTCACGTGCATACGAATACATTCATATGCACACACCATGCACGCACAAAACATCTTCCACTCAAAGGCATGAGACACACAGGGAGAAAAAAGAATGTCATGTTCTGTGGTGTAACATAACCGATGAGTGCTGAAGCTCTAACACGATTCTGTTCAACGTTGGGCACCCGGAGCCTGGGATGTGGCTTGTCTCCCTTTGTCCCTGACTCTTCTCAAGTTGATCATTTTCAGGTCCCTATTCCTACCAGTTTCTGCCCATCTCCGAGTAACAGCCTCTTTGCAGCTGAATTCTAGAATGATAAAGGCTTGTTTTACATAACATAGTAGGGAGACAGCAATAGAAAGAGCTGTAGATCAGCTGATGCTACAAGCTTTTAAATGGCAATACTGGACATGTGCATGTCAGCCCAAGTTTCCCATCCTTTTCTGTTCTTTGTGCTCAGAGGAAATTGTAGCCTAATTTTTTTCCTTTCTCCCATAGAAAGAGCCCTTCTCTGCAATCTGCTCCTCCGTGCACTAGCGCCTCTCGGTGTCCTATCAGATTGGACACACAATAGCCTCTTGGCTCACTGTTCTTTCTGTCAGCATCAGGTGTGACTGTCACCTGGCTGTGGTGTTTGAGAAGGGCGCATGGCATGGGGGCTCTCGCCCTGAACAACAGAGATGAAGCAGATGTTGCATACAATAAAAGAACCGTCTCTGATGAGTGAAAGAGGAGAGCGATGAATTAAGGTTGAAGTTTCCGGCATTATTGTTTCCCTGCTGCGCTGTGTGTGCTCAGTCTACTGGCTCAAACCAAATGGAAGGAACAGTGAATGCCTGCGTTCTGGTGCAGAGGAGGCACACTGGGAAACCAAATGCAAACTGGGTCCACAGCTCCTTGATGCTGTTGGAATTACAGAGTGTGAATGTGTCAGATTTGGAACACAGGCTCTTGCAAATCATGCCTTCAAGATGTTCCTACTGACAGCAAATATCCAAGTTTCACTCCAGTTTAGTGCCTGTTCTAAGAATGGTTTGTCCCACGAGTGTGGGCTGAGTGCATTGAGTTAGAGTGTGTGTGTGGGGGGGGGAGGGCGGAGGGATCAAAAACTGAAGACATCGGTACTGATGATTTGTGTAGAAATGCCACCAGGGAGACCACACAGTACAGAAATCTTCAAACAAGACAAGCATGAATGTGTTCACCCCATAACCCATCTGCTCACCGTGTAGAAGGGAGTGTGCATGGCTGAATAGTCATTCCACATTGCAACAGAGCAAGCCCACAGTAAAAAGGGGTAGAAAAATGATAACAGTTGGGCTTAAGATATGAAGGGGTATGTGTTTGGGTTAGTGAAAATGTGTTAACTGGCTTTACATTGTATGCTGAGATATGTCCTGTGATTCAGAGACGCATATCAGACCTTCATAACAAGCCCCCTCCCCCCTCAAAAATGTTATGAATGATAACTTCTAAGCCAGGGGGTTTCCCCCTCTCATCCAGCTATAAGAAATCAACTTCTCTCAACACAAAACTCTATCCTGGGTCTCTCAGTAGGGATAGCCTTCCTCAGGGTCAGTTGCTTGCAAGACTATATCTGATTTAGAGTCATTTCCCCTGGTGGTTCCACATATGGAATGAGTCCAAAGAAACAGAACTCATTTGTCTTCAGAAAATTCTCTTTGGAAATTGCCTTGGTAGCAACAAAACCTACAGCCAGCTGTTTGCACAAAACAAGGAATTATTGAAAACCGTAGTTCTGTTATTTCCATGAGAAGGAGATGGGAGTTCCCAAGATAATTTGGTGGAGAGCCAAAATGATCCCCTTCATGAAAATCCCAGGCGTGTGGGTCTTCCCTGGCCCTCTCTCACTATGAATTCCATGTACCTGGCCTTGCTTGGAAATGTTGGTGGATGACAGGTGCCAAGTGACAAATAGGACTCTGGGATACAGGAACTCAGGACTTCTAGCAGAGGCTAGTCTGATCCGCTCACTCTGAGACATCCTGTATAGTTCTGTGGGCTGCTGCATGGACACAATCTTGTCTGCCCAGCATGTCTCCTTAAGTTACAGAGCCAGTTCTCACTTCTGAACTTTTGGTGTTGCTGATATACCTGTTAAAGATAATTACTACATCACAACTCACAAGGAATCAGTATGCCACACTTCCTCTAGAAGGAGTGGTATTAAACACTGCAAGCTGGTTATAAAGTAGCAAAAAAATTCTCTAAAATATGAATCTCTCTCCCTCTCTCTCTCTCCTTGTAGAATTTTCCATGTCTTATGATGAGAATCCTGTCTTCAGACCACCATGGTGTGCTCCATGCTTGTACCATCTTGGTGACCAAATGAAATCAGGTTTCATTGCATGTTGCAAAGTTGGTTTTCTCACCTTGTGAGTTTCTCTCTACAGTTCACTTTCCTTATTCTCCAAATTCCACAGCTTTTACCTCAGTCACATAGCAATATAGGTTTCTTTAGCTTGGTCAAAAGCCTGTAACTTTCCTTAGCCCCATATAAGCTAATCAGTGACATATTTTACCCCCCATAGTAGGGATCTATTTGCCAGACAATTTTTCTTCGAGATCCAAATGTTTTTAGATAAGTAAGTTTGGTTCAAAGTAAGCTTTCCACAGACTGGCAGGTTTATAACAAATTCTTTAAAATATTTTATCGATTTGTTTATGAGAGAGAGAAAGAGAGAGAGAGAGAGAGAGAACAGGCACTCCACCTGACACCAGACACATGTGCCACCTTGTGTATCTGGGGAATTGAACCTGGGCTTCACAGGCAAGTGCCTTAACTACTAAGCCATCTCTTCAGTCCCAAGTTTGTAACAAATTTTAAATGTTGTTGGGGAACAGTATTCCTGACAAAGGGGCTGTCTCCTACCTGTGTGAACAATGCCTGCTCCTTCTGAGGTCCTACTGTCTCTCATCAACTAATCTGTGGAATCTTCCCCAGATGTCTCACAGCACACAGATTCCCTCCTCCTCCCCCTCACAGGCATATGCCAGCAACATTACCTCTAGTTAACAGACCCCAGAGGAAGCAAGGAAGTCAACTTACTAAAGCCATGGATTCTACCCAAGCCTCACCAGAGTCTTCTTTTTCCTTTTTCTTTCTTCATTCTCTTTTCCTTTTGGGGGGGACAAGACAACTAGTATGCGAAGAATTTCTACAGTGTCATCTGCTCTCTAGGATTGATAGGTTCCTCAGCTTTGTCTGGTTTCACTCTGTGGAAGCGTGTGGAATGAAGTCCAAAGGGATGGGGTAACTTAGCTCACGGAAGGAGGCCACTGACTCAGGCTACCAGGCACCAGCAACACAACAAAGGAGCCCAATGAGAGGTGGTGCACCCTCACCAGCAGCACCCCTACATAGATACACTGGGCACCGTTCACCTGGGGCTAGCCTGGCACCCAGGTCTCTGCAAGGCACCTGGCATGTCCCCACATGTCACTATGTGTGCACAGCCCAGCCATTGGTTCTGGTCATCTGACGAGTGTGATTCCTCTGTCCATGGTGCTACACAGAAGGAAGAAAACCTTGTAGCCTAGGCCTTTAGGAACACTGGCCAGGTCAGACCTTCCCAGCACAGCAGTCCTGCTCTGGGGCCCTGTAAGAGCCCTGGTTTCTCTGGCCTCAGAGAAGTCAAACACAGCATGTTCACAGTAGCCTTCACAGCCCTATAAAGAAGGGGCTGGCTGTGCTTTCCCCTAGATATTCTGAAATAGGAGCCCTGGGAGCTCACTATCTGGGGAAGCATAAAAAGAGAGATTCTGACTTCCTACCTGTGGAAGAGGTTGCTAGGTCATATTGCATGGCTCTGAAAGAAACTGGCCAAGCTTCTCCTGTGCACTGTTGACTCTTCAGTTGTCACCACTTACTGTGCAGGTTCGCTCACCAGTTCATATAAATGAAATTTTGTTTTTATTTTCATAAAGGTATATTTGTCCAACTGAAATAAATTTCCCCACAGACAAAAGAGCACACAAACAATGAGTTATATTTGTAAAGGTGGATCGTAGATGAATTCCTGCTTTATAATCATGGGCAAAAATAATAGTCCAACACAGACGCCAGCTGTCTTTCCTTCAAACAGGTCTGGACTTGTCATGTGTGGCCAGACTTCATGTTTCTAAGAAAATACCTTATTGTTGTAGAACATAAATGCAGTGCCCCATAGTGTAAGGGGCTTTCACAATGCATGATGCAATGCAGTGAGACAATTATTAAACTTCTCATACTGTGTTGTTGGGGTAGGGAAACAGCTAGCAGCCCATATGTTTGGGCTTTTCTTTGTTTTCATCCAAAGTTTTCAGGATATTGTAAATGCTGTTCTGTTCCTGCAATTTTTTATGGTATCTACTGTAAGGCTGTCTTCTTATTTCCAAGCTGGTAAGATGGAGGTGTTCGGTGACACAGACAGCTGGCAGTGTGCTCCAGAGGTGACTCACCTGGAGAGGGTTTTCCTCATTGTTACGGAGCCTGGGAGCCTCGCGGGGCAGGAGTGTGCAAGGCTCAGTCTCGCACTCGACCCTCCTCAACTCAAACCATGAGGCTCAGAACCTGGTCAGCTTTTCCTTCCAAGTTCTTCCTGCACTGTCCACCCTCATCGAAGGCATTCTTTGGTGACCCCATCACTGTGTAGATTTCTAATGTCTATATGGACGGCAAATGTGGTTGGAAGATGTAGTGGGCCTTAGAAAACAAGTAACAAAACCACACAAAACGAAGGGAACGCTCATCTGCAAAGGGTAGCACAGTTCCTTAATTGTTCGGTTCAAAATATTGGCTGGTGAGTGTCAGAACTGTTCTTCAAAGAGCTGAGTGACAAGTAACGGAAAACATTGTAATTACCTGTTATTAAATTTAATACACCAAACAGATGGTGTTTGCCCCTCCCCCACCCACAGATTGCTCACCTGATTGGAAACTTATTTCAGAGCCCTTGCTCCAAAATCATTTGTGTAACTTGTGTTGCATTCATATGCAAAATGGTTTTTGCTTCAATTTGCAAATCTGGCCATAAAGTCACTGCTGATTTTCCCTAGTTGATCCTTAATTAACAAAATTTCTTCACTTTATGTGTTTGAGAAATGGCTGTTACCCAGAGCCCAGATTGTAGGGAAGTCAAGCATTTGCTAAATAAAAGTGGTGCGCATACAACCGCTCATACATCCCTCGGTGCAAAGGAGATTCCTCTGCTTGCTTAATTAGATCTCGGAAGGGCTGCCACGGTCCATTCCAACCCACTGCCCTGCACATTTTTGTAAAAAAAAAAAAAAAAAAAAAAAAAAAAAAGGAAAGAAAAAGAAAGAAAGAAAAGAAAAAAAAAAACACTACAACTCTGGTGACAACGGTGGCGTTTTTCCTTAGTAAAGAAATAAAGGCAGCTTGTAAGAAATCACCAGGAATAGTAACTGAAAAATCTATTTTAACTCACTTTTGAAGGCATGTGATCCAGAAATAAGACCACCATTCATTGACTTTGAAAATATTTTATTTGAATAGTAAATATTTATACAGTTGAAACAGTTCTATTGAAGCTTTCTATAAATAGCTAAGAATTAAGAAAATAATGTATGTAGAAAAGAGATTGCATTTAAAAGTAAGAGCTGTCAGTTGTACAGGGGCCCCGGGGACCCCCAAGCAGAATAAAATGGTAGGTTGTCTGTAATTCCCTCAGATAAGGTATAAAAGGTAAAACTTCCACAGATCCCTTTAGGAAAAAAAAAAAGGCTCTCTTCTAAAATGCACAGTGAAACGTCAAGAGTGGTAGAGGGAAAGCGCGCGCGCGCACACACACACAAAAGAATTTGCAATCAAATAACATCGTAATCTTCATAATTAATATAAATAAATAAAGAATAAATAACAATTACTCATAAATCAACATATACATTTAGAGGGAACTCATATAGTCCTACCTCAACCAAGATGATCAAACCAAAACGTATTACGTGAAACACTGAGGCAGTTACCACAGCATCCGGTGAAGATTTCCTTTCCCTCCCCCCCCCCCCAAAACAAAAAAACAATCCCAGACAGACAACAGGTCAAGGCATTTGTGGCTATACTAAAGAAAAACTCCTTTTTTTTTTTTTTAAGCAATTTGATTTGTTCACATACAAAAAGGTAAAGCCAGACTCCAGCAGTTCACAAGCCATAATAAAGCTAATCGTGTGGGAAGTTCAGTTTACAGCCTGTGAAATATAAAGGCATTTATTCCTCAAGATTCACCCAAAACAACCCGTACGCTACAGACAGAGCAGAGATTGGTAGGCGAGAGCAAAACCGCACTTCTAGACCATGAACACAGCGAATACTAGCAAGAAAAACAGCTTTGCCCCTCAAGGGGAGGCTTCCAACCACGAGACACACGCGTAGCTTTTCTCCCTTGTACAGAAAGAGATAAGACTCCTGTTGCGCCATGGTGGGTGGGGGGGAACACAACGCAAAGGTGGGGGAGAAGGAGGGGGTCCAAAAGGAGTCACAACGAGAGGACCAGGGTTACCATCAGGCCACGTCGAGAGAAGCGAAGAGGACACTTTCATCCAGGGGAGCGCCCCGGAGCAGACGCGGGGGGGTTCTGCGGTGCAGGACGCGCCCTCTTTGTGGGTCTCCAAATGAAGGCACAGTTCTGGGGGCCTGGAGGGCGCACTCTAGCAGGCCGGACGCACGGGCACCTGCAGGAGGATCACCTGTCTGTTTTCGGACGGGTGGCACTTGTTGATGTGCCGCGTGAGGCCTGGCGAGCTGTAGAAGGTGGCCGGGCAGTACTTGCATGGGAACACCTGGGCGGCGTGCAGCAGGCGCAGGTGACGTTCCTGGGCGCCCTTGCTGGGGAACGTCTCCCCGCACACCGGGCACAGGTGGCATTCGCCGGAGGCACTCAGGCCCAGCACGCTGGCCGCCTCGCCGTCGCCGGCCGCCTCCCGGGGCGCCTTTTCGTCGGGCCCCGAATAGAAGGCCAGTAGGTCCTCGGCGGGCGGCGCTGGCGGCGCGCCCTTGGCCTGCAGCGCCTGGTGGTGTGCCAGCAGGTGCTTGCGCAGGTAGGCCTGGCGGCGGAACTTCTTGGCGCAGTGGTGGCACTCGTAGAGCCCGTCCTCAGAGCCCGACTCGGATACACCGCCGGGGCTCGGCGTGTCCCGGTCGCTGCCGCCGCCTGTGGTCTCGCGCGCCTCAGCCCTGCCGGCGGCTTCGGGCTCGGGCGCGCGGGCGGCGGCGGGCGCGGGCCGCGGTTTGTGCCAGCGGCGGTGCGAAGCCAGGTTGGCCGGGCAGCTGAAGACCTTGGCGCACTCTGGGCAGCGGTACTCCACGCGCACGATGCGCGAGCACTTGTGTTGCGCCAGCGCGAACGGGTCGGCATACTCCTCCTTGCACAGCTGGCATATGAACTCACCCAGAGGCCGGGCAGCGCCCCCGGAGCGGCCCCGCGGCGCTTCCACCGGGCCCTCCTTGATCTTGAGCCCCAGCACGGGCGACGTGGTCACCTCATCCTCGAAATGCAGCTTGCGGATGGCCTTGGGCTTCTTGGCACTCGGGGCCTTGGCTGCCTTAGATGGTGGCTCCACGGCGACGGCGGCGGGGGGCGCAGGTCGCTTGCCCGGGGGGCGCAGGGCGGCGGCGGGGGGCATCGGAGGACCGGGCCCAGGGCCCCTAGCCGCCTCGGCCCCGGCGGAGAACGCCGTGCCCATCTTGAGCTCCGCGGGCGCGAACAGCAGCGCGTCGCCGCCGCAGGTGCCGCCGCCGCCCGCGCCGTTCGCGCCGCCGCCGCCCCCTCCGAGCAGCGCGGCGGGAGTGGGGAAGGACTCGGCCGACACCGGCGAGCCCAGGTTGAAGCTGCGCTCGAAGTACTTGTGCTTCTCATGCTCGCGGCTCACGGGCCGCGTGGGGCTGTAGAGCGGCGCGGGGTGCGCGGCCTCGGGGTTGCCGAAGTGCGCGGCCCGCGGGGCCGGCGGGGGTGGCGGGTGGCCCGGCGCGCAGGCTAGCACGGCGGCGAGCGCCGCATGGGCGCGCTCTGCGGGCGGCGGCGGCGGGGCGGGCAGCGGCCCGGGACTTGGAACCGGGGGCTCGACGCGGGCGCCCCCAGAGCCGGGCGAGAGCAGCAGCGCGCGGTCGCTGTCCTCGCCACCGCGGACCCGGTAGGACACAGGCGTGGACTTCTTGCTGCGCTTCACCAGGAAGCCACGGGGCATGTTGGCGCGACGCTAGGGCCAGATCCTGGCTCGGTCCCCACCTCCGCCGCGTTCAGTCCCGGTGGCCCTCAATGCTCCCAGCCCATCGCCTGAGCGCGGCGGCGGCAGGACTCGCGTGGCGCCGGCGGCAGCTGGCCCGGCTCTGCGCCCTGCACGCGCGTCCCTGTCCCCGGGCTCGGGAGCCGCTCCCTTTTAACGGGGGGAGGGGGCCATTGTTCTCGCCTCCCGCTTTCCCCGGAGCCAATCAGCGCTTCCGCAGCTCCTTCGCCGGGTAGGGTGGGAGGGCGACGGAGCGGCAGAAAGGGGGCCGGGACTCAGGGGTCGCCCGGTAGGTGCGGCAGATGTACCTGAGGGCGCGGGGCCCCAGCGCGCGCCCCTCGGCCGCCCCGCCCCGCCCCGCCGCGCCCGGCGCCGCCGCCCCGCCTGGCCCAGGCACACGCCCGGCCCCGCCTCCCTTCACGGTCTGCTGCTCCTCTATGGGGAGGCGCACGTGCCTGGGCTTTGTGTGTCTCCTCCGGGGGGCGCGGAGCCGCCAAATGGGCCCGTCCATCAGCACGACAATGCGCGCCCCCCTCCCGCGCGGGGATTACCCGCGGGTCCCAAGCAAAATAGCAACAAAGGAGAAGAATGGCCCCAAATATGTCAGGAGGGTTCAATCCGCGAGCTGGAGCCTAGGGGGAAGTTGGGCACTGATTGGGTGGGGGCGGGGGAACACCCGAGGGCTGCGGCCACGGGCCGGAGAAGGTCGAGGAACGCCGGAGAGGCCAGCGCGCTGTCGGAGAGAGAACAGAGACCGGGAAAGAGCTGTACCGACCCGGCAGCCAGGGGCTCGCCCGTGCCTTGGCTGGACACGCGCGCCGCAGGACCCCGGGGCTCCGGGGCCTGGGGCTGAGGCCCGGCGCGCCGTGAGCGCTCGAGGCTTCCTCGGGCCCGGGGACGGTTTCTTCGGACACCGAGAAGCCAGCGGTTGTGTCACAACACGTTTGCGGTCGCCCGCAAGCGCGGGGCTTGGGGCGGGGAGCGGGGGTGGCTGGATTCCAAAGGGAACTTGAATTTCTGAACTTTTTCCCTCTCCTTCCAGAAGTTCCCCGGGCTCGAGTACTGGCATCCTCGCAGGGACCCGCCTCGGGCTTCCAGCGCCTCGGCGCCCTCCAGGACCGCGTGAAAGGCCATCGAGGTGGCTCGAGCCCGAAACGCGCGAGCCGCGTGGAGTGTGCGGGGAACTTGAGGTCTCCGCCCTCCCCGCGCGGCCTCATGCATTTTCATTCCGAGCGGGCATTTTGTCTGCGGGTTGACATCAGATGCTAAATCAAGGGCTCCAATCATGGAGCAGCAGAATAAAGCGGCCGCCTGTCTGGGCGCCCCCCTCCCTAGCCGTGCCCCCTTCACCTTTGTGAAGGAAATTAACCTCCGGCTATTGAGCGCCGGTCGCGGCCAATCTGGACGCAAAAGAGACGCGTGCTGCTGCCCGGGAGGGGGGGGGGAGGGGGCAATCTGTCCTCGAAGGCTGGCTGCGGCCTCGCAGAGGACTGGCCGCTTCCACCGTGCCACCAGAAAAGACAACAGCCAAAGACACCCCTAACCACCACCCAGGGCCGCTCGATCTGGACCCAGACCGGGCACCTTGTCCCGGGTCCTCTTTCCCGTCCAGCTCCGAGGAAACGCGCGCGCACACACACAAAATCTCCAGGGGGAGGGGGCAGAACTCCCAGGCATAGAAGCCCGGATCATCCGTCACTGGGGAACAAATAGCCAAGCTACAACAAATGTCATAGGATATGGGGGAAAATGTCACTTTATGGAAAGGGAGAGAAACATTTCTTTTTCTGCCAATCTCTGTAAGCCTGGATAGATTTTGCTGAGTTTTGCTTATGCATAATTCAACTGAAGGTATTTAATTGTTTTGGGTTTTCCCTCTGAAAATACCCGTGGAAATTAAACATAATTTTCAATGGAACCCACATGAGTCATAAATTGTGATAAGGACAGTTAGGATGAGTTAAACAAGGGGGAAAATGTTGGGTAATTTCATGTCTGTGATTTTTTTTAACCCTACACACTGAAGAGAGAAAAATGCATATGATGGAATATATTTTGGAAGTTATCACTCATTTAAATAATGACAACGATGATGAATGCGAATCCTTAAGAAAGTTAGAAATCCTAAAATGAATTTACAACTTATCAACATGTTTCAATGTCAAAGTAACTGATGTTATTTCCTTGCTCTTTTAAACGCTGATTGATAACGCTGATGAAATTAGAAGTGGGAAAAGGATTCCGAGACAGCTTTGGCCAATTTTATTCTCTAATCAGGAATCCCATCTGGGTTGTGGAATAACCGGACAGGGCTCGGCTACCTAACCCCAACTAACTGAAGGGTATGTGGACCTTCCATACGTAGCCCTCATTTCATTGCACAGATAACAGAGTCACCTAGTGAATCTTGAAAAAATAACACCCACCTAGAAATGGAGGGGGTGTGGGAGGAAAAGCAACAATTGAAAAAAAAAAATCCTTGCCCGAGAGAATTCAAACAGGGTTCTGAATTTGGTCAGGATATAGTCTTTTTTTCTTTGTGGTTTCTACTCTTTACAACATAAGACCTGCTTTCAGACGTGGAGCGAGGGTTGCGGGGTCAAAATAGAAGCTTGGAAGGTCCAAGTATTCGAAAGTAATTTCATAACGCAGGGCTGAGGAAGAATTGGGCTGTGCGCGCCCACGCCCCAGCCACCCTCCGGCAAGTGCTACCCGGCACCCGGTCGCGCGTCGCCACTGTGGGCTGCGTGGTTTTCTCCGAATCTGGGCGCCCGTGGGGTTGGGGACAGTGGGTCCTCAATTCGATCTTTCTCAGGGGCACCGGCGGAGGCGGTGGAGACTAGGGCTGGGACCCCCTGAGCTTTAATTCCCCTTCTTGCAGAGGGGCTGCGCGGGAGTCGGTGAGTAGAGGCAGGGTACCGAGATGTCCCTACGGACTCCGAGGTCGGCGCTTCGGGAGACTCCCGAGGCCTCTGCGCTTCTTGACCTCGCGGCCTGGGGTGTGGGGGCTTCCTCCGACCGCTGCGCGCTCCTGACGCGGCCTGGGCGTCTGCTGTCCGGGCCAGCCCCAGGCCCACTGTGACCCCAGTTCGGCTCGAAGTCAGAATTGAGGCTGCGAGGTGTTTCTAGAAACCAGGGACTTGGGAAATGAGCAGTCTTGGGGAATTTTGCCTTAGGAGTTGGCTCCTCCGGGTTTGGAGAAGTTGACAGCCTTGAACTCAGTGGAGGAGACTCTTGGGTCAGTAATCTCTGCCCACCTCGGAGAGCTGGTCTGGAGAATATGTGTGTATGTGTGTGTGTGTGTGTGTGTGTGTGTGTGTGTGTGCGCGCGCGCGCGCGCTCTCCATTCTGCAGCAGACTCCTCTTCTGGCCTAACACAATCTCCCCCCACCCCGCATGGCCCCTGGGTCCCACGACCCATCTCCCCAAGCCCACCGCCGGGCTGCGGAGAGGCTTTGTGTTTGCAGGAATGAGAGGTTGTCGCGTCAGTCCCTGGGGCACGCGAGAGACACGCGCAGCCGGGCCGCCGCCGGTCGCCGGCCACCGCCCCGCCTGGCCCGGTCCGGCCTCCCGGCACCTTCCGTCCCTCCCCCCCCCCCCCGCGGGCCATCGCCTTTGTTCAGCACATTAGCATAAAGCTGCCATGGATCTCCTGTTTAAATAATTCCACACACAAAAGGAGAGTGCATGAAAGAGAGTGAACAAGGGCGAAGCCGCGAGGCCGTGCGCCTGGCGCGGGAGGGACGCGTCGAGTGTCCCCTCCCCTCCAGGGCCCAGGGCACCGCAATCTGCCGCGCGACCATTATGAGGACGCCGCTTTCATCCCCCGGAGCGCCGTCGGGCCACCGCACGCTTCTCGGAGTGCCCTCGGGGCTGTCTTTTTGCCTCGGGTGGGATTGGACGGGACCGAGAGGGAGCACAGGGGGTGGCAGGGCGACAGGCAGGGGCGGCTAAACTGGCCCAGGCGAAGCCTGAACACGTGGGAACGTCGCAGCCAGAGCGTTCCGGTAGGTAGAGTCTGGAACAGCGCTGACCCCGGACCCCGCGCCCACTTTGAATGTGGGTGCCAAAGAGCTCCGACGTCTGCCTGCCTGCTTTGGGGCTATGCGATCCGCAGCCCTTGTCTCAGAAAACGGACCCACAGAACCCACCAACATCCACCCACGAGGCCGCGGCTGTGCCACCGCCACCACACCCTCCTCCGCCCCCTGGGCTGGGAAGGGCGCTTTGGGCCTCGGCCAGCATAGTCCCTTGGGTTCAGTGTCGTCCGGCCACTTTTCAGAGCCAGCCTTACTCTCAGCCCCTCCCTTACTCTCCTGGCTGTCATCTCCCCTCTCCTCCAGTCTCCCCTTTTCCTTCTGCCTTTCTTCTCACCCCTCCTGTCCTCCTCTCTCTTCTGGTTCTCTCCCTCGCTTCCAGCCCCCTCCTGACCTCAGAATGTCCCTCCCCTACTGTCTCCCACTCTGTGTCGCCCTGGGTGTTTTTCTATTCTTCACCCCACCTCCATCTCCTCTTTTCCCAGTCGCTGTCCTCCCTTCCCTCTCCCTCTTCCTGGGTCACCTGTCTTCTCTCTGGTCTTCCACTCTCTTCCCTTCTGTCCCTCCTCCTCCTCTCTCTTTCCCCACTCCTTGTCTCCCTCTCACTCCCCCTCTCACACACAGGCCAACGTGTGTTATTTTATTTGTCTAGAGAGAGCCTATTTGTTCAGTGATGTGTGGCCTCCTGGTCGCCTGCTTTAATGGGGGACGCGGAGGCTTGGTTTCTGTGAGCATTAGCATACAGCTGCTGGGCTCTCGCCCGCCCGGCCGGCCGCTTACTTTATCCCGGCCTTATCATCACTTCTCTCAGCCAGAAAACATTCAACAGCTCCTCACACAAGCCACTTTCCAATCCGGGTCTCTGGTTCTTGGCTAGCACTGGCTGTCCCAAGTACAGCATCTTCTCTTCTCTTCTCTTCTCTTCTCCTCTCTTCTCTTCTCTTCTCTTCTCTTCTCTTCTCTTCTCTTCTCTCTTCTCTCCTCTTCTCTTCTCTCTTCTCTTCTCTTCTCTTCTCTTCTCTTCTCTTCTCTTCTTTCTCTTCTCCTCCCTTCCCTTCCCTTCCCTTTTCCCTTCCCTCCCCTTCTCTTCCTCTCTTCTCCTCTCCTTTCTTCTTTCTCTTTTCTCTTCTTTTCCCTCTCCTCTTTTCCTCGGACCCCAACCCATAAATATTGATTGGTTGGTTTTCCTGTGGCAGTTGAGTGAATAACACCCCAAGGAGCAGCTTTGGCAAGAAGGTGTCTACTTTTTTTTTTTTAACTTAAGAACTGGCATCTATGAGGTCATAAATGAAGCCAGATTTGGAAAAATAACTTTGGTATTTTCTTGACAGTGTTGTTTGACACTATAACATCCCAAGATAGGGTAGAGAGCCTGCTTAGCTTGTCCCCAAGCCAACAGCAATGGAAAACCCACAGGGCTTCAAGTCTTCACCCATGTCTACAGAATTTGTGTCTTGTATACCAAGTCCAAGTTCTGATCTTTTTGAAGCTTTCTTGTCAGTTCTTTTATCCTAAACCCCTTAAGAGAGCCCATATCAAGCTGTGACCCATCTCCACTCTTTGGAAACTTGCTCTCAAGATCTACAGGTATATACCAACATTCTTAAGTTCAGGAAATTATTTGGCACATATACGAAATTTTCTAGGCCCAGGAAATTATTTTTTCGGAATAGGACAAGGATTAAAATGTCATCAGTGCCCTTTGTAGGGTGAAGTATGCTTTAGGTATAATTTAAATGTGCTATCATGCTAATGGACATCCATGACTATTTTTTAAAGGCAGCAAAGAAAAACTATTATGAAATTTATGCATGACTTGGTGTTAAGGTTAACATAGTCATTTAGGGTCATTTTGTGTGACTAGAGGCTTTATCATGGTAATACTTGGTCACAGAAGTCATAACTGTTGATCCTCTGGCGTTCTGTTAATCTCTATTGCAGTGTCCCAGGGCCTGTCACCCACGCTCCCTCCATTTGCTGATGATTTTGACACAGGTCCTCCTGGGAAAGGGAGGAGGGAAAGAAGAGAGGTACTCAAGCTGACTGGGTCAGCAGACCCTAAAATATGTCTCCCTGTGTGTTGGGTATGAATTTGGAGGCATGGCTCAGGAGGGATCAGGCCCTAATTCAAGTGGCAGTTTGTACCATATGGCCAATCCTGGGCCCTCCCCCTAAATGACCCACACATTTGTGTCAAACCTATGTGTGAAGGAATTAGTGGCATTTATTGTTTGCTTTTGTCTGTCCTGGAAAAATCAGAGTTCAGTGTTCTGGAACAATTATTTCTGAAAAGTGTCAAACAACTTGGAAGTTCCAAGCAATGCTGCAACTTATGATATGGTTGGGTAGTGTGTGTGTGACCGACCTCTGGCTGCCAGCTCTCATGTATGATAGCTGGTAAACCTTGCCACTGGACCAATTTTGGTAACTGCTAACATAAATAAAATGGGGGGGGGGAGAGAATAAATATGAATGAATAAAACCCAGAACTGCATTCATGAAAATCAATTTTAAAGCCCACTGCTGGTTTCCCAGGTCACCCTATCTCCTAGCAGACTACCAAACAAGTCATGTGGTGTTTCTGCTAGTTCTCGAACCCATGTGTTTTGGGATCATAAACTACCTTTGCTTATAAGAGAGAAGGCTATCTTTTTCTTCTTCTTCTTCTTCTTCTCCTCCTCCTTTTGGCTTTTTGAGACAAGGTTCCATTTTGTAACCTTGGCTGGCCTCAAACTCACAATATAGCCCAGTCTGGCCTTGAACTCATAGTGATTCCCATCTCAGCTTTCCCAATGCTGGCAAGGAGAGGTTTCTGAGCCACATTGTAGATGACAGAGACCAGGGAACATTCCTTTTCTCCTAAAGCAACAGTGATCAGGGTCAAATAAAATGAATTTGACACATTTCATTACCATTTTAAAATGTAAAGCCTGCGCGTGCGCACGTGTGTGTGTGTGTGTGTGTGTGTGTGTGTGTGTGTGTGTATCTTTCAATGGGGCAGGGACTGGAAATATGCATTTTGAAAATACAAGGACTTTGAGAGTTGCCTCTTTCCTTTGGAAAGATCACACGGGTGTTACCCAGTCACTCCTCCTAAGGGTGGATTACGGAGTGAATTTCTCATAATCTGTTAACTAATTTTCAATTCTGAGCATACATGATTTTCTTTTAAAATCACTCACAAGTACTACTTGGTAAACATTCAAAGAACTAACAGAACTGGCAATAGAATATTCCAGGAAATCACACCCGAGGTAAAAAGTTTTACACAGTAGGAGCTCCTTTTATTGCTAGAGATTTATTTGGAATGGGAACACACCCCTCATCTGGAAAGCAACCTGCCCCAGCACAACCGTGCGGCCAAGCGCCACCTCCTGGAGCACAAGGAAACGACAGGTCCCAACGAGGGAAAGAGCTAACCGCAGCTGGGACGCAATGGCTGGGGAGATGCTGGCCACAGCTAAAGGATGCCAGGCCACGCGTACATGGGCAGGTGGTACCGGTTGTACTGCAGGTAGTCCAGGATGCTCCTCTCCACCAGGGACTTGTAAATGGACTCCTGGAAGACCTTCTGGAGGTATTTCTGGGGCTTCTCATTCAGGTTTATTTCCTCATCTTCTATCTGGTGGGCCAGCTCCTCCATGGTAGGCAAGTCTTCCTCCTGGGAATCAGTAAGAGAGCAGAGTCAGAGTTTCTAGGGACTGGGACAGGGTTGTTTCAGGTCGCTAAGGATGGGAACGTCTTCTAACTTTGTAGAAACGTTTTTTTCTAGGTTTTTCGAGGTAGGGTCTCTCTCTAGTTCAGGCTGACCTGGAATTCACTATGTAGTCTCAGGGTGGTAGTTCTCCTACCTACAACTCCTGAGTGCTGGAATTAAAGGCGTGTGTCACCACGCCCGGCTTTGTAGAAACTATTAATTGTGGGAGAATATACGTAGCATACAATGTGTTGTTTTTACCATTTTCAGTGGACAGTTCAGTGGTGTTCACTACATTCACAATGTATGCCACCATCACCAGGACCTTTCATTTTTCCAGACAGAAACTGTCCCCATTCAACAGAAACACCCTGTCACTCCCTCCCCAGCCCTTGGCAACCCTGGCCTCCTTTCTGTCTCTCTGAACTTGCCAGCTTCTGCCCCAGGGACCTCAGGTGAGCAGTCACTCAGATTGCCCTTTGGTGACTGGACTTTATCAATTATCATGATCATCTTAAGCCCTCATTTTCTCAGGTAAATATAACCTGTCAATCACCCCTGCTTTAATAATTAGAAAGAAGGTGATTAACATTTGTGCATGAAAACTCCTAACTGGTTTGTTTACTTGGTTCCTCATCACCAAGTAATAGGATTTAAGACCCCAAGTAAATTCTTAGTATAGTCAAATTTTAGTAGTATCTTTAAATTTAGGGCTCAGAAAGAAGAAAGTTACTTGAAGTGCCAAATCATCATATAAAAAATGTTCAGACACAAGTTGACAGTGTATGCCATACACCTGCACACCGCCTGGGTCCTACAGGTGGCCCTTGCTGTGTTTGCTTCCTCCTCTCCACAAGCCTGCCCAGCCACAGTAGGATTATGATGAAAGGCACTTCACGGGGATTGAGCTCTGTGCTTTCTCACAAAGTGACTGTGGTACATCAGCCCCAACAAAACTCATGTAGACTTCTGTACTACATTGATACCACTTCCAATACTTCCTTGTATTTCAAACAGAAAATGGTGGATGACCTGCAAGATTCTACTGAATCATTTATTTAGTGATGGTATAAACTCACATATACTCAATAAGCCCCCCACCACTACCACCACCAGATAGAGGATACAAGCCAAATGGAGGCATAAGGTCATTATCACTTGGCTATTAAACAAGATATGACCAGGTATGAGAGATTAAAAATATGTTTAGAACAGTCAGGGCAGGTGACAGAAACTCAGACTTAAAGCAGCTCCAAAAAGATAGTGGGAAGAAGGCAGCTGATGCCCCTAACTAAATGTTAGATGTGCTGAAAATACCAAGGAGCACTCCTCCCTGGATATGTTCTACAGTACACAATGAGATTGATTCTTCTTCAGTTTTTCTGGTGAATTCTATCAGACCAACAACATAAAACAAGGAATTGACAGAATTTTCAGTTCATTGATATACAGTGCTGTTCTACTATGGGAAAAGCAGTGTAAGATCACAAAATGGAACTTGTGACCTTTCTCAGTGTGACCCACTCCCCTAACACAGAGCTTACCTGTCACCAGCTCCCTTCACAGGGCTATCTGTAGTGTGCGATCTTTGGTGTCTGACTTTTTTCACTTAGCATAATGCTGTATCTTTTATAATCTTCTGAATGTTCCTTTATTTTTAAAATTTAGTTTTATTTATGGGATACCATGTTACTGTGCATGTGAAATGGTTCAGTTAGGCTAATTATCACATCCATTACCTTACATACTGTTTCTGTGGAAAGTTTTTATTTTTTGTGGAATGTTTTCATTTTTTGTTATTTTTATTTGAGGTAGATTTTCAGGCTGCCCTGAATGTCAAAACATAAATGATAGCTAGAACTACTGTAGTTCAGTTAGTATGTACAAGGCCCTGGGAATTCCATCCTCAGCACCACACACACCCCTAATAAATCAGTAAAGTTATAGGACAAAAAAATCAACATACAAAAATCAGTAGTGTTTCATCATTCCACTAACAATGATTTATCTGAAAAAGAAATCAAGAAGCAACTGTTTACAATAGTATTAAAAATACTTAGGAGGGGCTGGAGAGATTGCTTAGTGGTTAAGGTGCTTGACTGTGAAGCCTAAGAACTCATGTTCACATTTCCAGGTCCCACAAAGCCAGACTCAGTGACACAAGTGTGCAAGTCACACATGTGCGGGGGGGGGGGGCACATGCATCTGGAGTTCAATCACAGCAAGCTGAAGGTCCTGGTGTGCCCATTCTCTCTCTCTCTGTCTGTCTCTGTCTCTGTCTCTTTCTCTCTGAAAATAAAAAAAAAAAATAGGGCTGGAGGGAGGGCTTAGCAGTTAAGGTATTTGCCTGAAAAGCCAAAGGACCCAGGTTTGATTTCCCCAGGACCCACGTTAGCCAGATGCACAAGGGGGCACATGCGTCTGGAGTTCTTTTGCAATGGCTGGAGGCCCTGGTGCACTCTCTCTTTCTCCTTCTCTGTCAAATGAATAAAAATAAAATATTTAAAAAAATAAATAAATAAACTTGGGAATAAATTTATCAAAGAGGTAAAAAGTCTGTATACTCAAAAATATAAAACACTGGTGAGGGGTTATAGCTTAGCAGTTAAAGGTACTTGCTTGCAAAGCCTGATGGTCTGGGTTTAATTCCCCAGTACCCAAGTAAAGCCAGATGCACAAGGTGGCACATTTGTCTGGAGTTCATTTGCTATGGTTGGAGCCCCTAGCATACCCATTCTCTCCTTTTCCCTCTTAAATAAATAAATAAATAAAATATTTTTTAAAAAGCTGTATATAGAAAAATATAAAACTTTGGTGAGCGTTGTAATTTAGCAGTTAACAGTGCTTGCTTACAAAGCCTCATGGCCTGGGCTCTATTTCCCAGTATCCACATAAAGCCAGATGCCCAAAGTGCTGCATGCATCTGGAATTCATTTGCAGTGGCAGGAGATCCTGGCATACCCATTATCTCTCTTTTTCCCTCTGGTTGCAAATAAATAGATTAATTAATTAAAATAAAGAATGTACATTCTTAGCCAAGTGTGGTGGCACATGCCTTTGCAAAGCTTGGTGATTGATCCTCACAACAATCCCCTCTCCAAAAAGCTGTCACAAACCACCAATAACCACACCATACCTGTGATCTGGCAGACCTGTCTCTTGTCACAACACTTCCAGAGTTTTGAGTGGAACAGACACCAGGGCTCCCTCTCCTCTAGCCACTGCCTCCTTCCAGCCCACTCTCTGGTCACAAGCCCCAGGACATGCTTCTCACTAGATCCTTCCTCCAGGGCCAACCAACACCTTTTCTTGTGGATGAAAATGGCCTCCCAGAGTGATCAGCATGCATTGCTCTTCTGGGTGGCAACGTTCATTGCCTTGTCAACTTGTGTCCTACTCACCCTCTGACACCCATCTCACTCTGGACTTTATCTGGACCAGGGCAACAAGGCTCTAGAGCACATGGGCCACTTCCACAATGGGCCCTGGAGAACCAGACACACACTCAGCCACTCCTGGAGATGCAAAGGTAGCCGGATGGCCACATGACTTCTCATAAGAGCAGAAACCATCATGATATATAAAACCCTGGGTACCTGTGGATTCCATTGTGACCCAGAAAGAACTCATGCCAGGCTGTCTTGGATCTTCCTGCCCCAGATCTGCACACACAGACCTCCATCTGTGTGACTCCTACAGAGCCACTGCCTGGTTGGAATTCAGTGAGAGTGGCTGCCATCTTATGGACAGCCTCCTGCAGGCCAGTGGTCTCATCCTCAAACAGAACCAGGAACTGCAGTGCACACAGCTCCTTCCAGCACCAGGCAGCTTCGCAAACACCCAAGACTCAAGCAGAAGAAATATAAAGCAAAAGTTGAAGCTGACACAAGTGAACAGAACGACATCCTGTGTTCATAGACTGAAAGGCTTCACAGTGTTAACATGTCCACATTACCTAAAGCAATGCACAGATTCGAGGCTATCCCTGGAAAAATTCCAGTGGCATTTTGTTTTCAGGAGAAGAAAAAGTATTCTAAAATTTTTGTGAAACCATGATAAACTCCTGAAATGCCAAAGCAATCTTGAGAAAAAACAAAGCTGGAAGCACCATACTGCCTGATTTTTAAATATGCTACTGTAAATAGTACTGGTTCTTAATTTCTTTCTCAAATAGACTGTCAGTGGAATAAAACACTAAATAAAACAGGGGATAGACCTAGGGCCTTGCACACACCAGGCATGTCCTCTGCCACTGACCTACAGTTAGTCATTTATCAGTTTTAATAATTTTTTGTGGTCTTTAGAGTTTTCTATATATGAGATCATATCAGCAAACAAGGCACAGTTTTGCTTTTTCTTTTCCTATTTGAATGCCATTTGTTTCTTTTTCTTGTTTAATTGCTTTGGTTACATTTTTTTTTTTTCTGTATTACATTGCATGGAAGTGGCAAGAATGGGCACTCTTTCTTGTCTTGGTCCTCACCCTTCACCATTAAGTATGATGTTAAGCTGTGGACTTTTCTTGTGGGACAAAAAGGCTATGTATTATGTCTGATGCATTCTCTACATCAACTATGAAGATTGCAAAGCTTTTGCCCTAGCATATGATTTTGAGGTCCATTTACTTAGTTCAATGTATTAGGAATTCATTTCTTTTTAATTGCTTTGTGTGACAAACCCACTTTTGTTTTTCCATTGATCTATTAATGAATATTTGTATTGTTTCTTCTGTTTAGCCTTTGTATGGTGTTGCTTTAAATATTTGTGTACAAGTATCCATTTGAATACCTCCTAATTTTTTGAATATATATCTATGAGTATAATTGTTGGGATAAGTCAGTGTATAATTTTTGGAGACCCATAAACTAATGTTTTATAGCAGCTGCTTAACTTTATACTCTCACTAGCAATTGTGCAGGTATTCCATTTTTCCATATTTTCACTTATGCTTACTTTATTTCCTTTTAAAAATTATAGCTATCCTAGTGGATGTGAAGTGTTATCTTCTCCATTATTTTTCTATTCATTAATTTCTGTTTCAGTTTTTATTATTTCCTCATTTCTGCTGGCATTACATTTAGCTTTGTTTTACTTTTTTCTAGTTATTGAAGGCATAAAATCAGGTTACAATTTACAGTCTTTCCTTTTGTGGAAGCAGACATGTATAACTATAAGTTTGCCTCTGCAAACTGCTTTTGATACATCACCTAAATTTTTGTATTTTCATTTCATACATGCTGTATCTTCATTTGTACTCATCTTTATGTATATTTAATATTCCTTTTGTGTTCTTCTTTGAACCACTGGCTGCTTAGGAGGGTGCTACTTGTTTTCCTTAAATTGTAAATTTTCCAGTTATCTTTCTGTGTTGACATCTAGGGTTATTCCATGTGGTTGGAGAATATTCAACATCTGATTTAAATAGTTTTAAACTGATTAACAGATCTTTGTGGCTTAACATGTCCTGTCCTGAAGAACGTCTCATGTGCACTTGAGAAGCATGCCTGTTCAGTTGCTGTTCAGTGGTGGATTCTGTAGGCTCCCATTGGCTCCCTGCAGTTTACGGTGCTGTTAAGCTCCTCTTCCCCTTAGCTGCTTGCTTCACCCAATACTGCTCGTGAGATGTTTAAATCTCCAACTGGCATTTTAAACTAGCTATTCTTTCAAATCTGTCAAGCTTTTGCTTCAGGTGTTTTGGGGTTCTGTTAAGTGTGCATACATTGTTTCTTTCTGAAAGGATTTTGAAGGGTGATTTTTTGACTACATAAAATTTGACTTTGTAGCTTCGTCCATAGCTATAATGTGATACCGGTGAGTTTGTAACTTGAAATATCAAGGATATTGTACTTGATGGTTGAACTTCTATACTTCTTTGGAGATGCAATAGACAGGGAAATAAACTAGGTTAAAACAGCTTCGTATTTAAGGAAAAGAATTGCTATTATTCTTTATCTTAAATGAGGTTCCTGTGTGGCCATCATTCGTGTTGTGAGTTTTTGTACCCTACCTGTGACCACCACCACCATGGTGCAGCGTTCTTCACTGCCAGGTGCCTGAACACATCCTTTCCCATGGCCCTCTGGGACAGAGTGGCTAGCCCCCACACCAGGGGTGTTTGAGGATCTGCCCAAAGCTCCCCTAATGGCTGGACTCAGCTAGCAACAGACACCACGCCATGTGCTGTCTTGCTGTATGGCTTTTCCCACTTGACAAATGGAAATGCTAAAAGCAGAACAATCCCCCAGGGAAGTTCTCCTCTTCTCTCCACAGAGGTTTCAGTTCCCAGAAAGCTAGAAACCCCACAAGGATGATTGGGAACACTCTGTGTGCCTTTGGCAGAGGTTGAAATCCACTCCCTGTGAGTGGTCCTGCTGTCCACAGTGAGTTCAGCATAGCACTCCTATCACAGCAAATGTCAGCTCATGGATAAAGTTTGAGGGTGCCTGGGAGTCCTGTCAGACATTGCAGATGTCACTGGGGTTGACAGCTTACTTGTCCCTCCCTCCCTTCCTTGTTCTTTCTTCTTTCTGTCTTTTTGACATTGGATCCAGCATGGGTGCACCATAGTTCAGTAAAGCCTGGTTCACATCAGGGTGCACTCTGTGCTGTGCATCCTGTGGTTTGGACAGATGCGAACCAGCATGGACCTGTCCTTTCACTGCCCTAAGAAAGCCACTGGGCTTCCTGAATTCACCTATCCTTTCCTCATTCCTAGGAACCCCAGCAAATAAACTTTTTAGGAGAATGAATTTTATGAAGAAAATGAGGGCCAGGTAAAAATTCTGCTAAAATATTTTAAACATTCTGTTTTCCAGTATTATTTCAGAAACAGATTAGTGTTCTCCCAACAAGAAAACACTATGCACATCCTAAAACCCCTAGTTGTGTGTAACGTGTTAGCCAAGGAGCTCAGATCTGGGATTAAGAAGAGTTAGGCATAGATGGGATCACGAGAGAACAGATGGTCTTCACTCTGGCTGCGACAGCACCCGCAGGTCACATTCTGAGAGGAAGGGGGGGTGTCTGGGGAGTGGGGTGCAGACATTAAGTGCAAGGTTTACAACTGTGGCTCAAATTTCAATCCACACAGTCCTCTTATGGCTTCAGGAGAGATACAGGCACCTGTTTGACCTACACCATCTCCAGCCCTTCTTATTCGCAGGTTCCACAGTAACAGAGTCAATGAACCAGGGATCAGAAATATTTGGGAAGAAAGTCCATCTGTATTGAACATGTTCAGATGTTTTTTCTAGACATGATGCCACAATGTAGGTCAAGCTCAATGATGCTATACTAGGCACTGTCAGTTATCAAGAGATGATCTAATGTATGGCGAAGGATATATGCAGGTACTATGAAATACCATGCCATTTCTATAATAGGCAGTGTGAGTACCTGTGCATCTTAGTGCCCTTACAGGCCCTTAAATCGGGGACTGAGGCATGTCTGTATAAACATTTCAATTTGAGTGACTTAAGTACTGTCTGACTTTCGCATTTAGTCCAGTACTTCTTTCTTGAAGCCATATTGAATGAATTGGAAGTTAGGTGACACACTCCCAACGGCTCCATGCTCGATGAGAAATATAACTCTGCAAAGAACATATTTCTCTTACTGACATGGACCCATGCAGGTTGTAAAGCAGGTCATCTTCACCTTTAAAACTCTGCTTCCCAATCCAAATCAGAATCTACTTCTGTTTAGTAACTTGTTTACATGTCTAGCATGAGCCCTTGAAGTCACAGTGGGAAGGGGTAAGTGAAGAGAAGGTATGAGACCGTGAGTGGCTTGGCACTCTATGGTTCAGGGCCTTCCTTCCCAGCTTCAGAATGAGACAATTGGAGTTTGAAGCATGTTGGCTGTGTTACTGTGTAAAACGATGATGGGTTATGTAGGACCTTTAAGCTTCAGTTTCTCCATTGGTAAGGTCAAGGTGATATGAGTACCTCCAACCCACCTCAGATGGTTCAATGATGCTAAGTCAGCTGCTGCAGGCTGGGGATAGAATGCGGTCAGGGCTCAGCAAATGATTTCTTTCTGTACTGTCCAGTATGGTAACCTCCACCACAGACCCTGCAAGACTGTGGGTGTATTCAAGTGGCAGTGACAATGGGGACATGAGCACTGTCCATTCAGATATTAAACCAAGGCGAGTACTAATAGGTGCAGGTGCTTTGAATGAAACAAGGTGGATCTTCCATCCCTCCGAGCACAGATACTAACTTTCTTCAGTTATGCGAAGGACTCTAGTCCTGAGAGGAGTAATGTAAAGCTTCACACATGCCTCTCTCTGTCCACTGTTGAGCACACAGCTTTGGGATATGTAGCCTAGCTTCCAGATAATCCTATAACATGTCGAGGCAGATGTTTCAGTAATAAAGGGACTGTTCTGACCCTGGGGGACATTTATTTTCTATTTATTTTTCGTTTTCTTTCTCCCCCACTCCCACGTAGGGTTTCACTCTAGCGCAGGCTGACTTGGATCTCACTCTGTAGTCCTGGGCTGACCTTGAATACACATGGATCCTCCTACCTCTGCCTCCCAAGAGCTGGGCTTAAAGGTGTGTGCCACCATACCTGACCTTATTTATTTATTTATTATTTATTTATTTTGAGGCAAGGGCTCATATAATAGCTTAGGCTGGCCTCTAACTTGCTATGTAGCTGAGAATGACCTTAAACTCCTGATTATTTTGTCTCTACCTTTCAAGTGCTGGGATACAGACATGTACTTCCATGCCTGGCATCTACACACACACATACAAACAGCTAGCCCATAAGGAGACTAAAGGGATGCAATCTTCATTGTGGAGGGCAAGTAAAACAACTCATATTCAGTTGTCAGCCAACACTGATCATGAAAATGCACCTTCTTGTAAAAAAAAAAAAAAAAAGAAAAGAAAAGAAAAATGCTCCAGAAAAGGATTTGAGGAAAATCGGCTTTCCATAAGTTTCACTGCCTACCTTTCCAGGCTCCATAGTCTGCTTACAGGAAGTATAAGTTGCTGTTTTTATTTTTTTTAAGTCGACATAAAATGGGAATGTAGGGGAAGGACCAAATGATCAAGAACTATCAACTGCTTATAATTTGCAAGGAACAACTCACATATCCATTAGTCACTCTTACCTTCTTGGAGGTTAATATTTGGCGCAACTCTTTCCTGAGATCAATAAACCGATCGTGGAAGAGGGCCATGCACCATGACTCCGTGAAGTAGCTAGTGAGGGAGGAAGAGATTCAGTTAGCTGGCAACCCTCTCATTACCACTAATAAAGTATTTACCTGCTTTTTTTTTTTTTGCCTTGATAAATTACAGTTCTGGCCCCATTGCAATCGTTTGCTCATAAAATGCCTCGCAGAGCAGCCTGGCCAATCAATTTTTTAAATGGATGTTCCTGATGTAAGGCCAGGTTCCATAATTACATTTAAAGTGGTTTAATTCAGAGCTGGGGCAAGACCCAGTGAAGAATCCTGATTTTATCAGAATTTAAAAGCCTGAAGACTTGTAAAGAACGGTGTCTCCATTATCTGCCCTCGTTTGAGAAAAACAGATTGCAGGATTAACTGAACTCCTGCATAAACAAATTAAATTTGGGTAGAAAATAACACAAACGTTGCTCATCATTAAGGTTTCTGGATTAATAATGACCAGAAAACAGGCCACCTCAGTGTCGTAACATGGGCTTTGCACCGTTGTGCTGGTGCTTAATTGAATCACTTTTGGGAGAGCTGCTCTTTTGGTGTTTGTATTTGTTAACTTTTCATGGGAAGCCCCACAAATGCTATCTTACATGGAGAAAAACATGGCTATCTGTTACTTACAAGTGTTTGCCAAAAATCTGATTCATTCTTGTGATGACTAGAACATTTATTGGCATTCTAACTTTTGCTTTATGTTAATGTTAAGTGTTTTGGGACAGGACACGTAACTTCAGATCTGAGCCAGGCTGGCCTCCCTTCTCCAGAGTGAGTTTGCTGGTCCTGTCATTGTTAATTGTGCAAGAGGAAGAAAAATCTGGTGCCTGGGCAAATGAACACCTTCTTTTTTCTAAGACTTACAGTGAAGGACAGAGGTTAAAAAGTCCCTTGAACCAATGAGGCAATAGAAGATAAATGTAAGATAAGTCTTTTGAAGGATCAGCATGGCACTCACCTACATCAGTTATTACGCATCACTTACTCACTTGAACAGAATAGCATCTAATTTTCTGCTTAATTGCCTACCTGTTGTTCATCCAATCATAGGTCCACCAGTATTATTTGTCCCATACCCACTATGACCCCAGCACTTTTCCAGGAACTAGGGAAATAGCCACCATGGAGCTTATGGCCCCTGATGATTCCGAAATACATGGCCCATTGGACAATGAGGATTGTGGAGACAAAACTTAAATGAAGCAGGGTCAGGATGGAAAGTGTTGGGGAAGGGTAAGACAATGAACAGCTCAATTCTGAGGGAGGGGTGTGGCGAGCAAAGACCCAGTGGAAAGGAAGGATAGCCACATGGAAACCTGGGGGATTCTGTTCCTGAAGGGAACACAAAGTGCACATGCTAGAGGCAGGGATGTGACTGGACCACTTAGGAAGGCGAGATGGACAGTCACAAAGGTGGGGGAAGGCTTGGAGGTGATGGATGGATGGATGGATGGACTCCCCCCTTGTGGAGGTATCTGGTCACAGCTGTGGTGGTTTGGGAGATCTTTAACGACAGCCTTCCTCCACTTTCCCCTGCTTTTCATTGGTGACACAGATCTGTACCCCCACCCTGGATGATGTGCCATTCATCTTCCCTGCCCACCACAACTCAGCCCTGTGTTGCCCTCAAGATACTCTTAGTCATCTGCTACAATGAGGGAGTACTAGGGAAGCATCACTTCCCTTAGGGGTACACAGCTGCCTGTCCTGGGCTGCGCCTACCACCCCTATGCCCATGTCTCCACAGCCTCCATCCACAAAGTCCAGCATGGTTTGCTGGAGAAGTGGTCCTTAATCCTCTGAAAATACTTCTATGTCTGCACAGTGCATGTGGTGTTGAAGAGGAAGTCAGTCTAATGTTTTTCAAATGCTTTCTTCTGCTGGCTATAGAACTCTCCATAGTTCTCACCCCAGTGCCCAGCAGAAAGGGCACCTTGTTATTTAATGATCCAGCTCCCCTCTTATGGTGGTTTAGGATATACCCAAAGCCTCAGGTACTTTTGATTAAGCTTCCTACTAAAGTCTCCAGCAGGCAGATCCTTGCAGGAAAAGGTATGTCACTGGGGCCAGATCTTGAGTCCAGCCCTGTGTGGGTTGGGATTCAGCTCTTGCTTGCTGGTGCTAGCTGTTGTCTCTCTGCTATGGATGTAAGATGACATAAGCCAGCTTCTTCCTCCATGATGAAGCTTTCCTTGAATTCTGTAACCCTGAAATAAATCCTTTCTTCCCATAAGCTGTTTCTGGCCTGATGTTTGTCCCAGCAATGAGAAGGTAACTACAACAACTCACAGTACCTTAAAGCTCAGACCTAGATCCTCAGATTTTATTTTATTTTTACATTCACCACTACTGCCATGGGTGGTAGCATGTTTGGAGATCCAGAAGGTGACAATGTCTGTAGCAAGCTGTTCTACCAGTATTCCCAGAATGCAACAGTATCAGCAATTATTATTTATTAAAGAGAGAAGCATATAATGCTGTGTTTTGTTTTTAGTCCCCTATTGGGTTCTGCTAAAGCAAAGTGGGATCATGAGAAAGATGGCCTTGAGATCAAGCCAACACACTGGCTTCTGAAGGCTCTTTCTCAATGGTATTTGTGCTTTGGAGGTGGTCCCAGGCAGGAGCTTAAAAACAGGACTCACTAGAGTGCCCTCTACCTGAGATTACTGGGTAACATTGAGCACAGTATGTGGGAGTCCTCCCCAATCTAGAGAACAGCTTCTGTCAAGTCCAATTGTTCTCAGCCAAAGGGATAAACTGGATGTGTAATGTAACACCATTGGGCAGGGTGAAATGGGTGTTGGACTCCGAAGTAGGACTCCTGTGTTCCAGTTGCAATCTTGATCAGCATGTACTTGCAACTGAACAAAACTTAGGGGAAAAAATGATGAGCAGAGTGAGAACCTGTAGTTTGCAAGATGTTCTTGGTCTGAAAGTCACAAGTCAGGAGTAGATGAATAAGTACCTGCACTTCTATACTTACAGCAAGTAACTGCCACTTGTTAAGGTGGGTGCTCAATAGATAGAAGGTAATTTGGATGGCCAGGAGAAGGAATAGTTTCCTCCAAGAAAAAGAAATTCCATACAACAACCAACCTAACCAGTACAGAATCTTGCAAGGCTTGCCCTCAGTTCTCAGAGACTGCTGAGTTGAGGGATAGCACCCACTTCCTCTGTGTTTGTGCCATGCCATGGACCTCAGGCCTTACTAGACACAGCCTATAAGAAGCCCAGCTTCTGTCCACATGCACTCTCATGGTCCTTGACACCTTGTTTGCTGCAGAAAGTTAACTTTTTAATTTAAAAAAATTCAAAATTCTTTTTAAGACAGTTTTTATTTTCTAGAAAAATCAAGCAGAACGTAGAGTTCATGTATGCTCAGCCTCCTCCTCACAGTCTTTCCTGTTGTTGACACCTGGCTTTGCTGTGGTACATTTTTATAGTCAATGGCCCAATACTGCAGTGTAAGTATTAACTGAACCTGGTAGTTTAGATTAGGGTGCACACTGTGTCATACATTCTTTGGGCTTTGATAAATATGTAATGACATGTGCCCATTATTGCAGTCTCATACAAATAATTTAATGGCCCTAAAATTCTTGATGTTCTGTTATTTACCCCTCCTTCCCTCCTTTGAACTCTTGGCAAATTATTTTTTTTAGGAAATTGGATATCATTAAAGAAAATAAGGGTTTTGTAATAATTTTGATAAAATATCTTTTTAAAACAGTGTATTTTCCAGTATTCAGTTCAGAAGTAAACAACACCCAACAACAAAACACAGTGCAGATCAAATTTGTCAACAGCTCCTAAAACAAGCACACACATGGCCCGAGGCTGTGAGTTCTGGGTCCTAAGTACAGCTGGCACAGGCCATGTCTGGTGCCCAAGTTCCTGGCAGAATCTGTTAGGCCAGAGCAAGGTTAGCCTCAGCTGCCTGTCTATCCTCTTGGAAGCAAGCTTTAACACTAGCTCCCATCATCCACTGCAGGGTGAAAGAGGGACAAGGTGGCTGGGACCCCAGGGACCTCCTAAACTCCTTTAAGAATAGCTATCATGAAAATCAAAAAAGTGCTAAATGTAACCAAACTCCTTTTGCAATTGATTATGAGTCAAAGGAGAAGTGTTTCCTTTGGATATAAGAATGTTATATGGAAGTTTTATTTCATTTTTAAAAATATTTAAAATTGATTTATTTGTGAGCAGAGAGATTGAGAGAGGGAGTATGTAAACTCACCAAAGCCTCCTGCCACTGCAAATGAACTGCAGATGCATGCACCGCTTTGTGCATCTGGCTTTACATGGGTACTGGGGCCATCAGGCTTTGCGAGCAAGCACCTTTAATCCCTGAGCCATCTTCCCAGCCCAAGAAGTTTTATCAGTACCTCCCTCCCGCTCCCACTGGAATGACTTCTATGCTTCAGTGTCCTCCCTTCTCTGCAGACAGGAGCATCTTAGTGAGAGATGCATCTTGACTATAACAAAGACCACAGTATGCTGAAAAGGCAGCAAGAGAAAAATGCATTGCACACATGTAACCTAGGGAGCTGAAGGCTCAGCAGGAGGCACGCTGTGGAGGGCAGGCTCTTGCCTTTGCTATGGAGAGGCAGACTGAGCAGCTGCCAGGCCTGGAGAGGGAGGGTCAGATGACATGTCACTAGTTTGGGAAAGGATCAAAACTCATGTAAATACAGACACTACTAAGTGCATGCTGCTTGTGCCCAATAAAGCGAATCAATCCTAAACTAAAACCCCGGGGACCGCAAAGCTGAGACGGTTTCTGTTCTTCTTGGTACCAAGCACCATGGCCCAATCAGCACTGGTGAAGGGTTTGGGGAAATTTATATCCATGAATTTTGAAAAATTGAAAAAACAATATTAACTACTTTCCCAGTTCATATTCAAAAAAGGAAGAGAGTTGGACATGGTGGCTCATGTCTGTAATCCTAGTGCTCAGAGGTAGGATTACCACAAGTTTGAAGCCAGCCTAAATTATAAAGTGAGAGCTTGTTTCAAAAACAAAATAAAGGAAGAGGGCTGAAGAGATTGCTCAGTGTTAAAGCACTTGCTTGCAAAGCCTAAGGACCCAGGTTTGATTCTACAATACCCACATAAAGCCAGATGCCCAAGGTGGCACATGCATCTGGAGTTTCTTTGCAGTGGTTGGAGGACCTGGCACACCCATTTTCTCTATTTGCCTCTTTCTCACTCACTCATAAATAAATAAATAAATAATACACACACACACACACACACACACACACACACACATATATATATATATACATATATATGAATTTTATTTATTTGAAAGTGAGAGAGAGAGGGAGGGAGGGGAAGGCAGATAGAGAGAAAGAGAATGGGTACACTAGGGCCTCCACCTGTTGAAAACACATCCATTCACATGCGCCACCTTGTGTATCTGGCTTATGTGGGTCCTGGGGAATCAAACCTGGGTCCTTTGGTTTTACAAGCAAGTGTCTTAACCACTAAGCCATCTCTTCAGCCCTATAAATAAAAAATAAAGGGAAGACTAGTTAGTCACCAAGTAACTTACTTGCACCTATAAGTCTCTGAGGGAGGCTCAGGTGGGAGTATTTCTAGGTCTGCCTCCCTCAGGTGAGTACTGGACACACTTCAGTCATCTGGAAACCCATTGGTTTTTATGTGAAGGTATGATTACATCCAAAATTTTCTTCACATTGATTTGCCTTTTTTGAAAACTAAAATAATTGCTTTTGCCTTGATCTAAGCAATAGCATGTATGGACTCACAGGTTAGGGTGTTTGTTTTATTTTTCCTAATTCTGACTGGATGGTCTCACGGTAAGAGGCCTGACTGTCCTGCCTGAGTCATCCTGGAGCAGCCAGGAGGGTCTTCCTACTCTTTGGACACCCTTCTCTGCCCGGCTTGATGCTGAAGGCTGTTGTGATCCTCTGGGGACACACACCCACAGACACTGTTGGAAATACTTTCTGTGCATTGTCTCATCACATTCCAGTTCCTCTTATGATGTGGGACTTTCAGATGAAACAACAAATCCACAAAATTAAATGACTAGTTCTGCCAATGAGTGGCTGAACTGTGTTAACCGTAATTCTGCAGGGATTATGCCCTTATGCTTGTCACAGGGAAGGGTTCCATGTAAATAGTATTGCTGCTGCTGTCCTTAACACTTCTTCTCTCTAAATTTGTGTTAAAAGGCTTCAAATCCTTTCTGGTGTGAGCTAGAGATGAAAAACATTATTCAAACATTTTCTGTTTGCTGCTTAATTAAAAGAAAAGTCTTTGCCTTGCTGGTGACTTTTCTCTGCAGTGGCTGCTTTCCCTCCCTTCTGGGGTGTCTGCATAAATTAATTTACCAGCAGTTCTACACAGCAATGAAAGTAGGAGGGACACTGTGAGGAGCCTGTATGCAGTCTGTCCTGCACTACTGCAAAGGAGTAAGAAAGAAAGAAAAATTACTAGAAATTGCTTTCCTTTCTTCCTTTGCCTCTCTTCCCTTTCCCCTTCCCTCCTCTTTCCTTCCTTCCTTCCTTCCTTCCTTCCTTCCTTCCTTCCTTCCTTCCTTCTTTCTTTCCTTCCTTCCTTCCTTCCTTTCTTTTTTTGCATGTGATATATGTATGGTGTGTGTGTGTGAGAGAGTGTGTGTTTTCATTGCCTTTACATGTGTGGGGACTCACATGTGTGCATACATGTGGAAGTCAGAGGTTGATGTCCAGTGTCTATTTCTATTGCTCTCTACTTATTCACCAAGGAAGAGTCTCTCATTTGAAAGCAGTCTAGCTTGCCAGCCTGTCCAGAGATCCTGTCTCACCTTGCAGAGCACCAGGATTACAAGCAGACCACCACGGCTGCCAGGCTACTTGGATGCTGGGGATCCAAACTCAAGTGCCTTATCCATGGTATCATCTCCCTAGTTCTTTCTTTCCTCTCTATCTTTCCTAATCTGAGTAGAAGAAAGTTCAATTCAAATTATCAGGATGGCATTCTTTCTTTGCCTTTTGCATGCTTATCTTTTTGAGTAGGTCAGTTAAATCAGAATGGCTGAGTCTGCTGAGATGACCATAAGTAGAAGTGGGTTGGGGTTAAGCCCAGGAAGGTACAAGCTCAACCTTCTGGATTTCCTCTAATCTAACTTTTGGCTTGACTTGCCAGAGGCAACCTACTCTCCTGCAGAAATGCACCCTGCTTATATACTTGAGAATTTTGCTTCTACTGGTGCTTGCCATTGGCTCATCATGTCACCTGCTCACCCACTTCACAGTGGCAAGATAGTGGGGCTCAGCTCTAAGTGTCCCCTCCTTTTATTCCATCTGTGATGTTTCTTTCTGCATCTTGTATCTAGGAGGGGTATTCATAGAGTCTGTATGATAAATCAAGGTCCTGGGACATTGTCCAATTATTTACATTGATTGCTATATAAGTTCAGGACTAATACTCCAAGATAAGGTTGCCATTTAGTTCTGCAGAAGGGAAGCTCTTAGAGCCTGCCCTCTCTTCCTGTTTCCTCTCTTCTTTCTTCATAGAAAGCCCCTGCGTTTCCCCTTAATTAGGCTGCAGAGAGCCCTGCTAGCATTCTAGCATTAGGCTGTGCAGCCAGCCACTCAGCCTTGCTCCAGCCTCACCCATTTTCTATCTATTTTCTGTAGGGAAAGAAAAAAGGTCTACACATAGAGAGAAACCCCTGCAAGGCTCACAGGACAAAAGAGCCAGGAGGAATTACCTTTTGTGACTGAGGCTGCGAGACCCAGCAGACCTTATCAAGAGCAACATTCTGTTGTCTTACCATTCCTTTTGTTGACTGCACTTTAAAATTTGTAAAGGCCTTAGTGGAAATATTTGCTAGTACAGAATGTACCGCCATGTTAAGATGTGTTTAAAAGAGTTAAATAATTAATGTGTGTTTGAAAGAATTCCTTTCCATGATGGGCTTTTAAAAATAACTGTGCTTCTAGCTTTCATGGACGTTTGTAGCTACAATGAAAAACTATACAATATCCTGTCCCTCAACACATTTTTTTTTCTATCTCTTATAACTTAGGGGATAGTTCATGTTCTGAAATTTGAGCTTTTAAAATATTTTATTTACTTATTTATTTCAGAGAGCAAGAGAAAGAGAGAGAGGGAGACAAAGACAGAGAATGGGAATACCAGGGCATGAATTCCAGATGCATGTACTACTTTGTGCATCTGGCTTACATTGGTCCTAGGGAATCAAACCTGGGTCCTTAAGCTTTGCAGGTGAGCGCTTTAACTGTTAAGGCACTTCTCCAGCCCACATTTGAGCTTCTAAAGCATGTTCCCCCTTTTATGCAATGTTGGGGATTAAACCTAGGGCCTTACATATGCCTCACAGGACTCTATACCCTTAGCTTTCAAGCAGAAACATGTAGCTAACATATTCTTAGATCTTATCACCTGAAACAATAATAATGGTATTGGATTATAATCCATGCAATAGTATGTGAACCCTGAATCTCACTCTGATATATATGAAGGAATAAATGTAGGCACAGAAGAGAAGGGATACTTTTACTTGACAGTAGGCTGCAGAGTAGTAAGTGTAGTATAAAGAATGGAATTAGCAAAAAGCTGCCATTTGGCAAAGACATGGTGAACTCTGAATCAGGTGTAGATTGTCAATAGATGCTAACAATTGTGGAAAAAGTAACAATGAAAATAACGGCATTTTCATTTTCAAGATGTCACTTACAAATTGCCAAGATAAAATAACACATATCCAGGGAGGTTACCTGCAGCCCTGTGACAAACTGACTGGCTGAAGAGGGGGATTGAAGGGGCGGACATCAGCTTAGCCCTCTTGCCTGAGGCCCATATCTCCTTACACACACCATACGAAGATACAACATACCCATCCCCCCCAACCCAATGAAGTTACAGCACTCACATCACTGCTACCCAATGAAGTTACAGCGCTCACGTCACTGCTACCCAATGAAGTTACAGCGCTCACGTCACTGCTACCCAATGAAGTTACAGCGCTCACGTCACTGCTACCCAATGAAGTTACAGGCTCACGTCACTGCTACCCAATCGAAGTTACAGCGCTCACGTCACTGCTACCCAATGAAGTTACAGCGCTCACGTCACTGCTACCCAATGAAGTTACAGAGCTCACGTCACTGCTACCCAAAGAAGATACAGCCTTCAATCACTCCTACACAATGAAGATACAACACTCACATCACTCTTATCCAATGAAGATACAGCGTTCCCAACACTCCTACACAATGAAGATAAAGTGCTCCCATCACTTGTATACAATGAAGATAGTCCTCCCATCACTCCTACCAATGAATATACAGCATTCACATAACTCCTACCTAATGAAGATACAGTTTTCCCATCACTCCTACACAAAGGAAGATGCAGTGCTCCCATCACTCCTACACAATGAAGATACAGCACTCGCATCACTCCTACCTAATGAAGATAAAGTTTTCCCATCACTCTTACACAAAGGAAGATACAGTGCTCCCATCACTCCTACACAATGAAGATACAGTGCTCCCATCACTTCTACCTAATGAAGATAAAGTTTTCCCATCACTCTTACACAAAGGAAGATTCAGTGCTCCCATCACTCCTACACAATGAAGATACAGCACTCACATCACTTCTACCTAATGAAGATAAAGTTTTCCCATCACAAATCATCACTCCTACACAAAGGAAGATGCAGTGCTCCCATCACTCCTACCCAATGCATCTACAGTGCTCCCATCACTCCTACCCAATGAATATACAGTGCTCCCATCACTCCTATACAATGATGATACAGCACTCCCATCACTGGAGTACCCAATGAAGACACAGTGCTCCCATCCCTCCTACCCATGAAGATACAATGCTCCCATCACTCCTACACAATGAAGATACAATGCTCCCATCCCTCCTACCCATGAAGATACAGTTCTCCCTTCACTTCACACAATGATGATACAGTGGTCCCATCATTTCATTTCTTTCTCTTTTTTTTGAAGTTAAAAATTCCTTAATTTTTTATTCCTGGACCCACTACCACAAGTTACAGGGCAATATATCAGATGTAATGAAAGAAAAAAGAAACACAAATGTGCAACAGATGAAAGACCTCAGGAATGTTCATCTAATTGACACTACATTGCACTTTATCAGTAGCTGCACTTTTTGCAAACTGTGGCTATGACAGCCCTGAACAAGAAGGGTTTCCTGTTCAAGCTGCAGTAACTTTTCTGACTATAGATCATTGTTCCTTCTTGGCATTTTTTTTACAGTTCCTCTAATGCATTTGGGATGGCTGTCTCAAAGTAACCTGTAGCTTTCCTGACAATTTCTTGCTCTCTCTTCTGCTAAGAACTGTAGCCCCTTTCTGCTGTTTTTAAAGCCTTCTGCTACCATATCCACCACTTCCACCACTAGATCTATAACCACCATTGGGACTGCCAGAGCTTCTTCCACCAAAACTGGCCCCTTCATGGGCCCATAATTTGACAGCTGTTTTCAACTATAATTTCCAAAATCACTGTAGTTCCCACCTCCAGCATAGTTCCCACCACCAAAATTTCCTCCTTCATTGTAACCATAATATCCTCCTCCTCCACCAGTGTATCTACCGCCTTGGTTTCCATATCTTGGTCCACCACCACCATAGCCTCCTCTACTACTATAACCAGGACCTCCACCATAGTTGCCACCATTACTTCCAAATCCAGTATATCACCATCACCTCCACCATAACTCCTTCTGCTGCCACCACCTCCACCACCATAGCCACCTCCACAACCTTCAAAGTTTCCACCACGACCCATAAAGCTTCAGATCCACCTCCAAAACCTCTCTTTGACCCAAGTGACTGCATCTCTTGCTTAGAAAGGGCCTTCACAATTATGCCCATTAATAGTGTGATATTTCTGCACAACAATTTTACTGTATCATGATCATCGAAAGATACAAAAGCAAATCCTCTCTTTTTTCCACTCTGCCTGTTTTCCATTGCTTATATGGTTTCAATCTTGCCATGCTTTTCAAATCAGTCTCTCAGGTTATACTCTTCTGTGTCTTCTTTAATACCACCGACAAGAATTTTCTTCACTGTTATGTGGGCACCAGGCTTTACAGAATCCTATCTTTGGTTCCACTACACACCCATCAACTTCGTGTGGCCGAGCACATGTTGCTGCCTCCACCTCTTCAACACACGAAAGTAAGTCACAAAGCCAAAGTCTCTGGAACACTCTGTTTGGGGGGTCTCTCATGACCACACTATCTGTGAGTGTGCCCACTTCTCGAAATGTGCTCTCAAACTGTCATCTGTAGTTTCAAAGCTCAGACCACCAATCAACAGCTTCCTCAGCTGCTCTGGTTCTTTTGGATCATGGCCCTCCTCCTTCCCCCAGTGGAGATGGCTAGACTCAGGCTGGGGGCTACTGGGAGGCAGTTTTACCTACCCAAGAAAGAAGATTCAGCACCACTACACTAAGGAAGATACAGTGCTCCCATAACTTCTGCCAAGGGTACAACATAAAATGACCAGGGATATGACAGATACACCATAGTGGCCAACATTCTGCAGACTTACTGACTTGTAGTTTTCAAAACAATAGATTTGGGGCTGGAGAGATGGCTTAGTGGTTAAGACACTTGCCTTGGAAGCTTAAGGACCCATGTTTGATTCCCCAGTACGTATGTAAGCCAGATGCACAAGGTGGCACATACATCTGGAGTTTGTTTGCAGTGGCTGGAAGCCCTGGCACACCCAGGGTCTGAGAGACTGACCTCATTTGGAGAAATTTGAGGACAGATGACATTTAGTTGCAATGGTGGTTCCTGAATGAGACCTTGGAACAGAAAAGTAGCAAGAGTATGTCAGTGAGCAAAATTCCAATGACTGAATATTTGAATTTGTATTTGTAATGTTATTTGAAAATTCTGAAAATCATATGATAGTAGTGTAAGAATGCTAGTATTCTTACAAGACAGAGATGTATTTAGAGGTAAAAGGGGTACCAAGCTTATGACTTACTTTTAAGCCTTGGTAAAATATGGGTTGGAGAGAAAGAAACTATGAAGAAATGTTTGCACATAGCAAATTTAAGTGAAGGGCTGTTGTCATTTTTCATTCTAGTTTTATGACTTGTTTAAAGCCTGAAATTATTCTGAAACAGAAGGCAAAAGGCAAGTCAATATTATGTGTGTTTACTGTATTATTCTTAGAAAGAGGTGCCCATAGGATTTCTGTGGCTGGGCCAGGGTTGTAAGGGGACATGACACACTGTCCAGTAGATCTGATCTACCTCAGGCAGATATGAGTGTGTGGCTGGGTGCAGCCGGCCAGCTGCTGGAGGGACATTCCTCACCCTCAGCAAGAATACATTCTCTATTCACCACGAAGCATCAGAGCTTTCTTTAGAATTTGGAAGAATATGAGACTACAGATCTTAGGGACCTTGTTTTTCAGGTAAGAAAACTATGGTTCAGAGCCAGAGTTGCCAAGACCCTCTCTACTAATCTGCACTACACTGCACACACACTACACATACATACAAGACCCCTCTACTCTTCTATACTACACTGCATATAGACTACCCACGTACACAAGACCTCCTCTACACTACACTTCAGACATACTATGCATACACACTATGTATACATAACACTGTATACACACTACACATATAAGACCCCTCTACTTCAAAACCCTACACTACACACACACTACCCATATATACAAGACCTCCTCTACTCTGCATTGCACACACACTACACATACATACAAGACCTCCTCGACACTACACTGCACACACACTACCCATATATACAAGACCTCTTCTACACTATACTGTACATACACAACACATACATACAAGGCCCCTCTGCTCCTCTACACTACACTGCACACACACCACACACATACATATATCCAGGTGATTTACAAATGTCAATATTACAAAAATGATAGTTCAGGAAGTAGAAGAATGTTTTACAATTTTAAGTGGAAATTTTCCTAACCTTGAGATAAAATTCAAAAATTATGAGAAATATTTGTTAGCCTCTTGCTGCTCCAAACGAACTCCAGACGTGTGTGTGCCACTTTCTGCATTTGGCTTTACGTGAGTACGGGGGAATTGAACCTGGGCTGTCAGGCATTGCAAGCAAGCACCTTTAGCTACTGAGCCATCTCCCTGATCCCAATTTAAGTCTTTAAATAAAAAAAAATTATCATAATGAAAAAAAGGGAGCTGGAGAGATGGCTTGGCAGCTAAGGTGCTTGCCTGTAAAGCCGAAGGACCCAGGTTCGATTCCCCAAGACTCATGTAAGCCAGATGCACAAGGTGGTGCATGTGTCTGGAGTTCATTTGCAATGGCTACAGGCCTTGGTACACCCATTTTATCTATCTATCTGCCTCTTTCTTTCTCTCTCTCTCTCTCAAATAAATAAATTAAAATTAAATATTTTAAAACATGAAAGAAAGGGAATCAAAGACAAGCTTGAGAAAAAAAGCCCTAGTAAAAACCTTATCTGATACAGACCTTTATCCAAAATACAGAAAACCCCTTAAATCCCAACAACAAAGTTCAATTAGAAAATATGTGGTTATTTGGGTCAGCCTGGGCTAAAGTGAGACTCTACCTCTAAATGGAAAATAAAAGAAAAAGAAAAGAAAATATGAGATCAAGGGAAGGGATTGAGTAAAGGAAGTATAGGAAAAGGGTTAACCAAAATTTAAGATGCTATGAATAAGCCATAGGGAAACCTTCTTCTTTAGATAATGGCACACCCAGAAGTCATAGATTGTTACTAGAAAACTTTCAGGGCCAGAGATGGGATACATTCCAGTGAGTTGCTTGCCAGGGAGATCCCTAATGCTCCCCAAACACTATAGGACATTCCTGAGGCTCTTGGTTTCCCACCAGGAATAGATGGTAAGACCCTATAGCTGAAGACTCACATGCCTGGGCTGCAAGGTCACTGAGAAATCCTGCTGGAGCTGAGCTGGAAACCTCCTCCCTGTGGATCACCTGACAGAACCAGATGACAGAAAGCTGGAAAAAGCTACACTGTATGCAGCCCTATGGGAGAGAGAAGTTGTCAACAGTGGTAAACAGCAGTGGTCATTGCAAGCCTTAAGTTTGGCCAGCCAGGCCAAATGTGCCAACTAGGGAAAACCAACCACTCTCTAATTGGACTGGAGGCCTGCTCCATGGGAGGGAATACATGCCTGGTACTGAAAACCTAGCCAAAAGCCTATGGCAGGGGAGGTCAGGAGCCTTAGGTGAGTAATGACTGCTGTTGTCTGGCTAAATGCATACATACATATGCCCACCAAACTGCCCTTTAAGGATTTTCTTAATGTTTATACCTACATATTATTGCTACTCTCATTTTTGGTTAGAGAAGCATCTCTTTCAGATGGTAGTGACCACTGGGATGACGAAAAAGTCACCATAATATTGAGAAGAAATGACAGTGGAGTGTTCAGAACTGAGATATCTCTATCACACCTTCCAAGACTCAAGGTCCATTGTGGAAGACATGGCAGAAAGAATGTAAAAGCCAAAGGAAGGGTAGAACTGCTTACAATGCAATCTTCCAGACACAAAATGGCCTGGATATCCATGACCTCACAGTTCCTGACACTACCTACATTAGATTTTCATAACAGTAGAAAAAGAGGATGACATCAAAATAAAAGAGAGACTAATTGTGAGGGAGAGGGGATATGATGGTGGGGGGATTTGTGAGGGGGAAAATGGGGGTAGGAAGTGAATTATCATGGTTTATTGTCTATAATTATGGTGAAGCTGTCAATAAAAAAGTTTTTAAAAAAGAAAATGAGCAAAAATTCTGCCTCGACACTTCACCAAAGATTTACAGTTGACAGGAAAGCATTGGGAATTTGTTGTTCCTAAATCACTCAACATCATACATCACTAATGAATTGCAAATGAAAACAACATTGAGATACCAGCACACACCTGCTAGAATGGTTAAAATCTGAATACTGTAATGGGAACTTTCATTGCTGGTAGGAATGCTAAATGCTCCAGCCACTTTGGAAGATTGGCAGTTTTTTACAAAACAAAACATATTCTTATTGTACAACCTAAAATGGTAGAGAATATATATATATATTCTCTTGGATATATTTATATATCCAAGTAGATTGAAGACTTATATCCATACAAAGAACTACACATAAATGTTTATAAGAGCTTTACTGATAATTGTTCACATTTACAAGCAACCAAGATGTCCTTCAATAGGTGACTAAATAAGCAAATTGGGATATCTATTATGAGATACAGTGGAACATTATTAGATGCTAAAAATGAACGAGCCAGCAAGTCAGGAAAAATATGGAAGAACATAAAAAGCATAGTGTTGAATGAAAGAATCCGATGCAAAACTATTTATGTATATGGTTCAAACAATATGGCATTCTGGGAAAAGCAAGACAATGGGGAAGAGTAGAAAAATCAGAGGTCGAAAGGCGCTTGTGTGAAGAGAAGGAGAGAAAAATGAACAGGCCACAGAGAACATTGAGAGCCATAAAAGTATTGTGTTTGATACTATAATGGAGGACACATGTCATTACACCTCTGTCAAGACTTGTAGAATGTATAGCATCAAGAATAATCCTCGGTACCTGTTTGATTCTATGGGACCCACGTAAGCCAGATGTACAAGGTGGTGCATGCATCTGGAATTTGTTTGCAGTGGCTGGAGGCCATGGCATGCCCATTCCCCCCCCATATAAATAAATAATATATGAAAAAAAATAATCCTCGGGCTGGAGAGATGGCTTAGTGGTTAAGCACTTGCCTGTGAAGCCTAATGACCCTGGTTTGAGGCTTGACTCCCCAGGACCCACGTTAGCCAGATGCACAAGGGGGCACACGCATCTGGAGCTCGTTTGCAGTGGCTGGAAGCCCTGGCGCACCCATTCTCTCTCTCTCTCTCTCTCTCTCTCTCTCTCTCCCTCTTTCTCTCTGTGTCTGTCTGTCACTCTCAAATAAATAAATAAATAATTTAAAAAATTAAAAAAAGAATAATCCTAATATCAACTGCAGAGTTCAGTTGGCAATAATGTATTAACTCAAGATGTTAGTGACAGGAAAACTGGGTACGAAGGTGAGTGGGGGAGAGGATATGGGAGCTTTCTGTACTCTCTTATCCATTCTTCTATAAACTTAGAATTGTCCTTTCAAAAAATTCTATCAATAAAAATATTGGAAAATATTTACAATGTCTATAATAAGAAGAGTATCAGTCATGTTTTATCATCAATTCTCATAAATCAAAAAGAACTAAATGACTCACTAGGAAAATAGACAAAAGCTAAGAAACTCACAAAAGAACAAATACAAGTGGCTGATTTAAAGAATCATTCAACACTAAAGAAACACAAGCTGAAAGGCTCTTTATTTTCTTTTGCATGTGTGTATGTGTGTAAGTTTGGTTGTGTGTGAGCACACATGCACCTGTGTGTGGAGAGCAGAGGTTGATGTCAGTTATCTTTCATAATTGCTCTCCACCTTATTTCTTTTTATTTTTTTTTTAATTTTTTTGGCTTTTCGAGGTAGGTCCCTCTAGCCCAGGCTGACTTGGAATTCAATATGTAGTCTAAAGCTGGCCTTGAACTCACAGCAATCCTCCTACCTCTGCCTCTCAAGTGCTGGGATTAAAGTGTAGGCTACCATACCCAGCCCTCCACCTTATTTTTTTGAGAAGGGACTCTGAACCTGAAGACCACTGATTTAACTAGACTAGTTGGCCAGCAAGCCATAGGGATCCTCCTGTCTGCCCTACTCCTAGCTGTGGGATTCCAGGTGTGTGCTGCCAAGCTTGGCTTTTACATGAGTTCTGGTGATCCACATTCAGGTCCTTATGCTTGCATGGCAAGCATTGCTGTCATGGATCCACCTCCCCAGCCCCCTGAAAGTGCTCTTTCTGCCCCTTACAGATTGTCAACAAAATGCAACATAGAACATACAGGTGCTGATGAGGATGGGGAAAAGCAAACCCTCTTATGTATTGTAGAGGAGTGAGGGTAAATTGGAGTAACTACTTTTTTGCTTGTGTATATGTAATGTTGTGTGTGGGGAGGATGGAGTCTGGGGGGCAGAGGTGTGCATGCCCACGCAGGGCTCTCTGAGCTAGCCTGTGGCAGGGTGCAAGTGCCTGCAGTGGCAGGAGCAGAATGTCAAGCGTCCTGCTCCATCATTCCTCCACTCATTCTTACTTGAGCTGGAGTCTCTCACTGATCCCAGAGCTTGCCATTTTTATTTTATGAGCTCTGGTGATGCTTGGGTCTCTGCTTCCCTAGGAGAATGGGGTTACAGACATGTGTGGCTACATGTAGCTGTTTTTGTGGGTCATGGGAATAGTACCTGAGCAGTCATCTCAGGCTTCCTCAGACCCTCATGTTTGCACAGGAAGTGCACTTAACTGCTGAGCCATCTCTCCAGCCCTGGAGTAGCTTTAAAAAATATTTTATTATTTATTTACTTATTTATTTGTTTATTTATTTATGAGAGAGAGAGAGAGAGAGAGAGAGAGAACAGGCATGCCACGGCCTCTAGCCATGGCAAACAAACTTCAGATGCACACACCATCTTGTACATCTGGCTTACATGGGTACTGGGGAATCAAATCTGGGACCTTAGGCTTTGCAGGCAGGTGCCTTAACTACTAAGCCATCTCTACAGCCCCTGGAGTAGCTTTTTTAAAAAAAATTTATTTTATGCATTTGCAAGCAGACAGACAGAGACAGAGAATGAAAATGGGTGCATCAAGGGCCTCTTGCCACTGCAAAAAAATTAGACACATGCACAACTTGATGCATGTGGCTTTATATGGGTACTTGGAAATTAAACTCAGACCATCAGGCTTTGCAAGCAAGTGCCTTTAACCACTGAGCCATCTCTCCAGCTGCACTCTGGAATAGATTTTTTCAGTATAATTTAATATATTGATCAAAACATATATTTATATCTATTGATCCAAAAATTCCAGTCACACTTTTGGACATGCCTAAGAAAGAAAATCATGTTAGTTTGTGTTTTAAAATTTTTTTGTCTATTTTTTTATTTGAAAGCGACACACAGAGAGAGAAAGAGGCAGAGAGAGAGAGAGAGAGAGAAAATGGGCGTGCCAGGGCTTCCAGCCACTGCAAACAAACTCCAGACTCATGCACCCCTTGTGCATCTGGCTAACGTGGGTCCTGGGGAATCGAGCCTCAAACTGGGGTCCTTAGGCTTCACAGGCAAGCAGTTAACCGCTAAGCCATCTCTCCAGCCCATTAGTTTGTGTTTTTAGGATACCAGGGGGAGAACTCAAATTTTTTAAAAATTAAATTTTTAAAAATCTAAACTAACTTCTAAATCCAGCAGGCAGAAAGGAATTTGGGGTATCAATGGCTAAGATAGGAGCAGAAATTCACTAATAGGAAAACATATTAGGATTTAGTCATTGTATGTAATAGAAAGAAGTCATCAAAGAGTCAATCTACATGTACCGACAAAGAACAATCTTCGGGGTTTATAATACATGAAAGAAGAAAATGCACTATAACCCTATACTCTGAGAAGCACATGTTCACACATTGAGAATGGTGGTCATTGTTAGGCAGAGAGGTGGGACTGGGAGAAGAGGGGGAGAATTCATTTGGAGGTGGCAGAAACTATGTTCTAATTGTTCAGCGCATCTGTGTATTATGAACCCACAATGACTGAACAGACATTTGTCACATGTAATGACTGTACAGGAAATAATCAGGAATATGCCAAAAGATGTATCATTAAGAACGTAAATTATAGAACTTATTATCACAACAAAAAGTTAGAAGCAACCTGGTTAGTTAAGAAAGGCACATGGGCAGAATTCTACTCAGTCATTAAGAAATCATGTCACTGCAATAATGTCTCAAGAAATGGGAAAATGTTCAGAAAAATACCCTAGTAATCCAAAAATAGCAAGCTGTACATAAGTATTTAAAGTGGTTTTTTTAATTTAATTTTTTAATTAATTTGAGATATATAGAGAGAGACAATAGGCACGCCAGGGCCTCCAGCCACTGCAAACGAATACCAGACACATGTGTCAGCTTGTGCATACAGCTTTACATGGGTACTGGGGAATTGGACCTGGGTCCTTAGGCTTTGCAGGCAAGCACTTACCCACTAAGCCATCTCTCCAGCCCAAAAATGTTGTTTTACATATAAATGTTTTATTTGTGGAGAAAATGTACGGGAAGGACACATACTACATACAATTTCCAAGTGCTTGCTTCTGAAGAAGTTTTTTTTCTTTCGTTGTGATTTTGTTTTATACCCTATCTCTTTGGGATCTTCTATGACAAATATTAATTTTGTAAGAAGTAAACAAAGTTTTATAAAAAAAAAAATCTCTAGAAATATAACTCTGCAGTTTAGGACTGTGTAAGATTTTCTTTTTGGATGTCTTTAGAAGTAGCCCCTAACTTCTGGGTATTGGCTCTGTGCATCTGACTCTTGCTACAATTGGTCTGCTTGTACCTTGACCATTGGTACCCCCAGTTTCTTTCTGCCTGCTGAGTTAAGGCTCTAATGTGCTAATGACATTTAAGGACATTTTAAGCAGCCCCGTTTTAACTCTGTGGAGGGAAGGCCACTTTTTAGATATTATTGGTCTGTTATTCGGTTTTTGTGCATTTGAATTCCGTGGTTGTTTTCAGGAACAAATCATGTTTAAGAGTAGGGTGTGATCTGTATGTCTTACCCCTCTTTACTTTCTGATGCACTTAGGCCATTTGCTGTTCTATTTTCAAGAAGAAGGAGGAAAGCTGAATAACTTCTGGCTGCCCCTTTCATGTTGATGATTCGAGAGCCTTCTTTATGCAGAAGGCCTTTGGTTTTCTGCCCCAGAGCTCTGAAGGGAAATTGAATGAATCTGGAGAGGACACAGACTAATCAGAACCCTCTTCTGGCTGAGGCTTGGCTGTGAAAAGTTGAGTGGCAGAGTAAGCTCTCAGGGGAGGGGCACCTGGTCCAAGGAAGGCAGTCACAGAGTGACAGCTGCATAATCATATCATTAAGAGCCATCTGATATTATTGGAAACAAAGTCATTATTATGATACTTTAACAATCTCAAGCCTGAAAACCACTCATTGTCTAATTCAATAAATAAGCTACTTAAGTATAAAAAAGTCACAAGGAAGAACAGATTTCATGTCATATTAGCAAATTTGATTTTCATTAATGCAAGATGAATGTCTTCTTTGAAACACTTTCATATCATATTAATGACATGACAGCAAACAGCATTCACAGGTTGCTAGGCAACACAAAGGCTCTCTAATGATGTCCTCTGTACTCGAAAGGCCAAAGAAGGAAGATGCCATAGCTCTGAGGACACTTCCAATTTTGTGGTGACTGTTTTGCTGGGAGACCACCAGGGGTCTTGGAGGACAAGAATTAAGGATACCATTTACCAGGACAATGTACCTCCTTACTCTTTCCGCCTCAGAGCTTTGCTGGGTGCAAGAGTACAAACTGAGAAGTATACTTCAGTATGAGTGGTGATGAGTTCTCAACTGCATGCTGTTCCTTTGCTTAGGCAGGCTGTGTGATGTCAGCAGAGGAAAGGGAATAGGATCCTTGAGGGTGGTCAGGGTGTCATGGATAGTCAGGCTGTGTTGTCATGGTTTCATGAAACAGGGATGGACATTTGATTGAAACATTCCAAGTACGTATTAGCATGTAGCAAGTATACTAACACTTAGAGGCAAAAATAATGGCTATTTTATTATGCCCATGGTAGTTTGGCTCCACTCCCTAATGCCAAAGACGAATGCCTGGGGCTCTGTGCTGTCTCATCTTGATTGTCAACCTGACTAGACTTAGAATCACCTCTAAGGCACACCTATAAGAATCATTTTCAGGGCTGGAGAGATGGCTTAGCAGTTAAGGCGCTTGCCTGCAAAGGCAAAGGACCTTGGTTCGATCCCCCAGGACCCATGTAATCCAGATGCACAAGGTGGTGCATGTGTCTGGAGTTCGTTTGCAGTGGCTGAAGGCCCTCTAGCACCCATTCTCTCTCTCTCTCTCTCTCTCTCTCTCTGTCTGCCTCTTTCTCACGCTTTCAAATAAATAAAAAGAAGAATCATTTCCAGAGATGTTTCAGAGCAGATGGAGCATCTACTCTGAATGTGAGGGGGGCCACCCTGTGGACTGGGGTTTCAGACGGAATGAAAAGGAGATGGAGAACAAACTTTCACTCTCTCCCAGGGAGGAGGGAGAAAGGAGTGCTGGCTTGGTTGTTGCAGAACAGGACAGGATGTTCGTTCTGATTTCAGTTCCTATCCCAGTGCTCCACAATGAGTCTTGTTCCCATTATCCCCTCTGAGCACTCAAATCACACTTCTCACTGGGCTAAAGCAGCTCCCTGAACACTATGCCTCACTGCCTTCTCTTGCCAACTCTCCAGTGATCTGTCTTCTTATGGGAAGGTATGGCAGATCTGTCTTATTTAATCAGACATTCCTACTGTGTTTAATTTAATCTACTTTATTTGAGAGAGAGTAAGGGGGTGGGGGGAGACAGAGGGAGAGAATGGGCACATCAGGGCCTCTACCCACTGCAATGAACTCCAGACACATGATCCACCTAGTGCATCTGGCTTTACGTGGGTACTGGGGCATTGAACCTGCATCTTTAGGCTTTGCAGGCAAGTGCCTTAACTGCTGAGCCATCTCTCCAGCCCCTCCTGCTGTGTTTTTAATATAAACCTAAAAAAGTCTTTTGACAAACTTAGTTTTTCATAAGTATGAGGGGGAGATTTATTGGAAAAGACCCTGTAGATCAGTCAGAGGGCTTTTTTTCCCCAGAGGATATGAGGATTTTTGATTAAATTAAAAAACTAGGGGCTGGGAAGATAGCTCATAGCTCAATTGGTAAATTGCTTGCTGCACAAGTATGAGGAACCGAATTCCATCACCAGAACCCACACCAAAATTCCAAGCATGATGGTGAACAACTGTAATCCTAGTTCTGGGGTAGGGAAAGGCAGGAGGGTCCCTGGGGCTTGCTGACCAACCAGTGCAGAGCAATTCGCGAGTTCCAGGCCTCTGCAAGATCCTGTCTCAACAAAAGATGGATGGTGTTCCTGAGGATGACATTCAAGGTTGCCCTTTGTCCTCCACACACACATGCAACTACACACATGCACACACACACAAACACATTTTAAAAATATTTTATTTATGTATTTGCAAGGAGAGAGAGAGAGGGAGAAAGAAAATGAATGGGTGCACCAGGGCCTTATGCTGCTGCACACAAACTCTATATAAATATACCACTTTGTGCTTCTGGCTTTAAGTTGGTACTGGGGAACTGAACCCAGGACATCAGGCTTTATAAGCAAGAACCTTAACCACTGAGGAATCTCCCTAGCCCCCCCCCCATTTTTCAAAAAGCTGTGTTAGTGCTTTTCATCCTTCTTATAATTAAAATGGATTTCCTGCTTGTCCTAGGAAACAGAGCCTGAGGCTAGGATTACATGTTAATGTTTTATTTGGAAGTATAATCACAGAACAGCCAGAGTGAAAGGAAAGGAAACTGGAGTGTGGAAAATGGGGAGCAATGCAGCATTATGCTTTATGAGCTGACCACTATTTCATGCAGCCACTTAGCCATGCAGGATGTCTCTAGACAAGGAACATGGAGAAACTGGGACAGTCTCATGGGAGGGGATGGGAAGTTACCTTCTCTGGATCCTTCCTGTTCACAGAAAATTAGGCTCCAGCATTTCCACAATGTATCATGCAGCCTCTGGTGGCTGCTTAGGAGCCAGATCCTAATTCCTGTGGCACGGGTTATCATCCTGTCCAGAAGTAGAGGAGGAGCCAGAAACACTCTAGGTAACCAGAGAGACTGAGGACTTAAGGATCTGTGCTATGATTTATGATGTATAGGAAAAGGTTTCTGAATGTTTTACATTGTCTCCAGTTGCCCAGTGAGCCTTTTCCCTGGCCTCAGGGCTGGGAAATGGCCATGGTGATGGTCTAAGTGAGTGGCCACGTCATGAGAGCCAAACCATCTTGAGATCTTTGGGAGTTTTTCCATAGTAGCTGTAGATAAGAGAGGTCCCAGGCTAGAGAGATGGCTCAGCAGTTAGGTGCTTGCCTGCAAAGCCTAATGGTCCAGGTTCAATTCCCCAGTACCCACATAAGCCAGGTGCACAAAGTGGCACATGCAGCTAGAGTTTGTTTCAATGGCAAGAGGCCCTGGACTGCCCATACTCTTTCTGTCTGTCTGTCTGTTTTGTTTCTCTCTGTATCTCTCTGCTTGCAAATAAATAAATAATTTTTTTAAAGGGAGGTCCCACACATGTCCTAATACCAATACATGAGCCCAGGACTTCCCATGACTTCCACCATGGGATTAGCTCCAGAGGAGGAAGCTAACCTATGAGAAGAAAGGGCCAATAATGTTTCAAGCAAGGGCTTCAGGAAACTCTGGCTCCAGTGCCTCCTCTGCTCCTCTGTCAGTTTAGTGTTGGGTGACATTAAAGTCTCCTCTCACGTATTTGTTTATTGGAGCTGGGTTCTGCCATTTGCAGACAGAGGTTCCCGAGTAATGCTTGTGACTGGGAAAAATGAACATTTTTTAAAATCTGGAAATTGCCGGGTGTGGTGGCACACACCTTTAATCCCAGCACTTGAGAGGCAGAGGTAGGAGGATCACTGAGTTTGAGGCCATCCTGAGACTACATAGTGAATCCCAGATCAGCCTGAGCTATAGTGAGATCCTATCTTGGAAAATGAAAAAAAAAATCTGGAAATTAAAAAATGCTTCCCTGCTTTAGATCTCTCTGTCCTAAGTATGCAGTTTGGCCGAGCTGTTGTAGAAAAGGCCTAGGAGATACGTCAGTCTACCACATAATTAGAAAAATCACATTAGCTCAGATATTAAATCCCTGCCAGGACCCCAGCAGTCCTTGGACACCCCTTGCCTAAGATCCACCTGCAGATGGGTCCTGAGGGCAATGACTGACCAGAGGATGTCCTTCAGAGTACCCTGGAGATGGACTGAGTTACGGGCTTGCAACCCAGGCAGATCACCACAGGCAGTAAGGCTGTGTTAATACCTTCAACGAGCTTGAGCACTGTTCAATTATCACATGCAGAAAGCCTCCAGCTTGCAGGCACCGTTTGTCAGCTGGGCTGCTAGGGGCAGGGAACTAATCATTAAGCCTGCCAAGGAGTGGAGAAGACTTCTCACAGCAGCCTTCTGGCCTCCAGCCTGGGGTATATTTTCCTATTTCACTTGGATCTGCTCCTAATGATTGAACTATAGATTATTAATGCTGCGCACCTCTGGGATGCTAGCGTGACTATGTGGGGCTCTATTCTGCCCTTGGAGTCTTCAGCACGTATCCTGGCCTGGCAAATGGTGTTCCGGCAGCTGTTAGAGCTGCTGGGGCCAAGAAGGTACCGTGGGTTCCGAACAGTGGCTCCTATTAGCAGCTGCGAGGGCATTGTTGGTGGCATTTGGTGCTCTTATCTCCCCAAATTACCAAGTAGAGTGAATAATAAGTCACAGAACATGGTTCAGGGTTTGCTGCAAAGGGTGATGAAAAATGTTTTTAAGAAGGAAGGAAAAGTGGTTTGGGCCATGCTGGGGTTCTGTCATCTGTCACTTTGCAAAGTTATCTAGGGCATGTGCCAGGGACAACACAGAGCACCCTACAGAGCTTGGTTCAGGATGCGCAGGACCTGCAGCAGTGTGACCCTGAGGTTAGTGAAGCAGGTGGGCAGCAGGGTGGCAGTTCCTCGAGGGTGGCTCTGACCCACCTCATCTCCATGAAGAAGTCTTGAACCCCCTTTCACAGATAAGGGAAATAAAGTTCAGACTGAGGAATGGAGCGGCTTCCCCTAGACAGTAAGCCAGGAATGCTGTGAAGGAGGCCTGCATGTGCCTTTGCCTTGTCACACATCAGCAGCCTAGGGTGAGCATCAGCAGGCATGCCCTTTTTGCACAGATAAGGAGGCCGAGGCTGGTAGAATGTCAGAATCAGGGCTAACTTCACACACAGCTGATATGGCAATTGTTCCCGGCATTACTGAATAGGGTGTCCAGGCTTAACATGTGCCTTGGGCAGCACAGCCCCTCTACTGCCTGCATGGCAGCCCACTAGTGATGGCAAGGAACCAGAGCAGCACCCGGTTTGGATGTGGCTGTCTAGGTCAACTTGGGCTGACATAACAAACACTGGAGACTTCAACAAGTCTGTTTCTCACAGTTCTGGAGCCAGGAGATCAAAGATCAAGGTGCCAACAGGGCCAGTTTCTGGACAGTTCTCTTTATAGTTTGATCTACCTTCTGCGGTTTTCACATGGTGCAGAGGAAGATAGGTCTTGCTTGTCTTATAATGCTACAGTGCTATTGGATCAGGCCCACTCTCATGACCTCTCTCAACCTTAATTACCTTGCAAAGATCCTCTTCCCAGATACCCAGTTAGAGCATCAAGGTATCATTTTGCAGAAGCATGATTCAGTCCATAGCACTGTGGCTACATGTGGGATTTGCAGTTGGCAGAGACTAAATTATCAGAGAAATTAAATGGCTAGTGGGACCCCAAACCACTCAAGAGATACTGGTTTGTTGGCTGGGTACAGGTAGTAGGGTGGGATATGTGATGTGGGGGACTTATGCCACATATTGGTCTGGAGATGTTATAAGTAACAAATCTGTTCTACATTTTGAAAGAAAAAGTCAGCAGTTTGAAGACGTTTCTCCACTGTCTACTTGCTTGCATTATTTATGATATTTCTATTGTCACTCTTTTTAAAAAATATTTTATTTTATTTTATTTATTTATGTGAGAGAGAGAGAGAGAGGGAGAGAGAGAGAGAGAGCGAGCGAGAGAGAGAAAGCATGCCAGGGTCTTCAGCCACTGCAAACGAACTCCAGATGTGTGCACCCCCTTGTGCATCTGGCTTACGTGGGTCCTGGGGAGTTGAACCTGGGTCCTTTGGCTTTCCAGGCAAGCATCTTAACCACTAAGCCATCTCTCTAGCCCTCTGTTGCCACTCTTAAACATTCCTTTATAAATATTTTGCTTCTAAAACAGTTTCTTTTATTGCTGGTTCTACGATGTTTGGGTATGACATATGCCTTGGTGTCATTTTCTTCATGTTTTTCTTGGGATTCACTGAACTTCTTAGATTTGTGGTTGTAGAGTTGTATCAAATTTGGAAACATTTTTGTCATTGTTTCTTCAGGCCTCTTAAAGTTGCTTTAAGTTCTTTTCCTTCTCTGTTTTAACTTTGGGTGTTTTCAGTGCTTGTGTCTTTCACTGTCTTTACTTCAGCAAGGTCTAAGCTGTGACAAATTGCGCCCAGTGTAGTTTTTACCTCCAATGTTCCTATTTTAATGCCTAGAAGTCTGACTTGAGCCCTTTCTGTAGCTCCCACATCTCCCGCAAACTTTTTGATCACGTGCAGTGATAATAGCTATTTTCTGTGCTTGTCTGCTAACTTTGTGTCAGTTCTGGCTTGGCTTAGATTGACAGATTTCTCCTCACTATGGTTTGTTAGTTTCATGTTTCTCTGCATGTTTAGTATTTTTTTGTGATTGGACGCCAGAAATTGTGAGCATGACTGTGTTACTTACTGCCATTTTCTGTATTCTAGAAATATTTTGATTTTGTTTTGGAAATTTAGTTGTTACTTGGAAACAGTGTGACACATTTAACTGTTACTTTTGAGATGTGTTAGGTGGGACTGGAGTGATTTTTGATCTAAGTATTCCCAGCTACTGGGATGGAGCCTGTCGCTGCCATGATCCTGAGGTTTTCAAACACGGCTGGCAGAAGTGGGTATTACTGTAGCCCTGTGTGGGCACCAGGCACTATGACCTCAAATCCTTCCCATAGACTTGGGTAGTTTGCTTACTGACATATGCTGACCCGAACTTCCCAGAATGCTCAAGGGGGCCCTTCTGCACATCTCCAAAGTTCCTTGTGTGGCTTCTTCCTCTCCAGTTCTCTGTCCTGAGAGTGACACCCGCCCTAATCTCCCCAGACTCTCAGCTCCTCTCTCTACCCTACTCAGGGATCTGCTGTGCTCTACCTGGGCTCCAGCTCCCTTTGCTATGGCCTGGACAGTCAGTGTTCACCCTGTTTGTTTCTTGTCTCTCAGAGACCACAGCCCTGGCCCACTATGCACCATTTTTAAAGGGGTTTGCTCTATTTTGTACAGTCTTTTAGCTGTTTTGGGTGAGAGAGTAAATTTTGTCTCCCTAAAGTCTGAAAATAACTACTGAATTCCACAACACCTCCTCCTAAAATTTTAGATAAAGACTTGTGGACCTACATATAATGAGGGTAGAGTTTATCATAATAGGTAGTGGAAATAAATCCTAATTTCAAATGTCCTCATGATAATTTTGGAGGGATCTTGTTTAGCTATAGGAAATAAGACAGAGTGGTTCCATTAGCACCATTTAAAACCATCTGAGGCATGATCTAACTAAAATGCTACAGGTAGGTGAATGAAATAGTACTTCCCAGGCTCATGTACAGTGTGGGTTCTACCTGAGACTGAGCTTCCTCCAAAAAGAGCCCCATAGGTTCCTTGGAAGACAGACACACATATCATAAGGTGGAGACCCTGCTTGTTACTGGCAAATCTGGCCATGGTAATCAGTAGCATCTCATGGGTGCATGAGGCAGGTCTTGGGGAGACCATTTGTTTGAGGTGTAGTTGCTATGAGTTGTAGCAGTTTTCTAGTTCTGCAAACTCCTCACAGTGGCAGAGATTGGCCCAGTCTGCAGAGCCATTTTCCTGAAAATTTCTTGGAAGGTAGTACACAGCCTGCTCCTCCAGTCCATCGCCTTCTATTTAAACTAGTCACAGTAGATTCTGCCGTTTGCAGCTGGGACCTTGCTGAGAGACGAATCATCACACTTCCCCATGACGCGGCCCACGAAGAGCTTGGCTGAGGAATAGGACGTGGGTTGGCTCTGCTGGTTCCCAGTTCACTTGTTCATATTTACCAGGATACACAAACTGTAGTTTCTTTAGAAGAGTCCATGAAGTGCTCTTGTCCATTTTGTAAAGATTGAGTTATTAAAAAAAAAAACAAACCTAACTGTAAATCCAACCAGACATAAACTGCAGGAGGTTCCAGATTGATATAATAAAGTGGGCTCGTCCAAGCTATGACACCCTCCAGCACCCTGAATGTGGTGACTCCATAACGACGCACATCCATCTCTCATCTGGCCCAAAGCACTGCACGGGTGTGGCTTCAAATGATAATGAAGCTCAAGGCCTTTATGGATTTTTCTGTCTGTTCTGTTTTTTCAAGGTAGGGTCATACTCTATCCCAAGCTGACCTAGCACTCATTGTAGTCCCAGGCTGGCCTCAAACTCACAGCAATCCTCCTAGTTCTGCCTCCTAAATGCTGGGATTAAAAGCATGAACTACCATGCCTGGCTCACGTTTTTTTAAAAAATATAAAAGTATGGGGCTGGAGAGATGGCCAGCAGTTAAGGTGTATTTGCCTGCAAAGTTGAATGACCCTGTACCTATGTAAAGTCAGATGCACAAAGTGGTGTGTGTGTCTGGAGTTTGTAGCAGTTAGAGACCCTAGTGTGCCAATTGTCTCTCTCTCCCCACCTCTCTTTATATCTCTCCGCTTGAAAATAACTAAATAAAATATATTAAAAGTATAAAGACACATTAAAAGTTTCAAATTTTTCTTCCACATATGAGTCTGGATATCCTTGAGGTATTTCTGTCAGAAAACCAAAATTATTCACATGTCCCAAGCACAAATTGTATTTTTAGTGAAACTACTTATAACAGGTAAATGAAAAGTTAAGCAAAATAGCTGACATTTGTAAATGATGGTCACTGCATGAAGTAAACTTACTCCCCTCATCCTATATCTAGGGAACAAGAGAGCTGGGAAACTCTGGTTTGGTCCTCTTGACACCACCGTCTTGGTTGTGATCCACTGCAAACCTGGCCCCTCTCATTTTCCCATCTATGGAAAGGATATGTACTTAGGGTACTCCTAGCCTGCAGTTTCTGAGATAGGAGATTATATTGCTCGTGAGCTTACTGCAGGTCTTAATTCTAGGACCAAATAGCAGTTCCTTCCAATTCTTCTCATTTCGTACAGCTCAGTCACCTGAAATCTGGGAAGCAGGATTAGGTATGCATTTTGTATTCAACCTGGCTCTCAAGATATTTTTCTACATTTTCTATTACAGATATTGATTGCTTTTGTAATGGAAAATGTGAAAAATTAAACAAATATGTGCCAAATAATCCTCAAGAAGATCTGGGGGATTGGGGAGATGGCTCAGTGGTTAAAGGCACTTGCTTGCAAAGCCTGATGACTCAGGTTCAATTCCCTAATACCCACATAAAGTCAGATTTCTCTGTCTCTCTCCCTCTCCCTCACCTTCTCTCCTTTCAAATAGATAAATAAATAAATTAGTTAATTTTAAAAAAACTGATCCAGATTTAGGAGGAGAGGGATGAGAACACTGTGCACCTAACAGTTCCCCACTGCCCAGTGGCCTCAAAGCACCTCTCATAATTTTTAGTTTGCCATAAAAAATTCAGGCAGGCAGAGAAGCTCCTTCTCATGGCTCAGTAGACCGAGAACATGATCTATGAAATTTATTTATTCTAACAATTCCCATCATGATAGAACAACTAGGTTGTTTCTTAGAGTTTGGAAGAGAGGTATTTATATTAAATCAGTTATTAAGCTTGTAGGTAACCTTTGTCTCATCAGCTATTATTTTAAGCTCATAAATAATGACCTTCAGCCCATGCCGCCAGATGGGTACTTAATGAGATGGGTGAAGAAAACTCTGCAAGACTTTAACCCCCGCAGCATAAGTTTGAAAAGAAAGTGATATCATCAGTTCTGAGCAGGGTTGTTGGCTCTCCTGAACTCCAAATCAAGACCTGGGATCTGACAATAGGATCCAACAATAGTCATCAAGACTTTCATCTGATGGGGGAGGTGGCAGCTGCTTGGGGTTTGGTTAGCTTGGGGTTGCAAGAAGCATAAGGATAAGATGAAATGGAATGCAATTCACCAGTGAGGCCAAGCGCCCCTTTTATAACCTATAGAATGAGCAAATGCTACAGAGATCCCATCTCCTATGCCACCTTCCCCACAATTTGTTTTCTAGTGGCATGTGGTCTGGGAAGAATTAGTTTTCCGACTGCCCCCACAGAAGCAGGCACAGAAAGAAATCACATGTCCCTTCTACTCACTGGGCTATCACCAAGCACCCATCTGTTAGCTACATCAGCATGTCAGGGACTCTGAGCCAAATAGGGCTGGTGATAACCATTATGGATAATATTTGTATCTAGATATTATATCCAACAACACTCACCACAAGTTCCACATATACAACTGGTGTGTAGCAGTTTTAGTCCAATAGAGCTTTCCACAGTGGTGGGAATGCTTTCTTCTACACTTTCTGGCATGGTAGTCACTAGCATCATGTGGTTTTTGAGTTTGTGAAATGCGGCTACTGTGATTGAGGAGCTTAATTTTTAATTAAATTGATGACTCATTAATTAACCTGGTGCTGGGGATCAAACCCAGGGCCACCTAATGCACTCATCACTGAGCTACACCCCTTCTCCCAAACTTAATTAAAATTAAGTAGCAATTGGCTGTCATCTTGGACAATTCAGCTCTACAGTATCTGTAATTATTAACAATGTGTGAAATGTATGAAACTTTAAAAACTATATGACAGGATGAAGGATGACAGAATACTACACACATTCACATTAAATAAGAGGGTAGGGAAATGCTGTTAATACACAGGAGCTCCCATTCATCACTCCCATTTCAGATAGAAGGTAACTACTCCTGAATTTGTTTGCTAATTCTTTTTATGCTCATTAATAACATAAAGTATCTTAGAAGTTGGATGGAATATTCATTTCCTTCATTTATTCATAGTACTATCCTCTAGGCAAATATCTATACTAACACTGAGTAAACTGAAGCAATTGCAAAAAGAATATATGTCTTCCTGATATCTCAAAACCTCAGATCATCATCACATAGGCCTTTCTGACAAATGCAAACATGACATGACAAATGACCTTAACATGAGTAACAAAGTACATGTTTGAGAAAGCTCCATGCTCCACACAGCACTCCACATGTTGTCACTTTCAACATCCATTCCTAAGTATGTGAATGGATGTGTTTGGTTTTCTTTCATACTACAACCGTCAGTGTGAATATCTGAAAGGGCACACGCTGCCTAGGATTTTACTGTGGTTCTGAACGATAAAACAATTTCACCTTTCACCCCAGGAAAGGTTAATTTCACATAAATGTCACAGTAAGAAGATTGAGACTAGTGACCTTACTAGGGAGAACCCCCTTTAAAAAATTATTTATTTATTTATTTATTTATTTAACAGAGGGGGAAGGGGAGAGAGAGAGAGAGAGAGAGAGAGAGAGAGAGAGAGAGAGAGAATGGGCACGCAAGGGCCTCCAGCCACTGCAAACATACTCTAGATGTGTGCGCCCCCTTGTGCATCTGGCTAATGTGGGACCTGGGGATTCAAACCTGGGTCCTTTGGCTTTGCAGGCAAACACCTTAACTGCTAAGCCATCCCTACAGCCCGAGAACCCACTTTTAATAAAAACAACACTGCAAATAATGAATGGCTCTATGTTAGATCAAATGGACTTTGCCCCCTACCTTGGTCTCTAGTCAAAGGGTGACCATATTGAGAATAAAGGATGCTCAAAAATTTGGATTTGCCTCATAATAATAAGAGGAAGCCCATGGGGTAAGGCTCTGCCTTTAATGCAAGGAGACCAGAGGATGGTCAGTGACAAATCTCCTAGACAGAAGCTGGGAGCAAACACAGAAAAATAACCGAGAATGAAAATCAAGAGGACAGAATTTTGATCTTAGCAAATCATGTGGAAAGGTTCTTCTCAAGGCTGTCCAAAGGAACTGGCACTATGTGAAGCAATACAGACATGCAGGAACACTTTAACGGTCTACAAGAATGCAAGTGTTCCACAGCAATGCTCTCCAAAAGTACAGTGGAAACCCAGAGATAATCAAGTGTTAAGAGAAGGGGGTTAATTTGAGTCATTGTTTTAGAGGCATGTGTAGCTATTCCTTCTGGATATGACAGGACCATCAACCATGATGAAGCAGAGCACCTGTGGTGACCCCTGACAAGACTTTGAACCCATTAGTCATGGCAATGAAATAAGTGGAACAGTGTAGTGGTAGCCAAGTCTATGGTAATGAATCGGCTACTTTGTAAAAACCAAGGTCACCAGACCCTCATCTGAGATTTTAGCCACCACTCCTTCTTGCCCCCAGCAGAATAGGAGTAGAATATAGAAGGTAGATGGTTGGCTGAGGTTGGAAACTCCATTGGTTCAGATTTCTTGAGTCATCACCCATGCTGGGATGCCAGCAGCTGCCTGAGATTCATGCATGCTCCTGTAAGTATCCTAAATAAAGCCTGACTTGGATGTCATCCTTTCTTTAGTTTGCCAGTAACCTATCTAGCATTTCTTTATATTTCCCCAGAAGAGTCAGGCAACAGGATTCCAGTTTGTTACTTTGGGGGGGCATTGCTTTTCAGAGTTCCGGTGGTTAGAAATGGTGGGAATTGTGTAGTAAGGCAAAACTTCCCTCCTCATGGTTGGGAAGCAGAAGAGAGAAAGAGGAATGGGCTGAGGTGTGACTATCCTATTTGAAGGTATGCCCCTAATGACCTAAAGATCTTGCATTAGGTCCTGCCTCTTAAAAGTTATACTACCTTCCAAGGGCACCACCCTGGGGACCAAGACTTAAGCACCCAGGTCTTTGGGATATTCCAAATCCAAACTACAGCTCCAAACTATAGTAGAGGAATAGAAGTATAATAGGAGATCTCTTGGACAACACCTTTCTGTTTGTACAAAGAAATTGTCAAGGTAGGGTGGCAGCTTAACGTCGAGATTTTGAAAAGTCTAGGGAAACGAGCACCTGGAATTCACTGTGCAACTGACTATGTGACACAGCACAAGGCTACTGAATACAGAGGAAAAGAAAGAGTTCCTAGTCAGGATTAAATGATTCCAGTTAGAGTCTAATAAATAATTAGGTGACCATGTGGGCTGTAGCATCTTGCTTTGTGGCTCCAAATACAGAGACAGCACAAGGTGGCTTTCCTAAGGGAACAACTTCTGTAGCCTGACAGTTCAAAAAGGTAATGGCAGCCTTTTAAAGGGCCTGCTCAGATCCCATTTAGAATATTGTGCACAGCAGCACTTACCCACTAAAAATAGGCTGTGGAGTGTTCGGGAAGCGTGGAGGAGGATGGCAGAGCTCACAGGAGGAGAGGCCGTCAGGGCGGCTTTGAGAGCTGAGATGTTAAGATGTGAAAAGAGGTGATTTAATCAAGGTATATGAGTATCTGATGGGCTTTTACAAAGAAGCTAGGGCAAGACCTATTCACGCTGTGAGGACAAAGGATGCTACAGACTGTTAATTACGGCTAAGGGGGGAAAGCAGTCAGTAGGTATGGCCTTTCCTTTTGTAGGGTCATCCATAAGTGGGGCTAAAAAGAAGACGAGGTAGAGTTAAGAAAGCAGAGAAAATGCGGAAAGCATGCCTTGTTAAAGTCCCTGATGGGCTGTACCTAAGGAAGCTGCTTCAGCCTGCCCTCTTCCTCCTCACACAGCGCTCATCGCCTAGCACTCTCCTTGAGGTTTCTGACAGCTGCGTGATCCTATGAAGGAAGAGCGGCATCAGCAGGGAGGAAGGTCCTATTCATCGTGGATGAGTCCAAGGAGTTTGCAGGCAAGGTCTGCTGGGCTTGAGGGACATGGGGGCAGACCTGTGTGCACTCATGTGTATTTGTGCACTTGTGTGTCTGCATGGATGAGATCTGTGGGGTACAGATGCTTCAAGAGGAAAAACTGGGAAAAGGAATATTTTAGTAACATCCATTGTGTGACTTTAAAATGTTGGTTGGTTCTAAGAGGAACAAACGGGATAATAAAGAAAGGACTCTATTAGTTTTCCAAAGTGGGACATCAATGGATCAGTTAGTTTCTCCTCCTCTTCCCTCCCCTCCTCTCACAATACCCTAGTGGTGAATTAGTGTTATCTCTCTCTCTCTCTCTCTCTCTCTCTCTCTCTCTCTCTCTCTCTTCACTGGCAGTGACTTGTACTGGCACTCTGAGGTGAAAACAAAGAATTAAATACAAGCAGACTCTGAGCCAGTCTGGGCTGCAGCCTTTAGCTGCACGTGGTCCCGTGGTCCTGTGGCATCTGTCCACCTGAGCATCACCACGGCTGATTGCTTGCTTGCCATACTGAGTCCCCATTTGGTTCCAAATAAGTCACTGCTTGTGAGTCCCCAACTGCCTCAACAACGTCTGACTAAAGTGGCTGCCACCATTCTCACAGGCACAGAGCCTGCGCAGCCCTGGCCCCTGATGGGGTGAGAAGAGATTTGCCGGGGGGGGGGGAGGTGGCAGGAAATTGAGGGAAAAGATCCCAAAGCTTGTCTGAGCTGGAACAGGACAGATTCTGCAGTCACTCCTGACTTGTAGAAAACAGAGCTCTGGTTAACCATCAGACCTGCTTCCCAGAAAGTATGATGCAGTGGGTGGAAGCTCACAGAGGAAATGTACCCAGGTTTGAATGAGAGATGTGGCTGGTGCTGCCAAGGTCAGGAAAACAATTGGTAATCATATTGTGGCCAAAATCAGCTGAGCCATTCACCCTGCTTGGAAAGTGCCAAGCCAGCCTGTCTGACAACAGACAGGGACGACAGCACTGAGCCAAGAATCAGCACCAGGACCTGGCAGTATTTTGTGGCACTTGAGAAGAATGTGGCTGCAGCTGCGTGTGTGCAGGAACACACGTATGGCAGTTCTTGCCAATGCATGTCTGGAAGCTCTGCACCTCACTTACAAATGCTCAGCCACAGTCCTCCTGTCCCCTGCCTCTTTTTGACAGATGTCAATCGGCATTGCTTGCTATCTGGTACTGTCGGTTTTTATTTGGCCATCCCAAATGTTCACTCTCCACAAACCAAATTACCTCTCATAATTACCTCTCATAATTATTACCATTATCAGTTCACAGCTGCACCCGAACTAGTGGCCTTAAGCTCACTGACACTGTATGCTTCAAAACCATGTTCTCAGGGAGAAATGATCACCGTGGACTTTGAATTTGGTAAACATGAAAACATTTTTCTTTTTCTTTTTTAAAAATGTATTTTATTTATTTATTTGAGAGAGGGAGAGAGAGAGACAGATAGAAAGAATGGGTGCACAAGAGCCTCTAGCCACTACAAATGAACTTCAGAAACATGTGCCTCTTGTGCATCTGGCTTATGTGGGTCTTGGGGAATCAAACCTGAGTCCTTAGGTTTTGCAGGCAAGTACTTTAACTGCTAAGCCATCTCTCCAGCCCACAGTTTTCTTTCTTTTTTTTATCTTTTTCTTTTTGAATTTTTTTAAATTTTTTAATTTCTTTATTATTAACTTCCATGATTATAAAAAATACCCCATGGTGATACCCTCCCTCCCTCCACTTACCCCTTTGAAACTGCACTCTCCATCATACCCCCTCCCCATCTCAATCAGTCTCTCTTTTACTTTTGATGTCTTGATCTTTTACTCCTCTTATGATGGTCTTATGTAGGTAGTATCAGGCAATGTGAGGCCATGGATATCCAGGCCATTTTGTGTCTGGAGGAAGCATGTTGTATGGAGTCCTGCCCTTCCTTTGGCTCTTACATTCTTTCCACTACCTCTTCTGCATTAGACCCTGAGCCTTGGAAGGTGTGATACAGATATTGCAGTACTGAGCACTGCAGTCATTTCTTTCCATCACCATGATACCTTCTGAGTCGTCCCAAGGTGACTGCCATCTGAAAAGAGAAGATTCTCAACCAAAAGTGAGAGTAGCATTAATATAAGGGTGTGAACATTAACAGAAGTGCTTACTGGACAGTTTGATAAGCATAGTATATACATTTGGCCAGACAACAGCAGACGTTATACCCCTTGGGCTTATGACTATCCCTGTTTTGAGTTTTCAGTATCAGGGATGTATTCCCTCCCATGGAGCAGGCCTCCAGTCCAATGAGAGGGCAGTTATTCTCCCCCATAACAGACATGCCACGATTGCAACCGTTGGCTCATTTGGCCTGGCTGGCCAGTTATAAGGCTTGCAGTGTCCACTGATGAGTATCTTCACTGGTGATTTCTCTTTCTCCCATTGAACTGCATGCAGAATGGCTTCTTCCAGCTTTCTGTCAGCTGGTCTACATGGAGGAAGTTATCAGTTCAGTTCTAGCAAGATTTCTCAGTGGCCTTGCAGCCTAAGTATGTGGAGTCTTCAGCAATAGGGTCTTACCATATATTCCTGGTGGGAAACCAAGGGCCTCGGCAATGGCCTATAATGTTTTGGGGGCATCATGGATCTCCCTAGTCAACAACTCACTGGAAGATACCCCATCCCTGGCACTGGAAATTTTCTAGCAACAATCTACGGCTCCTGAGGGTTCCATTGTCCAAAAAAGTAGGATTACATATGTTTTATTTATATCCTCTTAGATTTTGATTAGCTGTCCCTCCACCTTTCCTTTACTCAATCTCTTCCCCTGACCTCATTTTGGGCCTTTTCACCCCCATTAATCTATTCTTCTACTTACATATATACAATACCATCTTATTAAGTAACCCCCTCCCTTCCTTTCTCTTCCCTTTCTATCTCTTTTCTAGCTTACTGGCCTCTGCTACTGAGCTTTTTCCTTCTCACACAGAAGCCCAGTCATCTGTAGCTAGGATCCACATATGAGAGAGAACATGCGATGCTTAGCTTTCTGGGCCTGGGTTACCTCACTTAGTATAATCCTTTCCAGATCCATCCATTTTCCTGCAAATTTCATAACTTTATTTTTCTTTACCGCTGAGTAGAACTCCATTGTATAAATGTGCCATATCTTCATTATCCATTCATCAGTTGAGGGACATCTAGGCTGGTTCCATTTCCCAGGTATTGTGAATGGAGTGGCAATAAACATGGTAGAGCAGGTACTTCTAAGGAAATGAGATGAGTCTTTAGGATATATGCCTAGGAGTGCTATAGCTGGGTCATATGGTAGATCAATTTTTAGCTGTCTTAGGAACCTCCACACTGATTTCCACAATGGCTGGACCAGATTGCATTCCAACCAACAGTGTAGAAGGGTTCCTCTTTTTCCACATCCTCGCCAGCATTTATGGTCATTTGTTTTCATGATGGTAGCCAATCTGACAAGAGTGAGATGGAATCTCCATGTAGTTTTAATCTGCATTTCCATGATGACTAGGGATGTAGAACATTTTTTTAGACGCTTATATGCCATCCGTATTTCTCCTTTTGAGAACTCTCTATTTAGCTCCATAGCCCATTTTTTAATTGGCTTGTTTGATTTCTTATCATTTAGCTTTTTGAGTTCTTTGTATATCTTAAATATTAATCCTCTATCAGATATATAGCTGGCAAAGATTTTTTCACATTCTGTAGGTTGCCTCTTTGCGTTATTCATATTGTCCTTTGCAGTACAAAGTCTTTGTAATTTCATGAGGTCCCAGTGGTTAATCTGTGGTTTTATTGCCTGAGCAATTGGGGATATATTCAGAAAGTCTTTGCCAAGACCAATATTTTGAAGGGTTTCCCCTACTTTTTCCTCTAGCAGTTTCAGAGTTTCAGGTATGATGTTAAGGTCTTTAATCCATTTGGACTTAATTCTTGTGCATGGAGGGAGAGAAGAATCTATTTTCATCTTTCTACAGATACATATCCAGTTTTCTCAGCACCAATTGCTGAAGAGGCTGTCTTTTCTCCAATGAGTATTTTTGGCATTTTTATCATCAGGTGGCTGTAGCAACATGGACTTGCATCTGGGTCCTCTATTCTGTTCCATTGATCTACCTGTCTGCTTTTGTGCCAGTACCATGCTGTTTTTGTTACTATGGCTCCGTAGTATAGGTTAAAATCAGGTATAATGATACCACCAGCCTCATTTTTGTTGCTTAGTATTGTTTTAGATATTCGAGGTTTTTTATGATTGCAAATGAATTTTTGGATTGTTTTTTCTGTTTCCTTAAAGAATGCCATTGGAATTTTGATGGGGATTGCATTAAATGTGTAGATTGCTTTTGGTAAGACTGCCATTTTCACAATTTTGATTCTTCCAATCCAGGAACAAGGGATGTTTTTCCATTTCCTAGTGTCCTCTGCAATTTCTCGCTTGAGTGTTTTATAGTTTTCATTGTAGAGATCCTTTACTTCCTTGGTTAGGTTTATTCCAAGGTACTTTATTTTCTTTGATGCAATTGTGAAGGGGAGTGATTCTCTGATTTCATTCTCTGTGTGTTTATTGTTAGCATATAGGAAAGCTACTGATTTCTGTGTATTTATTTTGTGTCCTGCTACATGGCTATAGGTGTTTATCAGCTCTAACAGTTTGCTGGTAGAGTCTTTAGGGTCCTTTATATATAAAATCATGTCATCTGCAAATAAAGATAACTTGATCTCTTCCTTTCCAATTTGTACCCCTTTTATGTGCGTCTCTCGCCTTATTGCTATGGATAAAACTTCCAGTACTATATTAAATAAAAGTGGGGACAGTGGACACCCTTGTCTTGTTCCTGATTTTAGTAGAAAACCTTCCAGTTCTTCCCCATTTAGTAATATGTTGGCTGTAGGCTTGTCATAAATAGCCTTTATTATATTGAGATATGATCCTTCTATTCCTAGTCTCTGTAGGACTTTTATCATGAAGGGATGTTGGATTTTGTCAAATGCTTTTTCTGCATCTAATGAGATGATCATGTGATTTTTGTCCTTCAGTCCATTTATATAATGTATTACATTCATTGATTTGCGTATGTTGAACCATCCCTGCATGTCTGGGATAAAGCTTACTTGGTTTGGGTGAATGATCTTTATGATATATTCTTGTATTCTGTTTGCCAATATTTTGTTGAGAATTTTTGCATCTATGTTCATGAGGGAGACTGGTCTATAATTTTCTTTTTTTGTTCTATCTTTGCCTGGTTTTGGTATCAGGGTGATGCTGGCTTCGTAGAAGGAGTTTGGTAGGATACCTTCTTTTTCTATTTTATAGAAAAGCTTAAGAAGCAATGCGTTAGTTCTTCCCTGAAGGTCTGGTAAAATTCAGCAGTGAATCCATCTGGGCCTGGACTTTTTTTTATTTGGGAGATTTTTGATAACTGCTCAGATCTCCATACTTGTTATAGGTCTATTTAAGTTATTAATCTCATCTTGATTTAATTTACGTAGGTCATATAAATCAAGGAAATCATCCATTTCTTTCAGATTTTCATACTTAGTGGAGTATATGTTTTTATAGTATGTCCCTATGATTTTTTGAATTTCTCTGGCATCTGTTGTGATGTTACCTTTTTCATCTCTAATTTTATTAATTTGTGTCTCTTCTCTCTTTCTTTTGGTCAGATTTGCTAAGGGTTTATCAATCTTGTTTATCCTTTCAAAGAACCAACTCTTTGTTTCATTGATTCTTTTGATTGTTTTTTTGGTTTCTATTTTATTAATTTCTGCCCTAATCTTTATTATTTCTTCCCATCTACTGATTTTTGGTTTGCCTTGTTCTTCTTTTTCCACGGCTTTAAGGTGAAGCATTAGGTCGTTTACTTGCGACCTTTCTAATTTCTTAATATAGGCACTTAAAGCTATAAATTTACCTCTTAGAACTGCATTCATTGTGTCCCAGAGATTTTGGTATGTTTTGTTCTCATCATTATTGTTTGACTCTATGATTTTTTTGATTTCCTTCTTGATTTCTTCATTGACCCATTCATCATTTAGTAATATATTGTTTAGTTTCCATGATTTTGTATATGATCTATAGCTTTTCTTGCTATTGATTTGTAGTTTGATTCCATTGTGGCCAGGTAGAATGCAAGGAATTATTTCAATTTTCCTGTATTTGTTGAGATTGGCTTTGCGTCCTAATATATGGTCTATTTTAGAGAATGTTCCATGTGCTGCTGAAAAGAATGTATATTCTGCAGCATTTGGATGAAATGTCCTGTATATATCTGTTAGGTCCATTCCTTCTATGATCTCATTTAGTCCAGATGCCACTTTGTTTATTTTTTCCTGGGATGACCTGTCAATTGATGAAAGTGGGGTGTTGAAGTCCCCCACTACCACTGTGTTTGGTGTTATCCGTGACCTTAGTTCTAATAGCGTTTGTTTGATGAATTTGGGAGCCCCCATGTTAGGTACATATATGTTTATGTTTGTAATGTCCTCCTGTTGGAGTGTGCCCTTAATCAATATAAAATGATCTTCCTTACCTTTCTTGACTAACGTTGGACTGAAATCTACCTTGTCAGATATTAGGATAGCAACCCCTGCTTGTTTTCTAGGCCCATTTGCTTGAAACACTGTTTTCCAACCTTTCACCCTAAGATAATATCCATCCTTTGTAGAATGGTGAGATTCTTGGAGACAATAAATTGTAGGATCCTGCTTTTTAACCCAGTCTGCAAAACTATGTCTTTTGTTTGGGGCATTGAGGCCGTTGATATTAAGAGATATTATTGACAGGTGTGTATTTATTTTTGCCATATTTTTTGTAGTTCTGGTTCTACCTTTGCTCTCTTGTGTTAAAGAGTATTTGAGTATTGTTTGTTTTTTCCAGGTTCCTCATATGTGTGCTTTTCCTTCTCTTTGGCATGGAGGATTCTTTCAAGTATTTTCTGTAGAACTGGTTTTGTCTTCAAATACTCCTTTAGCCTGCTTTTGTTGTGGAATGTCCTCATTTCTCCATCTATTTGAATGGAAATCTTTGCAGGATAAAGTAACCTTGGTTGACAGTTGTTACCTTTCAGAACTTGGAATACATCACTCCAAGCCCTTCTGGCTTTTAAAGTTTGTGTTGAGTAATCTGCTGTAATCCTGATGGACTTGCCTTTGTAGGTAACTTGATTTTTCTCTCTAACTGCTTTCAATATTTTTTCTTTGGATTGTGTGTTTGGTAGTTTGATTATAATATGGCGAGGAGAGGTTCTTTCCAGGTTTTGTCTGGCTGGGGTTCTAAAGGCTTCCTGTATCTGCACTGGCACCTCTTTCCCAGTTGGGGGTAAGTTTTCTTCTATGATTTTGTTGAAGATGCCTATTATGCCTTTGGAGTGAAATTCTTCTCCTTCTACTATGCCCTGAATTCTTATGTTTGATCTTTTCATAGTGTCCCGAATATCTTGAAATTCCCATTCATACTATCCTATTAGTTTCTCTTTCTCTTAGTTGGACTGTATTAGATCTGCCACCTGGTATTCTAGCTTAGATATTCTGTCCTTTCCTTCATCCATTCTACTGATGAGATTTTCTACAGAGTTTTTTATTTCATTAACTGTGTTCTTCATTGCTAGTAATTGTGACTGGTTTTTCTTTATTATTTCCATTTCCTTATTTATGTCTTGTATTGACTTCTTTATTTCATTAAATTGGTGTCCTGTGTCTTCTTTCATTCCTTTGATGTCCTCTTTGATTCCTTTGATTTCTTCTTTGACTTCTTTGAACATATTTACAATCATAATTTTGAAATCTTTCTCAGGCATTTCCTCTAATTCGTTCTCACTGGAGGTCATTTCTGATGCATTAATACTTTTTGGTGGATTTATATTGTCTTGCTTTTTAGTGTTTCTTGTGTTATAATGTATATATTTTTGCATCTTGGATTAAATTAATGCTTGGATTTCTACCTGGCTGGGTATTCTTAGCTGTATCCATTGATCTGATGTTATGTATCTTCAGGGTAGGAGCTTAAGGTGTCTTAAGGTGTTAGGTGTGGCTCTTAAGACTCTCAGAGTATCTACAAGGGTGTTCCTAGGGGTTGGGTTTGCCTGCTATGGGAGTATTCAAGTAGGCTGAGTGGAACAAAATACAGGCAGATTCTAAAATACAGCAAAACAATGGACACATTCAATGAAAAGCAGCACTGAGTGTTTATGGAAGAGTAGGTATTATAACAACTGGATCCTCTATTAACAAAGAGGTTAAGATATCTGGTCTGTTGAGGGTTCCAAATCAGCTTGTGACCAAATGAGACCCTTCCCTGGTGCAATCCCAGTTACCTTTTTGGATGATTTTGGTCTCAATTATGCGTCCCTCTTTGGTGCCCTGTGGGTTCAAGTAGGCTGGCTGGATCACTGGACCACTGTTCTGTTTTCTGGAACTGGGCACTGGCTTTTCCTGTGGGGTAAGCCGAGCCTGGCAGCTGTGGCCCCACAGACCTGGCACCGCCGCTGCTGGAGCTGCCGCTGCTGTAGCCACCACTGCTGCTGCTGCCGCCGCTGCTGCTGGAGCCAATGCTGCTGCTGTTGCTGCTGCTACTGGAGCTGGAGCTGCTGCTGCCACTGGTGGATCTGCCGCTGCCAGAGCCACTGCTGCCAATGACAGAGCCAGAGCCGGAGTCGGAGCCGCTGCTTCTGCTGCTGGAACCAAAGCCGCTGCTGCCGGAGCTGGAGCTGGAGCTGGAGCCGCTGCTGCCGGAGCTGCTTCAGCCTGACTGTGTGGGCTCTGGATGCCCTGGATCTCTCCTACTTCTCTGTTGCCATTTTAATTTCTTATACACCTCACTTTTTAGTAAAATTGTGTGTTTTGCTGGGTATTCTTTGGCTTTTTCTGCCCTAGGCTGCTTTGGTGTGGTTCCTAAGCCGCCATCTTAACTGGAAGCCTCACAGTTTTCTTTTTTACAAAAGATTCTTAGCATATCATTTACTACCACATAGATTTTTTTTTTAAACAGATAACTTATTTCCCTGGAACTCAAATGTTTGAAGGACAATTGACTAATAACAATAAAATCCTATGCATTAGCTATGGAGCAAATGATTTTGCTTTTTAAGTTTCTTTTCTTTTCTTTCTTTATTTTTTATTTATTCTTCTTATTATTATTATTATTACTATTTATTTTTCAAGGTAGGGTCTCACTGTAGCTCAGGCTGACCTACAATTCACTATGTAGGCTCAGGATGGCCTTGAACTTATGGTGATCCTCCTACCTCTGCCTCCCAAGTGCTGGGATTAAAGTCGTGTGCCACCACGTCTGGCCTATTTATTTATTTATTTATTTATTTATTTATTTATTTATTTATTTATTTGTGAGAGACAGAGAATGGGTGTGCCAGGGCCTCTAGCCATTGCAAACTAACTCCAGACGTATATACCCCCTTGTGCATGTGGCTTATGTGGGTCCTGGGGAACTGAACCTGGATCCTTGGGCTTTGCAGGCAAGTGCCTTAACTGCTAAGCCATTTCTCCAGCCCCCCATGTTTTCACTGTAATACACAGGTCATTTTGACAAAAAACAAACACAGAGATATATCTGAGCTAAATGACATCATTGATCAAAGGAACCACACATAAATTTACAGATCATGCCACCCAAACAGTACAGAATGCACATACTTCTTAGCAACCCATGGAGTGTTCTATAAATAGATCATACAATAGATCACAAAGAAAGTTTCAACAAATATAGAAAAACTGAAATAATGCAGTGAATTCTCTCTGACCACAATGGAATAAGAGTACACATCAATAGCAAGAGAAGCTACAGAGTATACACAAACCCATGAAGCTTAAACATCACACAACTGAATGATGATGAGCAACTGAAGAAATCAAGGGAGAAATTAAACCACAGAATATATATCAACTTATGAGATCGAGCAGAACATTATTGAGTAATGAATGGGTCACTGAAGAAATCAAGAAGGAAATTTAAAAATTCCTAGAATCAAAAAAATAAATTCCTAGAATCAAATGAAAATAAGAACACATGTCAAATCTATGGGATACAATGAAAGTTACCTTATGAAAGAAATTCATAGCTACAAGTACCTACACTTAAAAAAATCAGAGAGATCTCAAATAAATAACTGAGTGGTGCACCTCATGGCCTTAGGAAACAGGAATAAGCCAAACCCTAAGTCAGTAGATGGAAAGAAAGGGCAGAAACTAATGAACTGGAAGGGAAAATAAGCAATACAAAGAAGTTGGTTCTCTGAAAAGATAAACAAGACAAACAAACCCTTAGCCAAACCAGAAGAGAGACCCAAATCAACAAAATTAGAGATGAGAAAGGAGACATTAAAACAGATAACAATAAAATTCTGAAAATCTTGAGTACATACCTCAAAAATTTATATTCCACTAAATCATAATAATCTAAATAAATAAATGGACAAGTTTGTAGACACGTATGACTTGCTAAAATTAAATCAATTTGAAATAAACAATTTAAGCAGATCTATAGCAAGTCACAAGATTGAACCAATATTAGAAAGAAAAAAATCTCCCAGCTTAAAAAAAAAAAACCAGTCCTAGATGGATTCACTGCTAAGTTCTACAGATCTTCAAAGAAGAACTAACACCAATTCTCCACACTCTATCCCGTAAAAAAAGGGAAGGAACTCTCCAAGACCTTTTTGTGAACACTGAGACCAAAACCAGACAAAGATATAGCAAAAAAGAAAACAATAGGGCAATTTTCATGATGAAGATAGATGCAAAACTCTAAATAAAAATTTACAAACTAACTTCAAGAACACAAAAGAAAGATCACCCTTCATGAACCAGTTGGCTTTTTTTCTGGGGAGCGTACAACATAAACAAATCTATAATGTAATATATCACACAAACAGACTCAAGGATAGAAACCAACATTTCTTCACAAAACAAGCCCTAAGGAATCTAGGAATAGAAGCCAGGCATGGTGGCACATGCCTGTAGTCCCTGCGCTTGGAAAGCAGAGGTAGGAGATTGCCATGCCTTTGAGGCACCCTGAGACTACATAGTGAATTCCATGTCAGCCTGGGCTAGAGTGAGACCCTACCTATAAACAAACAAACCAAACCAAAACAAAACAAAACAAAAGGGCTGGAGAGATGGCTTAGTAGTTAAGGCATTGGTCTGCGAAGCCTAAGGACCCTGGTTTGATTCTCCAGGACCCACGTAAGCCAGAAGCACAAGGGGGCGCATGTGTCTGGAGTTCGTTTGCAGTGGCTGGAGGCCCTGGCGTGCCCATTCTCTCTCTCTCTCTCTCTCTCTCCCTCTTTCTCTCTCAAATAAATAAATAAAATATATTTAAAAAAGAATCTAGGAATATAAAGAGCAAATCTAAATATATTAAAGACTATATAGAACAATCTATAGCAAACATTACACCATGTGGGAAAAAAACTCAAAGCATTTCTACTAAAATCAAGAATAAGACAAGGGTGCCCACTAGCTCCAAAAAAGTATATATAGAGGGAATGGAGAGATGGCTCAGTGGTTAATGTGCTTGCCTGCAAAGCCTAAGGACCCAGGTTCGATTCCCTAGTGCCCATATATAGCTAGATGCACAAGGTGGCACATGCATCTGGAATTTGTTTACAACAACTAGAGGCCCTGGGGTGTCCATTTTCTTTTTATCTGCTTCTCTCACTCTCTCTCTCGCTTTGTCTCAAATAAATAGATAAAATAAAAATAAAATTAAAAAGTACACAGAAATAAACTTAACAAAGTAAGTGAAAGAGCTTTACAATGTTAAAAATGAAATAAAGGAAGGAAGGAAGGAAGGGAGGGAGGAAGGTGGGAAGGAGGGGAGGGAGGGAGGAAAAGAGGGAAGGAGGGAGAAATTAATTAGGTTCAGGTGTCCAAAAAGAAAAAGAAAAATGCAAACCAAAACTATATTGAGATTCCATCTCACCTCAATCAGAATGGAAATTGTTAAGAAACCAAATATAACAAATGTTGGCAAGGATGTGCACAAAACAGAAGCTTTATTTACTGCTGGTGGGAATGTAAACTAGCCCAGCTACTATAGAAATCAGTATGGCAGTTTATCAAATGACTAAAAATAAGCCTACCATATAATCCAGCTATACCACTCCTGGGTATGTACCCAAAAGACTCCAAGTCAAATTATCACAGAGATACTTGCACATCAATGTTTATTGCAGCACTAGTCATAAGAGCTACGTTATAGAATTAACCTGTGCATCCATGAATAGACAGATGGAGAAAGAAAATGTGACACATGAACACAGTGGATGGCAATGAAGAAGAGCAAAATTATGTCATGTGCAGGAAAATGGATGTAACCGGAGACAATCCTATTAAGTCATTCTCAAAAGGACAGGACTGAAGAGATGGTTTAGCACTTAAGGCACTTGCCTGTGAAGCCTAAGAACCCAGGTTCGATTCCCCAGTACCCATGTAAGCCAGATGCACAAGGTGGCATACACGTCTGGAGTTCATTTGCCATGGCTGGAAGCTCTAGTGCACCCATTCTCTCAGTGTCGCTCAGTCTCTCTCTCTCTCTCCCTCCCCCCTCCTCTCTCTCTCTCTCTCTCTCTCTCACACACACACATAGGTTTTCCGAGGTAGGGTGTCACTCTAGCCCAGGCTGACCTGGAATTCACTATGTAGTCTCAGAGTGGCCTAAAACTCATGGAAATCCTCCTATCTCTGCCTCTCAAGTGATGGAATTAAAGGCATGCACCACCATGCCCAGCCAAAATATTCTTTCAAAAAGAAAAGTGTGATTCTTTTCTCATTTGTGGTTCTTAGATTTTATTAGATACATAAAATCATGTATGTATATGTGACATGAAAACAGAAGCAAAACTGTCTACAAGAACAAGGGAAGGCAAGGAGGATGAAAAGCAGGGGTATGGGAGTATGGGAGGGAATATTTTTCAATATACTCTACACTTACACTAAAATGTCCATATGTACTCAATACAAAATACAATGAATATACCCACTCTAGAAAAGAAAAAAGTGCTTTCCTTTATTTAAAATGAATATTAGAGTTAAGTCTACAAAGATTTGAAGAAGGGAAAGCTTAAGATCAAAGAATTTGAGACTTCTGGTTAAGATGGCGGCGTAGGAACCATGCCAAAGCAGCCTAGGGAAGAAACCCCCCCCCAAAAAAAAAAACCCCAGCAAAATACACTTTTCTACTAAAAAGTGAGGTGTATAAGAAATTACCAATGGCAGCAGAGAAGTAGGAGAGATCCAGAGCATCCAGAGCCCATATAGGCAGGCAGAAGCAGCTCCAGCAATGGTGGCACCAGGTCTGAGGGACACAGCTCCAAGGCTCAGCTTGAACTGCAGGACTGCAGGAAAAGCCAGGTGTGGGGATTTTCCACTCACACCAGAGCTCTTCGCAAACTCAAGAAACGTGAAGGGAGAACCACAGTGAACAACAGAGGAGCAGATCAGGAGGTAGAAGATCATGTGGACCAGTGGGAGAACTAGAGCCACCATCCACGGCCTCCCCTCCCCCACCACCAGCGCAAGTGCCAGCAAACACCAGAGATCAGGGGAAGGGAGATCACAGCACCCAGCACCAGCAACCAAAGCAGCGATCCAACGACCCAGCCAGCTTACTTGAACCCACAGTGCACCAAAGAGGGACCCGAGCAGGAGTGCAGCATAACTGAGACCAAAATCATCCCAAAAGGTAACTGGGATTACACCAGGTCAGTACCCACCAAATAAGCCTCGAATATAGGCCTGAACTAGAAGTGCTAATTGCACCTTCCATATCAGGATAAATTATATGTTAAATCTGATGGATGGTCAGATTTGCCATCCTTAAATAAGCTATATTTTGGGCTTGTCATTTGTTGCTTCCTGTATTATAGTGGCTTTGTTTCCTCTTCTATTGTACATTAGAAAAGGGTCTCACTTGGCCACAAGCTGACTTGGAAACCTCAACAGTCCAGAAATCTTAACTTCCTAGTTGACAGGATTAATGGTGTGGGGCACCACACACCCTAAGAAACAGTGACTTTGTTAAAGGATCTGGTTGTTATAATACCTACTCTTGCATAAATAGTCTGTGCTGATTTTCATTGAATGTGTACATTGTTTAGTTAAATTTTAGAATCTACCTGTATTTTGTTCCACTCAGCCTACTTGAATACTCTCATAGCAGACAAACACAACACCTAGGGTCACTTTTATAGATATTCTGAGAGTCTTCAGAGCCACACCTAACACCCTAAGCTCCTATTCTGAAGATATATAACATCAGATTGATTGATACATCTAATACTGCAGCTAACAAGAAAATCCAACTATTAACTAATCCAAGATGCAAAAACATATACATTATAACACAAGAAATACCTAAAATCAAGACAATATAAGTCCACCAAAAAGTATTAATGCATCAGAAATGACCGCCAGTGAGAATGATTTAGAGGAAATGCATGAGAAAGATTTCAAAAAAACGATTATAAATATTCTCAAAGAAGTCAAAGAGGAAATCAAAGGAATCAAAGAAGACACAGGGAACCAATTTAATGAAATAAAGAAGTCAATACTAGACATAAATAAGGAAATAGAAATAATAAAGAAAAACCACTCAGAATTACTAGCAATGAAGTTAATGAAATAAAATAAAATAAAAATAATGAAATAAAAAACTCTGTAGAAAATCTCACCAGTAGAATGGATGAAGGAGAGGACAGAGAATCTAAACTAGAAGACCAGGTGGCAGATCTAATACAGTCCAACAAAGAGAAAGACAAACTAATAGGATAGTATGAATGGGAATTTCAAGATATTCGGGACATTATGAAAAGATCAAACATAAGAATTCAGGGTATAGTAAAAGGAGAAGAATCTCACTCTGTGATACTGAAAACTTAAAACAGGGGTAGTCATGAGCCCTAGGGTTGTAACGTCTGCTGCTGTCTGGCTAAATGTATATGCTATGCTTATCAAACTGCCCAGTAAGCACTTCTCTTAATGTCCATACCCTTATATTAATGCTGCTCTCACTTTTGGTTGAGAATCTTCTCTTTTCAGATGGCAATGACCTTGTGATGCCTCAGAAGGCATCATGGAACTGGAAAGAAGTGACACAAGTCCACAGTACTGAAATATCTCTATCACACCTTCCAAGGCTCAGGGTCTATTACGGAAGAGGTGGTGGAAAGAATGTAAGAGCCAAAGGAAGGGTAGGACTCCTTACAACATGCTTTCCCCAGACACAAAATGGCTTGGATATCCATGACCTCACAGTGCTTGACACTACCTACACAAGACCATCATTATAGGAGGAAAAGAGCATGCCATCAAAATAAAAGAGAGACTGGTTGAGATGGGGAGGGGATATGATGGAGAGTGGAGTTTCAAAGGGGAAAGTGGGGGAAGAGAGGGTATTATCATGGGATATTTTTTATAATCATGGACGTTGTCAATAAAAAATTTTGAAAAGGAAAAAAAGAATTTGATTCTTTATCAAAATATGGATCATATTTGACAGCATTAGGACATTTACTTTATATGTGGAAAGTTTCAGAAATTAAGTACTCTTTCTGGAAGAAAAACCAAAATTCCATTAGTGATAAAACATACTGAGTTGGGCTTGCTTGAAAAGCAATTGAACCATGCCAGCCTGGGTTCAATTCCCCAGTCATTCACGTAAAGCTGGACAGAGAAAAAACATGGCACAAGTATCTGGTATTTTGTTTGCAGTGGTAAGAGATCCTTGTGTGCCCATGCATGATCATGTGTGCATGTGTGTGTGCATGTGCACACACACACACACACACAAAAACCCACATACACATACACTTACATGCAAATAAATAAATAAATACAAACTTAAAAAATGCTGACTGTGTAGCTCAATGGCATACTATGTGCTTAGGATGCAGAAGACCCCTAGGTTCAAGCCCCAACACATATGCGCGCGCACGCGCGCGCGCGCGCACACACACACACACACAGAGAGAGAGAGAGAGAGAGAGAGAGAGAGAGGGACACACATAGAGTAAGCGAGCTTGGAAAACCAGTTATGAAAAGGAACTTTCTTAGCCTTGTTAAGGACATCAATAGCATGCCAATGTCACATACTTAATAATGAATATATTTCCCATAAGATTAAGATGAGGCAAGAGTGACATTCCTAACTACTTCTATTATAATCTATATTACATACTTAGCTAGGGCAATAGGAAAAGAAGAAATAGAAATCAGAAAGACTGGGAAAGAAAAAACAGAAATGACATTGGCAAAGGATACAATTTCTCTATGTGGAAAATCTAAGTGAATTCTTTGAATTAGTGAAGAAGTTCAGCATAATTTCAGGATGCAGAACCAAATAAAAAATGGGCATTTTTGTTCTTTTTCTTTTCTTTTAAATAAAGGGAGCTACTAAGCCCAATCCTTCTTCCAGAATAATGACATGAGCGTTAGGTTTATTTTTGAAATCTTTTAAAACTTTAATTTATTTACTTGAGGTGGAGGAGGAAGGGAAGGAGGAGGGAAGGGAAGAAAAGGAGTGAGAATGGGCGCACCAAGGTCTCTTGTTGCTACAAATGAACTCATGAGCCACTTTGTGCATCTGGCTTTACGTGGGTATGAGGAATCAAACCCAGACTGGCAAGCTTTGCAAAACAAGTACCTTTAACTGCTAAACCATCTCCCTGGCCCAAATTGACATTTCTATATAATAGTTGCAATTAAAAAACTGATATTTAATAGCAGAAATAAAAAATATAGGATACCTTAAATCATATCAGATGAAAATTGTGCAAACCACTTATGGAGAAAATGATAAAACTTTACTAAGAGTCATGAAAGAAGATCTAAATAAATTGAGACTTACACTATATTATAATGTTAGAATCAACATCAAAAAGATCAATTCTTGCCTAACTGAGCACTTTTCAGCAATTCCAATGGGGCTTTCCATGGAAGTAGATGAGTTATAAAACAGATAACATCAAATTAAGAATATTTGTTAATTGTGACCACACAGAAAAAAAAACAGTTTCAAAGTAGTAGAAGAAACATTCAAAATCTATAATCAATGCAAGTTTGTATCCGGAATATGTGAACACTCATGGGCACTACTAAAAAGAGAATCAAAAACGAAAGTGGACAAATGGTCCCAAGTAGGCATTCCACAGAAATTATCAGAAATGTTCTATGAACAAGTACAAAGGCACTTAATTAATTAAAAGGCATAATTAATTCAGGAAGGGTAAAACTATTGTATTTTTTAAACTATCATATTTTTGCATATGACCAAGCTGTCCAAATTATAAAGTCTGAACATAAAGATGTGACAGGGATATGAAACAAGAGAAATTCTCAGCACCACTGGGGGCAGCATGTTAAGTTTAAGATATGGAGGGCTCAGGACCTAGCAGTTAAAGGCTATGACACCCTTTGAAACGTTCTACACATGAAGCATGTTCACAATGGTCACAGAATTGTTTATAATGACACAATGGATTAAAAACACCAATCAACAGAAAAATCCATGAAATCCACGAATGCATCCTGACAGCAGGGACAACAAATGAGCTTCAGCCTCATCTATCAACATGGATGTTTCTCACCAACACTGTAAGCAGGACGGTGACTTTCTTCAGTAAGCCACAGACTTGATTCAAAAATAGGGAAGACAATTTAACATATTATTGTTACAGTTACCTTCTCACTGCTGGGAGGAAAGGGTTTGTTTTGGCTTATAGTTTTGAGGGGAAGCTCCATGATGGCAGGGGAAAGCATGGCATGAACAGAGGCTAGACATTGCCTCTGCCACAGCAGGCATAAAACAGCAGCAAGTGAATGAGCTGATTTCTGGCAAGGGGGGCTGGTTATAACACCCCTAAACCTATCCCCAACAACACATCTCCTCCAGCAAGGCTCCACCTCCCAAATTGCTATCAGCTGGGGACCAGCCATTCAGAACACATGAGTTTATGGGAGACATCTGATTCAAACAACCACAATTATTTAGGAAACCAAATAACACATACATGGGTTCTAGACAACTGAACCTGGGTCCTTAGGCTTCATAGGCAAGCACCTTAACCACTAAGCCATCTTTCCAGCCCACATATGGGCATGTTTGAAACAAGGTTTGTAAACTATGATCGTGTATTAAATATGGTCAGTCTGTTTGGGTATATAAGGCTCTATAGGGACACGTGTCTATGTGTTTATGTATTGCCTGTAGGTTCTTTCTCATTATCAGAGCAGAGTTGAGAACTCTGGACAAAGGCCATGTCCATCCCTGTATAGATGAGATTGGGTACATTCATGGTAATATGGCCATAGACTGTTCCTGTATAGAAAATGTTTGCTAGCCAGGTAAGGTGGCTCACATCTTTAATTCTAAGTACAAGGGAGGCAGAGGTAGGAGGATCATTTTGATTTCGAGGCCACCCTGATACTACACAGTGAATTCCAGGTAAGCCTAGTTTACAGTGAGACCCTACCTCAAAAACAAATAAACAAAAGTTTGCTAATCCCTACTTCATAAGAAACAGAATGATTAACTCCCACTTTAGAATAGTGGCTGCTTCTCTAAATACGGGCAGGGGTATGGCTGGGGCGGGGCTTTCAGTGTTCTGTGGTGAGGACTCATTTCTTAACATAGGTGGTTAGACACATAAATTTGCAGTATCATTTTCCCTTCAAGTGTGTATTCATGCCTTATATGCTTATAAGTATGCATAAGGGATTCTATGCTTTAAATATTTTGCTGTTGTGTGGCATGCATGTTCATATGCATGTAGGTACATGTGTGTACAGGAGCACATGTGTACTTGTGTGTGGAGGTCAGAATTCTTTGTTGGGTATCTTCATCAATACGCTCCATATTGTTTTTGAGACAGAGTCTCTCACTGAACCTTGGAGCTCACTGGTTAAGCCAGACAAGCTATCCAGCAAGCTTTGGTGATCCTCTACTTCCCTTGGGATTAGAGGCACATGCTACCATGCCTGGCACTTGACAGGGGTGCTGAGAATCTGAACTCAGGTCCTTATGTTTGCATAGCAAGCACTTTACTAAGCCAACTCCCAGCACCCCATAATTTAAATTTTAAGAGGGGAGAAGGATTATGATATTGGACAATACCCCTATGGATATCAAGGACATTTGGATCTTCTACTGTACATCCTCCAGCTGTATCTTGTTTTTTAGACAGAGGAAATTTCTGCTAACCTGGTTAAGCAGCAGCTATATCCAGAAATAGCTTTTCATTGTGAAATGTCATTCCTTCCTTGAAGTATCCCAAATAATTTGAGACTTATACTGTGCTGTGATATTGGGATTAATATCAGAGAAGTCAATCTTCACCTAATTGATGTAAGATTTAATACATTTCCCACCAAATATAGTGGGAGTTTTCTCAGAGCCTGACATGCCTGTCATAAAACTTATTATAAAAGCATTTGAAAATACGAAGATGTAGATTGCTGAGGGCAGAAACTCTCTTCCCAGCACCTTTAATGAACAGTCACTTCTGCTTGCATACATGCTGAGAGGAAAAAGGCTGGGATCGTAAACAGCCTGTCTTCTGGTTGCAGAATTCCCAGAATGACCAGAGTCTTCCTCATCCTGATCTCAACTTCTCTAAGGTTCAGACTACTGCTCTTAACAGTCCCATGTGCAAAAGGACTGGAATATAATCTTATCTCTGCCTCCCATGGCATGAAGGTCCTGCATGGTTATATCTGAGGCCCAGGTGTGGACACATCCAAGTCCACGCACTTCCTCACATGATCTTTTAATCTCCAACCAATGCTAAGGGTGATATATTCTTTGTCCTATTAGAATAAATCTTAGCCACTCTAGCTTCTCTCATGAATTCTGGTTTTGCTCTCTGGTACATCACAACACATATCCCTGAGTCATAAACGTCATATATAATTGTATTTCCCAACAGTCAAGTTTATGTCCACCTTACCTGTACAGGTCTTTGATCAAATGGCTTTCATAACGAGCACACAGACTGTTGAGGGCTAGTTCATGCTGTCCAAACAAGCGGGCATAGTTGGAGACTGGGAAAGGCTTCTTTGAAAGGCATGTGATGGCCTCCACCATCTTGTACTTGTTAATGTGAAGTCGAAAGTACGTCCCATCACATGCATCTCCTGTTACTACTTCTGATCCCTGAGTGGGAATGAGGGGTAGATCACATAAACAGAATCAGAAACATTTCTAGACTTTGGGAACTTTATTATAGAAATTTATTTTTCAAACCTAAAAGGAAGGTTCTATCTTGACACTGTGGATCAAACACAAGGGAAGATAACAGTGTGTCAGAAATCACACACTTCATGACTAAATGTTCCTCAGAACATTTTAACTTGTGATTGCATTGTTCTGTGTTTCTAAGTTAGTTGCTAGGTTACAACTAATCTCTTACTGAATATCTCATGCAGTAAATGGAACTGGGTTTCTTTCCTATGAAGTATTTGAAGTGTCAAATTTCTTAGTTTTTTTTTTTTTTTTTTTTTTTTTTTTTTTTACATTTTGAAGAGACATCCTGGTCCAAGTGATCACAAGGAATTTCATTGTTTTAAAGAATACTTAAAAGAAACACATAAATGGAGATTCCCTGATAGCTGGGTTTGGGGAGAGTCAAGCTTTTGGATAATAAAAGTCAGTTCATAGGAGGAGGGTTCCTAGGAGAGTTTGAAACTATGACAAACATACCCACATGCTCTGTAGCTATCCTTTTAGATTGTAAATTGTTCAAGGTGAGAGGGTTTTCCCCCCATTTGGAAACTGACTAAAACTGCCACCTACACCAAAAGATGACAAGGAGAGATATTGCTCTAATTCCATGCCATGACTACTTTTTCTGTTTTGGCCCTGATGTCTGCCAGCTATCCAATGGAGCCCTGCTCCCTGATGGCCTCAATAGACAAACACACAATATGTTGGTGGTGGCTGGACTTTCATTTTGTCCTGAGACTCTGAATTTAGTACACAGTAACACCAATAAATCTTTTCTAAGTGTACATAGATTTAAGATTTCACTTTGAACTTGAGTGTGGTATTTAGAAATCCAAGGCTAGTTCAACTTCCCTTGATCCCAAATATTTACCTAGTCCTGTATGTCCCTTCTGGGGATTTTATCTAAATGGGGACATGTGGATTAACTTTTTAGTTAAATTGAGGCAACTAGAGGGTGTTTTGCTACCACACAGGAGGACCCTAAGGAGGACACAGTCAATTTGTAGAGGCACATAGGGAAACTAGATTCTGAGCCAACCCCAAGTACTGATGACAGACTGGGTATTTGTCAGTGGAAGAAAGCAGATGCAACTTAAGAAAGAGGTTGGGAGATGACATCGCAAGGGAGAGGCTGCTGTTCCAGTATTAGTTCACCTATGGCATGGAACTATGTCTACAGCACATTTCCTTTTCTTTCTTTCTTTCCTTCTTTTTTTTTTTTTTTTTTTTTTTTTGGTTTTTCAAGGTAGGGTCTCACTCTAGCCCAGGCTGACCTGGAATTTACTATGTAATCTCAGAGTGGCCTTGAACTCACAGCGATCCTCCTATCTCTGCTTCCTGAGTACCAGAATTAAAGGTGTGAGCCACCATGCCTGGCTACAGCACATTTTCTTTCTTTTCTTACATTTTATTTTTATTTATCTCAGAGAAAGAGGGAGGGAGGGAGGAGAGGGAGAGAGAGAGAGAGAGAGAGAGAGAATGGCCATGTCAGGGCCTCTAGCCACTGAAAATGAACTCCAGACGTATGAGCCACCTTATGCATCTGGCTTACGTGGGTCCTGGGGAGTGAAACCTTGGTCCTTAGGCTTTGTAGGCAAGCACCATAACTGCTTAGCCATCTCTCCAACCCCACAGCACATTTTCTAATACAAAACAGTTCACAATAAGGAGTGGCATTTTTCCACTTTCTGGGTATCAACATTTCAAAAAAATGTTAATAGTAATTTACTAAGATTTGGAGACTGGGTAATTTTTGTTGTTTCTCTTTTTGTTCATTTCACCACTTGTAGTTTCTAATTTTAAACACTGTCTCTGTGGTTTGAATCTAAATTGACCCTATAGCCTCATGTGTTTGAATACTTAGTCCTCAGTTGGTAGTGCTACCAGGGAAGGTTGTGGAATTTAGGAGATGGACCCTTGCTGGGGAAAGCATGTCACTAGGGTGGGCCTTAAGGTGTTGTCCCACTTGTTGTTCCCCCTCTCTCTACTTCCTCCATGCTGCTGTGAGGATGTGACTGATGCCTGCCAGTTTCTGGCTTCTGTCATGCTTTCCCCTCCATAGTGGACCCTACCCTCAGGAACTGTAAGCCTAAATGAACTTTTTCCTTCCCTAAACTGCATCTGGTTTGGCATTTTGCCCCAGCAATGAGAAAGTAGCTGATATACTGATTAGCACTTCTAAACTAATGAAATAAATTTTAAATACTCTGGCCCTGCTGTGGTAAGGATAAGGCTTGATATGAGCAAGTGGATAGAGAATGAAACAGAAAGCATAGGAACAAGGAAAAGAAGAGGTGAAAGGGAGGGAAGAGAGGGCTCCATCAGGTTCCATCTAAGGCAGAGATTGTCCAGAGGCAACTTCTGACAGAGCAAGGTGAGCATCTGCTGTAGGATGTCTGCCTCCCTGCCTGCTCAATGCTTACCCTCAGCTCTTGCCATAACATTTCTCTAGACCCGGATGCCCCTGGGACTTTATTATTCAGGCATGTTGCCTTGAGTCTTAACTTTCAAATCCCACCACCTGGGGTGTGAGCATGTGATAACAACTTTACTTGGATGGCTCAGGATTTTAAACACTCTTTCAGAACCAAAATACGCAAAGATATGCAGACAGTGAAGAATCTGACTTCCACATATGTGCCTTTCTCAAATAAATTACCAGACATCAGAGGTTGTTATCAGTAGTTTTAGTTAGCTTTCTGACCCCTGGGCAGAAAGGGGTATTTGGTGTGGAAGCTGGGACACTGAAATGAGTGAGTGTTGATGGATTGGCTACTCCCTCACAGCAATAATAGTAGTATTAACAGTAGTAGTAACAGATGCAGGGGTCCAAGAGAGGCCCTGCCACAGGAGTTCTGGTATAGTATTAGCTGCCTACTGATTCCAGTGCTTGCTGGAGAACTAAGAAACAACTCCACAAGGTCTTGTCCACTGTCTCCCCTCTTCCTCTACCTCCTTCTCCTCCTTAAGGCTTCTTTACTGAGTGTGGTGGTTTGAACATAAGATGCCTTCCATGGGCTCATGTGTTTAATAGTTGGTCCCCAGTAAATTGGCACTGTTTGGGAAGTTGTGGAACTTTAGGAGGTTGAGCCTTGCTGGAGGAAGGGGGTCACTGAGGGGTGGGCCTTGGGGTTTTATATCCCTGCTCCTCCTGTTCTTCCTCCTCCTTGCTTCCAGTGCGGCAATGTGAGGACAACTTCCTGCTCCAGCTTGCCATGTCTCTCCTGCCATAACAGTCACTGTGCTCTGGCACTATAAGCCAAACTCAAATCTTTTCCTTACATAAGCAGCTTCAGGTTGGGTATTTTGTGGCAGCAATGAGAGAAAGTACCTGATATACTGGTGACTAAGAAAAGGAACCTCGCTCCACCTTGAGAGCCAGCTATTGCACATGGGCAGCCCAAAAGTGGCTTTCACTAGATACCCAGTCTCCAGCTAGCAAGGACCTTCATATCTTAAGCAGGCACTTCAAGATATGGGCCAAGAAGATCAGGTGGGTCTCTGGATGGGGGCAACGGGAGTCTGAGCATGCTGCACCTTCCATGTCTACCTATTCACAAGTGGAGTGTCCTAAGCACTGCTTCCAATGACATGTTTTGCCTTATTTTTTTTATTTCTATATTTGAGAGAGAAGGATATTGAATGTATGCAGATGGGCATCTCCATAGGGCCTTTTGCCACTGCAAATAAACTCCAGGTGCAGGTGCAACTTTGTGCATCTGGTTTTACATGGGTAATGGGGAATTGAACTCAGGCCATTGGGCTTTTCAAGAAAGTGTCTTTAACTGCTGAGCCATCTCTCCAGCCCCTATTTGTCTTAATTTTTAAAGACTGGATTACAATCTTTGTATGTTGTCTTAGCTGTGGAGGCTTGAGTCTCCAGAAAGCAGCCACCCAATAAAGTAATGTGGAGGACGTGCTGATTATGGATCTTAACTGCGGAAGGCAAATTGTGTCCATTTTAATGAGATTTGGCACTGTATTAGCATATCTGGGGTTGGGAGTAGAGAACAATCTGGAAGCTTGGAATGCATCAAAATACTATGCATGATATTAAAGACAATTCACATAGAAATTGGCTTCTCAGCCACAAACTACCCAATAGGAATGTTGGCCATTCACAGTTGCTGGCAGATCATGGTGGGGTCCAGAAGTCTTTCCACCTGCCTCGTGAAAACATTAAATAATGGCTCAAGGCACCCCCAGCCCAGAAGGTGTTTTGTGTAACTGTGGTTATTATAAAATTTCCAGTTTGGTGGGGACATATTTAGTTAATTCCTTGAAGTATATGAGTTATATTGTTAAGAGCTTTGGATCTTAAAGGTAAGATATTGGTGGAGTGATTGGCTCTGGCATGGTTTCTCCCCTTTCTCCTGATTACAATTATCCTTTTGAGTATCTTTATGATTTTGGTAAAGGTTGGAAAATAGATCTGGAATTCATGCCACGTGGAAGACACAGTATCAATCAGATTCAGTGTTCAAAGAAATCAAGCCCCTAGCTCTAATAACAAACATGCAATTTTAAGTCTAATAGTATCCAATACAGAATTTGTTATGACAAATTTCTTTACTTCATGGTGTATAAGCCAACAAGGCATGTGGACTAGAATCTGTAAATCAGTTTATTATGTAGACGACTTGGGGTCTCCTTTCTTCCTATTGTCAGTTATTGTTCAAAGAACTCGTGAATTACTGAAGTGTCATCTTCCTTCAATGTTAACACTTAGTAAGAACTATAAAAGTCTGGTAAGGTTAGTACTATCTTTATTGTAGGAACAGACATTCAGTTTCCTGGAAGAAATATGTCCCAGGGGCTACATTCGTGATCAGTTGGCTGTATTTAGGTGACTGCCTGACCACTTTGGCAACAATTTTACTTAAATTAATTCCAACCCCAAAAGATTGCCATGGAACCATCCTATATTTTTTTCTTGGATAATAAAATGGAAAAAAAAATCTGTTTAAAACTTCTGTACTAATTAAAAAGGGAGGCCCACCTGGTAAAATGGTTAATTAAAGTCAGGGGTTCTATTCAAATACTGTCATTGCACCAGCCAAAGAATCTATTTAAGTTGCACTGTTATTAAAACTCTCATTATATATAACCCTTCTTGGCTTCTCCTCTGACTTTATTCAGAGAGAGTGTGAGCAGTTCATAAATTCACAGCATAGCAAGTAGGGCATTCTGCAGGGTCCTTGAAGAATTTGGTTGGATCTGAAACTGAGCTCAACATTTTCTGGTTCTTAGATGGTTATTTGTGATGACCTATGTCACAGCTTGTCAACACTCTGGGCTTATCCTGTTCATCTAATGCCCCATCTCATTGTGGTAAACTGTGGCTCCAACTACAGCCTCCTTGTCCACATAGTCTTTTTCACCATTACCTTCACACCCTTCCCATGGAGAAATGGGCTTTCTATCTCCTCATCCTTTGAATACCTGAAGACTGTGGCCATTCCAACAGAAGTGGTATGGGGAGTAATGTTGGGTGCTTTGCCAGGCTGGGCCATACAATGCAGCGATGCTGCCAACTTGCCAGGGAGGATACTTGCACTGTCACAGAGCAGTCTGTCTGCTCCAAAGCTGCTATGCTGAAAGGAAGCCCAGATCACACAGTCCAGGTGGAAAGGCTCTGTGTCACTTTCTGTTGTAGAGTCATTCCAACACAGGAAAGTAACAAGCCTTTACTTGTGAGTAAACAAGCCCTCATGATCCAGAATGCTGGTTTAGGTTTCTAGTTTTGCTCCCAAAGACTCCAGACATTGTGGAACACAGGCTGGCTATTCCCACTATTCCCACTGTGCCATCTGAACTCCTGAACCACTAACTGAGCAGAATCAGAGGACACACATTATGCTACTGGTTCATATGACAACTGAAACTAGGACACTATTTGCTGACAATCTGATTTTCTTTATTGTAACAAAATTTTGCATCAGACCATATGTACAGGAATGTGCAAGCTGGACATGATGTTACAATCTCAACACTGAGGAGGCTAAGGCAGGAGGATCGCAAGTTTGAGGCCAGCCCTTGAATCCCTGTCTCAAAAAAATAAAACAAAATAAAAACAAAAATCTTGGAAAGACCTAAGAAAAGTAAATTTTAAACAGTGCCTATCTTTTTCTTGGAGTACTCAGGGTTCATTATTTGGAACTCTAATTAACACCATAAACTTCCACCACTAAGTGGCTACCTCTTTGCTCTAAGCCATGCTCTTTCAAAAATGATTCTTAACTCCAGAAATGCAGAGACTTTGAATAATTTGTTCAAAGCCCATGGGAAGCAAATGGAAGAGCCAGGACCAAGGTTTCCTTAAGGGAAAAAGACGACGGACCAGCAGCCCATGACATTTTGAATTTGCCTCCTTTTCTGATAGCTTTTGAGGATGTTTCCAGTAGTTTCTACATATATCTGTTTGATTAGAACCTGCCACATGTTGGGCTTTAACAGCAAGGAAATCTGGGAAATATATTTATGTTTACTTTCAGAAATCCCCAGGAGCAGGCACTAGGAACAGAGGTTAGGCACGCCACTCCAGTGTCTGCCTCAACAAGTCAAAAGCAAGTATGATGTAAGAAGGGAGCTACCACACTGACAAAAGCCCAGCTTGAGGCCATCTGTCAGAGTGGCTTACTTGAGAAGATCTCCAGCTGAACAACCCAGGAGAAGTCCCACCCTTGCAGCTCTTGCTTTTCTCAGATGGCCTTTCCTTATAAGCCAGGGAGGAGATGAGAACAGTTGGCCCTCATGGCCATTCCAAAGCAATTTGCTTGCTCCACTGCCACAAAAGCAATGTGTTATTAACTTGTTGATGTGTCACATAACAACTCCAGCAGGACACCATGGAGATAATAGTATGTGACTTGCCAACTTAGCCATGAAAGATACTGTGATAGTTTGAATTAGGTGTCCCCCATAAATTAGTGTTTTAAATGTTTGGCTCCCAGCTGATGGCAATTTGGGAGGTGGAGCCTTACTGGAGGATGTGTTTATGATGTGTGGGTTGATGATGTGTGAACCAATATATCTCATGAAAAACTGACTAAAAGACTTTACCTTCCATAAAAACAAAGTGTCAAAGCCCAATGACTTACTGTCCTTCAGTAAGCAAATGGATGAACTCTGATGACCACAGACACTAGAACATGACTCAGCTCTTAAAGAAATGAACTACAGAGCCGGGCGTGGTGGCACACACCTTTAATCCCGGTCAGGAGGCAGAGGTAGGCAGATCGCCATGAGTTCGAAGCCACCCTGAGAATCCAGAGTGAATTCCAGGTCAGCCTTGGCTACAGTGAGACCCTACCTCAAAAAACAAAACAAAACAAAACAAAACAAAACAAAACAAACAAAACAAAACAAAACAAAAAAGAAATGAACTACAGGGCTGGAAAGATGGCTCAGCAGTTAAGGCACTTTCCCAAAAGGCCTAACAACCTAGGTTCAATTCCCCAGTGCCCACATAAAGCCAGATGCAAAAAGTGGTATATGAGTCTGGAGTTTGTTTGCAGGGACTGCTGGCCCTGGCACACCCATTCTCTCTGTCTGTCTCTTCTTTCTACTTGAAAATAAATAAATAAATAAATAAATAAATAATAGTTAAAAGAATAAATGAACTATAAAGCCATGGGGAAATCTTAAATACAGTGAAAGAAGACACTCTGACAAGGATAGGATATCATATAACTGATTCCAATTATATTTCATCCTTGGAAAAAGTAAAACTATGGTGATAGTGAAATGGTCAATGTTGGTAGCCCTTAGAATGGAGTGAGGGATGAAGGGAAGAGCATAGAGGCTTGTTAGAACAGCTGGATATATCACAATCATCCATGACATGGATTCATGCCATTGTATGTTGTCAAGACCCCTCAAGTGCTCGAAAACAACAGTGAAGTTAGAGGTTGTAGCTCATCAGTTCTGATGTGTATGTCTCTCTGGTGGGAGATGCTGGGTATGAATTGCAGGGAACAGGGAAGAAGGGGCATGTAGGAAGTCTCTGTACCTTTTGTTCAATCTTGTTGTGAAACACTGCCCTAAAAAAATCTATTAAAGAAAACTTGTTGGCTTAAAGCCACAATAAAGTAATGATCTCATGGTCTTTGGGAGTTAGAAATTTTGAGTGGCTTAACTGAAGGCCTAAGGTCTCCTTAGTTTTCAGTCATCTGAAGGCCTGAGTGGGGTTAGAAGACCTACTGCCCAGGCAGGTCATTCATTCATGTAGCTAGTGCTGGTGTCTTCAATTCTTTACTGCATGGACCTCTCCTTACAACATGGCATCAGATAATATGGGACGGAGCAGGTGGAACCTATAGTGTCTGTTGCAATTACCTTCTCACTGCTGGGACAAAACACCCAACCAAAAGAAGTTGATGGGAGGAAAGTTGTTTATTTTAGTTTTGAGCAGAAGCTCTGTGATGGTAGGGGAAAGGATGACATGTGGAAACAATAGCAGGAGATTGAGCTGGATTCTAGCAAGGACAAACTGGCTGTAGCATCCATAAGCCCACACCTAACAACACACCTCCTCCAGCAAGGCTCCACCTCCCAAACTGCCATCAGTTTGGAACCAAGCATTCAAAACACACAAATCTATGGGAGACACCTCATTCAAACCACCACAGTATCTTTAATGGCTTAGCTGTGGAAGTCACACTGTTATCTCCATGATATCCTGCTAGAGATATTATACCCCACAATATAGCCATCCATGTTCTAATCAGCCCTATTCATTGTTGGAGGCAACCATGTGAGGACATGAGGAGCAAAGATTCTTGGGGGCCATCTTGAATGCTAATGAGCACAGTGGGTTTATGCTGTATAAACTGATACATCTCATGACATACTTTGACTTCACCTTCTGGAAGAACAAAGTGTGATCTTCAAAATTAAAATAAAATTCAAGAACAATACTTACAAAATCAGGCTGGGCCCTTTGTACCTCCAAGGGACTTGGGACAGCAGGTTTGGAAATATGCAGATAATAGTAAGACCCAGGGAGGATGCCTCCTAGAGGAAAAGGTAAGTTTTCTACATCAGAAGTGAGTTGTTGGAGAGGTAGGGAAGTGAGTTTATATTTTCACCATAGGACAGAGATACCTAAAGCTCATCAAACTCTTCCACTCAAGTGCTGCTTGTTAACAAGGAAGAATCTGGGGAAATGGAGCTCAATTTAATCAAATCAATTTGATGCAGATATTATACAAATTACAACCATCCACGTTGTAAGATTTCCCACAGTTCCCTGCACCCTGAACTATAGCTGAGCCAACCAGCTCAAGAACTTCAGAAGTCTTAAATGCTGCAATGGCATTCCATTTCCATTGTTCTTCCAAATGTAATCAAAATATTTTAAAATACTGAACTTTAGGGCCGGAGAGATGGCTTAGTGGCTAAGATGTTTGTCTGCAAAGCCAAAGGATCCAGGTTGGGTTCCCCAATTGCTAAGTAAAGCCAGATGTACAAGGTGGCACATGCATCTGGAATTTGTTTGCAGTGGCTAGAGGTTCTGGTGTGCCCATTTTCTCTCTCTCTCTCTCTGTCTCTCTCTCTCATAAATAAATAAATACATTCTTTAAAAAGATACTGAATTTTATAAGGAAAATTGACAAGTTATTTGCTGAATGCTTCAGTAAAGTATCATTATCAAATCCTTCATATTTTAGAGGCAGGCTTGAAGTTGGATCAAGATTCGATCTCTGGATCTATTTTTCAGATATAAGGTAGTGGTGGCACTCATGTCCTATCCAAGACCTGTACAACATTGAGCCCATAATCATGTTGTCATGGATGATGAAGATGGGCACAAATTAAAGCAAAATAGAAGAGGGACTAGGTAGAAAGAAGAAGGGGTTCAGTAGAAGGGGATAGGGGCCAAAAGAAAGTAATGGAAGGGGAAAAATAGAAAAGTAATCTGGTCTTTGAGGCCCCTCCTTTCCCTTGCTTGTCTGAGGTCACCATTGGCCCTAAGATCTCATCCAGAGGAGAAGAAGAATAGGATCTTCCTGAGGCATCTCTTGGGTAGAGAAAGACTAGAAAGGATATGTGAGCTTTTTCTTAAAACATTATTCACAATTTTTATATGTGCCCATAATGTATTTTATTTATTTATTTTAATTGAGCACTTTATTATATAAACATATTGCTTAATGTTCATACTCCCATCAGGCTGTACTCTAATGTTCCCTCTCCCCTCCCCCTGCTCCCCTAAGGGTCCGCCTCAGTGGGGCTAATACATATTCACTGTGGGATCATGAAAGCACCAGGCTTTGTAGGGGGGACAAAGCCTCAGGATACTCCTTCTGCCCTATGGCTCTTATAATCCTTCTGACCCCTTTTCCAAAATGTTCCCGGAGTCTTGGAGGGTAAGTCTCCTTTAGTGTTGAGCTCTGAGAAGCCTCTGATTATCTGCCTTGATGAGTTCTGAGTCTCCTCAGTGTCTACCACCATCTCCCTGGAGGAGATTCTCATGTTAGGAGTAATAATGTGAGCTTTTTATTTCTTTAGTCTGCTGTTCTATTTACTGGTTTCAAGGTTTATGTATACATGCTTTAGGGGTTGGTCCATGAACCTCCCAAAAGTAAACATATAGTGTGGTAAATACATAGATTTTTCTGGACAGAAAGTCTGAAGCATTTCAGGATGCTTCTAAAGCTATCTTTCAGGCTGGAAAGATGGCTTAACAGTAAAGACAGACACTTGCCTGCAAAGAATAAGGACTCATGTTTCAATCTCCATGTCCCATGTAAGCAAGATGCATAGTGATTCAAGCGTGGAAGGGTGCACATACACACAAGGGGGCACACATGTCTGGAGTTTAATTGCAGTGGCTGGAGGCCCTGGTGTGCCTATTCTCTCTCTCTCTCTCTCTCTCTCTCTCTCTCCTATTACTAAATAAATAAAGCTATCTCTCACCCTACCTCCCAACATCAAGGAATCCCCCTTTACTCATGAAGTCATATCCTTAGGTGTTAACAAGGTTTAGGGAATGAAAGAAGACTTTCACAACTGCAAATGGTGAACCATCAAGATGACAGGCTAAGGTATGGGCTGCTTGGAAGGGTCTCTATTTTTTTTTAATTAATTAGTTTTGTACTCAGCGAATGCAGTCAGTTTGGTACCATTATTAGGCTCATCTGTGACCTACCACCTCCCCCTGGCCCCTCCTTGTTGAGGAATATGGGTCATGCATTATGGAGTTAGCCCACAGTTACGGGTAGGATAAATGTCTCTGCATATCATGACCCAACATGTGGCTCTGACATTCTTTCCGGCCTCTCTTCCGCAAAATTTCCCTGAGCCATGTTGGGTTTGGAAGAGTCTCTACTGATGAACTTGTGGTAAGAATGGAAATTTGGGGTATGATGTCAGGCCAAACCATTTCTCAACAGCTCTGAAATCTCCAGGCAAGTTATTAATTGTTCCCTAATCTGTAAAATATTATTAAGAGATGGTTCATAACAAATAGTCAAAATGCAAAGTATCATAATAAGGATATTTCCAGGTTCAAAATACACACATAAGAAATGAGACAGACCCTTATTCTACCTCTATGGCAACCACTGAACGACAGGAGCCAAGCATAAGAGAAATATGGTCAACTATTCTAACCACCAGCCCCTCCAATCTGTGGTCTCATTAAAGGAAATAAAGGGGGCTACTCACACACCTTGGATCTTTGCTCCCTTGTACATGGGGATGAGTCGGTCAAGATCAGCTGGTGGCTCAGTCACAGGCTCAAGGGTTGGATCAAAAAGACAGAGCATAGCTGCTGCCAGCTGGAAGCCAATTTCTTTGGAGCTAAAGTTGCTGTGAGTCCACTCATCTGAGTAATATCTGTTGGAGAATTTAGTGAGGGGGCCAGCAGCTCTGATGGCGATGTCATTGGTGTGGAAGTTGGTATCAATCACAAGCCGGCCATTATAGACAAGGCATGCATCATTAAGTGCTTTGAATGTTTCATAATCTACATTCTTCTCACAGAAGCTGAAGAACATCTACAAGGTGAATGATGACATCATCAGTCAGCTATCACTCCAGTGCTGGGAATAAAGCATACTTGGCAATCAGCCACTCTTGATTTTACCTTCCCAAGAGATTGTATAGTCTGCAGGGTCCAAAAGGTTACTGAATATCTGTCATAATGTTGTGTGTGGATAGACCAGGAAGGGGAGAGAATGGAGAGAAGAGATTATTGACCTATGGTACGAAGGACAAATTAAGATTACTGAAGGTCACTCTTTGTCACTCAATTTGGACAAACAGTGGAGAGAAAGGTACCAGTAATGGAATATTTATCACAAGAATAAGTATTTTTTTCCTTGTAAGAAGGCTTACATGTGGAGAGACCTTATTTCCTCCTAATTCTCCTACTCTTCGAAAATCTCTAGCTCATCCCCCTTCTGTTTTCATTTTCTTATATCTCACACTTGGGTCTTTTTGGTTTCCTTTCTACTCTCCAATCTTCAGGATGTCCCATTCCTAGGTTTTTAAACCCAGCAATTTGGATCCTGAAGAATGTCTTAGGGATTGTAAGCCAAGAACGTCAGTATCTCCTAGGCTGGCTCTTGACTCATTGCTTCCTGCCCTGGAACAGTAGGTTAGGGGCATGGCCAGTGGCTATAGGAACACTCACTTCTCTGAGTGTCTCTCTGACTCTGAATCATTGTCTTCCTATACCACTATTCCCTTGCCATCTATATAAAACATAGAAAGCTATTTGGCTTAAATTCAAATTATATATACAACAGTGTCATCTATCTCTTGATCCCTCAAAATTTTTCAGAAACACCCATCAAAGTTCTTCTACCTATCAGTTTTCTTCTACTAATTAAACCTACTTTTTATCAAGTAACACATTCACCAAGAATATATTTTAAAGTCAGGCATGGTGGCGCACGCCTTTAATCCCAGCGCTCAGGAGGCAGAGATAGGAGGATTGCCGTGAGTTCGAGGCCACCCTGAGACTCCGTAGTGACTTCCAGATCAGCCTGGGCTAGAGTGAGACCCTACCTCAAAAAAAAAAGAATATATTTTAAGAATTTGAAGGTGTAGTTGTAAAGATTATTTGCATTGCAATAGTATTTCCTTACACTGTTTTAGTGTAGGTATTCACAATTTTTTTCTTTTTTTATTAATTAGTTTTGTATTCAGCAAATACAGTCAGTTTGGTACCATTATTAGGCTCATCCGTGACCTACCCCCTCCCCTTGGCCTCTCCTTGTTGAGGTATATGGGTCATGCACTATGGAGTTAGCCCACAGTTATGGGTAAGATAAATGTCTCTGCATATCATGACCCAACATGTGGCTCTGACATTCTTCCCGCCCCCTCTTCCACAAAATTTCCCTGAGCCATGTTGGGTTCATTTTTGGTCTGCTTCAGTGATGAGGTGTTGGGGGCCTCTGAGGCTCTGGCTCTCTGATTTGAGTTGATTTTTCTCTGTGTTGATCTTCTTCCCCTTGTGCTGGTATCCGGTTCATCATGAAAACAGCACCATTGCTTGTTTCGCCAATTTTTCTTAGTTTCAGCTGGGGTCCTTTTGAGGTATGATGGGGTGGCTCTCCTTAAGATCTACATCCATCTGAAAAAGAGAAGCAGATTCTCCAATGGAGAGTAAGTTAGCATCAGGACAAATGAGATAACCCTTACTTTTTTATACAGAATTTAATAGGTGTAGGCGCTCTTGTATCCCATGGCTGATGGTAGCTTGATATTGGAGAGTGGGCTTATGTTTGGATATGGTTCTGACTTGTTTCCCAGCTCCAGCTATGGGTCCCGTACCACTGAGGGGATCAGTTAGCCAAATCAAGAGCAGTTGGTTCCCCACCATGGCTGTGTGCCACTATTGCACTTGTGTGGGTATCACAACAGGTTATCTGCTGCTAAGTAGGTTAGACCATGCGTTGCTTCGACAGATATTGGTCAATTTCCCCCAGTCGCCCATGTAGCACCTTCTGGCACTAGACGCGCTGACTGTCTGGGGACTGACTCTCTTCCAACTTCCAGCCATGCCATTGCATTTTACATGACAACCACGTAAGGTGTCTTCAGCAGTAGGGTCTTACCACTAACCTTTGGTGGGTCATCAAGTACTCTGACAGAAATCTGTCTGTCTTTTAGGAAACCTTGTAGGTCTCTCTGATCAAAACCTCACTGTGGATGATAGCCCCATGCTGGTAGTGGGAGTTACAGGTCAGTGCACACTAAGAAAATGAGGAAAAAGATAACTAATATACAAGAGTTAGAGAGAAGAGAGAGAGAGAGACAGAGGGAGAGGGAGGGAGGGAAGATGTAGAAGATTGAGGTTAGTCTTGATCCTACCCTCTCCAGTGTCTTGTGGTTCAGGTGTTCCCTGTAAGGGCCTGGTGAAGGTTCAGCCATTTGGTCTGCATTTTAGGAAGTAGAATTTCATGGTACCATTACCGTTTGGGTCTAGATTTGTGTTTCCCACCCCTTCAATGCCCTCCCCTCCCTCCCCATCCATCCTAGTGTCTAGTCCATGATATGCTTTCTGGGTATGTAAGGTATCTTGGGTAGATTTAGGTTAGGTGCTGTAGATTAGTGAGACTATGTGGCGATTTTTTTTCCGTGATTGGGTAAGTTCACTGAGAATGATCTGTTCCAGGTTCAAATACTTTTCTTCAAATTTCATTGTGTCATTTTTTTCTTATTGCTGTATAGAATTCCATTGTGTAGATATACCACATCTTAGTTATCCATTCTTCTAGTGATGGACATCTGGGTTGATTCCAGCTCTTAGCTGTTACGAATTGAGCCACTACAAACATGGTTGAACAAATCTCTCTGGCCTGTGCTTTGAAGGTTTTAGGGTAGATGCCCAGTAAGGAAATAACTGGGTCTGTTGGTATGTCTATACTCAGCTTTTTCAGAAGTCTCCATATTGCTTTCCAAAGTGGTTGTACCATCCTACATTCCCACCAACAGTGGATGAGTGTTCCTACTTCTCCACATCCTCGCCAGCATTTATTTTTATTTGATTTTTTGATGTTTGCTATCCTTATTAGGGTAAGGTGGAATCTCATAGTTGTTTTAATTTGCATTTCTCTGATGATTAGGGATGATGAACATTTTCTTAAGTGTGTGTTTGCCATTTGTATTTCTTCCTCTGTGAACTGCCTGTTCAGCTCTTTGCCCCATTTTGTGAGTGGGGTGTTTGACTTCTTACTGTTTAGATTTTTGAGTTCTTTGTAGATTCTAGAGATTAGGCCTCTGTCAGTTGGATAACCAGCAAATATTTTCCCCCATTCTGTGGGTAATCTATTGGCTTTGCTTATTGTATGCTTGTCTGTAAAGAAACTCTTCGGCTTCATGTGATCCCATTGGTTGAGTGACGGTTTAAGTTCATGAGCTACTGGGGTTTTGTTCAGGAAGTCTTTTTCAATGCCTATATCATGGAAAGTACTTCCTAAATTTTCTTCCAGTGGTATTCAAGTTTGTGGTCTTATATTGAGGTCTTGGATCCATTTGGACTTGAGTGTAGTGCATAGTGAAATGTGTGGATCAAGTTTCAGTTTCCTGCATATGGTTATCCAGTTTGTCCAGCACCATTTGTTGAAGATGCTGTCTTTTTTCCAGCCTATATTGTTTGGGCCTTTGACGAATATCAAGCAGCTATAGTTGCTTGACACAAAGTCTGGGTCCTGAAGTCTATTCCATTGATCTATACTCCTGTTTTTATGCCAGTACCATGCTGTTTTTATTACTATGGCTTTGTAATATAGCTTTAGATCAGGTATGGTGATGCCTCCAGAGGTATTTCTTTTGCTGAGGATATGTTTGGATATGCGAGGCCTTCTGCCTTTCCATATGAAATTTGAGATCATTTTTTCTATCTCTGTGAAGAACACTGTAGGGATTTTAATTGGAATTGCATTAAATCTGTATATTGCCTTTGGTAGGATTGTCATCTTCACAATGTTAATTCTGCCTATCCAGGAGCATGGGAGGTCTTTCCATTTTCTCAAGTCAGCCTCAATTTCTTTTTTGAGTGTTTTTATGTTTTCGTTGTATAGATCTTTCACTTCCTTGGTTAACGTTATTCCAAGATATTTTATTTTATTTTTTGTTGCTATTGAAAATGGGACTATGTCCCTTATTTCTTTCTCTGTATATCTGTCATTTGCATATAGAAAGGCTACTGGTTTTTGTGCATTGATTTTGTATCCTGCTACTTTGCTATAGGAGTTAATCACCTTCAGGAGTTTTGGGAGGGAGTCTCTTGGGTCACTTACATATACAATCATGTCATCAGCGAATAGAGCTAACTTAACTTCTTCCTTTCCAAATTGCATCCCTTTTATTTTCTTCTCCTGTTGTATTGCTTGAGCTAGGACTTACAGTAGTATACTGAAAAGCAGAGGTGAGAGTGGACAACACTGTCTTGTTCCTGATCTTAATGGGAATTCCTCCAGTCTCTCTCCATTAAGTATTATTTGGGCCTTCAGAGCTTTGTATATTGCCTTTATTAGACTAAGAGATGAACCAACCATGCCAATTCTCTTCAATGTTCTGATCATGAAGTGATGTTGTATCTTGTCAAAGGCCTTTTCTGCATCTATCGAAATGATCATGTGGTTTTTATGTTTAACCTTGTTTATGTGGTGTATTACATTGACAGATTTCCGTATGTTGAACCACCCCTGTGTTCCTGGGATGAATCCCACTTGGTCAAGGTGGATAATGCTTTTGATGTGTTGTTGGATTCGGTTTGCAAGGATTTTGTTCAGGATCTTTACATCTAAGTTCATCAGGGAAATAGTCCGGTAGTTTTCTTTTCTTGTGGCATCTCTGCCTGGCTTTGGAATTAGGGTGATACTAGCTTCATAAAAGGAGTTGGGTAGCTTTCCCTGTTCTCCAATTGTGTGGCACAGTTTGAGGAAGATTGGTTTGATCTCTTCCATGAAGGTTTGATAGAATTCAGCTGAGAAGCCATCTGGTCCTGGACTCTTCTTTTGGGAGAAGATTTTTATTACTTTTTCAATCTCTATGAGTGTGATGGGTTGATTGAGGTGATTAATCTGCTCTGAGTTTAGCTTTGATAGATGGTATGCATCCAGGAATTTATCCATCTCCTCCACATTATCCAATTTTGTGGAGTAGAGGTTTTTGAAATAAGTCCTGATGATTCTCCCAATTTCACTTATGTCTGTTGTGATCTCTCCTTTTTCATTTTGAATTTTGTTAATTTGAAACTTCTCCTTTTTTGCTTGATCAGATTGGCCAGGGGTTTGTCAATCCTGTTTATTTTTTCAAAGAACTAGCTCTTTCTTTTGTCAATTGTCTTAATTGTTTCCTTCGTTTCCAGTTCATTGATTTCTGCTCTGATTTTAATTATTTCTTTCCTTCTGGAGCTCTTTGGGTTGGATTTTTCTTGTTTTTCCAGTGCCCTTAGGTAGATGGTTAGGTTATTGATTTGGGACCTTTCTGTCTTTTTTATGAAGGCATTGAGTGCTATGAATTTTCCCCTGAGGACTGCCTTCATTGTGCCCCATAAGTTTTGGTACGATGTGTTATCATTGTCATTCAATTCCAGAAATTTTGCAATTTCATATTTTATTTCATCCACTAGCCGTTTATTGTTTAAAAGCGTGCTGTTCATCAGAAGGTATCATAGTGCTGGAAAGAAGTGACTGGAGTACTGAGTAACATCTCGATCACACCTTCCAAGGCTCAGGGTCTAATGCGGAAGAGGTGGCAGAAAGAATGTAAGAGCCAAAGGAAGGGTAGGACTCCTTACAACGTCCTCCCTCCAGACATAAAATGGCCTGGATATCCATGACCTCATAGTGCCTGACACTACCTACACAAGACCATCATAAGAGGAGGAAAAGATCATGACATCAAAATGAAAGAGAGACTGATTGAGATGGGGAGGGGATGTGATGGAGAATGGAATTTCAAAGGGGAAGTGGGGGAAGGGAGGGTAGCACCATGGGATATATTTTATAATCATGGAAAATGTTAATAAAAATTAAGAAAAACAAAATGTGCTGTTCAGTTTCCAGGTCCTGTTGGGATTCTTGGTGGGTCTTTTGTTGTTGATTTCTAGCAATATAGCATTGTGATCTGATATCATGCAGAGGATTATATCAATCTTCCTATATATGTGGAGGTAGTCTTTGTGACCCAGTATATCGTCTATTTTAGAGAATGTTCCATGGACTGCTGAGAAGAATGTGTAATCTGTGGATTTGGGACGGAAAGTTCTGTAGATGTCCGTTAGGTCTAAGTGATCGATGGTTTTGTTGAGCTCTCTTACTTCCCTGTTGAGTTTCTGTTTGGATGATCTGTCTATTACTGATAATGGTGTATTGAAGTCCCCAGCTATGATGGTGTTGGTGGTTATTTCTGTTTTATTGTCAAGTAGGTTTTGTTTTATGAATTGTTGTGCCCCTGTGTTTGATGCATACAACTTTATGGTTGTAATATCCTCTTGATGGATCGTTACCTTGATAAGTAGGAAGTGGCCTTCTTTGTCTTTTTTGATTATTTTTGGTTTGAAGTCTATTTTATCTGATATTAATATAGCTGCACCTGCTTGTTTCTTATTCCCATTTGCTTGGAATATTGTTTTCCACCCTTTCACCCTGAGGAGGTGTCTGTCTTTAGTGGTGAGGTGGGTTTCTTGAAGGCAACAGATTGAGGGGTCTAATTTTTTTATCCAAACTGTTAGCTTGTGTCTCTTGATGGGTGAATTAAGGCCATTAATATTTAGGGTAATGACTGTGAGATTGATTTGATCCCTGCCATATTGTGATGGTAGATGTGGGCTGGTGTTTTCATTGACTTTGAAGTTTTTTGTGCCTACTCTGCGTTTGGTTATTGTGATCTGCTTCTTGTAGACATTTGAGTTTGATTATTTGTTTCTTCTCTGTGGAGAATTTCCTGAAATACTCTCTGTAGGTTTGGTTTTGTGTTCATATAATCGTAAAGCTGAGTTTTGTCATGGAAAGTTTTTCTTTCACCATCTATTATGAGGGATACTTTTGCTGGGTAGTTTGGGTTGGAAGCCATAGGTTCTTAGACTTTGCAGTGTTTAATTCCAGGCCCTTCTAGCTTTTAGGGTTTCCGTTGAGAAGTCTGAAGTAATTTTGTTGTACTTACCTTTGAAAATAATTACTTTTGAAAGTAATTACCTTTGAAAGTGGAGTGCTGTTTTTCCCTACCTGCTTTTAGGATTTTCTCTTTGGTGTCAATGTTTAGAGTCTTAATGATAATATGTCTTGGAGAGATTCTCCTTCGGTCCAGTCTGTTTGGAGTTCTATTGGCTTCTTGTATCTTGATGGGCCTTTCTTTTAAGAGACTGGGGAAGTTTTCTTCAATTATTTTGTTAAATAAGTTCTCCACGCCTTTGGTCTGAATTTCTTCTCCTTCTGGTATTCCAATGATCCTGATATTGGGACGTTTAAGTGTATCCCACAATTCCCTCATGTTCTGTTCACAGGAGCTTTTGAACTTATTGAAATTTTTGAACTCTCTAACTGTTTCTTCCATCTTGTCTTCCAGATCAGAGTTTCTATCCTCCACTTGGCTGACTCTATTCTTGAGAGCTTCTAGCGAGTTTTGGACTTGTTTAATTAAGTTTGCATTTTCTATTACATTTCTATGTATAATTTCCATCCCTCTGTCAAGCTCCCTTTTTCACATCATTTTCTGATTTTCTTGATGATTCTTGGAGTTCATCCTTGCATTTCTTTATGTCTTCATTTAGCATGGCCAGCTGATTTTTAAGGCCTTCTTTTTTTTCACTCTCCCTCAAATCTCTTAATTCTCTTTGAAATCCTTCCAATTTCTTATCTGTTAGTTCTAGTTTAGTGATGGCAGCATCCACACGATTGTCAGCACTTTGTTGCTTTCCTGCAAGTTCTACCAGTAGGTTGGTCAGGGTTGCATTGCTCATAGCTTCAGTTTGGTGTTCTGGTCCCATTGGTTCTTCTATGTTTTGGTTAGATGTATTCATTGTGGGTCTGGGTGATCTAACTGGATTTTCTTGCATTTGATTTTTCATGTTATTTCTTTTGCGCTGTGTTCTGCCCATGACAGTGTATGGGCAGGTAGGTGGGCATATCAGCCTGGGCTCAAGAACAATGGGAATCTTATGCAGCCTGGGGGAGTTGCCAAGAAGCCTGGGCTTTGGCTCTCACTTGCCAAAGCCGCTTATCTACTGCCTGGCAGGGGCGCCAACGTTGCGTGAGTTCTCAAGCGGTAATGTGCCAAAGCTGCCTGCGTTCGAGCTAGGAGTGGCACTGAGGCACCAAGCACTGAAGCCGCCCGAACTCTGGCTGGGCACGCTGGGAACCGGAAACAGTCTGTGCTCCCCCACCACAGGACAATGGCAGCCGGCCGGCACGGCAGACAGGTAGGGGATGGCACCTGAGCTGGCGCAAGCAAGAGACGCAGTCTGAGCTTGTGTGGCACCTGCTGTGGGACTGGGCTCGCTGAATGTGCAGTGGCAGGAGCAGCAAGTGAGCGAGTGGGCGGAGCAGTCTAAGCTTCCACACACAGGGATCAATGTGCGCGCAGTTGTGCTGTGGATACAGGGAAGGGTGGACTACCCACTCCTGAGGGAATCAGGGATTCCCTGTTATTGCCAGGACTCGCTGAACGCACGGTGGCCAGAGCAGTAAGTGGGCGAGTGTGCGGAGCAGTCTAAGCTTCCACATGCAGGGATCGATTAGCGCGTGGCAGCGGCGGCACCGTGGACATGGCAGTTATTTGGGGGAGGGGTGAGCTACCTGCCTGCTAGGGGATCAGCGATTCCCTGTTTTCCCCCCCTCTGTTCCCTCCCACTGACAATCTATTGGAGATTTCTCTCCCCTAAAAGATCCAGTGGACCCTTAATGTCTTGCCTTTCTTTCCCTGGGATTTGCAGCACAGCTAGGCAGTCGCCATCTTGGCCGGAAGTCGGTATTCACATTTTTTGCTACATTTGGGGTGTCACAGTAGTAGTGCTGGACTGAAGATGAAATAAGCAAATCTAGCAATAATTTGATAAATGTCATTCACTCATGTGATTGGAGAGATACTTCTTTGCCAGGCACTTTGCAAGGCCCTGAAGATAATAACTTGGCTAAAAATAATAAACATGAAGATTACTATGTAATTGGAGTGATGGATGCCAATAAAAAGGAAAGACTGATTTTTAAAAATTATATATATTTTCAAGCAAAGAGAGACAGGGAGACACAGAGATAGAGAGGGAGAGAGAGAGAGAGGAAGAGACAGAGAATATATGGGTGTATCAGGGCCTACAGCTGCTGCAAACAAACTCCAGATGCATGTGCCACTTTGTGCATCTGGCTTTCTGGCTTTATGTGGGGTACTAGGGAATTGAAGCAGGGTCATTAGGCTTTGCAGGCAAGTGCCTTAACCACTGAGCAATCTCTCCAGTCTGGGAATACTACTTTGACAGCCACTGTATCTGGAGTCTAGGGAGACCAGAACACCTGCTGGTATCCCAAGATACACAAGTAACAAGAAGGAGCAGAAAAACCTTGGCTTAGAGTCAAACACCAATTTTAAGAGATTTCTGCTTCTGGTATGGTGACACAACCTTCTGAGATTGAACCTCCCATCAATACCAACTATACTCTGGTCAAAATAGGAGGCCAACTACATGGCACTACTGATTATTATTTAAATCAGGTAGACTGAGTAGGACAGTAAAGTCTTGAAGCAGTGACCAGTACAAGGCTACTTTCTCTTAGCTTTAAATAAAAGGTGGGTTATAAGTATATTGTGTTTTAGTAGAAGAGCCAGTGAGGTTTGAAGTCCTGAAGCAACAGAAATTTTCCAGTTGTAAGAACAAAAAGAGAAAAAAGTATATTTAAATAAATAAGCACAGCCTTAAAGCCCCAGGAAACATGATTTAAAAATCCTAGCAGGTATGTAGTTAAAGCGCCAAAGGACAGAACTGGACCAAAGAATAAGCCTGAATAATGGCCAAGAATTTTCTAAAATTTAGTGAAAGTTATAAATTTATTGCGTCAAGATACTAAGTGGATCACAAATAAGATAAAAAAACATAAACAAAATAAACTGGAACCCCAATTGCATCAAGCTTCTCAAAAATCAATGACAAAGAGAGTATCTTAAAAGCATGCAGTGGAAAATTACACACTACATACAGGGGAACAAGATTTTCAATGGTCTCTGATATGTAAATCAAAATGCATGGATATCAGAATATGGAGAGAAACATATTCAAAATTTGGAGTGAGGAACTTCTGGCCAAGATGGCGACCGTCTAGATGCGCTGCAAATCCTGGGGAAAGAAAGGCAAGAAATTAAGGGTACTTAGTGGCTTTTAGGGGAGAGAAATCTGGGAGGGCACAGAGGCGGGGGAACAGGAAATCGCCGATCCCCTCACGGGTGGGTAGCAAGCCCTCACCCCAAATAACCACCGTGTTCACAGCACCTCCGCTGCCGCCGCTGCAGCCCTGACTGCCACTGCTGCCACCGCGCGCCGATTGTTCCCTGCGTGCGGAAGCTTAGATTGCTCCGCACTCTCATCCACTAGCCCACTTACTGAGCGAACCCAGTCCCACAGCAGCTGCCACGCAAGCTCAGACTGCGTCTCTTGCTAGCGCCAGCTCAGGTGCCATCACCTACCTGTCTGCCGTGCAGGCCGGCTGCCATTTTCCTGTGGCGGGGGAGCGCAGAATGCTTCCGGTTCCCAGCGTTCCCAGCCAGAGTTCTGGCGGCTTCAGTGCTTGGTGCCTCAGTGCCACTCCTAGCTCGAATGCAGGCAGCTTTGGCACATTACCGCTTGAGAACTCACGCAACGTTGGTCCAGGACCAGATGGCTTCTCAGCTGAATTCTATCAAACCTTCATGGAAGAACTCAAACCAATCTTTCTCAAACTGTGCCACACAATTGGAGAACAGGGAAAGCTACCCAACTCCTTTTATGAAGCTAGCATCACCCTAATTCCAAAACCAGGCAGAGATGCCACAAGAAAACTACCGGCCTATTTCCCTGATGAATTTAGATGCAAAGATCCTAAACAAAATCCTTGCAAACCAAATCCAACAACACATCAAAAGCATTATCCACCTTGACCAAGTGGGATTCATCCCAGGAACGCAAGGGTGGTTCAACATACGGAAATCTGTCAATGTAATACACCACATAAACAAGGTTAAACATAAAAACCACATGATCATTTCGATAGATGCAGAAAAGGCCTTTGACAAGATTCAACATCACTTAATGTTCAAAACATTGGAGAGAATTGGCATGGTTGGTTCATATCTCAACCTAATAAAGGCAATATACGAAGCTCCGAAGGCCCAAATAATACTTAATGGAGAGAGACTGGAGGAATTCCCATTAAGATCAGGAACAAGACAGGGTTGTCCACTCTCACCTCTGCTCTTCAATATAGTACTGGAAGTCCTAGCTCAAGCAATAAGACAGGAGAAGGAAATAAAAGGGATATAATTTGGAAAGGAAGAAGTTAAGTTAGCTTTATTCGCTGATGACATGATTATATATGTAAGAGACCCAAGAGACTCCCTCCCAAAACTCCTGAAGGTGATTAACTCCTATAGCAAAGTAGCAGGATACAAAATCAATACACAAAAACCAGTAGCCTTCCTTTATGCAAATGACAAAGATACAGAGAAAGAAATAAGGGACATAGTCCCATTTTCAATTGCAACAAAAAAAAAAACACAAAATACATTGGAATTACGTTAACCAAGGAAGCGAAAGATCTATACAACGAAAACATAAAAAAACTCAAAAAAGAAATTGAGGCTGACTTGAGAAAATGGAAAGACCTCCCATGTTCCTGGATAGGCAGAATTAACATTGTGAAGATGACAATCCTACCAAATCAATATACAGATTTAATGCAATTCCAATTAAAATCCCTACAGTGTTCTTCACAGAGATAGAAAAAATGATCTCAAATTTCATATGGAAAGGCAGAAGGCCTCGCATATCCAAACATATCCTCAGCAAAAGAAATACCTCTGGAGGCATCACCATACCTGATCTAAAGCTATATTACAAAGCCATAGTAATAAAAACAGCATGGTACTGGCATAAAAACAGGAGTATAGATCAATGGAATTGACTTGAGGACCCAGACTTTGTGTCAAGCAACTATAGCTACTTGATATTCGATAAAGGCCCAAACAATAAAGGCTGGAAAAAAGACAGCATCTTCAACAAATGGTGCTGGACAAACTGGATAACCATATGCAGGAAACTGAAACTTGATCCACACATTTCACCATGCACTACACTCAAGTCCAAATGGATCAAAGATCTGAATATAAGACAAGAAACTCGTATACTACTGGAAGAAAATTTAGGAAGTACTTTCCATGATATAGGAATTGAAAAAGACTTCCTGAACAAAACCCCAGTAGCTCATGAACTTAAACCGTCACTCAACCAATGGGATCACATGAAGCTGAAGAGTTTCTTTACAGACAAGCACACAATAAGCAAAGCCTATAGATCACCCACAGAATGGGAGAATATATTTGCAGGTTATCCAACTGATAGAGGCCTAATCTCTAGAATCTACAAAGAACTCAAAAATCTAAACAGTAAGAAGTCAAACACCCCACTCACAAAATGGGGCAAAGAGCTGAACAGGGAGTTTACAGAAGAAGAAATAGAAATGGCAAACATACACTTAAGAAAATGTTCATCATCCCTAATCATCAGAGAAATGCAAATTAAAACAACTATGAGATTCCACCTTACCCTAATAAGGATAGCAAACATCAAAAAATCAAATAAAAATAAATGCTGGCGAGGATGTGGAGAAGTAGGAACACTCATCCACTGTTGGTGGGAATGTAGGATGGTACAACCACTTTGGAAAGCAACATGGAGACTTCTGAAAAAGCTGAGTATAGACATACCAACAGACCCAGTTATTTCCTTACTGGGCATCTACCCTAAAACCTTCAAACCACAGGCTAGAGAGATTTGCTCAACCATGTTTATAGCGGCTCAATTTGTAATAGCTAAGAGCTGGAATCAACCCAGATGTCCATCACTAGAAGAATGGATAACTAAGATGTGGTATATCTACACAATGGAATTCTATACAGCATTAAGAAAAAATGACACAATGAAATTTGAGGAAAAATGGTTGAACCTGGAACAGATCATTCTCAGTGAACTTACTCAATCACAGAAAAAAAATCTCCACATAGTCTCACTCATCTACAGCACCTAAACTGAATCTACCCAAGATACCTTATATACCCAGGAAGCACCTCCTAGACTAGACAGTAGGATGGAAGGGTAGGGAGGGGAGGGCATTAAAGGGGTGGGAAACACAAATCTATACCCAAATGGCAATGGTACCATAATTTTCTACTTACTAAAAGACACACCAAATGGCTGATCCTTCACCAGGCTCTTACAGGGAACACCTGAACCACAAGACATTGGAGAGGGTAAGATCAAGACTAAGCTTAATCTTCTGCATCTTCCCTCCCTCACTTCCCCTCTCTCTCTCTCTTATCTCTAACTCTTGAATATTAGTTATCTTTTTCCTCATTTTCTTAGTGGGCACTGACCTATAACTCCCATAACTAGCATGGAGCTATCATCCACAATGAGCTTTTGATCAGAGAGACCTACAACGTTTCCTAAAAGACAGATTTCTATCAGAGTACTTGATGACCCACCAAAGGCTAGTGGTAAGACCCTACTGCTGAAGACACCTTATGTGATTGACATGAAAATTAGTTGGCATCGCTGGAAGTTGGAAGAGATTCGGTCCCCAGACAGTCAGCACGTCTAGTGCCAGAAGGTGCTACATGGGCGACTGGGGGAAGATGACCAATATCTGTCGAAGCAATGCATGGTCTAACCTACTTAGCAGCAAATAACTTGTTGTGATTCCCACACAAGTGCAGTGGTAGCACACAGCCATGGTGGGGAACCAACTGCTCTCAATTCAGCTAACTGATCCCCTCACTGGTATGGGACCCACAGCTGGACCTGGGAAACAAGTCAGAACCATATCCAAACATAAGCCCACTCTCCAATATCAAGCTACCATCAACTGTGGGCTACAAGAAGGCCGACACCTATTAAATTCTCTATTAAAAAAAAAGGGGGGGTTATCTCATTTGTCCTGCTGCTAACTTACTCTCCGTTGGAGAATCTGCTTCTCTTTTTCAGATAGATGTAGATCCTAAGGAAAGAGCCACTCCATCATACCTCAAAAGGGCCCCGGCTGAAACTAAGAAAAATTGGAGAAACAAGCAAGGGGGCTGTTTTCCTGATGAACCGGATACCAGCACAAGGGGGAAGGAGATCAGCACAGAGAAAAATCAACTCCTACCAAATCAGAGAGCCAGAGCCTCAGAGGCCCCCAACACCTCATCACTGAAGCAGACCAAAAATGAACCCAATATGGCTCAGGGAAATTTTGAGGAAGAGGGGGCGGGAAGAATGTCAGAGCCACATGTTGGGTCATGAGATGTAGAGACATTTAGCTTTCCCATAACTGTGGGTAACTCCACAATGCATGACCCGTATACCTCAACAAGGAGGGGCCAAGGGGAGGGGGTAGATCACAGATGAGCCTAATAATGGTACCAAACTGACTGTAAAAAAAAAAATAAAAATAAATAAAAAAAAACCTAAAAAAAAAATTTGGAGTGAGGCAAATACCTTATAAGTCCTCGAATTATACATTTAGTGAAGATATCCTTTATCTTTAGATAATTTGTTGTTAGGAGACTTGCATTGCATAAAGTGCTAAAGGAAGTTGTACAGGCTGAGGAAAGACTTGTATTTTCAGAAATGAAGAAAGAAAAATCACAAAATGGGGAAATTTACATATGTATATATAATGGGTTTTTAGTACTTTAAAAAATATGAAAATATTATTGTTTTTCAATATCAATAGAGATAATATTAATACACATAATGACTATAACAGAATGTATGACCATTTTGTAGGAAGAAGGATCTGTATTATTGCAAAGTTTTTACATTTTATGTGAAATGGTGCAATATAGTAGAAGATAGCTTTGTCTCTTGAAATAGAACACTAAAGCATAATGACCAGAAAAAGGTAGAAAAGAAGGAAAAAAAAGGATTAATAGTAAATAAATAATAAAATGGTAAACCTAAATCCAACTAACTATACCCGTAATTACATTAAATATTAGTGGTCTAAATACTTTCATTAAAGTGCAGGGATATTGGAAAAGAATAAAAAGCATGTGGTAAATAGAATTCAAGGATAGTTCTCAAGATTATTACTTTGGGATTGATGCACTATGAAAATAATGAGGTAAAAGTAAATGGCATAATTGACTTTAAGAAAGGAAGATCATACCAGGTTATTCTGACCTAATCAAGTGAGCCCTTAAAAGAGACCAGGCTTTTCCTGAAGGAGATTCCAAGTGTGGTAAAATTGACATGTGGGAGAATCTCTATTCCTGACCTTAAAATGGGAAGGGTAGTATGGCAAGGAATGAGGAAGGGCTCTAAGAGATGAGAGTGAACCTTGAGCTAATAAATGGATGTTATTTTATTTTAGGATGTTATTTATATTTGTGCTAATCTGTTATTCATTCATAGGATATTTATATAATCTATTTTATGACAGCTACAAGAGATACACTTTAGACAGAAAGACATAAATATAAAGTGAGTATGAAAAATATACTATGCTAACAATAAGTATGAAATATTTACATTAATATCAGATAGAAAAGTACCTGAAGATAAGCAACATTATTGGAGATACACAAAGACATTTCATAATGATGAAAGGCACAATTTACAAGGTAGATATAAAAATTATACATGTCTATGGGCTTAACAACAGAGCAATGAAGAGTGAATAGTTTGACATAAAGGGACAAAGACAACCTCCCCAAATGTCAAGAAATTTTAATATCTTATTCTAAGAAAGTAATAGAATTAGACAAAAAGATTGTAAAACAGGAAATTTCAGTAATGAGATTCGAATGTCACTATCAATCACACTAAACTGAGCATTTCTTCTAGAAACATTTCACTCACCAGCCATAGCATACATGCTCTTTACAAGTAGACAGAAATGCTCGACATGCATGGGTATACAGCAAGACTCAGTCATTCTTGAAAGACTAGATAATACTGAATATGTTCTCTGAGCACACAGCATTGAATGAACAAAAGTATGGTATGTAACCCTGAAGTACTTTGAAGTTAATCAACGTATAATTCAAGGATCCATGAATATCACAAGGGTGATTAGCATATATTTTGACTTAAATACTAGTAAAAATTTGGTATAGTAAAAATTTTGAGACAGCTAAAACATATAAGAAAACTTACAGCTTAACTGATGTGTAAGTCAATGGCTCAAGACTGTACCTCAAGAAACTAGAAAGCAGAAGTAAAATCTAAAATAGAAGAGAGAGACAAAGTGCGTTGACAGTAAGCAGGAGGAGGGAAGTGACCATTGAAAGCAGAAATCAATGAAAGAGAAAACTGACAGATAACAGAGCTAACTGTACTGGGATGCAATCTTTGATTTTTATCTTTGAAAATATCAATAAAATTGACAAATCTCTGTTTAGACTGAGGAAAGAAGAAAAAAGAGAGGAAAGGAGAGAGAATAAAATACAGATGGAGTCAGACAGCAACAGACACAGTGATTGACTAAGTCCACCAGTGTCAGAAATCAATGAGGTAGGAGGCTTCTGGATAAAATGGTAGACTAGAGGCTGCCTTTGTGAGAACCTTTGAGGGAGAGAATCATAAAAATGGACTCTGTTCCAAAGAGAGAAAGAGAAGAATGTCAGAAATGCACCAAGTGAAAGGATACCTGAAAAAAGAAAAGGCAGGACAGATGATACAGAGAAATAAGCTACACACAGCCTTGGTGGCACAGTTCTCCAGAAACAGGTAGGGAACCGAAACTTCCAGAGATCAGCCAGATGAAAGATGGGCAGACCTACTCTAAGGAAAAGCTTGCAGCCATCACAAGTCTAAAATCTGATTGCAGCTTTTGTTAATTCCTCTGATACATGGCCGCATGTGGAGGGAAGTCCTATTTTGTCATGCCGGATAACTCAGAAGGTACTATGGGGTGCATCTTGAGAAAGAATATTGTTAACAACTGTGCTAGACCAGGGAACAGCCACAGGTCAAGGAGTCTCAATTTGTCCTGCAACAACCCATTGATGAGGGAAGGACCAGAGAGATGCTTGTGGAACACAAGGAGAGAAGCTGATCAACTGAAGGGTGCAGACAGCTGAGAGTGCTGGACAGGCAGGGAAGTGCATAGCTATGAACCTGAGGCTGGTGGGTGGGTCAAGTTCTGGAGCCTCCCTTCTGTCATTCAACATTGTAGAGACTAACAACTCCAACTTCAGAGTGTACTGTATACCCACAACTACATCTCTCCAGCGGGCGTTCATGTCAGGAGGTCTTAACAGTGTGAAGACACGTCCTTGACCCCTACTGGTCTTTGTGCTATGTGTGGTTGCTTCTTACCTTCCCAATGCATGTGGAAGACACCCTCAGCTACAATATTAGCTATCTCAGGGACCACAATCTGTAAAGTGTGGAGTGGGTTGTGGGGTTAGGTGAGAGAACCTTCCCAGCCCACAGATCACAAAGTTAATGTGGCCCCCAGAGGTCCCTGGTACACAAAGAAGAAAACTAACACAGATCTTACACATCCATACTTATTGATAAAACTATTCACAATAGTCAGGAAATGGAAACAGACTTGATATCTGCCAGCAGATGAATGTATAAAGAAAATGTTGTGCATATACTTGTAATGATTCATCTTGATTTCAATTTAAATGGATCAAGAATTGACTAAAAGGGGTTGGAGAGATGGCTTAGCAGTTAAGGTGCTTACCTACAAAACTAAAGGACTCAGGTTTGATTCCCCAACACCCATGTAAACCAGATGCACAAGGTGGCGAATGCATCTGGAGTTCGTTTGCAGTAGCTAGAGGCCCTGGCATGCCCAGTCATTCTCTCTCTCTCTAACAAATAAAAATAAAAATAAAATAATCAACTAAAAGAATCTCTGGGTTGGTCCATGAGAGCATTTCCAGGAAAGGTTAACTGAGGGAGCAAGAACCTCCCCAGAGGGTAAATTAACCCACATATGATGAAGTCTGAGAGAAAATCAGTGCTGTTTTTGCCTGCCTATCTTTGCTCCTTGTGGTGAGTACATCTTCCCTGTTGCTGTCATTCTTTGCTGATATCAGAATCCAGCTTCTTCAGCCTTCCAATGTGGACTAAAGACCAGCAACTCTCCAGGAATTCTTCAGACCCCCAGCACAAGATTGGGACTGCTGAGGCATCTATCCCCATGGACTGAGCAGCTACCTGGTTCTTAGCCCCTCTAACATGCAGACAGGGATTGTTGGACCATCTAAGTACCATGTAAGCCAATCTAACAAATCTCCTTCATAATATAATTTGTTCTACCAGTTCTGTTCCTCTAGGAAACCCTGACTAATAGAATTCTTTATAGAGTCTTATTTAGCCATAGAGAACAAAATTATGTCACTTGCAAGAAAATGGATGGAACTGGATGGAGCCAGGCTCATAAAGATAAATATTGCATGTTTTCACTTATATGAAAAACTTGGATTTAAAATTGATTGATTTATATTGTGTGTGTGTGTGTAGATCATGAAACTAGGAAGCTATGAGAAGGAAACAAGGGGAAATAGGGTAGTAGGATATATGTGATAAGAAAGCAGGAGGGACTCTCGGGGGGAAGAAAGAGAACCATCCAAAGGAAAGAAAGAGCACTGGGAATGTAATGAGAAAGGGGGATGAGTAAGAATGAATATAGGAACACATGCATATAAAAATTCTGTGATGAAGGCTGGAGAAATTGCTTAGCGGTTAGGCGCTTGCCTGTGAAGCCTAAGGACCCCAGTTCGAGGCTCGACTCCCCAGGACCCACGTTAGCCAGATGCACAACGGGGCACACGCGTCTGGAGTTCATGTGCAGTGGCTGGAGGCCCTGGCGCTCCCATTCTTTCTCTCTCTCTCTGTCTCTCTCTCTCTCTCTTTCTGTGTCTGTCACTCTCAAATAAATAAATAAAAATCAACAAAAAAAATTCTGTGATGAAACCCATTACTTTACTTTGAAACCTAATCTAAAATTTTAGCAAAATAAATCATAAATCAGTTTTAAAAATAGTAAGGCTGACATCTTTACCATCATCTGATATTCAACGAAGTACTACTTAGTAATGAACTATTGATACATCAAACTATATGGAATCTGAAAATCATACTGCTAAGTAAAGAAAGCCAAACAAAAACAGAAAGGCTGAACATGTAATTCTACCTATAAGAACTGTAGATTCAGCAGTAAACATACACCTTCTATTTTAGTCTCTTAGAGCCACTATAACAATGTATTATAAACTGAGTTCCCTCAAAAAATGAGCTGTTATACACATTGGGTCAGGATGCGCAGAGACATTTCCTCCTGCCCAAAACTGATGGCTAACTCCACAATGCACGACCCATATACCCCAACAAGGAGGGTCCTTGTGGAGTGGGGAGGACAGGGAGGAGGCTAATAATGGTACCAACTTGACTGTATTTACTGAGTACAAAAATTAAAAAATGAACTGTAATTTTTATAAGTCTAATATATTAAGGTGATAATAAAATATTAACTTAGTGCCACTATTCTGACCAACTTAAACAAATAATACAATTTACCAAAATTGATAAAAAAGAAATAGAAATTGGAGTAGTCTAGTAAAGAAACAGATTAAGTCCATCAAACATTCAAAGAAGGAATATCAACATTGCATAAACTTTTTAAGACAATATAAGAGAGAATATTGCCTAAATCTTTTTACGAGGCCAGCATAGCCCAAACACTAAAACCCTGCAAAGATATCACAAAATGAGAGGGCAAATATCCTTCACTTCAAAAACTTCCTATCAGAAAAGAAGCAGTAAAATTATTTCTTTGCAATTTCATTTACCATTCTTATCACTCCCATGACATGCTGATATATTTAGACAATGTCTATCAAAACTAGAAAGTGAATTTAGCAAAATTTAGGCTGCAATGTTTATATATGACATTATGTATATGACACCCAATCAACTAGAAAACAAAAATTTGAATAATCCATAAAATTTCTTCTCATGAAAAGAGATATACAGGTGGACAGTAGGTACATGAGGCAATGTCTATATCATTACTTATTTGGAAAGCACAGATTAAAAATACAGTAATGCACAATGGAACTTTATGAAAATGGCTAAAGTTGAAAAAACTGACAAGACTAAGTGTCAGCTAGAATGAGGAACACCTAGAGTTTTCAATCAATTGCTTGTGGAAATGTAAAATGACACAGTCACTCTGGAAAACAGTAGGCAGTTTTATTTTAATTTAGTTAGCATATAAAGTTAGTATTATATAGATAGGTTTATTGTGACATTTACATATGAAATATAATTATAATTTATTTTATTTTGTTTCCTCACCCTCTCACATTCCCTTGTGCCCCTCTTACTGGTTTGCTACTCCATAAGTCCCCTTCTACTTTCATGTCATATACGTTCCATTGCTCCATCTTGTTCACCCTCCCATTCTCTTTAAACCCCTTTCTCTCCTTTCATAGTCCCCTTTCTGCTTTTATATTACTAGGTGGTAAACATATGATCTACCATATGATCTAGCTATTCTTTAGGCACATAGGTTAGAACTGAAAACATATTTATACCCAAAGATGTGTACAATAATGTATGCCACAGGGCTGGAGAGATGGTTTAGCGGTTAAGTGCTTGCCTGTGAAGCCTAAGGATCCCGGTTCAAGACTCTATTCCCCAGGACCCACATAAGCCAGATGAACAAGGTGATGCATGCATCTGGAGTTCGTTTACAGTGGCTGGAGGCTCTGATGCACCCATTCTCTCCCTCTCTCTCTGCTTCTTTCTCTCTCTATCACTCTCAAATAAATGAATAAAAATAAAATATATAAAAATAAAAAAGAATGTATGCCGCAGACAAATAAATAAACAAAATCTGATATATCCATGGAGTGGACTCAACAGTGGATGAACAATGTGGAATATGAAAATCACTCTGCTAGATAAAGGAAGCCAAATAAAATTCGCAATGCTGAACGTGTGAATGCACTTATAAAAGTTGCATTTTAGCAGCACACCTTCTATTTTAGTTTCCTAGAGCTGTTACAACAAAGTGCCATAAATGAAGTCCCTCAGAACAACAGAAATGTTATTTCATATTTCTGGAGACTAGAAGTCTGAAATCTAGGTGCTGTCAAGACCAAGCTTCCAAAGGCTCTAGGGAAGACTCTGCTTCCTAGCTTTTGGTGGCTGCTATAATCCTTGCCTTTCTGTGATTTATAGCTGCATTATTCCTGTCTCTCCTCCTCTGTCTCATGCATTCTTCTTTGCATGTCTCCTCTGTGTCATCAAATCTCTCTCCTCAGAAAAGACACCAGTCATGGAATTCAGGTCTCAACTCTGACCCAGGATGTCCTCTTCTCTATTCAATGACATCTGCAGAGACCCTACTTCAAATAACATCACACCTACTGGTACTGAGAGTTAGGACTTCCACATGTATTGGGGACATGAAAAACAGGGGACCCATCACTTCATCCACAGTCGAGACATGTTCATTACCCCCTCAACTTGGCCAATGCCCCGATTGATGACAATGGCAGCAGACAGTAAGAGGGGCAAATATCCTGACTGTCCCTTCCATTCTTAATCTTCCACAAATAACAACTACCAGCCAAAGAAAGATGGAAATCACAGGGTAATAAGAGTCTGGAACATGTGTCTCCAGAGATTAAAGCAGGACAGGAACAGGTAGGACCAGGATCTGAACCAGCCTCCTTTAGGATACAAGGTTGGCAGGAAGGTGCAATGAAGGTGTTTTGCCATGATTCTGATTTCATTTGAAGAGGGAGAAAGGGCAGAGAGGGCTTTTGGAAATCCAGTATCCATTGGAATATGGGGGGTTTTCTTTGCTTCATAGACAGGATATGTTCTTACTTCCAGAAGTTCTCCAGGAAGACAATGCAATCTGCTAGGACCATTATTTTGGAGATAAAGTTTGGGCACAAACATTTTCATCTTTCCCCATCCTAGATACATGTCATGATATACAAGTGTCTATAGACAATGTCATTTGTAAAATAAGATGGACTTTTTCTGTATTTTTCACTACTATATCTGAGACTAAGACAAAGCTGAGCCTATTTTGTGTTCAATAAATATGTGTAGAATTAATGAATAAGTAAATAGAATTAAGCATAACAAGTACAACAGAAAATTTCCATGGACCTCAGGTGGCACGGTCTTCAACTCCTTGACACTCTTTCCATGAAGAGGTAATGTTACTGGAGCTGGGTTCTTGGGTCCAGTAATGGTAGGAAGGAGACCTGACCCAGAGAATTCCAGACAAGGCTTTTTTTTTTTTTTTTTTTTTTTTTTTTTTTGGTTTTTCGAGGTAGGGTCTCACTCTAGCCCAGGCTGACCTGGAATTCACTATGGAGTCTCAGGGTGGCCTCGAACTCACGGCGATCCTCCTACCTCTGCCTCCCGAGTGCTGGGATTAAAGGCGTGCGCCACCACGCCCGGCTTCAGACAAGGCTTTTTATCAGAATACCCACTCCTCCATTGAGATGCATAGCAATTCTAACCAACAGCCAATCAGGAAATAGCCCTGGAACACAGGGAAATAGGTACCTTGTACATGAAAAATTCCTGCCAGCAGTTCCTCCGAGGTTATCTCAGGGAACAAGGGACTCAAGCTTGAAGACAAGGGCTATTCCTAACTGCTCAGGGTCCTGCTAAGCTGCTGTAGCTCACTGGTCAGTGCTGACTCTCAGGGCTAGGGCAGGTTTCTTGGAAGTTTCCCCTGCTCTATGGCTGTGAGCAGAGCTGCTGTTAATTTATTTCCCAGGCTGTCCCTGCCCCTATAGTAGATTCTCACCAAGAATTTGTTGGAAACTTGGAAAAGCAGAATAGGGCCCATTCCTTCGCCATTCCTTTCCAGCACCTGAGGCTTTGTCCCATTCTGGGTGGTCTAATCTGGCTCAGTGAGGTCACTGTCTTCCCCTTCAATAAACAATGGGGCAGAGTGACTTGCTAGTAGCAAACAGAGTATGGCAGAAGTGAGGCTTCCTGGCTCCTGAGGCCTGGACATGAAAGAGGACACACTCCTCTCCCCTTCCACTTGTCTTTTGAAGTGTCACTGTGCTTTGAAGAAGCCCAGCCTCATGGATGGGATGTTTATCAGTTTTCTGACTAAAATCTTAAGCAAAGTTGATCTAGCATGAATAGTCAAGACAAGTAAACATGCCTTCTAGATGATTCCTGCTCTATCTACTGCCTGAATTCTACCACATATGAGACACCCATTGGGAACTGTTCAGTTGGGCCCAGTTAAGACCTTGGACCCAAAGCCATAGTAACAACAAATGACTGTTGTTTTAAGCCCCTGTAGCCAAAGGCTTCTTGCTCCAGGGTGGGAGACAACCTAAGCAGTTTGCAGAAAAACAAAACAAAACAAAACAAATGTGCACTGTAAATTCCCTACCTGCAATCTTTCAGACTCTCCAGTCCCTGGGATTGTGAGTTGGTAGGTGACAGTTCCCACAGATGGACTCACCTCACACTCCAGTCTGAAAGGCTTGGTGTGCGTGGTGAATCCTGCACTGTGGATGGGGTCTGGGTCCAGGCCATCGTTCCACTGAGCCAACAGTGCTTCCCAGTAGGTGGTCACCCCCGCTGTGCTGAGAGCATCCTTCACAGCCTTTTCCACCACATAGTTGTTGAGGCAGGTGATGGTGGAGTCAGATGGCGGATGCACGAGGTGGATGCGAGTCCCTTTCAGGCCAATGTGTAAGAGCGTCTCTACAGTGGTATAAGCATCAATTGTACTCCCATAGACAATGACATTCCCTAGAAAGGAAGCAAAATACTGAGCCATACAGTTAATTTAAAAAAAAAAAACCAACTTATTAGTCAAATGCTAATAATGTGGAATTGTTCCCTGTAACCCTCTCATTTTTCAACTGCAGGAAGCCAGCGGTGTAACCTAGCAACGGCGACCAAGATAATTTAGTAAAGAATTGGCACAAAACATCCCACAAAGTAGTCAAGTACTTCTAACACAGAAGTAGGACATTCATTTATGTTCCTATAATTTGAAAGTTGAAATTATGCTGAAGGAAATGGTCTAGAATAAAACCTTTTATCTTGTTTCTGTTCTCTATTTGCTGCACTTATTAAGGAAACAAAATTACCAAAGTTTGCAATGCATACAAGTTTTTCTAAGAAGGAAAAGGACGTGGTTAAAAAATATCCATGTGCATGATGCTGGGGAAGTTTTAATATTTAAATGTTGGCCTAGGTTGATTTCAAGGAATGTTTCTCTTTTGTTTGAGAATTAATGGCTAGAACATTCTGCTTCGCAACAGGTAATTTTATACAGGTTCAAACTGTGAGTTTTTGAATTTAATCTACCAAGCTCTAGCTATAAGTACTGAAGGGTATTATTTTGGTCAGCAAATATAAAAATCAAAATAACCTTGAAAGATTTTCCTGAGGTAAGAGTATTATAATAATAACAGTCTATCACATTTGTTTACATTTCTCAAAAGCACCGCACAGACAGAGCTCAGTCAATAAAGGGATTGCTTTGCAAGCATGAGGACCTGAGTTCTAGCCCTAGTACCCATTTTTAAATGCTAGGTGTGGTGGTGTATGCCTGAAGCCACCGGGCAGCTCCCCACTTGGGTGCTGTGGGTTCCACAATGAGCTGCACTTTCCTCCACTGACAGAGCCAACATCTTGCTTAAGGGGTTGGAGCTATTGTATCTGCTGCAAAGCATGGATCTTGGCTATCTAGCACAACAATGAGTCAACCTGCTGGGAGATCCAAAATTTAGAACTGCTAAAGGTTTGCATCTTCTGCCCTTTTAAAATATGCATGACAAAAGAATATTCATTTTCAGTTGAAGAAATCTAAGTGTGTAAGCCCCCACAGTCCACCATTTGGTGCTTTCCTGCGTGCTCCACACCAGCTGTGAACAACTGCATGTACACTGTGACAAAGACCCTTTTAGGACATCCACATAAGACAGGACAGCACTGTGCTGCTAGGTGTGAGAAGGTGACGTATTTAGCTCGATTATTTAGCAAGGGTACCCCACAGATTGTAAGCAGGTTAATAGGATGTCCTCTAACGCAAAACCAGTATGTTTTATATATCTGTAGTTGACAGTCGAACTTCTGAAGAGCTTTTGCTGTTATGTTAGTCAGCTTTAATTGCTGTGCTAAAATATTTGAGGAAAAAACAATTCATAAGGAAGAAAGGTTCATTTTGTCAGATAGTTTCAGACCACAATCACTTAGTTATGTTGTCTTTGGGCTTGTAGTGAGTGACGTAGGACATCGTGAATGGGGAGTATGTGGCAAAGGAAGTCTGTTCACTTCATGGTAGCTGAGACACAGGAAAGATACAGGAAGAAGGTAGGCCATAAATATACTCTTTAAAGGCATGTTTCCAATGAGCTAATTTCCTTCAACTACATGTTACCTCCTAAGGGTTCTACCACCTCCCAGTGAAGTCATGAGCTAGGGACGAAGCCTTTAGCATATGGGCCATTAACTATCTTTAATTTGAACCAAAATCCCCTATCAAGAAATGAGACTTTGGTTGTCATAATAGTCAGCTGTTATTGCAGCAATGTTGCATAACAAGCCACCCCAAACTCATTGTCAAACAGCAAAAAGCATAGTGTGGGGTGGGTCATACATCTGCACAGGCTAGTATTAGCTGATCTGCTTCCACACTGTCTCTGGGTTGGGGGTCTTCCCAGCATGAGTTTTACCTTCTGGGACTAATGCCTACCAGAGATAATAGCTGTAGCAAAATACAAGTGCACAACAACTTATGAACATTCCAAGCCTCTGTTTATATCCTATCCACAGCTTTCTATAACCCATAGCTACACCTAAGGCCAAGGGACCGAGGAAATCCACTCTGTCCACACTGGGATGGGAGGGGCATGAGCTATCACAGACACATATTAAATGACTGCTTATATAGTTTTTTCTAATGTTTTAATTTATTCATGTTTCATCTGATTATATTTTACTGACTATGAAGTACACTAGAATTCCATTATAATCTGTCAGTAAATCAATCTAGATCTGACAAGATGTCACATCACAACCTTCCACAAAGAGAACAAAACCTGACAACAACCTCATGTGACAAAGTCAGTCTATTCATCATTGTCAGTTCAGTCTCTAGTCTTTTAAATAACTGCTCTGTGGGAGGTTACTCTTTCTACTACCTTCCTGCAATTGTGACTTCTTTCTACATCATTTTGCACTTTTATTTTGCAAAGTGTTTTTAGATTCAAGTCATGTTTATCTTCTGATTCTAACATGCCAAGTATAACATCAACACTTTTAATATTTTTATTTATTTGCACACACACAGAGAATGGATGCACTAGGGCCTCTAGCCACTGCAAACAAACTCCAGATGTATGTACCACCTTGTGCATCTGGCTTTATGTGGGTACTGGAGAATTGAACCCAGATCCTTAGGCTTTATAGGCAAGTGCCTTAACCACTGAGCGATCTCTTCAGTCCAGCATCAACAAGCACTTTTACACACAATTTCTTATTAGTCACTTTTCTTGTTGACCTGATAAAATACCCCAAAGAAGCAACCTAAGGGAGGAAGGATTTATTCTGGCTCACAGTTTCATGGTTGGGAGGCATAATGGTGTTCCTAGTGGTTAGGAGTGTGAGGCAGCTTGCTCTTATCTCGGTAGATGGGGAAGCAGAGAACTTGGACTGGGCTAGGCTGTAAGTCATAATGCCTGCCACTAGTGACCAACTTCCTCCAGTGAGGATCCAACTCCTAAAGGTCCCATAACCTCTCAAAACAGCATCACTACTTAGGGACAAAATGCTGAAATACACAAGCCCATGGGGAAATTTAACATCTCAACCATAACATTACAAGCCTTTGGCCTTCATAGGTTCTTGGTTATCTCAAAATGCAAAATGCATTCAGTTCAATGTCAAAGTCTCCCTAATTTTAACAGTACCAATAGTGTTCAGAAGTCCAAAGTCTGTTCTAAGATGCAAGACAATGTTTACATTGTGAGTCTCAACAAATATCAAATAGAAAGTTATACATCCACTATTCAAGGGAGCAGAATAAACAGCTCCATTCCAAGAAGGAGGGAGAGGAGGATAGCAAGCAAAGATTTGACCACAGATGACCAAAATACAGCAGGGCAAACGTCAAAGCCTGCAGCTCCATGTATGGTACCTGGGGCTCTGGGCTCCAATGGGTTTTCGCAGCCCTACTCCAACAGCTCTGCCACATGTAACATACATAATCTCTTTCTTTGGCCAGCTCTACTTGGTGTCTGCAGGTTTCTTTGGTGGGCACCCACATTCCTGGCATTCACAGCATGCTACGGTCTCTACTGTAACTTAGGCTTCACTATCATAGCTTCACACACTAGTCTCAGGACCTCCTGTAGGGAATCTAGCCCTTTCATACATTGCCTAACCTCACTCACTGGCCTTCTGGAACTTGAGTGCAAGCTTCCATGACCCTGTAACTCTTGCATTCCACAGGTGAATAAAACCAGCACTAAGTAGATGCTGCCACCAAGTTCTATAGCCAGCTTTCAATGTAGCCAGACTCTGTTGGACCATTGCTATGGAGGCCAAGTGCCTGTGTGCTTGAACTGGGGAATACATTTCCCTGGATGACTATTTTTAAGCAGAGAATCTCTGCAGAGGTATTCTCTGGCTTAGGCACTGTATTTTTTTAATTTTAATTTTTTTTTAGGCACTTACCGTTCAAATGAAGGTTTTTCAGATGAGTTTCCAGTTTTACATTCTGGAGCCTTTGAAGGATGGAGTCTTGCCCTGAAGGCACCATTCCTGCTGTTCCAGGGCAAACTGTAAGGTGCTCCCTTAATTGTGTTAGTTATTTTAATAATTAAAGTCACTTTGCATCCACCTTGTTTATCTGCCTACAACTTTTACAGTGTTCCTACTCCTTTCTTACCAAACTGAACATTTTGCAAATCTTTCTGCTCTTGCTCACTGCAAACCTGCCTAAAAGTAGTAAGTAGTCATGCCATAGCCTGGATGTGATGTGATGTTATATTATTTGAAATTTCCAAACTAGCCTATTACTCTTTCTTCAATATTTTGTTTTTATTTATTTATTTGACAGAGAAAGAGGAAGAGAAAGAAAGGGTGCACAATGACCTCCAGCCACTGCAAACGAACTCCAGATATGTGCACCCCCTTGTGCATCTGGCTAATGTGGGTCCTGGGGAATGGAACCTCGGTCCTTTCGCTTTGCAGGCAAGTGCCTTAACCATTAAGCAATCCCCTCAGCCTGCCTATTACTCTTGAATTCAGTTTCACTCAGGTTTCAGGACACAGGTGGCATATAGAGCTACATGCTTTGTCAAAATGCAACATGAATGGCCTCCAATACAATTTCTGACAGAGTCCTTGTTGCCTCTGCAACCTCATGAACCCAGCCTTTACTGTCCATATTTCTATCTGCATTCTTGTCTTCAAACTCCCACCAGAATGTTTTAATAAGCTCTGCTTATAGCATTCTGGGGCTTCTCTGGCCCATACCTCCAAACTCTAACACTGTCCTCCCATAAAGCAGTTACACAGGTCTGAAAACCACATGGTCAGGTTTTCCACAGCAGAGACCCCTCTGAGCTTGATGCCAGTTTTCTGAAGTAGTTACTTGTCTCATTGCTGTGATAAAATACCTGAAAGAAGCAATGGAAGTGGGGGGAGGATTGATTTTTGGTCATAGTTTCGTGGTAGGGAAGGCATGGCGCTGTTCTGGGTGGCAGGAGTATAAGGCAGTTTGTTCACTATTTAGTTGACTAGAGAGCAGAGAGAACTCAGGCTCAAATCAGGACCTGGCTGAGGCCTACATGGTCCATCCTCAGTGTCTTACTTCCTTCAGTAAAGCCTCACTTCCTAAAGTCTCATAACCTCCCGTAACAGTGCCCCTAGCTAAAAGACCTATAGGGGACATTCCACATCCAAAGCAAAATAACTATCAAAACAGTACCCACAGAAGGCCAGATGCATAAGATGACACATGCATCTGGAGTTTGCAGTGGCTAGAGGCCTTGGCATGCCCATTTCCTCTCTCTCTTTCCCCTCTCTTTTTTAAATAAATAAATAAAATATTTTTAAAAAATGATAGACCTGGGAGGGAAGCAGGATTCAAGAGAGGCATCACTCCCAAGATGACCCACAGGAGAGAAGGAACACTAACTCATTCTCTCCTGCTCAGTGGCAGCTGTCATTGAAACAAGAGTGGAAGAGGCTTCCAGTAGAGAGACGCACTTCAGTGCTAATCATCCAGATGAGCAGAAAACAGAAAGTGGTAGTGCAAATCAGGATGTGGATAAGTTGTCACATCCCTACTTCAGACTAAGAAGCACAGAGACTTGGCCTTTAAAAATGTCTGCCTATATGGATAGGTAATTGCTTGGCCTTTGGATACTCTCTGGAAGGTGGAAATGAATGTGCTAGCAACTCTGACCATAAGCTGCAAAACATGGCCATCACCCTTTACAATCTAAGCATCAGTGCTCCCAGGAGCAGGAAGGTCTCTGATCGATGCCAATGGAGGGAGATGCTGATTTTATCATACTGGTTCCTGACTCAGCAGCCATTTCATTTTCAGTCAGAAAACCCACTCGGATTTAAAGGTAAATGACTTTATAGAAATAAAATACTAAGTTAACCTTTCTATTAAGTTCAAGAAATAAAATACAGTGTTAATTTCTTTTAGTCAGAGATTTACTCTAAAGTCGACGGAAGAACCTTTCTAAGAAGTCATCTTCAGGAGAGGTCCGAAGGCACTTTGTGCTTGGAAGTGAGTGCTTGCACTCAGCCCTGGTAGAACATGCCTGTGGCCAGTTCATAATCCACCTATGGCCCTCAGCACCCAAAGATGAAGAAGGTGGCTCCCAGGAGAGACCACAGCTTAGCAGGAAGGGGAGGACTTCCAGATGGAGCTCAAGAACACAAGAAATAAGCTCAAGGATTTGTGCACACGGCCATCCACAGGGACTTCACTTCAGGGTTATTATGCTTTTAAGGACAGAGAAATTAAGAATTAGATACTGTTTTTACCTATACATTGTATTTTCTTGTTTTTTTTTTTCTTCTTTTGACACAGAATCTTGTGTATCCCAGGTTGGTTTCAAACTCCCCCATGTAACTAAGGATGACCTTGGGATCCTGATTTCCTGCTTCTACCTCCCAAATGCTGAGATTGCAGGCATGTGCCACTATGATGGCTTTTGATGTTATTGCTGTTCTTGTTTTGTGTACAAGGTGGCCTTGAACTTGTGATCCTCCTATCTCAGCCTCCTGAGTGCTGCGATGATAGTGGACAGATGGGTGTGGGCTACTATATCCAGCTCCCTTTCTATTCTATTTTGCAAAGACTTTAATTTCCTTTTTCCACATATAGACTCAAGGTCTTTAAGATAGGTTTTGTTATTGTTTTGTTTTTTGGTGTTTTTTTCGAGGTAGGGTCTCACTCTAGCCCAGGCTGACCTGGGATTCACTATGGAGTCTCAGGGTACCCTCAAACTCATGGCCTCCTACCTCTATATCCCGAGAGCTGGGATTAAAGGCGTGCGCCACCACATCTGGCTTTATTATTGTTTTAATCCAGGAAACAGAGCACAGAGAGGTCAAGATTACACAGCCTGTGAACCTAGTGATTCTGGATTCACATTCTGGGTTCTGCTAGCATAGCAGTGTGCTATGCTTGTAGATAGAAGTGAAATACATTATTAATAATACTCTAATTGGCATTTTATCTGGATAAAAATCAAGAAGTTCAAGAAATGGTTAGGTCATGAGAAAATTTAAAATATATATCACAGGGTATTAATAAATTATGAAAAAGACACTCACTTAGAAAGCATATCATGCCCACAAATGGAGCATACTCTTTCTAATTTTTATAAGTCAAAGCATAAGGTTTCTATGACCGAACCTTGACCTGCCACATTTGCTCTGCCAAATAAAAAGGGAAGAATATATTAGATATATAACAAAGGATTTGCTGGTGATTCATGCGCTGGAATTTTAATGTTATATTCTTCCTACAAACATGCTTTTAATAAGGCAGTAAACTGTGTTTAGCTAAAGATGAAAATAATTGATCCATTTGGAGCCATTAGGGTGGTTTTATTTTTTTACTTTACTTTCACCCTATTTTTTATTTTCATGGAAAGTATGGAGGTAAGAGCAGATGAATTTCAATTAGTTTCAATTAGTGCCATAAACTGCTCTGATGTATCAGTTGCTGGGTTCTTTCAGAACTCCCAGCTAAACGCTCCTAGTTTTGTTTGCACTTGAGCACAGCATTTGAGCCTGTGACGTCAGCTGGCTATTCTCCACAACCCAGAGCAGGGCTGAGAGCTGAGGGCAATTGACATCTATAACTCTAGAGCCCAGAAAACAGTGTCCTGCAGCTGCAGCTGCTTCCATCACAGGGCTGCTAGCCTCCCTTTGGGAGCAAATGACTGTGGGGTCCAAGAGCAGCTGAGGAGGGCACATATGGGGCAGCATCTGTGTATGTACAAAGAGAGACTATTGCTTCCTAGGAATATCCATTGTTCCTGCTACCTGCCATCCTCCATCCTTCTGAAACAATCTCTCCACCCTTATCAGGAATCTGAGACCCTCCTCATGTCCCAGTGCTTCAGGAAAGTCAAGCCCGTCATCTCCCAGGACTTAGGGAAGGTTCCTGGATAGATACGCCTCCCAGTCATAGCCAGGGAAAGGAGGCACAGGGAGCTTTTTTCTCTTGGACTCTTTATTTTGTTTGCTTTTACTTTTTAAGACAGGGTCTCACTCTTTGGCACAGATAGACCTGAGACTCACTATGTAGCCCAGGCTGGCTTTGAGTTCCTGGAGATCCTCTTGCCTCAAGACTCTTTTTCTCAGATTCTTGTAAGAAGGACCTCTCCCTACCCCCACCACATCTGGAAAAGGAGAAATGAGAGAAATAGTTAGCTCTTAGGAAGAATGTCCACATTCCTGCTGGCACTATCAGGGTGACATGAAGAGAAGCAAGGATAGAAATGTCCAACACAGCAGCAGTTGGTGCCAGCCCATCTTCCAGAAAGCAGAGAGAGTGCAGCCCTGTTCTTTGTTCTGCATGGCCTTCCAGACTTCCTATGTCTGGCTTCAAGTTCTACCATCCCACAAACAACTTGGAAATAAGCCAGATGTGACTGCAACAACAGGGCCACCAAATGTGACAAAGGTGACTGCTGCAGACCACCATCTGCACCTGGGGCTGCCCCACCCTCAACTGGTTGTTGCCACGCTATTTGGGAAGTAGACTTAAAGCTCACTTTGCTAAAGTGCTTTACCATGCACAGTGTCACCTCCACTGTTACCCCCTGTCCATCTGCCTTTCCTGGAGCCTTATTTCCTAGAAAGTAACCAGGGAGGTGGCCTTAAATGGGCATTTAAGGTCCTCTGCAGTGTCTGTTTTCCACCTTCTCCTCTGCTTTCATGTCTCCTGCTTCCTTCCACAGATCACAGTCTGGCTGCCTAAGCATTGGCCTATGGTCTTGGAAACAACTCAAGCTCCCCACCCCCCCTCTCTACTTGTTTATCCCAACCTCCTTAAATAACAGCTCTTTTGGGGGGATGGGGTCCTTCATATTCCATGATCTCCAGGGTTCTCATGAAGACTACTGTACTGCTCTATACAAACGACTGGCACCCAGTGGACATGGATTTCCAACTTTTGTGTCAGGACTGATACCCCTGACTTCTCTACCACCAGGATGGCAGGAGCTGAGATCCACACTCTTGTGGGTAGCAGTAACTCTGTAACATGAACACTACAGTAGACCTTCCTTATCCACAGAGGTTACCTTCCCAGATCCATAGCGGATGCCAGAAACTGCAGGTAGTACCATGGGCTATGTTTTCCCTCATGCATATATAACTGGACAAACTCAAGTTTTACTTAAAGGAATCACTTTGAGACTTTACTTTGGCAAAACTGAATTATCAACATTGCTACTGGGATCATTATTAAGTAAAATATTTGGACAGAAGCATTGCAATACTACAACCATGGATCTGATAACCAGGAGGGTTATTCAGTGACTCTCAGGTTGATAGCACCTACATAGTATGGGTACACTGGACTAAAGGACAACTCGTGTCCTGAATACATCAACACAACATTTCATTGTACCACTAAGAACAGTGTACAATTTGAAACGTATACGCTAGTGGGCTGGAGAGATGACTCAGCGGTTAAGGCACTTGCCTACAAAGCCTAATGGCCCTGGTTCGATTTCCCAGTACCCAAGTAAAGTCATATGCACAAAATGCCACATGCATCTGGGGTTTGTTTGCAGTGGTCTGAAGCCATGGCATGCCCATTCTCTCTCTCTCCCACCCCCCTTTCTGCTTATAAATAAATAAAGTAGTTTTAAAAAGAAGTGAAACATCCTTGCTAAACATTAAAATGTTTTTTCAAAAACCTTATACACTAGTGACTGGAGTGTCTTCAACACTAAGTGAGTCATGTCTATCACACCCTCCAAGGCTCAGGGGACCAACCATTGCAGAAGAGGTGGCAGAAAGAATGTAGGAATCAAAGAAGGGGATAAGTGCTTTGCAATGCTGCCTTCCAGGCACAAAGGATTTGTGGTATTCAAGACCTCACAATAGCTAATACTACCTATATAAGATCTGCATAATAGGAGGGGAAAATGATGAAATCAAAATAAAGAAATTAGTTGGAAAGAAGAGACTCAGTGGAAGGAGGATTTGGAATAGGAAAAGGGAAGGTGGTAGGAAGATATTATGATATATTGTCTAGATGTATGGAGGTTGTCAATAAAGTTAAAAATAAACATGTAAGCCAGGTGTGGTGAGCACTTGGGAGGCAGAGGTAGGAGGGCCACCAATGAGCATGAGGCCATCCTGAGATACATAGTCATTTCCAGGTCAGCCTGGGCTAGAGTGAAACCTTACCTTGAAAAATCAACAACAACAAAAAGACATGCCGATTGATTATTCCTGGAATTTTCCACATAATATTTTCATGCTCCTTAAGCATTTCCATTTACTATTTCCAGTTGAACATGAGTCATTGTAACCTTGGAAACTGAAGGAAAAGTGATGGAACACTTAAAATAGTTTGTGTATTGAACTCTTCCTATGGCTGAGACACTGTCCTGAGAAAGGCATCTGATGTCTCTTTTCTTTTATCAAATCTTCCCAGCAAACTCATGTAAGAACACCTTTAATCCAAGCATTTGGGAGGCTGAGATAGGAGGATCACTGTGAGTTGAGGCCAGTCTGGGGCTACTGAGTTCCAGTATTACTGAGTCAGCCTGAACTTGAGTGAGACCCAACCTTGGGGGAAAAAAAGATATTATGCAGACTCTAACACAGAGAATGGTACAGTAACTTGTTCAAGGAACTAGCAGGCACAAAATCTGGACTCAAGCCATTGCTATTGGAACTTGAGCTGGGTTACCTTGCTAAAGGTGTCATCCAGGGTGGGGATCCTCCCTCAGCTTGTTTAGCCAATGTGCATTCCTTGCACTCAAGGCAAAGAGTGTTTTAAAAGCATGCCATCCTGCTCAGATAAGGTTGCTCTTACCTTCATCTCAACTAACCATCAATGTCCAGGCTAGACTAAGTATAAAATGCTTTCATAAGATTCAACATGTACAACATGTACATGGGCATGGAGGTACGTTCCTATAATCCCTGAACTCAGGAGGCTGAGGAAGGAGGATCAAAAGTTTGAGGTTAGTCTGGGCTATATAGCAAGACCCTGTATAAAAACAAAACAAAACAACAACAACAAAACATGGTGAGAATGGGGAAGAGGAAAAGAATTACTTTGAGAGTTGTCTTCACTTAAATTCACTACAGCATTATTGAGCATCTACTACAACCCAGTGACACAAAGATAAGCCATAGCTATTATATATATCAAGCTATATGTGTATGGCTTGAAGTTTCAGCATTATAGATATCTCAGAAACATTGCTGCTCTAACAGCTATTGCTCTTCCAAAGCACAGCTCTGGACAGACCACTAGGTAGTTTTTTACACAATTAGAGGGTATTTGATAATCCACTGATGAGACTCAATGTATCACTTAAAGTCTCAGTTATGAACTTAAGGTCTTCAGGGTGACCCAACTGATGTGATAGGAATGTACATGTCTACAGCAGTCTCCTGTCTCTACTGAACATAGTGTTGCTTACTGCAAAGACCAGGGTACATTTATGGGGCTGGAGACTGTCTCTGAAGCTGCCTCTACTCTGTGCTGCACTCCTGGGACACCCACAGAGAGAGTTCTGTCTCATGTTGACTGCTGGCTCTCCCTATAGCCAACTAGATGACTATACTAGGTTCTTCTGTCCTGGGATTTAAACTATTCCTGTAAGACATGCATTGTGGGGGGTTCAGGAGGGATGTGGGGGTGCTAGAGGAAAAGTGAAAAAGATATAAGATCTAGACAGGACTAATTAAAATCATGCGTGAATGTGACTCAAATTATGGAAAAGCTACAAACAGCATTTCTTTAAGGCAGGAGGCAGTGTTTTTCTTCCTAACTTCTCACATGTGACAAGTCACTTGAACAGGCAGCATTAATTTAACTGGGCTGGATTGGATTTCTCAGATGGCTCTCAGAGCCTCTGTCACGTCAACATGCACATGCCAACACCTACCTGGGAAGATCCCTGGGGACTCATCCAGCACAGACTGGGCAAAAATCACTTGCATCACATACAAGAAATTATTTTCCACACATTACTTATCCTGGCTGTGGAGTAGACATGAACAGGCACTCAAGAGTGGCTTTATGTAGTGGCAGAAACTCTTAAGTCTCAATGCTGCATTTTAAGTGAGTCCCAGAGCATCAATGTTTCTGACAACTAGTCAAGGCCACAGAGCAAAAGGCACTCTTCCCCACTCTGAGAACCAAGAGGACAATGAGAAGACATCCGAAGGAGACCAGAGTGTGTCCTGCTTCCCTGCCATTATATTCAACCTTAACAGCTCACATTACTGCTTTCAATGGCTCTTTTTTGGTTCAAATGTCCCTAACTCATAACACCTAAGATACTCAAGGGTAAAGGTTAAAACACTGCTCACTAACAGGACTAGATGTAGCCCTAGGACATACTGTGTTTTTAGTATTGGACCACTGGCTTTTATGCTTTCAGGAAATTTAAGTTATTTTTTGAGTAATTTGATGGAATTTTATTGCCTTGTTAACAGTTCTATGGATAAAAGAAGGCTTTCTTTCTGTTGCCCAGCATGAGATGAGTCATTTCTATCACATCTGCCAGGTCCTGGGAGACATTATAGAGGAAGCAGTGGATTAAATATGAGTGTGACTGTCACTGTTAGCCTGAGGACCTCCTCCAAGGAGATGGCAGTAGACACTGAGGAGGCTCAAAATGCAGCAGAATAGAAAATCAGAGGCTGTTAAGAGCTCAACATTAAAGGAGACCTATAACATGCCCTCCAAGGCTCAGGGAACATTGCAGAAGATGGGGCTGAAAGATTGTAAGAGCGGCAGGGCAGAAAGATGTACAAGTTTTACATCTGAACTGCTGAGTATGTTTATACATGTATCCTACCTCTGCCTAGGGGTCCAGATCCAGTTGCGTTTACGGGTGATTACTAACTGACCTTTAAGTTTCTTTATATTTAAGGCTCCCTGACAACACAGAAAGAACCCAAAAGAGCTTTATAAGATCTCCCTGAATCTAAAAACTTGACAAGGAAGGCATTAAAGAATGAAATACTGAGTAAAAGAAAGGTGGGGGAAGGCTAATTAAAATCTAAGAGGGTATGAATAAGTCATATGGAAACCTACTTTTTTGGACAATGGCACATCCAGAAGCCATAGATTGCTACTAGAAAATTTGCAGTGCCAGGGATGGGATATCTTCCAGTGAGTTGTTGGCCAGCGAGGTCCCTGATACCCCAAAAACATTGTAGGCCATTGCTGAGGCTCTTAGTTTCCCACCAGGAATAGATAGTAAGAACCCTATTGCTGAAGACTCCACATACTTGTGCTGCAAGGTCACTGGGAAATCCTGCTGGAGCTGAGCTGTAAATCTCCTCTGTGTAAATCAGCTGAAGGAAAGCTAGAAAAAGCTATGCTGCATGCAGTTCAATGGGAGAGAGAAAAATCACCAGTGGAAATAAACTAAAGTGAACACTGCAAGCCTTAAATTTGGCCAAGAAGGCCAAATGAGCCAAAGGGTGCAATAGTGGCATGGCTGTTATGTGGGAAACCAACCACTCTCTAATTGGACTGGAGGCCCATTCCATGCTTGATATTGAAAACCTAAGATGGGGGAAGTCATGAGCTCTAGGGGTGTAACTTCTGTTGCTGTCTGGATAAATGTATGTACTATGCTCACCCGGTGAGCACTTTTCTTAATGTTCATGCCCATGTATTAATGCTACTCTCACTTTTGGTTAGAAAATCTTCTCTTTAGGTGGTGGTGATCTTGGGATGACTCAGAAGACACCATAGTCCTGACATGAAGTGACAGAGGAGTGCTCAACACTGAAATATCTCTATCATACCTCTAATATCTCTAACACATGGAAGAGGTGGTGGAAAGAATGTAAGAGCCAAAGGAAGGGTAGGACTCCTTACAATGCAGTCTTCCAGATACAAAATGGCCTGGATATCCATGACCTTGCAGTGCCTAACCCTACCTATGCAGGTCCATCATAATAGGAAGAAAAGATGGCATCAAAATAAAAGAAAGACTGATTTCAAGGGGGAAGGAATATGATGGAGAGTGGAGTTACAAAGGCAAAGTGGGGGGGGGAGGGAGGGAATTACCATGGTTTATTGTTTATAATTATGGAAGCTGTCAATAAAAAATTTAAAAAAAAACAAATGAAATACTGACCAATCTCATTCAAAACTTTAGAGGTAAACATCCCATAACATAATAGCAAACAGAACCTAGCAATAAAAAGAATGCCATTTTAATGTCCACTTTTGTTTGACTTAGTAAATATACTAACTTGAGACCTAAGTCATCCATTGAAGATTAACAGTAACTGTAGGTAATTCTACTGTTAATTACATTAATGAATGTAATTAAATTATAGTTAATTCATGGATATGTTTAATTTTACACACTGACACTTAATTGTAATTCCTTGGGTGACCTTTGCAATTTACTTCCCCTCTAGTGTTCTGATTTTTACATTACATGAGGATATCTGACTAGGTAATTGCTTGAGCCCTGTTAGATCTTCATTTTTAACTTTCTGGGCACTTAGAGGTCTTCATGTCCTTTGTATGAGCTTCAGGATGAGAATCCCAGCTCTACCTATAGGTGGCTGTGGAACTCAGTCCTGGGTGCAGGTAAGAGGAAGGGCTAAGCACACACTGTCACCTGGGTCCAGTCCCTGACTTGCAGGCTTCAACTAAAGACACACAGGCAGCCAGGCCCTGGTCTGCTTGCTTCCTGAGTCAAACAATTTCAATCAAATCTGAACAATGGAGAGGAAGATGCTTAAGCAATGCTTTTGAGTGGTACAGGCATTTATACAAATGTTTTACTTCCTCGTTTGGATTCAAAAAGTAGTCTGCAATTCGAATATGTGTGTTTGTGGGAAGGACTGTACAGGCAACAGCAAGAAAGAGAACAATGGATCATGAATAGAAGAAAAGAGCCCTTCTAATGCGGGCCTTTCTTTTCCTTCCTCGGTTCTTTCAGCTTCACAAAAGGAGACATATTTTCCATATAATTGCTAAACATGTTTGCTTATTAAATTATTCTTTAATTAGTTAATGATTTTAGCCATGCTTTGCTCTTCAGATATTCATTTTGTGTAATAAAATAATTATAGATAATTAAACTATCTCAAGCCTTTTTCTTTCCCCCAGAAAACATGCTGGGTATCCAAAAATGACAACAAGTTGTAAATTAATCTGGAAAACAAAGCATGACAGATGAATGATTTGGTTGGAATTAATTAGGCACTAATTATATACTGGAACTAGATGAAGAATGAGACTCATTATAAAAATAAAATGCTATTCTGAAAAGATGCACAGTTATAATATCCTTACCTTCTGTGGTAAGGGAGTTGCTCCTTATCCAATTCAGTGCCTTTAAGCAATCTTCCTCATCATTGAGGATGAAAAGGTTGCAGGGAACTTTGCCGGTGTATGGCAGATTCCTGCTGTCCACAACCTCTCTGTTTGTGGGGCGCTGATTAATATCAGCCCCTGTTGGGCATGGGATCTGCAGTCGAGAAGAAGTGCATATTTCAGTGGTGACAGGTAAAGCCATGACACAGTTTGAGGAAAGTAAATTATACATGACAATGTCTGATACCACGGTGGCCTTTATTGTTTGTTGCAGTCAGGTTTGCATTGCTGGTAGAAATCATCTGACCAAGAGCAGATTGTGGGGAAAAAAGGCTTATTTTGGCTTACAGATTCGAGGGGAGGCTCCATGGTGGCAGGGGAAAATGATGGCATGAGCAGAGGGTGGATATCACTCCCTGGCCAACATAAGGTGAACAATAGGAACAGGAGAGTGTGCCAAACACTGGCAAGGGGACAGTGGCTATAACACCCATAAGCTTGCCCCCAACAATACACTGCCTGCAGGAGGCATTAATTCCCAAATCTCTATCAGCTGGGAACCTAGCATTCAGAAAACATAAGTTTATAGGGGATACCTGAATCAAACCACCACATTCTGCCCCTGGCCCCCATAAACTGATAACCATCCATGATGTAAAATGCAATGCATTCAGTCCATAGTTTTTAATAAATTCCAATGATATCCAAACATCCCCGTAATCCAAGGTCTTATAACTGAGCCATAATACCAAAAAATAACCTCAAGAAAACCATAATGGCACAGAATAAACATCCACACTGCAAAAGATGGCACTGGGCACAGCAAAGAAATATTCATTTTATTTATTTATTTTATGTATTTATTTGGTTTTTCAGGGTAGGGTCTCATTCTAGGCCAGGCTGACCTGAAATTCACTACATAGTCTCAGGGTGGCCTCAAACAAAGAAATATTCAACCAATACAAGATTTAAAACAACCAGGGCAAACATCAAACTCTAGAGCCAAGTCCAACAACCCTAGCCAGTGACAAGTCTCCAAGTCCAAGAATTCTAACCAACAACAAATCTCTGGAGTTCCAATTCTGCCCCTCCAGCTAGGCTACTCACAGTACTGGAAAACTTCATCTGGGGCCGGCAGCTTTCCTTAGCAGCCGTCTCATAGTCCCAGCATCGCCACTGGGTCTCCATTGCTACCTATGGTCCATCCTCACAGCTTCATCGGCTCTCCATGCAGACAATCCAGCTTCACACTACCCATGGCTATTTCCAAAACACAAGACCATGTTGCAAATTCAATGACTCTTTCCTGCATTTCTTTTACTCCATAATACTAGGTGGGGTGCCAATTTGTTAATCCAGGGGGAATAAAGCAGACTTTCAAGAACAGGGCACTCCTTCAGCATTCAGGCCCCTTCAAAAGACTGCATTCTTTCTGTTGTCCTAGTGCAGATCAGCTGGCCCAATCTCAATGGCTATAATCTCTCATACAATTGCAACTGAATGGGCAACAGTTTTGGACCAAAGATTTCATTTCAGTGCCATATTCCTCTGCACACACCAGTCCATTTCTACACAATGCAACCCTGCACAAATTCTCAGGACACAGGCATAACAGCAAGCCTCTCACACAAACTGCTTCTAGCCCAGTCCAAGCAAAGTTCTTTCTCACCCTCATAAGCCAAACCTCACAGTCCATAGTTCTTAACTGCATTCAGGTCTTTCAACTCTGATCAGAATAGTCCATCAAGCTGTACTTACAGTACTGCAAGGCGTTTTTTAGACCAAGCTTTCAAATCCTTCCACATTCCTCTTGAAAATAAGCTCCAAAAGGACAAAGCCACGCAGTCAGGTTTCTAGCAGCAATTCCACTCCTCAGTACCAACTTTCCTATTGTGGTCAGGTTTGCATTGCTGGCAGAAATCACCTGACAAAGAGCAGCTTATAGGAAAAATGGTTTATTCTGGCTTACAGACTCAAAGGAAAGCTCCATGATGGCAGGGGGAAATGATGGCATGAGCAGAGGGTGGACATCACCTCCTGGCCAACATCAGATGGACAATAGTGACAGGAGAGTGTGTCAAACACTGGCAAGGGGAAACTGGCTATAATACCCATAAGTTCACCCCCCAAAATACACTGCCTCTAGGAGGCATTAATTTCCAAATTTCCATCTGCTGGAAACCTAGCATTCAGAATACTTGTTTATGGGGCACACCTGAATCAAACCACCACACTGTACCCAGAAATAATTAATCTGGTTTTAATCAAACGGGGGAGAAAGAAGCAAGTAGACAGGTAGAATGGCCAGTTTGAGGCAATTCTTAGGAGGACTTGGCCTAGCTACACAATCCTATGTAACAAATTATTCCAAAACTTAGTGGTAGAAAACAATCATTTATTAGGCTCACAGATTTTGTAGGGGAGTAACATAGATGAGTTAGGGGATAGCTTGTCTCTGTTCTACAATGTCTGAGGACTTTGCTGGAGAGACTCAAGGATAAGGGTTACGAGCTGGCCCATGTTGGATTATCTGGAGTTAAGTCCCTCAGTCCTTCCTCTTTCCCCCAGAAAACGGGCTTAGTATCCAAAACTAACAATGAACTATTATCAACGCTCCAGTGTTTTGATTTTCCTGTGCCTTAGAATATCCACACATGGCTTCTTCATCATGACATCTAGGTTCCCAGGGAAAGGGTCCTGAGAAGGGAGTCCCATGCTCTTCTCTAGCCTAGTTCTGGAAGTTGAGGAGCATCCCCATACCAGATTCTATCATTCATGGAGGTAGTTATAGGACCCTGCCCAGGAGGACAACTTGGAGGCTCTGGAACTAGAATTGATATGGCTATGTGGCTACAGAAGCAATACACCCAGCACTGAAGTTCAAGTGCACAGAGGGGCTAGGCAGAAAAAATAGCAAGGTAAGAAGTAATTATTATCACTTATAAAAATTACAGGGTCAGGGCTGGAATGATGGCTCAGCAGTTAAGGCGTTTGCCTACAAAGCCAAAGGACCTCTGTTCAATTCCCCAGGACCCACATAAGCCAGATGCAAAATGGAGTGCATGTGTCTGGAGTTAGTTTACAGTGGCTGAAGGCCCTGGCACGCCCATTCTCTCTCTCCCTCTTTCTCTCTCTCAAATAAATAAAGTAAAAAAATTTTTTTTAAATTACGGGTCATTGTTCACTTTGTCAGGGGAATAATTCTCTCCTTCATCTTACTCCTGTCCTCTCTCTCTCTCTCTCTCTTGAGAACCCTCCCCATACAACTTCTGGTGTCCCATTTTTGACATAGACATAAACAGAAACTTTGCTGTTAGGACAGTGACAGAGAACTGACAATAAAGGGTGATATGACCAATGCTGCCTTCTGTATGGAGGATGCTCTGGCCAAAGACTACAGCCATGCCTCAGGGACATCCAGCCATTGCCAGATAAGAGTGCTGGCCTTGTGTGGCAGTTTCTCAAGAGGTGTCAGAGCCTTGGATTTGTGTGTAGATTCCTGACTTAAAAAAAAAAAAGCTATTTCATTTATTTATTTCAGAGACAGAGAGAGAGAGAGAGCAAGAGGCAGAAAGAGAGAGAGAATGGGTACATCAGGGCCTTTAGCCGCTGTAAACAAACTCCAGATGCATGTGCCACCTTGTTCTTGTGGCTTATGTGAGTCCTGGGGGGAATGAACCTGCATCCTTTGGCTTTGCAGGCAAACACCTTAACTGCTAAGCCAGCTCTGCAGCCCAATTCTTGTTTTTTTATTATTTTGGCTCACATGAAAATCAAACACAATTATGAAGGCCAAATAAATGGCACCAGGGCCTGAGGTTTCCTAGTGAGCCATGACTCTGACCCTTCAATTTTGCCAGGTAGAAGAGATGTGGAAGAAGAGTAGAATGCATACTGAGAAAGTTCCAAGTCCAATTCCCTAGCATACACCTCAAGCCAGACTCAAAGCAGTATATATGAATCTGTCATTCATTTGAAATAAGAAGAGACCTCCAACACACATAAATAAATAAGTAAATAAATACAAGAAAAACAGCCACTGGAGCCCTGAAAGATCTGCATTATGTCACAGGTTCATGCAGAAGACCTAGACTGTGAGGTGGAAAGAGAACTACAACGATGATGGGCAAAAGCTCACCTGCAATAAGGCAAGAGCAGATTAGATTAATTACTTCAGATTCACGTTACCCCAGTTACATCATCTGTAAAGTAGGTAGGAAAATGGTGCCAATCTTAGAGTTACTATGAGGGTAATGTCAGCTACCAAGCTTGTCTCCTCAAAAACACTCGACAGCCTTAAGGGAATGTTACCATATTGATGAGGACTCCCAGGGCAGCCATGCTCCTGTCTCCTGTGTCTGGCCATCAGTTCATGAGGAAGCTATTTCCCATGATGAATGAACATTGTATTTCCATTATTTCTGCAGGGCAGGGGCAGACTCCTGGGACTATGATGCCTAATTTGTTCTCTATATTAAAAACCCTATTCAAAGGGCTTGAGGACTGGTTGGCTAACCTGTCCACCCTGAATCTCTACCACATCTGAGTGACTTTGAGCATCTAGGTAGGTCTCAGCTTGTTCTTACTATACTCAAATGCAACTTTAAGGAGTGAATAGAATAGCAGGCATACAGTCCTGGTTTTGTGACCTGTCCTTTGATATAATCATGTTCACCAGGTGACCAGTTTGTGACCTTTGTCCACAATGATATTATGAATTTTGCCCTTTGTCAATGTTCACTATTCTTCTTTCTTTAATTTCCCTTTGTTGGGTGTTAATGTCACTGCTTCTGTGGACTTGTCTCTCACACTATCACTGTGCACTTCATCTTTTTTTAAAAAAAGTTTTTAAAAGTTTTTTTTTTTTTTAATTTAAGAGAGAGAGAGAGAGGCATGTAGGGAGAGACATAGAATGGGCATACCAGGGCCTCCAGCCACTGCAAACAAACTCCAGATGCATGCACCACCTTATGCATCTGGCTTACCTGGGTCCTTTGGCTTTGCAGGCAAACACTTTAAACACTAAGCCATATCTCCAGCCCTTAATCTTTTTATTAAAAAAAAAAACTTTGGCATGATTTTGATTGGATGTTTTCCTTGTATTTTGAGTTTAATATAAAAAGAGTTGGTTTTATAAAAGGGCAGCTTGAATCTGTGCTGTAATGTGTATTTTTCTTTGGTTATTTTGATTTTATACTTTCACTTCTAAACTATGCACTTCCCCCCACTTTTTCCTCCCCTTTCACCTTGTCCAGTGTTTCAAAGTGAACATTTTACACTGCTCCAAAGTACTCTTTAACTTTAGTTCCTCTAAACACAAATGAGCCAACAATGAAATATGCTTTTTAGGCTTCTTGATTGTAGACAATGCACATTCCTTTCCTTTTCTCTCTCTACATATTTTCCATAACTTCTTGGTCTTTATTGGATGGATTTAAATTAATAGTTACTACTTTCCCACTTCATAGGGATGTTCAAACTTACAAAAATTATTCACATGACCTTCAAAAGTCATTTGTGGTCTTGCCACCTGTCCTCTCTTACCATTGTGATGCTCTAACTTATCTGTACTGTCAATTATTTGGAGCACACATTAAAATAACAAACATGGAAGGTAATTTTTGGGGGTCATTGCACATAAAACAATGGCTTTCTGCTATCATTGGAGAGACTCTGGTAGACATATAATTATTAAGTTGTCATGTTTCCAAAAGTTTGTATAGATTCATTTTCTTTCATTATTTAGTGCCAGAGAAGTAAATTGTATGCCTCCATTATTCTTTTAGGGAGAACATTTGACAATCTGTTATTGTTCTTTTGATATTTGTTCACTTTTCTCTCATAATTTTCATGAGACAATGAAAAATGTCTCATTCTCTGACATTAAACAGAATGTAATTACCCAGGAAAACTCTTTGCTATTGCTTGCAATCAATCAAATGGATATTATTTTTCTTAAGTAAGGACAGTTTTCTTCTAATATATCTACAACTATTGTCTTAAGACTGTCCAAATTTAAAGACAGGAGATGTACTACACAAGTTCCCAGATGAGAACTATAGCTGTTTCAAAGGAGCCCCTTAGCTTTGACCTTGTGCTGCTACTTTTCTCTTTACTGTCCTCACTCTGAGGTCACTTCTGACTTGGGTGTATCCTTCTCAGGTCAGTTCCTGGGAGGCACATTGGCATGGACAACTCCTCTTCCTAGCTAGTCTGTAATCAACTATTGTCTGCAGCTGCACACTTGTTTATTCAGCCTTGATGGAGAATACATCATGCTGTGGACTCACAATCAAGCCTATTGGAAATTCAAGACTCTGCTCTGTCTCTCACTTAGTTGGAGATGGTTGCCCCACTTGCTGGCTTCCAGTGGGTATCACCCCTTTCAACAGTCCATGGCACAGTTTTCTCCTCAGTAGCTCTAAACTCACTTGACTTTGGATTGATAAATTCAGGTCTTTCTCTTTTATGATGCCACTCAGATCTTGGTACGGGATGGTATATCTCCACCTCTCTGTAACTTTGCAAGAGTCATGTGGTTCCGTAATCTTAATTTGAAGCTATCTCATTTTGAAGGGCTAGGGAGATAGCTTAGCTGTGAACTACATGCCTTGCAAGCACGAGGACCCAAGTTCAACTCCTTAGCACACACATAAATGCAGGGTATGGCAGTGCACACTTGTAATCCAAGTGATGAGAAAATGGAGATGGAAGGAGCCCTTGGGCTTACTAGCAAGCCAGTCTAGTCTAATTGGTGAGGTTCAGGCCTGTAATAAGGGACTCTTCTAAAAAGGTGGACAATGTTCTTGAGGATGAAAACCATGGTTGTTCTTGGGCCACCATGAGCATGTGTACAATGTACCTTCGCACACAGGTGCACCCCTACAAACATGTAATATATGCACATGCACATTACAAAATATAAACTATGGGGCTAGAGAGATTGCTCAGTGAGTAAGAGCACTGCTGAGCAAGTATGGGGACCTGAACTTGATCCCTAGCACCTACACATTTTAAAATAAGTCAAGAGTGGCTATGTACGCCTGTAGCCCCAGCTCTGAGAGGACAGAGACAGGAGGATTACTGGGGCTCACTGGCCAGTCAGCCTAACCAAAAACTGGGTATGAGCTCCATGTTCAGGAAGAGACCCTGTCTCAAGGAAATATGTCAAAAGAGTGATAGAGGAGGACACCTGAAGCCTGCCTCTGGCCTCTACACATGTGTACATGGACACACACCACACACAATATATACTGCACACACATACACACAAAAAAATAATACAAATTTTGTAGGAAGGGTTGGTAAGGGAGTTTTAGGCAAATGATCTTCAAAAAACTCATAGATGATACCTGAGGTTAACATATCAAGGACAGAAGTCCTATAAACATATTATTTGGAGCTATGAGGGTCCCCCTGAAGAAAAGTAGAAATGCTTCAAACAGGCTGACTCAGAAAATAAGGTCTGGGAGTAAGAGAGGGTTGGGAGAGGGGCCAGCCCCCTTCACTCGCCCAGCAATAAGCTGAAGGTTTTACCTTGTGCACATATTTCCTGATAAGCTTAAGTGATATGTGTTTGGATATCAAACATATTTCAGAATATTTTACAGTGAAGCATGACTAGAAATTAAAGGTTTTCATTATAGTCTATAAAAGACTGTCTTTTCACTTTGGGTTTAGACTCCATTGTCATGATTTTAATTTGGTTGACAAATTTGGCATAAAACCACGAAAGAGTTGGAGCAAAGGAAATAGGAAAAGAAATGAGGACTAGAAGGTCCCCTGTGAGCTCAACTGCCTTTTCTCTATCATTCTATGTACCTTTGATTTTTATGTTTTTCTGCAAAAATTAAATTGGAACTCACTTTATCATTTCTTCATTTCATTTTTCTCATTGTAAAAAGGGCAAGAGCTTAATGCACTACAGACTAAAGCTGCAGGGGCAGCTGGACACACATGGGCAGATGCTCGAGTCTCTGGACAGTTGGCAGGGTCTTCTGCTCAGTTTCTACAGTATGTCTTTGTGGACCACAGCTGGAACCCAGTGGGCAGGTGAGGGGAAACAAACTAGAGTGGTCCATGGTGATGTCTTCTGGTTTAATCTTTTGTAAAGTAGAAAGAATAACTAAATAGCAAATGAAGTGTCTTTCCAGTTAATTTTTATTGTTCAACCAGAAAAAAAATCCTTTTTCTTTCCTTTGAGACTTATCTTTTAAAATTATTTGTGTGTGTGTGTGTGTGTGTGTGTATCAGGGTTTCTTGCTGCTGCAGTTGAATGCCTGTTCCACTTTATGTGGGTGACTGGGAAACTGAACCTGGGCCAGCAGACTATGTGAGCAAGCACCTTTAACTGCTGTGCCATTTCCCTAAGCCCAAGACTTCTTAAAAAAAAAAAAAAAAAAAAAAAAAAAAAAGGAAAGAAAGAAAAAGGAAAACAATTGATTGTTTAGATATTGATTCAATCTACTCAAAGCATAGTCCATTCGTGAGCAGCTTCTGGCTACCTGGGGAACATGCTAGAAACTAGTGTCTCAGGCTTCCTTACCCTGCTCAGCGCCTACATTTTAACAATAAGTTCAAGGACTGTGTGGGTCATGCAGTTTGAGAAGTGCTGTCATAAGGTGTTGATTAAGGACCCGAAAGAAGGTAGAAAGAATGTAAGATCCAGAGGACTGCTGTCTTCCAGACACAAAGTAGCTGTCAGATTCATGACTTGATGTCAGCTATTGTGATTTGCACAAGATCTGCATAATATGGAGCCCATCAACATTTCCTCATGGATAATGGTGGAGGGCAAACAAACAACCGAAAAGACATGGCATCAAAACAGAAAAGAAAGAGCTAGAGAGAAGGTGCTTGCCTGCAAAGCCTAGTGACCTAGGTTTGATTCCCCCGTACCCATGTAAACCATACGCACAAAGTGGCCAAATGCATCTGGAGTTCAGTTGCATTGGCTAGAGGACCTGGTGTGCCCATTCTCTCTCTCTCTGTATGTTTCTGTTGCAAATAAATAAAATAAAATTTTAAAAGAGAAAAAAAGCAGCCTCCCCTCACTAAATTTTTTGAAAAAAGAAAAAAAAAAGAATAGAAGAGGGACTAATTGGAAAGAAGAAGGTGGGCTGGAAAGATACCTTAGCAGTCAGGGCACTTGTCTGTGAAGGCTAAGGACCCAGGTTTGACTCCCCAGGATCAAGCCAGATTCACAAAGTGGTGCATGCATTTGGAGTTCACTTACAGTGGCTACAGGTACTAGTGTTCCCATTCTCTCTTTCTTTCTCTCTTTTTCTCTCTCTTAAATAAATAAATAAATAAATATTTTTAAAAAGAAGAAGAGGATACTTCCAGCCAAGATGGCGACCACCTAACTACGCCACACTGCCCCGGGAAAGAAAGGCAAGGCATTAAGGGTTCACTGGGTCAGAAGAAATTCAGTGGAAGAGGGACAGGAGAAGAGAGACAAAAGAAGGTCACGGGAGGGGATAATGATCAAAATACATTATGTATATGTATGAAACTGTCAACAAAAAAGTTTAAAAAAAGGAAAGTTGAGGCTAGTGGCTCTCTACCTTAGCTTAGAATCACCTGAGAAGTATAATAAAAATACTGATGATGCCCACCTAGAATCGTTAAAACAATTATAAAGGCATTGAGTAGCCCCCACCTAGAATAACAAGAAAAAAATCCTGAGGACATAGGCATAGTTATGTTTTCAAAGCATCTCAGGAGATCTTAATGTGCATCCCAAGCCCAGGATATGCATTATGTGGTGCACAGAGCTGCTCAGCTTGCATTGACGTAGCCTGGGCCAAGGATGTGCGAATGTCCTCTGTGCACTGCCTCCTCTCAGTTTGGAAACAGAAAGGAAACACACACTGCCACACCAGATCCACCACCATGCATGAAACGGTTTAAAACCCCATCCTTAAATGATAAGTAAATCTCCTTTCACTGGAAGGAGGTCTTATCATTTTGTGTGTGTGTGTGAGTGTGTGTGTCTTTTCACTGCAAACACACACCATGCACACAAGCCACTTTGCATCTGGCTTTAAGTGTGTGCTAGGTAACTGAATCTGGGATAGCAGACTTAACAGAGGCCGGCAGACTTTGCAAGCATCTTTAGGCACTGAGTCATCTCCCCAGCCACAAGAGGTATTTTAAAAAAATTATTTATTTGCAAAGAGAGAAAGATAGAGATGAGACAGAGATAATGGGCATGCCAGGGCCTCCAGCCACTGCAAACTCCAGATGCATGTGCCACTTTGTACATATGGCTTTACATGGGTACTGGGGAGTCAAACCCAGGGTGTTAGTATTTTCAGGCAAGCGTCAGCGTCTTAATCACTGAGCCATCTCTCCAGCCTCAAGAGGTCTGATTTTTGACGAAAAGAATATGGTCTACTGCAATGTGAGACTCCTAAGACCTGCTGCCCTAAGACACAGGACAGTTTCTTTAGTCAAATGTGGCCTGGGAGTGCAAAAAGAAAACACAGTCACTGGGAATCCAGTCAATTGATGTCCTAGTTTATAACTGAGAGACAAAATAAAATAAGGGTTGACAGAAGGTGCACATGTTTGAAATACTTGTGCGTGAGCACATCGTCCCAGCCAAATGTTAGCCTCTTGAGGCATAAATTAATTTACCACAAAAGCATGCCTGGTTGGGTCTGGAGTCTGCTATGGTGAGCCATAAGTGTTAGACTTTGGGACAACAGCTTCAAGTATGACATTTCGCCAATGATTTTTATCCTTGAGCAGAATGTTTTTCTTGGAATAGGTTTCTTGGAGGTTTTGCAGACACCATTCTGGTCATGTGTGCGGGCCTTGAAGAGCACTTTTATGAATATAGAGTGGCAGCTGTGTGGGTAGGAAAGGATGCTCTTTACTCAGAGAATGTGTGCTCCAGTAAACATATTAACCACGGCGATCTCCCAAACGCCACTGGTGCCCCTGGTGCACAATCTTACCTGGTACTGCTGCCCAGTACAGAGAATGAGGTGGTCATAGAACACGACTTCATCCTTGGAAACCACAACATGCTTGGCTGCTCGGTCTATGCCAGTCATTCTACCAACCACAACATTAACCCAGGAACACAGAGACATCAGTGCGTAATCTTTATCATTAAAACAGTGGCTGCAAAGAGAGAAGGCTCCATCAGTGACATTTGAGCAGCTGACGGCAGGGCATTAATTAGACATCTGGTGAGCTGGTTCAAGTCCCCTAGTGAGCAGGGTTTGTGCTCTTGCTGTGAGTTTACCAGGACCAAGACTAGGAGATTTTTCAGCATGAAACACTTAGTCACAAATTGATAGCTTCCCATTAAAGCTAAATGGCTCCACCTGGCTTAGGCCTGTCCACAAGGGGAGGGTGTGTGAGTATGTGTGTGAGTGTGGGAAGTCATGGTGGCTGTAAATCTACTTTAGCTGTTGTGCCATCCTACTGGCCACAGACTCCAATGAAATGACAAAGAAAAGTGACATCATGGAGGTCACCTCAGAGGCAGGCTCAGAGTCCTAAAACATGGAGAACCCCTCCTGTTTGCTAATAATTTTCAATAAAAGCTTCATTCTTACAATAAATGTATGGCTTTATGCCAAAACAATAAGACCTGTCTTATTTAAAGATGTCAATTAGGGAATTAAGTTTGCAGCAAATATAATCCCTGGAGATTTGGGGACCTACTAGGCAGGGCTGAGGTGATTTATGGGAGCTAATACTTTTACTTATGTCCCAAGGTTTTTGGGTATGGTGGCTGCAATCTGCTTTCATTTTGGGGTTCTGCTGAGTTTGAACACTCCACTATAAAGTGACAGGAGTGGGTTTCTTGTGGCTCTGGGTTTATTTAGACAATTTTGGGAGGTGGTATTTTATAAAATGTTCTGAAAGGTTTCACTGTAATAAGTGACATTTTAATGGTCCTGATCTGAAGACTGAGAATCCAAGATGACATGACAACAAATATTTCATTGCAATTTAGGTTGCATGATCTTTTCTGGGAAGAACTGTGTCAGGGTCTGCCTCCCTCTTCTTTTTCCAGTGAGCCTGAACCCCAGGGTCCCTGTGTCCCTGTTTCCTCACTTCCCAGCATGAGATGATGAGCCCACCCTACATGCCTCTGCCAGTGTCTGGAATGGATGTGAGAATGTAGGAGATGCTTTGTCAAGTGGAATGCATATGTGAAGAGTATTATCTTAAATAATATTAATGATACATAATCCTGTTTACTCTCTTTGGAGGCAAACAGGATTCAGAAGTGGTAATGGGAGGACATTTTTTCTTTTTGATCCACACATGAGTCTGGTCTCTCTATACAAAGAGAAGTCTCATAATGGATACACATTACACCCTGTTACAGGGCCTGTGAAAGAGATGGGAGCTCTGGGCTTTGTGTCTCTCCATGAAACAACACTTAAAAACCAGAAATTTTCTTCTTAGTAATAATAAAAAAAAAGAAAATCAGGGGCTGGCCTGTCACAGAAAAATAACAGATATTGGGATGAAATTCTCTTTAAAAATTTTGATAGCCTTATGGGAAGATAAGAAACTCCACTGTTTCCACACATTTGTGAGAGACACAGAAAGAATTGAGCTTATTTGGTACTTTAAGCCATCCAAGATGAGGAAAAATTGGATGTAGTTAGTGTGCAGGGATTAGTCTTATCAGGATTTTCTCACAGATAAAAGCTCTCAGGGGCAATTTGTAAGAGGCTAAGACAATGTGATTTTTTTTACTTTTTAAAATTTTTTTTGTTTATTTATTTATTTATTTGAGAGCGACAGAGAGAAGGAGGCAAAGAGAGAGAGAGAGAGAGAAAATGGGCGCGCCAGAGCTTCCAGCCTCTGTAAACGAACTCCAGATGCATGCGCCCCCTTGTGCATCTGGCTAACGTGGGTCCTGGGGAATTGAGCCTCAAACCAGGGTTCTTAGGCTTCACAGGCAAGCGCTTAACTGCTAAGCCATCCCTCCAGCCCAACAATATGATTTTTAGTGGCAGTTAGACAGTAGCATCAGTAATGTAAGGACGCAAGCTGCAGAGTGAGAATGTGAAGCTCTGTGCAGCAGGACACTGGCTTGTAGGGACCTTTCCTCAGACACAGAAGAAAGTTTTGAAGAGTGTGGGCTGATGCTATCATAGTCTGCCACTACCTCAAACAGCATTCCTTAGATTAAAACAGCATTGTGGGGCTGAGGGATGGCTTAGTGGTTAAGGCGTTTGCCTGCGAAGCCTAAGGACCCAGGTTCAACTTCCGAGTACTCATGTAAGCCAGAGGTACAAGGTGGCGCAAGTGACTGGAGTTCTTTTGCAGTGGCTGGAAGCGCTAGTGTACCCATTCTCTCTCTCTCCCAAATAAAACAAAATAAATAATTTAATCAAATAGCATTGTGTAAAATTTCACTATCCATTTTGGATATTATGATACATCTGGACCTTTTAAATTTCTCCATCAGATGAATGAAACTATTGGAGAATGAAAGTAACATTTTCCTCAAATTGTTTTTGAAGCAGAGTTAATGAGCATTAATGAAGACTAAGATAGAGGGATGGGAGATGGGGTGGCTCAGTTGGTAAAGTGATTACTTTGTAAGCATGAAAACCTTAGTTCACATCCCCAATATCTTTGTAAAAAAAAAAGGTGGGGGAGTGGCAGTATGCACCTGTAATCTCAGCACTGGGGAGGAAGAGATGAGAAGATTTGCTGGCTACCTAGTACAGCTGAACTGGTGAGTTCCAGGTTAAATAAAAGACTTCCTAAAAAAAATTAAGGTGGACAGGATGCAGAGTTTGGAGGATTGCTGTGAGTACGAGGCCAGCTGAGAGTACATAGTAAATTCCAGGTCAGCCTGAGCTAGAGTGAGACCTACCTCAATAAAACAAAACAAAATGGTGGAGAGCCATTGCCGTGCGTGGTGGCACATGCCTTTGATCCCAGCAGAGGTAGGGGGATTGCCACTAGTTCAAGGCCACCCTGAATTCACCCTGAATAGTGAATTCCAGGTCAGCCTGTGCTAGAGTGAGACCCTACCTCAGGGAAAAAAAAAAGGGGGGAGAGAGATTGAGGAAGACACATGAAAAAAAAAAGGTGGAGAAGCCAGGCATGGTGGTGCATGCCTTTAATCCCAGCACTGGGGAAGCAGAGGTAGGAGGATCGCCATGAGTTTGAGGCCACCCTGAGACTTCATAGTGAATTCCAGGTCAGCTTGGGCTACAGTGAGACCCTACCTGTAAAAACCAAAAACAAAAAAAAAAAAACGTGTAGAGAGATTGAGGAAATTGACCTCTGGTCTTCCACACACATGTGCTTGTGCCCCCACATGCATAAGTGAATCCACAGACAACAGAGCATACATCCACGTCACATATGCTAAACCATCAGATGTTACATAACAGTGGCTGTCCCTTAAGGAGATGAGATACCACCAACAGGGTGCTCTAGAGAAAGATGCATAGAAGGCACATCGGGGAGATTTCATGTTTCTGAAGCAAGCTTGACACTGACTCAAAAGTATGTGAAAGGAGTGGTGGTGCACGCCTTTAATCCCAGCACTCAGGAGGTAGAGGTAGGAGGTTTGCCGTGAGTTCGAGGCCACCCTGAAACTACATGGTGAATTCCAGGTCAGCCTGGGCTAGCAAGAAAGTACCTTGAAAAAACAAAATAAATAAATAAATAAATAAAAGTATGTGAAAGGGGCTGGGATGTAGCTTAGTAGTAGAATACTTGCTTACATGTGCAAGACCCAGAGTTTGATACCCACCACTGGGGAAAAAAAAAAGTGAAAAATCTGGACACAGAGCCAAACCAAGTGGTGGCACAGGCTTCTAATCCCAGCATTCAGGAGGTGGAAGAAGGAGGATAAATAAGTGTTTGAGGTCATCCTAAAACATACAGTGAAGTCTTGTCTCAAACACATGTACACACATGTGAGCATGTGTGCGGTGTGTGCGCACACACACACACTGTCTCTCTCATATACAAGATGGGGAGGCATGACCTTGGCCTGCCTGTTAAGGTGACAGTGGCCCGGAAGCTAGTAGTGAGAAACAGCCCACAGTTCCTGGTGAACAACTGACAGCCACTCCGGGGGAACAAACATAAGTTTGTGCTGACCTGCATCTCATAGAATCAGGACCCTTCACAAACAGAAACTTTGAGGTCTTCAGAGAAGATTAACTGTGACACTCTTGGAAGAAGAGCCACTGTAATTAACTTTCAATTATTCAGGGTTGATTGTCCAATTAGTCGCTTTCTCCTGCTTCCTGTTTCCCTCCCCTCCAGCACCTTCCCTTAGCCGCCTCCCAGTCACATCGTTAGCACCTCCACCAGAAGCTGGACAGGATGGGGTGGGAGGGGAGAGATAAAAATGGCTATTCAAGCAACTAATCAGAATAATAATGAAGCAACACACTGGTTGAGGATAAGTTCAGTTAGAATTCAGAATGAGGAATTTTAATGATTAGATTTATGGGTACTATTTGTACTGTTATTTTTGAACTTCATGATCTGAGACAATTTCCTTTATTGGACTGCACAAAAACTATTTGAAAGACATCCTGTTCAGGGTTCAATCTGTGGTCTCTGAGGACTATGATCACATGATACTATCCACTCAAGGGGAATTTGGCTATTTCCTGCCTGTTTCACACCTGACAGGAAGGATGCATGCAGTTCTTTGAAGGTAACTTTTGTTGATTCTACATTTACTGAACACCTGCCTAAAAATCCCTGCCCTTGTGAAGTCTGCATTATAGTTGAAGGACCCAGAATGCAGAGATAAACTCCGCGTGGTGGCACACGCCTTTAATCCCAGCAGTCAGGAGGCAGAGGTAGGAGGATCACCAGAATTTGAGGCCACCCTGAGACTACATAGTGAATTCCAGGTCATCCTGAGCTAGAATGAGACCCTACCTCGGAACCCCCCCCCCAAAAAAAAAGTAAAATTATGTAATAGTTAGAAGGATTTCAGGAGCAAGGGAAAAAAAAGTACAGTAAGGTAAACTGGGGTGTATTAGAGGGCTGGCTGCACGTAAATGGGGTAGTATGGGTAGATCTTCTGGGAAAGGCAACATTTAAGAAAAAGATTTAAAGACCGTGGAGGGGGGACTTGCCTGCTGTGTTTGAGGTATGCTGAGGTTGCTGATCTGGATGGAATTAAGAGAAAATAACACACACAGTAAAACATGAGTTTAGAGAAATAAATGGGTAAAGACAGATTTTGACTCAAGGCATTCTGGAATTTTCTGTGATTATGAAAATGTTCTGGAGCTATGCTAGTATGGGAGCATATCAGCTCTTCATACAGTTGCAATGTGGCTCATTTAATTTTAATTAATTTAAGTAGAAATGGCCCCATGTGGGTAGTAGCTATTGTACTGGGCAGTAAGAGCTTGATGTCATCAGAGTCACATTATTGTTGCTCTGGTGACTGAACACAAAGAGGCAAGGACACCAGGTGACTACCCAGCCACTCTGCCTGTGCAGTGTAACACCTACAGAAAATGTTATATTGCTCTCACTATATCACATCCAACACAGGAATGGGCAGAAATGATTACCAAACTGACTGATTCAAATTCCTTGTAAGATGTCAACACTTCCCAGGAATCACATATTTAGAAAATGAGAGAGCAAGGGAAAGGGATGTCCATACATCATATATTAGTGGTAAAGACAGGGTTTGGATCATCCCTCTGGGTCAAATCCCATTTCCTTTTTATTGTAATGTAAACACCACACACACACACACACACCACATCTCAAAGGGTATAGTCTGATAAAGGTGAGGCTGAGGCTGAAGCTTAGTGGTAGAGCACTAGTCTAGCAGAGTTGAGGGCCCAGGTTCCATCATCCCGAGCACCTCAAACAATAGTAAAATTCCTTGGTGTGATAAAGGTATTAGTTCAAAATAGGCCTGTTTCCACTGGCAAGGAACTGAAGGCAAAGCAGGTCATTTCTCACAGGAACCCATTCCTGTGATTCTGATACGCCACTATGCCATCCTGAAAGAGAACAATTTCCTTTCTCGTCATTTGAAACATTGGGAGGTTGCTCCTTGAGGCAGGGAGGCTAATAATTCTGTACCTACATTTTTGCTACCAGAAACTGAAATTAGTGGAAGCTGTGTGAAATAGCATTTCCAAGAACTGATGCTGTCAAATGGTGGTTCTAGTGTAATGAAAACACCAGACCTTTCCTGGACTGGCAGGGGTGGTCCCCGCTTTGCCAGCCCCTGGTACCTGTGACACTGGGTAGGGTGGGTGTGAGACCTTCACGCCAGGGAAATGCCTGTGGAGTGCAGATGTGGCCATCCAACTCCACTACCCTGTGTCTTAGAACCAGACACAAAGGTGGCTGGGCTGTAGGCTCCATTCTAATTGCAGTCACAGTGAAGCCAACTTCCCACAAATACAAAATGGCAGCTCAGTCTTGCCCTCCTGGGCTGCTCATGTACCAACAGGTTTGAACTTGTATTTCTCAAGTAATACCAGAACTCTAGGGGAAAGACCCTCCCTCCACATTTCCCTTTCCACTTTGAAATCTATTATTTAGCATATAAAAGACTGTACACGAATTAAGACATTCAGGCCTCATAGTGAAAAAGGAAACAGCCATACTCGCTTGCTAGAAATTTCCTTTGCTCATTGCCCAGAAGCTTTTTTCCTGGGAGTCCATGAGTAGAAATCAGCGTGAGATTATTAAACTTCAGGTGAGAGCTGAGAAGAAATTTAAAAAAGAAAAGAAAGGTTAAATAATGTTCAATGAAAGTATTATAATTCAGTTTAACATTTCTTATTTCATGTATATTCAACTCTTAGCTTTTTCTTTGAAGGTAGCTACTCTTTTTACGCAAGCTTTCAAATAGAACCATTTAAACAACCACAGAAAAGGAAGATCGTGCTGAAGCTACTAATGACAGAAAACTCAAAGCTGCACACAGTTAAGGTAGACTTTGTTTTAAAGAAATATGATTCTCTGAGTAAAACAAAATAAAAATCCACAAACTGACAGGAAGGAGGTCAATTTGGCATAAATTAATGTGCAGTTGGATAGTCAGCTACTTATAAGAAACTTGAACCACAAGCACCACAGCGATCAGAAGGAGGATGCTGACAGCCATAAACTCTGCATGTGTTATTTCCCCCATGGAGTCCTTGTGGCCACACAAAGAGGGCAGTAGTAATATTGCTAATCCTATTTAACAGGTGGAACTGAGGAAAAGAGATTTCCAAGGCCATTGCTTGACTCCAATGTCCACTCATCTAACCTACAAAGTGGTCCCTTAGCATGTAAGGAGGTTGGTTCCAGGACTCACCATAGAATACCTAACCCTGCAGATGCTCAAGTCCTGGATATAATGTGCTATGATATGTAGACATAACCTACACACAGCCCCTGCATACTTTATATTACCTTTAGATTACTCATAGTAAGTACTATAAATGCGAAAATAGCTGTACTGTGTTGGAATATAGTCTGTATATGTTCAGTGTAGTGAGAAGTTTTTCTCCCAAGTATTTTCTGTCCAAGGATGGTTGAATATGTGGCTGCAAAACCTGAAGACAGGGCTGCAGAGATGGCTCAGCAGTTATGGCACTTGCCTGCAAAGCCTAACAAACCAGATTTGATACCCCAGTACACACATAAAACCAGATGTGCAAAGCGGCACATGTATATGGAGTTCATTTGCAGGGGCTACATGCAATGTCTAGTCCCTATAGTCCAGCATTAGCTTTTTCAATTTCAGGCATGTACAGTGACTCAAATCAGGATACCAAATTACCACTTGGAATATCCTAGAGGGTTCCTTTAAAAATTTTTTTTTAATTTATAAGAGAGAGAGAGAGAAAGAGATGGACAAGCCAGGGCCCCTAGCCATTGCAAACGAACTCCAGATGCATGTGCCACTATGTCCATCTGCTTTACATGGGTTCTGGGGAATCAAACCTAGGTCCTTAGGCTTCACATGCAAGTGCCTTAATTGCTAAGCCATCTCTCCAGCCTAAGGGTTCCTTTTAAGAGGAAATCTGCACTGGGAATAGAGATTATATAAATCCCAGGCCAGCCAGGGCAATACATATCTAGACTTTGCTCAACAAAACAGAGCAAACAGAACAAAAACTGCCTTCTCTTCGCATAGCATCATGCTTTCCAGAGCCCACAGGCACATTCACAGATATTACCATCGAGATTAATCTTCAAACCAAACGAGGCTAGGGGCAGGAGACGGAACATCACGTTGTGTATATTCCATATGTAAGACAATCAGGACGGGAAAGGCAGTATGTCCAAGGTCACAAAGTTCAAAAGCAGGAGGCAGCAGCAATGCAACCCATGCTGTCCATCTCTAGGCAGCACCCTCTCCACTCACCCGTGGCACCCTCTCTAACCAGCCCCAAAGCTAACCTCCAGAAGTGTGACCAGTTCAAGTGGAGGCTTCTAAGAACTCATATGCTTAAGACTCAAATCTCTATTTGCCTTTTGGTATGTCAGAGGTGTCAGAGACTACTGCTGCACATTTGCCCTGGGCTTCCACTCAGCAAAATGTTATGGGTGAACTGATATTTTCACCAGTCCTCCTTGATGAGAAAGATATTTTTTCCCTAAAACTTTTTTTATTCACATGGCCCCTTTCAATCAACCAAATGCCACAAAGGAGGCTCTCGCAGTCCCAGGAAAACACCTGCCCTCCTTTCCTGAGAGGAGGTTGGAAATTTTCCAACTGGAAATGCTACCAATTTATGGGCAGTCTGTTAAGGAGCACTAAGAACAGGACACTGGGTGATGGCATGGGCCAGCAGTGCAATAAACTTAGCTGAACCTGACATTTAAAAGCAGCTAAATATTATGAAAGGTTTTGCTCTGAAGTCTCTAAGGATGTCCATTATTTAAGGATGAATATTCCTATTCAATATGAAGAAAGCCAAGCACATCTTATCCTCTAATAATAAGAATAAAAATTCTGCATGTCTTTAAATAGTATAAAGGTCACAATTAACCCTAGCTCCTTACACTAGCAGTCTGTAAGCACACTCCAATGATAAGCCTTGGATTTATTACCATCTAATGGAAAACACAAATAATAATTGCGTGTTTATACCTCCAGGCAGTTAAAAGTTTATCCTGACTCTGGATCCCCTGTGAAGAAAATGTACCTTATATCGTACTAACAATAGTTACATACAGGCCCCTTCTTACATCTTCATGTGGATAGAAGGCTTAATGGTTTTGCAACGATATGTTTTACTACAAAAGCAATCCCTTCAGTACTAAATAATCTGAATTATCCTACAACTTGGATCAAATGACCTGCAAATTGCCAAATTAGCACATTATATTACCCTGAATTATGCTAGTGTACAGTTAAATTTATTCCCGAAAAACAGAGTAGGATTTTTTTAACAACAACAAAAAAATACAACCCCATATGATGATATAATATAAACATGTTTATGGAAGAGGATGTTCTGATTTTTTTCTTTTTTTTCTTTTTGGTTTTTTGAGGTAGGGTTTCACTCTAGCCCAGGCTGACCTGGAATTCATTTTGTAGTCTCAGGCTGGCCTCTACGTGTGCCACCACACTTGGCTTGCATGATTTTTTTTTTCTTTTACTTCTTTTCTTCAGCCCTTGTGAAAATCTTTTCAAATTCTTCCATGGCTATTCTGGCCCTTCAGAGTCTCTGCTGGAACCTTTCTTGTTCTCCATGGTGTTGCCTTCGCACATTGTAAGGAAAGCCCAGCCTTTCCCAGCTTCCCTCCTCTTCCCTTCCTGCATCCACAAGTGCACTCTTCCATTCTGAACATGGGTGTTTGCCAATTAATCCTGTCTCCTCTTCACGTCTCTCTCCCAATCCCTACACCAAACGATTTCTCTTACAGTGGTATTTCATAAGCCAGCCTAGTGCTGATAGGTGGATTCATGGAGTCGGGACATGGCCCAGCCTCTCTGTGTCTCCATGTTCTGTGGCATTCTCAAAGTCACTCCAAATCTAAGGTAGCTCCTGGAGAGGCATTTATCACATCAGCATTACAACAGGCAGAAGGAAAAGTAAATGGGTAATGTTAAAAGGAAGAATTCCTTAGGCCAGTTACATCAAGTACAGTTTATCTAAGCAAAGAAAACAAAAACATAAGAACCACAGCAGTTCTCCAAGCAATGCTTTAAAGTCACATTTGAGGAAAAACATGAGAAGTAGAATATAACTTAGTTGACTACAGCTAAGTAACCACTCAATTGGCTACACAGCCTCCCACACCTAACCAATGGTCATTACCATGGCTAAACTCCATATTTGTTTAGGCTATTGGTCCAGTTCTGGAGCCTAGTCCAAATCAATGGCCTCCCAGCAATTTTATTTAACAGCAGGAAAAGGACTGTCTATTGAAGAGCTTGGATGACAGTACAACATGACTTTTCTGCTTATATTATCAGAATTCACTAACATTGCCACATGTCTTAGCAAAGGAAGTTGGAAACATTAAAAAAAAATAGTGTTTTATTTTTTCAAGGAAGCACACTGCCACATTGCTCAGCATTCTGTTACCAAGGACAAAATGCAGAATGTGGTGGGGGTGGGGGTTGATAAGGAGAGAAGCCTCATTAACTAGGATCATACAAAAAAAATAGATGACAGACACCACAAGACAACATAAGGTCTGGGTAAATGAAAGCAAGGCTTGCACAGGATTACAGGAACCTAAATGGACAGAGAGTCATCCCAGGACTAGCAATGGTGGGATGCCATCATGATCCTAAGCCTAAAGGAGCAAGGCAGGGAGGAAATAGGGAGAGTTGGAACCTGTAGGAAGCTGCTGTGTCCAAGAACATGGTGCCTCCAACAACACTGCCTTACAGGTCTGTTGGGTGATTTTGGTGTGGTTTGGTTTTGAACCAGCTCACCCTGGTTTGCCCACATGTCTCTCACCAAGCTTCCCAGGCTTGATGACCATTTCCCTGGGTGATTTCATCCACAGTGAGTTCACCTTCCATACTTCCTATAATGTACTTCCTCATGCTACAGTGTTTCTGATGAGCTATAGATCTCATTCCTAAGTGCTCCAAGGTCATCCCATATTCAGTATATGTCCAAACTAAGGTGCTCTGGGGGTCTTCCAGATCCAATATGCATCTAAACAAAACTCTTTGCAGCCTCTAAACCACTCTTTTTGTACCTTGGTCATCTTGTGGTCAACTCACCACCTCTCAAGTAAGGAATCTGAAAGTCCACCTCAGATCTCTGCCCTGCCTCCCACTTCCCACATGTGTCACTATGCCAGTCCCTTTCATCTGGTTCCTATCTCATGAATGCCCCCACCTGCAATTCCCATGGCACTCTGCTGCAGCTCACCATCTTACCTACAGAAATGTGCTCAGAACGAGTCTCTCTAGCACACATCTCTTTCTTCTGTCCCTCCTTTTTAAAAGTAATTTTTTTTTTTTTTTACTTACAAGCAGAAAGAGAGAAGAGAAGCAGCAGAGCTAAGCAGTTAAGATCAGAGGCTTTAGAGTCAAACTCCCTTTGTTGGACTCCCAGCCCAAGAACATTCTAGCTTTTTGACCTTGGTCAAGTTATTAACCTTGCCATCGCTCAGTTTTTTCACCTATAAGGTAAGAATGATAAAAATGTAATGTGCTGGGTGTGGTGGCACACGCCTTTAATCCCAGCAATCAGAAGGCAGAGGTAGGAGGACTGCCGTGAGTTCAAGGCCACGCTGAGACTACATAGTGAATTCCAGGTCAGCCTGAGCTAGAGTGAGACCTTATCTCGGAAAAAAAAAAAAAAAAAAAAAAAAAAAAGTAATGTGTCATAGAAGAGATAGGTTAAAGGGAATGGTACCTACGGAATGTTTAGAATACTGCCTACTGCCTAGTATATATCTATTTTGTAATATTTTATTTTTATTTGAGAGAGGGAGGGAGGGAATGGGTATGCCAGGGCCTTTAGCCACTGCAAATGAACTCCAGACGCATGTGCTACCATGTGCATCTGGTTTACGTGGGATCTGGGGAATTGAACCTGGGTCCTTAGGCTTCACAGGAAAGTGCCTTAACCACTATGTCATCTCTCCAGCTCAAGCCTAGTATTTATTTTTTTTTTTTTTTGAGGTAGGGTCTCACTCTAGCCGAGGATGACCTGGAATTCACTATGTAATCTCAGGGTGGCCTCAAACTCAATGCGATCCTACTATCTCTGCCTCCTGAGTGCTGGGATTAAAGGTGTGTGCCACCATGCCTGGCTACAAGCCTAGTATACTTCTTAATAGATGTTAACTAGCTTTATTATCTCAACATTAAGTCCAGAGTCACTAGCATGATATTTAAATCCTTGTTGCCATCTGCTGATTTGACCTCCTCATTCTTATTTGTAACATCAGCACTTGCAAAAGGTTCCCAACTCTCTTATGCCTTTATATGAAAACGTACCAGCATTTTCCTTTTTTCCCTGGTATAGTAGTTTTCTCTGTAATCTGATTTAACAACACTCAAATGCTTGATTTGATTTGCTCCAAAATTGTGAAGTTTATAGTACTCTGGCTGTTCTGCAGATGGATTATGGAGATGGAATGTTTAAGATTTTAATTTGCTTATGTATGAATATTCAGAAAGTTCCTGCAGACAGAACAGCAGGTCACCGAGCTTTGAGCAAGCATGCCAGGAAATGGTACAAACAACAGTCACAGATAAAGCCTGGGTCTCAGATTTAATGGTGCTGGCTTAATGTATATCAACACTATCTAGCTGCACTGGGATCCCTCTGCTCCAAAATCAAAGGTCACCATATTGTGGAAAAAAAAGAGTTCAAGTTAAGTGCTCAAGCCAATGAAACATTAAACAAGTGCACCTGCATTTTTGCAGCAAATAATTCCAGTGGGGATTTCATGTTGCTGTGGATACAAAGGGAGGCACAGCTCAAAGATACTTGTAAAGCAGAGAGGGATTAGAGTATCCAGGGAAATAAGTAAAAGGTATTGTGTTTCATTCCATGTTTCAGGAGGACAGCTACAAAATTAGGTCTAAACATCCTTTCCTTCAAATAAAAAGGATCACACTGCCAATTTACTGTAAGCATAAAAAAGAAGCAGAAAACTTTTCATGTCGCTTGTCCTTCTAGGCGGTAGAAACCTGTCAGTCTGCTAGGCCATCGCTCATTATTTTTTATATTTTTGCTGATTTTCTTGGCACAGTGAAGGCAGCTGGCCAGAGAAAGTGATTTAATTAACTGCTTTTATTAATGCTTCTATTTGAACAGATAATGTAGAAAAAATGATTACCTCACATTGATCTAAATGTTTCAACTTAATTTACTAAAACCCTCTGCTTTCTGAATTGTTCAAACAGTGAAAAAATTTTTGCCAAATGACAATAAATCCTAGCTCAAGATATATATGTGAGGCTGGGAAGATGGCTCAGCTGTTGAAGGTGCTTGCTTGCAAAGCCTGCCAGCCTGGGTTTGATTCCCTAGTAACCAAGTAAAGCCAGATGCACAGTGGGGAAGGAAGGAAGGGACAGAGGGAGGAAGAAGGAAGGAACGAAGCAGGAAAGAAGGGAAGAAGGGAGAAAAGGAAGATAAAAGGAAAGGAGGGAGGGAGGAAGGAAGGAGGGAAGAGAGGAGAGGGGAAAGAAAGTAAAAAGATGGGAAGGAAAAAGGAACAGAAAGCATAAGAGAGCAAAGGTCTTTGGGGATGTACTTTTGAGCATATTAAGAGCCTAGTACATGCCTCTCTCTCTCTCTCTCTCTCTCTCTCTCTTTCTCTCTCTTTCCTGGCCACCATGATGTGAGCAGTTCTGCCCCACCTCATGCTCCTGACACGATGATGTCCTTCCCCACAGGCTCAAGTGGATGGAGCCAAGAGATACTGAAATCTCAGAAACTATGAATCAAAATAAACCCTTCCTTGTTTTCAGTTGATTTTTCTTAGGCATTTTGTCACAGTGATGGAAATGTGAATAACATCCCACCTGCCCCCATGACTGTATTTCAGACTTGGCTCCTGCTGTGTTTCTAGATTTCTACCCAATATTAAATGGTACATAAGGGGGTCAGTTTGACATCTCCTTATTCCTCCAGAGTACTTGTGTATTGTTCTGTTTGTACCAGGATAAAGCATCCAATGAGTAGGAATGGCAGCCTCAATCCTTCCTCTGCAGGGAAACTGCTGGGTTCAGGGCTGAGGGGGGAGTTAGGGTGTTTAACTGAGTGAGTGTGTTGGTTTGAATGCATGGCCCCACAGACTCAGGAATTTTTATTATTATTATTAAGACTGAGCTTGCAATTTGAGTCTCTAGCAGGTGGAGTCTTTCTAGGAAAGAAGTATGTCACTGAGGCGGATCTTATACTCCAGTCCTAAGGTATATAAAGAGAAATTTGAGCTCTGGCTGTTCATGTTTGCTAGCTGTTTGATGGTGTCTCTCTCTCTGCTTGGATCTATGGAAGTGAACCAGCTTTTTCTACCGTCGATGGTGTTTTCCTAGGAACCCGCAAGCCTGAAATAAACCCTTTCCTCCCATAAGCTACTTCTGGCCAGATGTTTGTCACAGCAACAAAGATGACTGCAATGGTAAAGATGTATGGTGTCCTTATGTTTTAGGGAGAATGAGGCTTACATGAGAAAAGTGGAAATGGCAGGATGGAGCTGATGGGGCCAAGGAGGAATGGAGGCCAAGTCACAGATCAATCACCCTATTTCCTGAATTTCTAATATAGCAGGGCTGGGCAAGAATTTATGCTTCTGGAATATGGTTTTCTGTATTACTTTACTCATCACTGTGACCCAATACCTGACATGGAGCAACTTAAGGAAGAGAAATAATTTTGGATTACAGTTCGAGAGGATACAGTCCATCATGGTGTGGAAGGCCTGGCAATGAAAGCATGAAGTAACTGTATTGTACCCACAGTCAGGAAGCAGATAGAGATGAATATGGGTGCTCAGCTGGCTTTTCCTTATTTAAAAAAAAAAAAAGAAAAGAAAGCTTTTTAATTTTTTTTTTAATTTGAGGCAGAGAGAATTGGTGTGCCAGGGCCTCAGCCACTAAAATTGAACACCAGGCACTTGCATCACCTAATGGGCATGTGCAACCTTGTACTTGCCTCACCTTTGCACATCCGGCTTATGTGGGATCTGGAGAGTTGAACGTGGGTGCTCATGCTTCGCAGGCAAGTGCTTTAACCACTAAGCCATCTCTCCAGCCCTCCTCCTTTTCTTAAATGAGAGAGAGAAAATTGGTGTGCCAGGGCCTCCAGCCACTGCAATCAAACTCCAGATGTGTGGCCATCTTGTGCATACATGTGACCTGGTGTGCTCACGTCACCTTGTGCATCTGGCTTACGAGTGATCTGGAGAGTTGAACGTGAGTCCTTAACTGCTAAGCCATGTTTTGAGTCCTTTTCTTCCTTTTTAATCACTCTGAGACCCCAATCCATAGGATGGTCCTGCCCACATTCAGCACTGACTCTCAGCTATACCCTAGACTGTTCTCAGAATTGAGTGACCCTTAGACTACCTGGAGGGTTGTGAAACGCAGACCACTGGACTCCATTACTGGGCTCCTGACAGTCCTGACAGGGCTGGGCCTGATGATATGAACTTCACACAGGCTCCAGGTACTATTGAGGTGCTGATCAGCAAACCATATATCTGACCTCACTCACAAGAAATAAAGTACTGTGTTTGTTAAGACAAACCTACTCTCATCCTACATTTCTTTCCAGCAAAGATTTCTTGTGATGTAGCACAGGGAAGACAGGTAACATTCCTTTTAGAGATGTAAGAATTCCACCAAAGCCTCCTGTACAGACTTCTTGCCAAGCCCTTGCTTTTCCACTGCCTTTGTCTATGCCCACATGCTTTGAAATGGACAATTTAAGATTACTGACTAGAAAGAAGTAACCAACTAAGAAAATCAAGGGTGATGAAGGGTGGTCTAGCAGATGATGCAGGGCTTGCTCATGTCATCTTAGCCCACCTGGTCACCTGCCAATGCCTTCCTACATCTCTCTGCCAAAGGGTATCCTCTGAGTGTGGGAGCTACAGGAACATGTTGATGAACAGCCCAGGGTGCCATGCAACAACTGATGAGCAGGGGTCTCCTCACCCCTCAGAGGGACTTCTCAGTTGTCTCTCTATGACAGCCCCAGTGGGATGGATCTCAGCTGCCTATAACAGCAACCCACTGACAACTGTGTGGGGAGGTTGCTTTCTTGTCTTTTCTCAGTCTCCTGTCTCAGACCCCTGCTCTCTCAGCCCCTCAGATTACTCCCACATGAACTACCTGCACCAAAATTATTTTGTTTTCAGTCCAGTTTGAATGAATGAAAACTGAGAGCAGGGGCAGCAATGCTACCATTCGAACCTGCTCCAGTAGCAGGAAGTGAGGATGAAGTAGGCTGAACACAGTAGCCGGTACCCAGTCTGTGCTCATGGGAGTGTGAAGCACACTCCTTCTACCTAGCATGCTTTGCTACAAAGAAACACCAAGAACCCACAAAATGTCAATAAGCTAACTGCTACCTTCAAAAACACTTAGTGTTGACCAAAAAGAATCACTTTTCTTGAATTCTGAGGTGTGTAAAGTAGGAAAGATGCCATGAAAGAAGAATGGATAATTTCAGTTAATGAACATGCTTTTACTTAACACTAATTACATTTAAGTAAGAATGGGATTAGGAAGCCTAGTTATGATCTGTGAACCAGGGTGTGGCCCAGGCCATTATTCTACCATCCGGCTATCCCTGCCAGGCCATTCTTTTTCTGATGGTACAATGTCCCCTTATTCTTTCTTGGAGAGGCTAAGCTTCTGGGCTAACACAGCCCTCCCTAGTACCCCTCCCCTGACAACGACCAGATCCACTTCTGCATCAGGCCCTAGTGATCCCACAGTGATAACACCACCATAAAATAGAAATATGTGACCTGTTCCTGGGCCTCTGCCTTGAGGAGTGACTACCTGCTCCCCAGGCTCCATGGAAGGCAGTGCATGCATACCCTCATCCTTATACCATGCTACTTTACCCCTGGTGTCAACAAACCAGTCAGGGGGAGAGAAGCCCTTCTGTTCACATGATAGGAACCCATAGGACAGAACAGTCACAATCACCAACCTGCTCATGGGAGGTTAGTTCTGAGATTAGCAAGCAAGCACTGACTATTTAATTAGTCCCCTAATTAGTGACAGGCTACACTGAAGGTTTCAGATGTCCTCAGATGAATATAAAGATACAGAGCCTAATTAAGCTGCCCTAGGCTGGTAAGTGCCAGTACCCACAGCTGGGCCGGATGCTGTGGAACTGTGCTGCCTGATAACAGGAATTATGGTCACTTGGCTATGATCAATGCTGTGGAAATATGACTGGCCAGTTCCAAGCTATTCCTTACCTCAGTTTGCCCAACCAGATGAAGGACCAAGTCCAGCTGGGAGATCTGAGGGTTCATCCTTTGATGGGATTATTTGGCCTTTTTTTTAAACAAAAGTTTTTCAATAATGGAACTGGAAGACAATGAGCATACAGGCTATATTCAGCCTGCCAGTTCCTCCTGTGAATGACAGCATATCACTTCTGTAATTGTGTAAAGGGTCTTGGGGACACTAATAGCTGTCATCCCATGGCTCACTTGTGCATTTTTCTAGTGCCATCTCAGGATCTTTAAGAGAGTCTATATTAGAATTGAATTAGGAAGGAATTAAAATGATAGACAAAAAGAATCACACTGTGGTTAGGACTAAATACTATAAGACAGAAGCTTAGGGACCTGTGCTGCAATTCAATAAAATAGTAACTGCTTTGCCCCTCTCCACTTTGAGACATGACAGAAGCCAAGCCCAGCCCTGAGCATGTTCCATTTTTCATCATTACAAGTGTGTCATCTTCCATGATCTCCAGTGCACTTGGTGCCTACTATGGCACCACTGAGAGTGGCACCTACATCAGTCATGTTCACCATGCAGTGGAGCTGATCATGATGCCCACAGTGGGCCTCATCACCATCCGTGGCCTGGTGGCAGTAATGCTCATCACCAACTCTCTGACTGATGGCCTCACCCACAGTAGGACTTTCTTCCATCTGGGTGATGGCCTGAGTATGGGGCTGAGAGACCTGCATGTTGGCATTGTGAAGTATGCAGGTGTGTAAGTTACTGCCGCCCAGCATCTGCCTGGCAGTGGGCATGAGCATGATCCTCATCTTTGTGTGGGTGCTCAGTCTCTATGGTCTCACTAAGGCCCTTATCTTTTTACAGAGTATGATGTAACAACTATCCCTCTTACTCCACAGCAAACAGCACAACACACACACATGAGCAACTACCCTCTCTGTTTTTGGTCTTGAAAATGCAGTATCCTAGTGTTCAACATCTTTTGTCCTCACCTGGCCCCTGCCCCATGCCATGGATATCTGTGCCTATTCATATCCCATCTAGGTCCCTGACCAGTGAGGATGTCAGCCTCTGGCTGCCACACATGCACCTTAGAGTGCTCTGTGTATAAGGAGGAATTAGAGCTGTCACTTTTCTCCACACTGGTTGCATATTTATTCATTTAAGATCTGACCTGTTGATGTGTCTGTGACCACCCCTGGCTGCCAACTGTATAGTGACCATTAGCAGAGCATTGTCTTGTGGTCTGAGACTCCTTGGATGGAACCACTCTCCCTGAAGCCCTGAGTAGCCAGACTGAAGGAAGGGTAGAGTGCTGCCCTTCATCAATCTATGGCCCAAGCTATGTCCAATAAAGTTCTTATATGTATGTGGGATGGGGGAAGGAAGCCCTAGAAAAACTAGGAATGAAAGGAACTTACCTCAACATAATAAAGACTATATATGACAAACTTACAGTCAGCATTATATTAAGTAGGGAAAAAAATGAAAGCATTTCATCTAAAATCAGTATCTACTCTTTCTAGCTGCTACAATTGCCTTCTCATTGCTGGGACAAACATCCAACCAGAAGCAGCTTATGGGAGGAAAAGGTTTATTTCAGGCTTACAAAATCCAGGGGAAGCTTCATCATGATGGAAGAAGCTGATTCACTTCATCATACATCTACAGCACAGAGAATACAAAGCAGCCAGAGCTTAAGCTGGCTCTCTATATACCTTAGGGCTGGACTCAAGATCGAATCCTAATGACACACCTCCTCCAGGAGGGCTCTGCCTCCCATAGACTGAGTAGGCTGCTTAATCAAAAATAGGCTATGGGGACACTATATTCAAACCACCACTCTACTCTTATTCAATATACTGCTTGAAGTGTTAACTAGAGCAATAAGGCAAATAAATAAATAAAATAAAATATAATAAAAATACAAATAAGAGAAAAAGCCAATTTCTAGTTTTAGGCAATATGATCCTGCACTCAAAAGACCCTAATAATTCTACCAGGAAACTTTCAGATCTCATAAGCAGTTTGAGCAAATTAATAGGATTCAAAATCATCATGCAAAAAATCAGTAACTTTCCTATATACTAATAATGAATGTGCTAAGATTTCCCAATAGCTTCAAATAAATAAACAAATACCTATGAAAAAACCTAGCCAATAAGTGAAAAACCCTCTACAATGAAAACTTTTAAACATTGAAGAATTAGATACTAGAAGATGGAAAGGTCCTCACATTCACAGATTAGCAGAATTAATATTGTAAAAATGGCTACATTACTGAAAGAGATCTTTGTAGGTTCAACACAATCCCTATCAAAATTCCAGCAATATTTTTCATAGAACTAGAAAGAACAATCCTAAAATTCTTTTTTTAAAAAAATATTTTTATTTTTATCTAATTGAGAGAAAGAGAAAGAGAGAGAGAGAGAGAGAGAGGCAGATAGAGGGCCTCCAGCCACTGCAAACAAACTCTAGACGCATGTACCACCTTTTGCATCTGGTTTATGTGGATACTGGGGAATTGAACCTGGGTACTTAGGATTCACAGGCAAGTGCTTTAACTGCTAAGCCATCTCTCCAGCCCAACAATTCTAAAATTCTTAAGGAAGCAAAAAAGACCCTGAAATATACAAATCAGTCTTAAGCAGAAAGAGAAATGCTGGAAATATCACAACATGTAGAGCCATAGTGCCAAACACAAAAACAGACACACAGACCAATGAAAGAAAATAGAGGATCTAGTCCCTTTAACAAATGGTGCTGAAAACACTGGTCATCTACACATAGAAGAATGAAGCTAGATCTGCATCTGTCACTTGTACATGCATCAATTCAAAATAGATCAATGACCTTAATGTAAGACCTAAAATTCTGAAATGGCCAGAGGAAAACAGAAAAAAACACTTTAAGATGTAGGAATAGGTAGGGACTTTCTGAAAAAGATGAATAGCTCAGAAAAATGTTACCAAAAGTTAACCAATGGGGTTGTATAAAATTAAAAAGGTTCTGCACAACAAAGTAAACAGAGTGAATAGACAGCCTACAGAATGGAAGAACAATCTTCCAAATACACATATGACACGGGGTTAATATGTAGAATCTATAAAGAACTCATGATATTAAATGACAAAACAACCAATTAATAGATGGGAAAATGAACTGAACAAATAATTCTCAAAAGAAAAAAATTAAACGGCCAATAAATTTTGCAAATTGTTCAGTATCCTTAGTCATCACGGAAATACAAATTAAAACTATATTGGGATTGCACGTTTCCCAAGTTAGAATGTCTATTATCAAGAGTAGAAATGATAACAAATGCTGGGGAAGATATGGGAAGAGTACACTGACAGTGGGAGCATAAACTAGTTCAGATACTATGAACTCACTATGAAGGTTCCTCATAGAAGTGAAGACAAAACTATCATATGTTCCAACTATGATACTCCTGGGTATATACCTGAAGAAATCTAAGTCACTATACTACAGAGGTACTTACACACCCATGTTTGTTGCTGTGCTATTCTCAACAACCAAGATATGATGCCAGCCTATACGCCCATTCACAGACAAATGGATAAGGAAAATTTGGGGAAAAATATATATGTACCCACACAAAGGAGTTTTATTCAGCTGTAAAGAAAAATAAAATTATGTCACATGAAAAGGATGGAACTGGAGGTCATGTTATTAAGCAAAACAGGCTAGACTGAGAAAGAGAAATATCACATCTTCTCTCATACAAATAAAATATACATGTATGCATACATACATATATGACACAAAGGCAGAAGGAGAACTATGAGGTAGGAGGGAAGGGTTGAAGAGAAGGAGAATGGAAGAGGTAAGGGGGTGAGGGAGAAAGACAAAATAGCCTGTTTTCTCTTGTACGTGGAATCCAGATTTAACTACTTCTGTGTGTATACATACATACATATATATGACATGAAAGTAGAAGGAAGACTATTTGGAGGAAGGAAAAGAACAGGTGAGCAGGGAGTAGTGACAGAAAGGTTAGGGAAGGTAAAATGACAAATATTCATGAAAATGTCTAGATGAAAGTTATTAATTTTTATGGTAACTAAAAAAATAATAAACACACACAATTTGATTATTTTGTGGCTTAATTCTTTTCTGGAGCTAGAGAATTCTTGTATAGGCTAGGCTATTCTAGAACTTACTGCATAGTCCCTGGGCTAGCCTTGACCTTTCAGCAATCCTCCTGCCTTGGCCTGAGTGCTGAGATTACAGGTACAAGCCACCCTGTATGGCTCTTATTTCCTTTAATCCAACTTTCTAAATTGGAGGAAAGCTTCTTCTTGCTTCTTTGGAAGGGCTTTTAGACCTCACTGACACACTCTCCTTTTGGAACCAGTGTTTCTTCAATGAATGACAAATTCACCCAGGGATGTGGCTGTTAATGTGAGAACAGAGTTCCCTCCTGACTTCTACTAGGGTTTACTGGATTCTGAGGGTCACAAGCACCTTTGGGCTGGCAGAACCTAGGGTGGGGTCTCATTTTATGATCCTCCCTCAGCACAGATGAGGAAGGGCATCCCTTGGGGCCACATGGGCTGACAGCTGAGGTGAGTTTACTGCCAAGGCTGAGTTCTTTCTCAATTTTTCCAGTGGTTAAGTTTTAAAGAAATCTTGCTTAAAAAAAAAAAAAAAGCAGGGCTGAGAAGAGTGTATCTGTAACACCTGGACTTCCCAAACCAAGAGATTCTGCCACTAAGAACAGGGACAGCCACAGATACACTATCCATCAATCAGAAGAACTATTGCTTGAAAATAACTCAGGTCCATTATTTGATGCACACCTATAATTTCCAGCAAACCATCTTCAGGTCTGTCCTTTCACATTCAACTCACTGCCTTGTAGGTTATAGGAGCCAGAGTTTTCTTCCTCTAGGTTCCCCCACTCCAAGTGGATCACTCTGACTTTCCCAGCTCAGCTGTTGACTTCTGTGGACACCAATGCCCTGGCAGAGCAGATGATGGGAAAGAAAGCTAAGGCACCTGGGCAGGTGGTGCCCACACTGGCCCCTCCTTGGCTCTCTTCCCAGTTGCTTGCTCACAAAGCCCTCAGGAGACAGATGCACGAAAAAAGGGGAGGGAACAAGTTAGCCTAGCCTGGCTCTCACCCTGCATGACCCACAACCCTGCTCTTCTCCTCAGCCAGCAGCCAGCAGCCAGGTGTCTCCCAGAGATCACAGTGACTGCAAAGGAGCTGAGAACAGGGCTTCTGGCTCCTATGCTCAGTGCTGGAGGAACCTCCAGGGTGAGGAGGGAGGCAGAGAATTGGGACAGTGGTGTGCATTCCTAGGGAAACACATGCCAGTGTCATGTGGCACTGGAGGTCTTGGACACCATGCCCTAGGAAGGATAAGACACAGGGCTTACTTATACTCCCATCAACCCAAAACAAGAAGGTGTGTCCCCACAGGTATAACTGTGGATGGATGACAGCTGAGGATCAGACAGAATTTTACTTTAAAAGCAAACAGACAAACTGGAGAGATGGCAGCTGTTAAAGGCACTTGCTTGCAAAGCTTGATGGCCTAGGTTCAATTCCCCAGTACCCATGCAAAGCCAGATGCACAACGTAGTGCATACATCTGGAGTTTGTTTACAGTGGCAAGAGATCCTGGTGCCTATACTCCCTCTCCCTCCCTCCCTAACTGCTTGCAAATAAGTAAGTAAAGTATTTTTAAAAACAAAACACAAACCTTGAGTCTGGGAGATGGCTCACTGGTGTTTGGTTGTAAAGCCTTCCCACCTGGATTCAATTTCCCAGTCCCCATATAAAGCCAGATAAAGTTGCAAATGCATCTGAAGTTCATTTGCAATGGCAAGAAGCCCTGGCATGCCCATTCTCTCGTTTTCTCTCTTCCTCTCTCCTTTCCTCCTTTGCTTCACAAATAAATTCATAAAAAATATTTTTAAAAAAGTCTAAGGGTGGTGGCATATGCCTAAAATCCCAGTAAATTGGGAGGCAGAAGCAGAAGAATCAAAAGTTTGAGGACAATCAGTACAACACAGTGAGAAACCATGTTTAATATAATACATACATACATACATACATACATACATACATACATAAATGCATACATACATACATACATACATACATACATCCCAACACCCCATCTGTATTGACTCCAGGCCCAGAGCTGACATCCTAGAATCCTAGGTGCTGACTCTGAACAAGCCACTTAAGCTTCCCCATGTGCACCTCAGCACTCAGGCAAAGATGGAAAGAACAAAGACACAGATGTTATGTAGACACTGCTTTCTGCAGGGACTGTTGTCCTCTGCTTTGAAGAGAAGACGAAATGTACTTTGTAACTTCTTACATGGAAATAATGTAAGAGCAAAGACTGTATCCTTTGTGCCACCAGATGACAGGCTCACCAGGTCTGGAAGAAGACGTGCCTGTGCTGGATCTCACATGGACTTTCCAGGAAAACACCTGCAGAGTCTGATAATGCAGCCCAAGAGAGAGCTTTTATTCTAAATCATGCTTCTAAAATGGGGGGTTAATCCTCATTGGTAGGTAGTGCTTGGTGAAATTTTTTCAATTTCATTCCAAGACAAATCATGTATAAAATTTAGTGGCAGCTAAACTGGTAAAAGTGAAATATGCAGTAGGTTACTATGGTGATTGCTAATTTAAAATAATTAGAGAAAATAATGAGAAAACGATTTCCTCTCTTAAGCATTAGAGATCTGTAGGATAACACCAGTCTATTTTTAGTGTATATAATCTCTGTAATGATGATAGAGAATTATGAGTATTTTAAAATGCTTTAAAAAGATCTCTCTGGTTGGGAAATTTAATCAACCTAGAACCTACACTAAAACTTATAAATTGTCTTTATTGATTCTAAGTCAATTCCATAAAAAGAAAATTACCTATGTGTATTTTTAAAATAATCATTTTAACCAAAATGCTTTAAGTATCACAGCCAAATTAAGATTTAAGGCTTGTTTATGGTCATTTCTTGATTTCCCTAATTTCACATTTCTACCCTGCTAAGTCATCCTTCAAAAATGGTTGCATAGCACTTGTAGTTTAGAAATCTTAGGTGCAGGGACACATCAGGACAAGTCAGCACTCAGAGTACAATGGGGCAACCACAGGAAATGAATGTTCACGATGCTTCCATTATTTCATTCCTGCAGTGAAATATTGCTGCAAACTGACCACAGTATTTAAACATGTGAATGTGTTACTAACTGCAGTAATGGCATACAATTTATTTCTGGTTAAGTAACATTTATTATAGAGAATTGAACAAATTGTTGAGAAAGTAGGAAAAGTAAGTTTTTTATTTCCTTTTTCTGGTTAATGTGATGTTAAAGAGTGAAATCATGCTTTGGGGTTCTCTTGTCTCTCTGCAAGCCATCACAAACACTTTTCAGGGGTCCTTGTCTGAATTCCAGAGAACCCATCATCCTCCAGGTGGTAATGGTTGGCTTCTAGAGGAGTCATGTTGAGCTATATTTTCCATCTCCCTTTGACCTCTCAATGCCTATAGTTTTTTTGAGGGGGGGGTGGTTTTTTGTTTGTTCGTTTTTTGAGGTAGGGTCTCGTTCTAGCCAAGGCTGACCTGGAATTCACTATGTAGTCTCAGGGTAGCCTTGAATTCTTGGTAATGCTCCTACCTCTGCCTCCTGAGTGCTATACCTATAGTTTTTAGTAGTAGTTTTTAGTAGTTTTTATAGTAGCCAAAGTTCTTCATGTAATCCTAAACAATTGATTTAGAAAAAAGGGGGGGTTCTTTTAATTCCAGTATCTGGGGTCTCTGAAAATCAAGGTCTTTCAGATATTTATGAATAGTTTTAAAGAGTAGATGGGGACTGGAGAGATGGCTCAGCAGTTAAAGGCACTAGCTTGCAAAGTCTGATAGCCTGGGTTTGATTCCCTAGTACCCATGTAAAGCCAGAATGTGCAAAGTAACACATATATCTGGAGTTCATTTGTAATGGCAAGAGGCCCTAGTATGCCAATTCACATTCTCTCTCTTTCTCTCTCTCTCTCTCTCTCTCTCCTTGCAAATAAATAAATATAAAAAAGAGTAAATGGCCAGGCGTGGTAGCGCACACCTTTAATCCCAGTACTTGGGAGGCAGAGGTAGGAGGATCGCCGTGAGTTCAAGGCCACCCTGAGACTACATAGTGAATTCCAGGAGAGCCTGAGCTAGAGTGAAACCCTACCTCGAACAAAACAAAAAACAAAACAAAACAAAAGAGTAAATGGGCATGGTTAATAGGTACAGGGGTGTTGCTAATAGAAAGAATAAATCCTAATATTTTAGAGCATGGTTGGACATCAAAATAGCTAGTAGAAAAGACTTTGAACATTCCCAAGTAATGACACATGTCTGAATTGGTAGATAAGTTAGTCACCAAGTTCTGATATTACATATCATGTACATACTTTGAAATATCACCCCATGCCCACAAATGTGAGCAACTACTATGTGTCAATTAAAAATAAAAAAATACTTTTTTAAAAAAGAGTAAATGAAGAAATCAAGTCTGAGAGAGGTCAGGCAATACAGACAGGGCTCCAAGTCAGGTCCTGGATATGCCAGGACAGGATCACAGGTTCTTGGACTCTTAACCCAGGGTGCTTTCTGTTTAAGAGTGCTGAAATTCAATAATCACTAAGGAGAGACTGGGGAAGCTGGGACTCCTTAGGAAATATCTATCAGGAAAACAAGGTCTTAAAGGAAGCCCATTTTGGATTCTTGGGATAACAAGCCTGTCTTACTTGAAGGGTTATCTCTGGCACCCAGAATATGGGGCTAAAAGAGTGATCCCAGCTACTGTGCCATTTCTTAATGCCGCTCTGTGACATTAGTTTCCAAACTTGCCTGAGTATATGAAGCACTTGTTAAAATGCCTCCTCCAGGAGTTTTGATTCTGTCTTTTGTGCTCTGGGTTCTAGTAACCTAAATCCTTAACAAATGTTCTATGTGATTCTCATAATCTTCCCAGTAAGGGAAACACTTGTCTAGAATAGGGCTAGCAAACACTTTCTGGGAAGGGTCAAATTGTAATAGGTCACATTTGCGTGAGGTTCAGTTTGCTATCCCTCTCTACATCTTGTGCAATGTGTTAGCAGACAAACTCAAAGTCTGTTTTCTGAGGGGGGTGGTGAGGGCATCTTTAGATATAAGAAATGGATTATTATTATTTAAAAATAAATGGATACATACATAACTACATTAATAAACAACTCACCAAAATACCAGTGTCTCTAGGAACGAAATCCCAACACTGGATGCACCAACCACAACAATTCTGGCATTGACGGTTACTTTAGGTTCTAGCGTTAGTTTTCTGTTTGTATGATTCAAGGCATAACCTGGCTGGAAGAAAACAGAGATGATGGACTTGAGGAAGATGTAAGTGAATCAATACCCAGAGATGAGCAATTAAGAGATATTACTTAATCAACCCACAGCTGCCAAATCAAACCCAATAATGGCAATGGTGAAGGCGTTGGAAGGTGTTTTTATGAAATTAATATAACAATGTGATAATATGCCTAACACCTAGGCTGGGTCACAAAAATGCTTAATTTAATATTTTTGTCTTTTTTAAAAAGTTCTTTTAATTAACAGCTTCCATAAGTATAGATAATAAACCATGATATTCCTTCCTCCATTCCCATTCTCCCCCTCTCAAATCCACCCTCCATCTACCTTCTAATTAGTTGCTTTTGTCTTATTACTGAGATATTTCATTAAGACTTATAGCTATTTAATGATTAGAGTTGGCAAAGTAGATAATTCTACAAGACAGCCAAGCTGTTCCCCGAGAATTTCAGTTCCATAAAAGTCCCTATCCTTTCCAAAGTTTCCCCAAAACTTCTGAGTGAAAATTAAATTATGTTATTTGGGTAACTAAGCCAAGGATTTTTTTCTTATTTACTTCTGTATTTTTCCTACCACTTAACATAGTACCTTGTAAACTGCAGATTCTCCATAATATTCATTGAATGATGAACATTTGCTGGATGACCAAATGGTGTTAAAAGTTATGGGTAGATGGGCATGGTAGCATACACCTTTAACTCCAGCACTTGGGAGGCAGTGGTAGGAGAATCGGGGGAAGTTTAAGGCTACCCTGAGACGACATAGTGAATTCCAGGTCAGCCTGAACCAGAGTGAGATGAACAGAAAACAAAACAAACCCCCCCCCCCCGAAAAGATAAGATTTATTTAATCTTTCAGATACCTTGATATCACAAAGGATTCTTAGATTCACAGATAGGAACTACGATCATTTTACTATCCATGTTTGCAAGAATGACCCAGATCGGTGGTTGATTTACTTTCCTGCAGAAGTTAGACATCCACAAAAGGAGAGTTTTAGAAGGCTGTGTGTGTGTGTGTGTGTTCTTGAAAGAATGTGAGAAATTATATGCCAAAAGATTTTGGTTCTATTCTTAATTAGTGCACATTTTTATTTGGTGCTTGCTATGTTTCTGGAAAATTACAAGAATGATAGCTGACCTCTCATCAGAAACAATAGAGAACAGAAGCCAGTAGGAGGACCATATCAGTAGTCTTGATAAATCATCAGGAAGTCATCCTTTGGGTCTAGACATTCACACCAAGAAAGTCAAACCTACGTTTCATTTTCTTAAATCCTGAGATCCTTAGCATTGGGAGGCTGTAAGAAAGCTCTGTTTTGGTTTTTTAAAAATATATTTTATTTATTTGAGAGAAAGAAGGAGAGGGTGGTAGAGAGAGAGAGAATACGCATGCCAGGGCCTCCAGCCACTGCAAATGAACTCCAGGTGCATATGCCCCCTTGTGCATCTGGCTTACATGGGTCTTGGAGAATTGAACCAAGATCTTTTGACTTTGCAGGCAAATGCCTTAACCACTAAGCCATCTCTCCAGCCCAAGAGAAAGTTCTGTTTTAAAGTAAGTTTCTACCAGCCTTTCCGTGCCTTAGATGGCATGGCCTTAGGCTTATCATTTACCAGATAACACCTAAGAAGAAGGGAGTAACTCCCTTCTCTACAGCTGTAGTTAGCCTGGCCACCTGGAGGCAGAAAACTGTCTTGTGCCAAATAATGTATTAGTAAAAATTTAAAATAAAGTTGGGATTCAGCCCATAAGTAATGTTTCTGGGGTCTCTCCGCATCTGTTTCACCCCATCCTCACCTTTAAATTTGGTACATCATGGGTTTGGGAAGACATTGGGCCCATTCCTGTCTCTAACACAGGATTCTGATTGATCTGTCAAGCCACATAATCCTATATTACCTGCTCAATGACTAGCTCAGCATAGATGTGTGACCCAAGTTGTCCTAATCAAAGTATAATCCAAGATTGTTGCTTGACTACTGAGAAGAGAAGCCCTCATGTCCCCTGCACAGTAGACATAGATATGAAGGCCTGAAGTGGCTACAGTCAGCATGTCACCAAGAAGAAAACAACCCTGGGTTGGAACTCCAAGGAGATCACAGAAAAGTAGAACAGTAACTCCTTTCAAAGCCTGCCTGAAACCCATGCTAGCTTTGGATTCTTCAGTGATTCTGTGTAATAAACTGTCCCAAAATACATTGATTTAATACAGCTGTCATTTATTCTTGTTCATGAGACTCTGCATCAGTAGGAAGTAAGCTGATATGGGCTGGATTCAGTTGTCGCTGATTCCAATATGCTGACTCCTGGTCAGCCTCACATTTCTATTTTGTTAATGACAGAACACTGAGGTGTAGTCTCATGGAATCACAGAAGTGCAAGAAGAGAAGGTTAAAGAAGCAATGCTTCTTGTGTCTGGCCCAAGCACATATGTCAGAGCCCAACGCTCACAAGGTAGAAAAATACACTCACCTCAAATGGGGGAACCTTAAAGTCCTGCAAGGGGCATAGCCTAGGCAGAGATGAAAAGTGAGGATGATGGAACCCAATGCATTTCCTTGATTGTTTAAGCCACTTTGTTTCTTTTGTATGCAGCTGAAAACTTCCTAAATTGACAAACTTTCTAAATTAAAATAATGAAAAAGTATAGGTTCTTCAAATAAAAAGAATTTCTCAGAATAGATCACTGAGGAAATGTGTTCACACTGGTTCACGTGGGTGTCCCAGGATATCACATTGATCCACAAGTGTGCCCCAGGGTACCACACTGATCTAGGTGGGTGCTCCAGGGCACTGCGCTCAGCTTCATTTCCAACACAAGCAGGCTGACAGAAAATCCACTTTAGTCTTGACTTTGGTGGCTAACAGTAAGGAAAGTAGGAAGCATGTAAGTTATTATGATGGCATCTAGTCACAAGTCTAATTAACAAACTGAAAATGCAAAAACATCTTAACAGAGGTCAGAAGCCAAGCTTCCTTCCATTAGCAGGTGTGCTCAGACATTCCCTTCCACTGTTGGAAGTGTAAGCTAGCATTGAAACTAGGGCAGTAATGAAATTCCCTGGTAAAGAATTAGACCTCATTTATGAAACAGCTCCAGTATCACAGACACAAAGACTGCTGGGGAACAGCAGAATGGCTTTTGTTTCCCACACAATAGCGTTAACACCAACAGCTGCCAGGCCTCAGAAATCACCTTTCTAACTGCTAAATGCAGAGTGGCCTCAGGGTGTCAAGAGTTAGTGATCAGTATCATGGAGAGTCCCTGTCTCAGGAGTGATGCCCTCTAAACCCAATTTTGTGTGTCCAGGTTTTAATTAAAAACATACCATTATCAGATATGATAGTCTTCTGACCTGAAAATAATCACCTTTTTTTTTATTAGTAGATAAGGTATTTAAATGCCTCAATTTTTTTTCCATCCCAGCCTAGAAGCCTCTATCTGTGGCAAGTGTAAATGAAGGCTGCTTCTGCTGCTTATCTGTAGGAAGCAGGTCACTTTTTAATGAAAGTAGAATATTTCCTGTTTTTACTTCCTTCAAACTACAGATTTTCATGGGAAAGTAAAACAGATAGGGTCAGGTGAAGTGGTGCCTACCTATAATCCCAGCACTCAGGAGACTAAGGCAGGAGGACCAAATGAATTTGAGGCCAATCTGAACTACAGAGCAAAACCTTCTCAAAACAAAAACAAACAAAACTCACTCTTGTTTAGAGAACCTACTTTTTACAGAAGACAGTAAATACCAAAGAGACCCAAGACTCAAAAGTACAAGGAAACAAAGTCCACTGCCCAGTGCAAGACGAGTCATCTCTATCACATCTTCCAGGGCCAAGGAAATATCAGAGGAAGTGGCAGATTAAATGTGAGTGCTACTCTTATGGCTAGCCTGAGAACCAACTCCAGAAAAATAATGGTAGGCACTGAGGAGACTCAAAGCTCATCAAAGCAAAAAATCAGAGGCTGCTGAGAGCTCATCATTAAAGAAGACTTATAACACATCCTCCAAGGCTCAGGAAACATTGTCGAAGAGGGGACTGTATGTGCCACGGGGTGGCAAGTGGCACTTACGAGTGGATTGTAAGTGCCACAGGGTGGCAAGGTGTACTCTGAGGCATTGTTCCCCTGACAGAGATTGGTGCATTCATGACCCCACAGTCACCGAGGAGGGTCCTGAGTAAAACGAGGGCAGGGAACAGGGAATGCAAGAGTATAACCTGATGGAAAAATGACCAATATGCAATATGTTAAAATAAATAAATAATTTACAAAACAAAGAACAAATTTGAACACATGTGTTCACAAAGAACACAAAGCACAGGCATGGAGACCCTCTGTGGTCTTGTCCTTTTCTCAGCCTGAGCAGCTACCAAAAAATGTCCCTTGGGCTGGAGACATGGCTTAGTGGTTAAACGCTTGCCTGTGAAGCCTAAGGACCCCGGTTCAAGGCTCAACTCCCCAGGACCCACGTTAGCCAGATGCACAAGGGGGCGCTTGCGTCTGAAGTTCGTTTGCAGTGGCTGGATGCCCTGGCGTGCCCATTCTCTCTCTCTCTCTATCTGCCTCTTTCTGTCTGTCACTTTCAAATAAATAAATAAATAAAAATGTCCCTTGAATTAGAGATCCTATTTGTGGCCTGGTTTCCTTAATATACTTAAAGAGACTTATCTACTGGCATATATTTTGTTCTTGAGATAACATCTCATGTCTCCCAGATTGTCTTCAAACTCACTATGTAGCTGAGGATGATCTTGAACTTCTGACTGTCCAGCCTCCATCTCTCAAGCACTGTGATTACAAGTTTGCACTACCATGCCCTGTTTTTGCAGTGCTAGGGATAGAACCTAGAGCTTCGTACATGCTGGGCAAGTACTCTACCAACTAACTACATCCCTGGCCCCTTGACTTACAATCTTAAGCAGAGAAAATTAATGTTCCTCGTAATAGTAAATTACTTCAAGGTTAAATAAAGGGACCATAAACTCTTTACCACTACATCACACCACTGACAATATGGATGGGAAGTGAGATTCTTTCCTCTGATCCTTTTGAAATATTTCTGATTCTATTTTCCCAATAATACTAGGTTAACATTTTAGACACAGGGATGATTTCCAATGTAGACATCACCATATACTCCAGCAAGAAGGCTTAAATCATATATCATGGTGTATTCACTGACCTTTTAAAGTTAAATGTCCCTTGGCATTAATGTTGACACTGATAATGAGTTTAAAATGTAAACCTTAAATTCTATCCCTTGGATAAGAAAGGAAGTGATAACATGGGAGACCCTGTTGAGAAATTCTTGAGCTGAACTTGGAGGCTGAGGAAGGGGTGGGGTGCAGAGGCAGAGAAGGAAACACATAGTATAGGTCAGGTATGGAAGCTGAGAAGGGCTGAAATGAGAACACTAGAAAGAGAAAGCCCATGTTTGCTTTAATCTCCTTATCATTTCCTATTGCTTTAATTTTTTTTTTTTCTGGGGATAGGGAGATGGCTCGCTTAGTAGACAAAGTACTTGCCATTCAAGCCTGAGTACCAGAGTTCGAGCTGCCTCATATCTCAGGTAAAGAACCAAGCAAGGGCTTCTGTAATCCTACCACTCTGACCTTGAGACAGAAGGTAGAGAGAGAAGCATTTCATGGGAGCTCTCAGCAGCAGAGGGAAGCCAAGACAGAAACCCTGCTTCAAATGAGAGGGACAATGAGGATGGATTTGAAGGCTGTCTTCTAACCTCTACACTCACTCTATATGCACACATGGCACATGCATGCCTCTACTTAACATACACAAATATGTATACACATTTGCACACACAAATAAATAAATAACAAAGTGTAAAAATACATTTTTTTTCTCCCACATTCTAATCTAGACTTGCTTGCCTCTTAAAGTCTGGCTGATAACTTTGCTTGTTGAAGCATTTCTTTCATTTTGTACAAACATATCCTGCCACACATTTGGGGACATTTGTCACAAATGCTAAAAGAAGAGATACTTTAATTTTGCATTTCATGAGCCCCCTTTTAAAAAGTATTGGAAGAATTACTGAAAATCATTTGAGTTGATTCTTCTTAAGGTTTTTAAGTGACCAAATTTTGATATGTTGAGAATAATTTAGGATCAAATTTAATCTACTTTGTAAAATGATGTTGATGTGTATGCTGGGTTAAATGTGTGCCATGACTCATACATACTTGTCGAGAGACCTTAAATACACAGGTTTGAGTTTCATGCAACTGCTCTGTGTGTTTAAGAAATTGAAATTGGGGTTGGAGAGATGGCTTAGCAGTTAAGGCACTTGCCTGCAAAGCCAAAGGGACCTAGGTTCAATTCTCCAGGACCCACATAAAACAAGATGCACAAGGTGGCACATGCATCTGGAGTTTGTTTGCAGTGGCTGGAGACTCTGGCACACCCATTCTCTTTCTTTCTCTGTCTCTCAAATAAATGAAAATAAAATATTAAAACAAATCAAAATTGGTCAAATATTGTTTCACCTGAATTCTGTTTCTATGTTTGACTTGGTTTCTTTCTTGCACTTAGAATAAATCTCAAAAATAACAAATTATGACTGAAAGCTCATTTCAATCACAGCTCCAAAATCAGAGGTTGCCAGAACTACAAGCAGGTCAGCAAGCAAGGAAGCAGCTACCGGAAGTATAGATGATCCACATCAAAGATGCAAGGTTCATTCTAACATGCAGCATGAACAAATCTGGGATGAATTCTTTTTCTAATCACATTTCTCTTGAAGGTTATGATCAGCTTCTGGGTGTCATTAATATTGTGGGAAGGTTTGGGCTTATTTTCCTAATTCTGGCACTGAATGAGATTCCAAGCTCCTTTGAGTTTCTTCATGTGTAAAATGGAAATAAATTACAGCCACCTCTGCCTTCCTCAGCAGGCAAACATGGGGACTATTCATTAAAAATGTCTACAAATACTTTGAGCTTCCCAGGCAAAGATGTTACACAGGGTAAAATTGCACATCCTCTTTCCCATCTGCAATATGAAAGGCAAATCTTTGAAAAACACATTTTAAAAGGGCAAAACAATAAGCTCAATTTTCATCTTACACTCATATATATGCATGTTTTCTTACAGAGAGCCTCCAAGGACTTCAAAGAGAGCTCTGTCCATGCAAGAAAATGGAGAATGGAGAGATTCAACCCCATTAGGAGTAAAATTTCTGAAATCCTTAATAAGCCTACTTTTGCTTTATACATGTAATTTTTCCCCTGACCTCTCAATTCTATGTTTTCTCTTTGAGAAACCCTCTGTTTCTTCAAATTGAGTAAAACAAATGACAGATTAACAAGGCTGCAAATGTCAGTGCAGGCTTCAAAGTTCAAAGGTCACACAGGTGGACCACTGTCAGTATTTACCACATAAACAAAAGCTGGTGTGGTGCAGACATTTAGAGCCACTTGGTTGAAATACCTTTCAGAGACACAAAAGGCTGCTTCATACAGTGGCTCTACTAAAATTATCAAAAACATTCAGAAGTAGATATAAACACCAGCACCTGCGTCTGCTACATACAGCATGGAGTCTGCAAAGACATGCTGTGGGCTTGAGCTGTATTTTGTGAAAGATTCTCTTAATTATTCTCTTGGTAAGAGTAGGTGTGAACTCCCAACAATTTTGTAGCTCCAGCCCTTCAGAAACATGCCAACTGTGCTGTCTGTTGTACCTTCTAGGGTCAATCACAACCGAGGGTCACACTACTGCTTCTTGACACTGGAAAGAACATATGCAAAACTGAGCAGACCTTGGTCATTTGCATGAGCTGCTCACTGTCACCTCCCCACCCCTATGCCAGGCTCATCTAAGACACTCATTGTGTTGGTCAGTTTTTCGTTGCTGTGACAGAATGCCTGGCAGAAGCGACTTAATGGAGGAAGGGCTTATGCTGGCTTGCAGTTCAATGGGTCCCATTGTCCATCAGAGCAGGGAAGGCACCGTAGTGGAAGCAGCTTACTACTATGGCAGCAGAAGCATGAAGCAACTGCTTGCATTAGAGCAGAGAGCACTTGGGCCAGAACCCAGCCAGGCTATCACATGTGCAGCCCACCATGTGTTGACCTACCTCCTACAGGTTCCAAATTCCCCAAAACAGTGCCACCAGCTGGGAAACAAGTATTCACACACATGAGATTTGTTCACATTTGAACCATAGCACTCATTAATTAAATGCATGTGAACTGGTTTGCCTCTGAAAAATTATTAGCAACATTATCCATGATGAAGTTTTATTTCTTTAAGAAACTGCCATGCATTTAATTCCTCATAATTCCTGCAAAATGGGAGCTCAATACATTCTTGTAACATTCTCACAAATAGTGTGAATCCCAACTGAAGGGAGAAAATTCTGTATTCATTACAGGTGAGCTATGCTTCATATAACGAGAAAACCAAAATAACAACAGCTTGAATAGGATGAAAGAGAATTTCTCAGGTAAATGTGGAAATATTCAATCAAGGACCTTATGGAGGCAGTGCCATTCACTGCTTGGAGTTCCAGGCTTCTACCTTCCCAACTTGTCCTCTTATTGCATGACTTCTATCTGTAAGCACGGTCCAGACAGCTGCTGGAGACCATCCCAGGCAACAGAAGGAAGAAGAACTCCCTCCCTTTTAAGCAGCTTTTCCAGAGTTTCCATTCCAACATCTCTCCCCAGTTACCAAAACTTAGTCCTACACTTAGGCTAGATGTAAATAAAGGGGGCTAGGAAATATATTCTCTTAGTTGGATATATCATTACACTGAATAAAAGATAAAGAAAGGAATGAATATGGAGGGGACATTTGAGTCTGTAAAGTTCTTCAAATTTCTACAATGAGTTAGTGTCAACTGACATTTCTCTTTCCCAATCCTTATTCTCTACCTGGGTCATTATTATTTTGCAGACTCTATTTGACTACTTAATTTTTTTTTTTTTCCTGCACTGGAGGGATGGCTTCGTGGTTAAGTCATTTGCCTGCAAAGCCAAAGGGCCCAGGCTAGATTCCCCAGAACCAATGTTACCCAGATGCACAAGGGGGCACATGCATCTGGAGTTAGTTTGCAGTGGCTGGAGGCGCTTGTGTGCCCATTCTCTCTCTCTTTCTCTCCCTCTCTCCCTCCCTCCCTCTCTCTCTGTCAAATAAATAAATAAAAATATTTTTTAAAAATTCCCAGATTCAGCTGGGCGTGGTGGCGCATGCCTTTAATCCTAGCACTTGGGAGGCAGAGGTAGGAGGATCACCATGAGTTCAAGGCCACCTTGAGACTCCATAGTGAGTTCCAGGTCAGCCTGGGCTAGAGTGAGACCCTACCTCAAAAAACAAACAAACAAAAACAAAATCCCCAAATTCTATTTATTTTAAAATATTTTTGCATAGTAAGTGTACAAAATAATGGGTTGATGACACTTTATTTTTATTTTCTGACAATTCTTAATTAATACATATACTTTGTTTTGGTTAACCCTTTCCATCCCTCTCCTCTGCCCCATCTTCCTGGCCCCCTATCCTGCTTTCATCCTCCAACTCCTTTTGACTACTTTTTTAAATATGCTACCTTCGATACCGTCTCTCTCTCTCTCTCTCTCATGGACTCCTTTCTAATTATCTACATACACTCTCTCCCACAACATACAACATATTAAGGTTTGAAGCTAGCGTGTGTATATGAGAGAGAACACGTGGTGTTTGTCTTTATGTACCTGAGCTACTTCATTTAACACATTTTCTAGTTCCATCCAGTTTCCAGAAATTTATATCATTTCATTTTATTTATGGCTCTATAGAATGCCATTGTATATATGTACCACATTTTTATTATCCATTCCCCAACTGACAAGACATCTGGGCTGATTCCACTTCCTGGCTATTGTGAAGAGAGCAGCAGTAAACACTAATGAGCAAGTATCTCTGTGGTAGGGTGTAGAGTCATTTGGGTATATGACCAAGAATGTTAAAGCTGGGTCATATGACAGTTATACACTGCTCACCTACACCAGCTTACACTCCCACCAACAGTGAATAAGTAAATAAAATAGCACTTGTTGCTATTTGTTTTCTTGATAAAAGCCATTCTGACAGAGGTGAGATGAAACCTCAAAGTAGTTTTAATTTGCATTTCCCTGATAGCTAAGGAAGTTGAATGCTTTTTAACATGTTTATTGGCTATTTGTATTTCTTTGTTTACTACTTTATCCCATTTTTGATTAGGATATTTATTTTGGTGCTTAGTTTTTTGAGATCATTATATTATATTCTAGATATTAGTCTTCGTTGTAATATATTTATTTGCAATCAGAGATGCAGAGAGACAGAGAGAAAATGGGCATGCAGGGCCTCCTGCCTCTGCAAACAAATTTCAGATGTATGTGCCACTTAGTGCTTAACATAGGAACTAGGAAACTGAACCCATGCTGTTAGGGTTTGCAAGCAAGCACCTTAACCACTGAACCATCTCTCCAGCCCCGTAGATATTAATCTTCTGTTAGATGTACAATGAGCAAAGATTTTCTCCCATCCTGTAGGCCTCCTCTTCACTCATTTACCTGCTTCCTTTGCTGCACAGAAGCTTTTTAATTTCATGAGATCCCATTTTTTCTATTGTTGACCTAATTTCCTATAATGCTGAGGTCTAAGTCAGAAAGTTCTTGTCCATTTCTGTGTCTTGAAGAGTATTCCCAATTTTTTATTCTAACTGTGTCAGGTTCCATGTTAAGGTCTTTGATCCATTTGGACTTAAATTTTGTACAGGTGAGAGATAAGGATCTAGTTTCATTATTCTGCATGTAGATACCCAGTTTTCCCAGCACCATTTGCTTAAAAGGCTATTTTTTTTCTCCAGTGGATATTTTTGGCATTTTTGTGAAAAGTCACATAGATGTAGCTGTCTGGGTTAATATCAGGATCTCTTGTTTTGTTCCACTGGTCTATTTTCTATGTGTGCCTGTAGCATGCTGTTTTTGTTACTATGGTTCTGTAATACAGCTTGAAATCAGGTATTACCATACTTGGTATTATATATATTGCTCAGGATTGTTTTGGTTGCCTGACATCTTTCCTGCCTCAAAATCAATCTTAAAATTATTTTATCTATTACTGTTTTTTTTTAAAACAGGCATTGGAATTTTGATGGGGACTGAATCTGTAAATTGCTACTGATAACCATTTTTACTATATTAATTCTTCCAATCTGTGAGCATGAGAGATATTTCCATCTTTAATATCTTCTTCAATTTCTCTCTTGGGTAGTTTAAAGTTTTCATCACAGCTGTCATTCTCTTCCTTGGTTAGGCTTATTCCAAAGCATATTTGAGACAATTGTGAATGGAATTGCTTCCCTGCTTTCTCCCTCAGCTTGTATATTTTTAAATTGTACATCAACAATTTTTTACAAGTTTATTAGTTTCAGAAAGAAAGAGAGAGAGAGAAAGGAGAAGGAAGAGGAGATGGCAGATATATATATAGAGAGAATGGGGGTGCCAGGGCCTCCAGCCGCTGCAAAAGAACTCTAGATGCATGCAGCACCTTGTGCATTTGGCTTATGTGGGTACTGGGGAATTGAACCTAGGTATTTAGGCTTTGCAGGCAAGCACCTTAACCACTAAGCCATCTCTCCAGACCTTTGGCTTGAATACTATTCGTATATAGGAAGGCTATAAATTTTTGTTAATTTTGTAACGTAACACTGCTGAAAGTGTTATTCAGGTCTAAGAGTTTTCTGGGGTCTTTAAGATCTCACGTATAAAGTCATATCCACAAATAAGGGTGCTTTGACTTCTTCCTTTTCTATTTGTATTCCTTTTAGTCTCTCCTTTTGTCTTATTGCTGTAGCTAAGCCTACCAGAATTATATTAAACAAGAATGAAGAAAGTGGATATCCTTGCCTTGTTCTTTCTATTCCACTTTTCTTCAAAACTTTTGTCATGAATGGATGTTGGGTTTTATCAAATGCCTTTCTGCAGCAATCAAGGTGACCATGTGATTTCCCTCTTTAAGCCCAATATAATGTGTTATATTTATTGATTTACATGGGTTGACCTCTCCTGAATAAAGGCAAAATGATTATGCTGGACGATTTTTTGATGTAGTCTTACATTCTGCTTACAAATATTTTATTGGGAAGTTCATTAACATGGTTGGTCTATAGCTTTCTTTTTTCTTGTTGTATCTTTATCTAGTTTTATATCAGAATAATGCTTGCCTCAAAAAATGAGTTTGGTAGTATTCCTTCCTTGTCTAACAATGAAACAGTTTGAGAAGCAATGGTGCAAAATCTTTGAAGATCTTGTAGAATTCAGCAGCAAATCCATCTGTACCTGGGCTTTTCTTAGTCAGGAGATCTTTTACTACAGTTTCAGGCTCACTGCCATATAGCTGTCTAAATTATCTCACCTTGGTTTAATTTGATGATCCACCTACCTCTGCCTACCAAGTGCTGGGATCAAAGACGTGCGCCACCACGCCTGGCTAATTTGGGGAGATCATATACATGTATAAATTGATGCATTTCTTTCAGGTTTTCCAAATAGTGGAACATATGTTTTAAGGTATGTCCTAATGATTTTCTGAATTTTACTAGTATCTGTTTTAATGGCCCCCTTCACCCTTAAATTCTTTAATAGTTTTATTTCTGACAGTTTCAGACATGTACATCATTTATTTGATCATATTCAGCAACATTACCCTCTATCACCCTCTCCCACAGAACCTTTCTTCTGCCCAAATTCCTCTCCTAGTTCCATGGTTTTGTGTCTGTGACCCACAGAGTTTAATTAGGGTGGTTTTCATAAGCATGAGTGAGTGTTCTTTACTGAAGCTTGGGTAACTTACTAGTGGCTCCCCCTCCCCCAGCAGTCATTAACTGCCAATAGCTTCTCAGGGAGGGTGGGACCTCATTAGCCCCTCCTCCATCCATGACAGAATGTTGTGTGATTTCATGAGTGTATTGGTCATGTTCTATCCAGACTTATTTATCTGTTTTTCGTTTTCACATTCTTCTGCTCCCTTTTCTGTAATGTTCCCTGAACCTTGGCTATTGATATAAATGTTCTATTTAGCAATGAACAGTCACTTATTCTCAGCACTTTGAGTAGTTAAGAGTCTCTGCATTAACTGCCTCCCACTGTAGAAAGAAGCTTCTCTGACCAAGGCTGAAAACAGCACTAATGTATGGGTATAAACATAACTATTTAAAGACAGTTTGATAATATGTGTGTCCACTTAGCAAAATACAAAATTAGAAAACAAAACAGTAACAGATTCCCTACTAAGACCTAAGACCTCCCCAAGGGAAATAGATTGGGGGAAGGATAACCAAAACTATGGATGTTTGGATGTTTGAAAGGCCACATGGAGACCTGATTTGTAAGCTAATTAAAAATACTTTTTAGGGGCTGGAGAGATGGCTTAGCAGTTAAGGCACTTGCCTGCAAAGCCAAAGGACTCAGGTTTAATTCCCCAGGACCCACATAAACCAGATGCACAAGGAGGCACACACATCTGGAGTTTGCTTGCAGTGGCTAGAGGCCCTGGCGTACCCATTCTCTTTCTCTCTCTCTCTCTCTCTCTCAAATAAATAACTAAAAATAAAATACTTTAAAAATATTTTAATGCTTGAATGGAGGTCCCTATCTAGATAGGTAATGCTACCTCCAGAAGCCATAGATCTTTAAACAAAAATTCCAGTGCCAGGTTTATGATTTTTTGGCAAGGTGTGCACACTGGTTGCAATAGTTGCATGACTGTGATGGAGATAACCAACTGCTTTCTGATTGGATTTCAGTCATGCTCCAGAGGAAGGAATTCATGCCTGGTATTGAAAACCTAGTCAAAAGTCATTTATTTTCTTGATGACAGCCATTCTGATAGGATGAAATGGAATCTCAAAGCAGTTTGGCTAAGGATGTTGAACATTGTTTTTTATATTCTTACTGACCCTTTGTACTTCTTGAGAGCTGTCCAATTCATTTGCCTATTTACAGATTGAATGGTTTGTAGCCATTCTTAAACATTTAAAATAGAAAAAAAATGTTTTGCAAGTGGGATGGACTGACTTTACTGGACTTCATCAATTCATGTTTTTATCCAGGATAACATTCCTGAGACCAGCATTGGCATCTGGACAGACAGATCAGTCAGGCAGTCATGGTAACACAGTTGACTTTATTTGTTCAGGGATGATTTAGTCATGGCTGTTCATTGTTATTGCTTCAAGAGAGTCATGTGTGCTATGTATACAGTATGTGTTGATTTGAGCTGCTCCTGATGATGTCTTCAAAGGGACTGTGGCATGATTCAACATTGAAATAAACACTTACTGTGTTTCCCATAAAGGCCTAGAAGCTGAGCAGCAGGGTACAAATGTGATATTAGTGAAGGAAATACTACTCATTGGAGGAAAGATCATGATTCCTTATTTCTTGCAGCACAACTATTGAGTACCTTCCTTTTAGGGGCAAATAACAGATGATTAATACTCATGTGTTAGATTTTGTTATTGAAACACATGCAAAATATTTTCCCCAATCACCAGCAAATAATGTTGAAGAGAAAAGAAAGTGCCTCCCCTCTCTGGATGGATAAGAAGACTTTCAAAGCAGTAACATATGACTGATTCACCTGCTGTTCTGGACATTCATGGAGATATTATATCATAGTTTAATTGGCCACAGATTTTTTCTTAATGGTGCATGAAGTTGCATCTTACAACTGAGGATGTCTTGGATTTGATATAGTTAGGTGGTTGATTCACTTGCTTTTAATTAAATATCCTCCATGAACAAGTAGCTCATACAAATCATTAAGAAAAATATGATGAATTTTGTATAGTACACTAACACTGGAAAGGGAGATTCAATGTTGGCTTCTCATCAAGACTCAAATTCATTAACCTCTAATGTACAGCACATTAGCATGTGCATCCAAATAACCTGAGTGGCTGTCTCTCCTCTTCCACCTTGAGCACTGTTGGGGGTCTAGAGATGTCCTCTGAGCCTCTATAATTGATAAAATCCTGTCTGGGGTGTGTTGGCTATTGGTACACATAGTATCATCTTCAGTGGTCAGCAATGAGGTGAATTCCTTGCAGAGAATTGGCTTTACAAAACCAATTACTTGACCTGCATTATCCTCATACAAACATTCCACATATGTGTTTAAGAAACAAAATCTCACTGACTTAACATCTGGCTACCCACTCATTCTTAATTCTACATTCTCACAAGAGAAACACTGATACTAGCAATAAATTGAGTGTATGGCTTCAGAGGCTGGGAAAACCTTTGAAGGTGATAGAAAACATTCTTCCTATTAAATACTGCTCTTCCAAAATGATGACATTTTCATATAGGTATCCAAGGATAAAAATTGCCCCCATACCAAGTGCATTAAAATTGGGGGGACCAACAACCCCCACTTTCTCCCAACTTTGCTTCTTTCTTGATTCTCACACACAGAACACTTGTAATGCCAAATACATGTAGCTTTTCCCATATCAACCAATTCTCCAACATCAACTGAGTGTACGACAATTCAGTTCTATTCTGACACTATCTACCTGGGCTCAACCCACCAAGTCTGCTCCTCAGCCCACTTCAGTTGCTAATAGCAAGCCTAGGTTGTCATTGTGTTTCTGACCAACTGGCTGTATGGTGGAAACTCCCATGATCCCTCCTCAGGTTTGAGAGGCTCAGAGAACAGGTCACTTACCAGGCCATTAGTTTATTATACAAGGACAGGATTAGGAGCAGCCAAACACACTGGCCACAGAATGGAAAGGGGACGTAGAGGTTACCATGCGCCCTTCAGATGTCCCATACTTTCCATTACCTCCACTGGTTACCATTATAGAGTTTCTCTGAAGCTCTCCACTTTCAGTTTCTATGGACTGCTCCTCATGCAGGCAAGGCTAATTAAACCACAAGCCATCAGTGGCTGAAATCACACTCCAGTTCCTCTCAATGCCATTAGAGTTGGGGGTGGCCCTGAAGTTTGTCTTTTTAAGGTTAGTGTCCTTACAGGGGTGTAGGCAAAATCTTATCATCTTAATGCAAGTTGGCTATCATCTCTCTTCTGATCTCTCTGAACATCAGAACTATAAACAACCTAGGTTTTAGTTTGGTAATTTAGAATTTCAGCAAGAATGATTCCATTTGGGGCCTAGTTTTTCTTATTATCAGCAACAAGGCCAATCTAAATCATTGGTGAAAATGGTAAGTGCTTATGTGAAGCAATGTGGAGTGTATATGTGGACATTTGGGATAACCTCTTTTATTCTGAAATCCTGTTAAGAGACCCTGAGCTCTCTACCCATCCCCCACCCTCTCTTTCCCTTACCACCTGGCCACGCTAGGCCTGGAACTCTGGGACTGATTCCTGTTATGGTAATTGAGTATACCTGGGGGCTATGAGGAGTGAAGGCCAACTCACTGCTTCCCTCCCAGCTCCTATCTGCACACCACCCAGGGATCTTCTCTTGAGGCCAGTTTCTCTCCTCTCTATAAAACCCTCTCCCTGGCCCCTCAATTTCTCTCTTTTTGTTCCCTCCTTTTCTCCTGCCTTCTCTCAGTTCCTCTCCTCCTCTCTCCTCCACATTACAATAAAGGAACTGTCTGTCTCAATCCCCTAATCAGAAGCTTCCTCAGCTTTTTGTCTGGTTCACCCCAGTCTAGCCTGGCATTAAATAAGCCCTAGGATCAAGAGACTGTCTGTCTTGGTCCTCTATCGTGAACGTTGATCCTGATACTACCAGTAAATCTTTAGCACACAGCTTAATTCAACAGCTACATACAGAGCACCTGCTACATGTGTGTGAATGAAACAAGGTTCCTACTTTAAAAAAAAATTTTTTTTTGTTCATTGTTACTTATTTATTTGAGAGTGACAGAGAGAGGAAGAGGCAGAGAGAGAGAAAGAGAGAGAATGGGCATGCCAGGGCTTCCAGCCACTGCAAACGAACTCCAGACGCGTGCGCCCCCTTGTGCATCTGGCTAATGTGGGTCCTGGAGAACCAAGCCTCGAACCGGGGTCCTTAGGCTTCACAGGCAAGCGCTTAACCGCTAAGCCATCTCTCCAGCCCAAGGTTCCTACTTTTAATGAGCTCTCACCAGGTGGGGACACAGGCAAGTAGGCAAATAAGTGTAGACTATGTGGTAGGGGTAGTGTGTTGGGAAGCTATTGCTGTGTAACAAATAAATCAAAGCATGGATTAAAGGAGCAAGCATTCGTTTAGCTCTTGGCTCTATATGGGTGGCAGATTAGGCCATGCTGAGAGAAGCAGCTCTGGACTCAGTTGAGAGGTCCTGGTCCAGGATAGCAGGGAGCCAGATAGGAGTCCCAGAGAAAGGGACAGCTGAATTGGGTTTATAAGGATCAATAAGAGATTTCCAAGTGAACATGGGAGAGAACACTGTGCATGAGAGGGGAAAGCTAGAGAAAGGATTGAGGGAGGTACACCTGCTCAAGTACAGGTCAGTCTCTATGGAGCCTGGAAGGACATGCAGAATGGTTGCAGCCACAGAAGACACACATGGAGGAGCCAGGGTCTGGGCAGAAGGCGGGAGGGAAGGCTGTTGACTAACTGTGTCCACCCACCACCTCCCACTAGCCAGTATTATTTCACAAATCTCTCAATACAGTGTGAGATGAAAACTCCTATTCCCACAGGAAATAAGCTGCTCGGCTCAAGTTGGGCAAGTAGCTCTGTGCACTGCTGGCTTAGGTCTCTGGTTCATTTGCTAGAAAAATGACAGCAATAAAAAACAACTCATTTTTTTTTCTGAGAATTTCTTTCTCAGTGAATGCTGTTTCCAGGTACAATTTTTTTTATCAACCTTTTGCTCTCCCCTACCATTACTTTATTTTTGCCCTTGGAGATTTTCAACACATACTTACATGTCCATTAAGTAAGCTGACATGTGTGACTCTATTCTGAATGTCTAATGTGTGCCTCCATGCATACTGTTTGCCTCCATGCAAGCCACTGGTTTTTCAATTGGCTTCACCATTTCTGTTGATGGCCAATTGTATCTCTAATTTCATTTAAAGAAACTAGACCTACCTCTTTTATCTCACCATGAACAATGGTTTGTATTCTCTCTCACATGATTTTAAAATTTTGCACACGAAAAGGCTCACTTGAGCTATTGTAAAAGCAAGGCAAAATGGATGTTTTGAAAGCATAAGCCCTTCTGAAAATTCCTACAGAGCATGTGGAAACTACAAACAAAGTTCAAAGGAATTTGGTCAGAATCAATAAATTGCCTTTTGATTCAAGTGAAGGACTTGGAGAGAGGAATAAAATAAATCCACCTTCTTTTTAAATTAAAATGAAAAGAGAGCTTGGCAGACAGCTAAGCAGAAACAAACCTCAACAGGAAGGAAGCTGAAATACAATAAATAGGAGTGGTCCTTAGCTGAACAAAAATTAGAGATGTATCTAAATAGAAGATGTGAGGCTGATTTCAGCCATTCAGATAGTTGATGTCAGGTCAGGGAAGAGAAAGATCTTCATTCTGTTGCTGATTCTTATGAAATGAGGGGCCTACAGTGAAAAAGAAACTGGTGTAGAAAATTTCCACCTACTTCTTTCTTTGAATCAGTTCCTGGTAATTTTGACAGCACTTAAAAAAAAAAAAAAATCCACGTTCTCAGTAGAAACTTCCCCAAAAAGCTATTTGATAAACCCTAAGTTATGAAAACGAAACAAACACAAGCAGTGATAACAACAGTACTGTAATTAATTAGCACAAAAGGCTTGACCATGCACAGAAGTCCTGACGGAGCTGGTTCCATTGTGAAGGTTAATGCTTATGTGATGGGCGGCAGGTGTGACTTTCAGAAAGCCTCAGACTGAAAATGTAAAAGTTAAGAATCCTCAGGAAAAATTTCCCTTCTGCTCACTTTGTATATATTCAAACATAAACTATTTTTTTTAATCCCCTAAAATCCCTCTGAGTGGGCTGAGGTACACCATAATTAACACCGTTCACTGCTGACATCCCGCTTTGGTCGGTGTAAAGATAGGTCACGTACTTTTAATTTCTCACACGCATGTCAGTGGTAAACAGTCCCAGCACTCGTGCTAATGATACCATCTGGCGCTTCTCATAACTGTGTAGCCTTCGGCTTCCAAACAAGATGTAATGTCAGCAACACATGAAATCCACTGACATTTACAGTAAGGAAATTTATTATCAGTCATTGGTTTGGTATAAATGTGTTTGCATGACTGCTAGGGCTATAAAATCGTCACCTTTGCCAGGCAAGCAAAGGTGTAATAAATAATGGATTTTAAGCCATGCATGTACTACCAAATCATTAAACATTTATCACACAGGCACAATAGCATCTTAAGCAACAGTTACTACTTGAAAAATTAATGCCGCTTTGGAGGGTTAAATGAAAATCATTTAGTCTAAGTGTTAATGATTTTTAGTATGGCTCAGTACAAAACACAAGGATTTCCAAAATTTCTATTTTTTTTAGTTGAAGATGACTATGTATATGTAAATAGCTCTTTTATAATACTTTTCTCTTGAAGAACAATCACTTTATGCTCTTTTGTTAAGGAAATAACATTATAACTGAAACGTTTTATAAAAAAAAATACTTGTTAAAACCTTTTCAAAACCATAAATGACAAAAGAAAGGTTCTTTAGGAATCAAATGGTACTCACCCCTTTAAAAACCTTTATGAATTAAGTCAGTTGTGGTTGCAATTAAATAATTTTAACTTTGGATTAAGGAAACAAATATAAAGTCAAAAGCAACAAAATCCCTTGAGTAATCTAGACACATTTGTCCCGGATCCTGTTCCTTTGGAAAACTGTCCCAAGGCACGCCAGTAATTTCCTTCTATATGTTTGTTCTATGGTATCCATTGCTTTAAAGAAAAATAATTTAAATAATTAAAAATGCAGATAGATGGAGGATGCTTATTGACTTTAAGGAGGATTTAACAAAGAATAATATGGTTTGACTCAAAGGAACAAAGAAAGCTTGGTGGGAACTAGTTATTTACTGGCTTGCTGGACATGGGAAAATGAAGGGGGGAAAGGCAATGGCTACCTTTGCTAAGGCTTTTCTTTCTTATTAATTATTATTATTTTTTGTTTGTTTTTTTGAGATTGAGTCTTACTCTAGCACAGGCTAACCTGGAACTCACTCAGTAGTCCCAGGGTGGCCTTGAACTCATAGTGATCCCCCTAACTCTGCCTTCCAAGTGCAAGTACTGGGATTGAAGGTGTACACCACCATACCTCGCCTAACACCTTTCTCTTGGCAAGTTATCCACAAGCAAAGCTTAGACAAAGATTACACTACTAAGGGACTATCACAAGAGGCCCTGACAAAGATGGAGCTATAGAACATAATCTCAACATGTAAAATTGTCCACATAGAAAGAGGACACAGAGTAAGACCTAGTGTGAGTGACCACCATTGTTTGGGAAAAAAAATATAGATAGAAATACAGATATACTCTGGGCAGCAATTTAGGAATGACTGAATGAGAGATTTCTATCCTACCTTGTAAGTAAGGTTTAATTCCTTGGTGAGAGTTATTGTAGGGGAACTGTAGGATCCTGGGGCATGGTTATGCAGGACACATGGTAGAGAATACTGGGAAGAATCAGGATACATCAGTATATCAAGAAGACAGAGCTGACTGCCTACCATGAGATGGATCACCTCCACTCATCTACCCAGGCCCAGAAGTCACTTCAGAAGAAGTGGTGACAAGAATACTGTTCTCATGGCTAGCATGAAGACCATATGGGTGATGGAAAGATTGTAAGAGCCTCAGGGTAGGTGAGAACAGCCTGGGCATGGAGTCTCTCCCACCCCGCTGCAGAGACTGACTGAGGTCTCTTGATCCCCACAATACCAATAACCCCACCAAAGAGGACCTTCAGTAGAATTGGGGTGGGGAGAGGGAACATAAAAGCACAACTTTCTTTATACAAAGAAAAAACATTATAAAATGGAAAAAAAAGTTGGAGAAATTGCTTAGTAGTTAAAGCACCTTTTTGGCAAAGCCAAAGGACCCAGGTTTAATTCCCCAGTACCCACATAAAGCCAGATGCACAAGGTGGTGCATGCATCTTGAGTTCGTTGGCAGTGAGTAGAGACCCTAGTGTGCTCATATTCTCTCTCTGCCTGAAAAAAAAAAAGAGCCTTTGTAGTTGTATGGGTCTACAACTCATGGATTTTCCTGTTAGCTACCCTGCCACCTGTCACATATGTACCTGTATCAGGAAGCAGGTGAGAGCACTCTGGAAGGTAGAACCTCCTACTGAAAGTCAGGCGTAGATGTTCTACGCAACAGAAAGCCAGGAAAAGAGCCCCCCTCCAGAAAGAATTGCGAATCAGTGAAGGAAGTATTGAGATTTCCTATCTTCATCTCTCATTGTGGCTATCACTTAAATGGGTCCAGGACTTAACCTCTCTTCTTTGTGTGTATTGGTAATGAAATCTAAAGTTTGGTCAAAAGTCCTCTGCAGTGATGGCTTCCTCCATTGTTGGACATCCTCTATGGGATTATGTATCCTTTGTTGAGCTGAGTTTAGAGATCAACAGCAGAGTCTGGGGTGGATGTGGGGAGTCACAGGAATAGGAAGATTTTGATGTCCTTCATGAACAGACTTATTGCTGGGCCAAGCCAGGATGGAAATGGTTAGAGCTGGGTGGCCACTGTCCTTTGGCAGTGGGTGAGTCTCTACAATGTAAGCAAGTGGCCTGAGTTCCATCCATATGCGCACAAGTCTGTCTCACACAAAGGAACTCCTTCGCAGGGGCTAACTTTAGTGCGATTATGCAGAAGTTAACCTGATCCACCAGGACTCTTGTCCTGTTTTGAAATGCCACTAGAACAGAAGCATTGAGCATGGGAATTTTTTTAAAGCTGTCTCTCTAACAAATATTCTGTGAAAGGGCCACATATTCATCCTGTCCTTCCATCTGTCACTTACTAGTTTACAATTGTCTTAGACTTCTAGCTTTTTATGATACATGTTCTAGAAATGTCTACCGGTGACTATCAGAGCTCTCCCAAAGTGAGAGATCCATGAGCACACTAACAAGGTCTTGTGCTCATTCCCTTCTCAGTAGTGTTGGCTCCCACAATACGTTTTAAATTCTGTTTTTGCCCAAGTGAATGAGTGAGTGTGTGAGGGCTTTGGGGGGGAGGGGGAGAGAGAGGCACACACGTTAGAGTAAAAACAGCTCTTCTGAAGGGTGTGAAAAAAACAGTTAACAATGAAGAGTAAGAAACAAAAAGCCATTCAACAGATGCATGTCATTTTTAGTCTTTAGTGTGGATCAGTTTTTCTTGTTAATTATATCACCTATTCTTTCCTTATATTGATAATTACATAATTACACGAAACAGATGGGTGACAGAATGTACCCAGATGGTGAGAATGTAAACAGGCTTACAAATTGCTTATTCTTGGGCATATTAAAAAGAATTATTCAATAATACATAGATTTCTATACTCTACACATCTGTCAAGTAGAGCCTTCAAAATGGAAGTTACTTTGACATTTCTTTTTCTTCAACATATACAATATCTTTCCTAAAAATTCCTGGGCAGCCAACTGCCATGGAAGTAAGTTATTTAATCTTTTCCAAATGTCTGAGCACCTGAAATCTTGAGTCTACTGGCTTGGTGGCCATCACCTTGATTAAAATACAAGTCATTGTTTCAAGGAGAGTTGTAATGAAACACACCTTTAGCCATTGGGGGGCTTGCTTTAAGAATGCATTGGAAATGTTTTCTTCCATCTGATAAGCTTCTTGCATGAAGCTCTTTTTAAAATACTCATGAAATAGAAGTCAAGTACATTAATGTTGCATTTACTGGATATGTGGAAGTGTGCCTGTATGGGGGCTAGGCTCTCAGAAAGAGATTTATTCCTTCCAGCTGGCTCCCCCCACCTCTGCCCCATCAATAGTTTCTTTTTAAAAAAATGTTATTTATTTATATATTTATTTAAGAAAGGGAGAGAAAAAGGAGAGAGAGAGAGAGAATGGGCATACCAGGGCCTCTAGCCACTGCAAACAAACTCCAGATGCATGCATCACCATGTGCATCTGGCTTACGTGGGTACTGGGAAACAGAACTTGGGTCCTCGGGTTTTGAAGGCAAGCGCTTTAACTGCTAAGCCATCTCTCCAGCCCCAGTTTCTTCTTAAATGATGCTTACTGGAGGGTTTTTATTTTTAGATAGTGTTTCCATATGTACCATAGACTGGCCTTGATCTTGAAATCCTTTTGCTTTAGCCTCCTGAGTGCTAAGATTACAGGGATGCACCACCATGCCCTGCACAGCATTTTGCCTGGCCCTTCACTTCCTTTGGACTTCTTGATGCACCTGCCACCCCTTACACAATGGATGTATCCTTATCTGTTGGGGTACTGTTTGTCTCCTCAACTGGATGTTAGCTAGCACTGAGCGGCAGGGTTTTACCAAGCCTTTTGTGGCTGTAATAGGGTACTAGGGGTCCAGGAAAGTCCTTGAGCCCCAAACCCTAGGTTTATTTCTAATTTTAATCAAAGAATTGAATAAAAAGAGTCTGAGAAGGATAATTATTAAATTATTATATTTATTTAGGGTAGTATAGAGCCAAGGAAAGGCACCCAGTTGACTAGAGATCTCACATGGAGGGCCTGGAAAAAAAGAGCAGAAACAAAAGAGACAAAAAAGTTCAGCCGGGCGTGGTGGCGCACGCCTTTAATCCCAGCACTCGGGAGGCAGAGGTAGGAGGATTGCCGTGAGTTCGAGGCTACCCTGAGACTCCACAGTGAATTCCAGGTCAGCCTGGGCTAGAGTGAAACCCTACCTTGAAAAACCAAAAAAAAAAAAAAAAAAAAAAAAAAAAAAAAAAAAAAAAAAAAGTTCAAGGAGCTCCTGCCATATGGGGAGCTAGAAGGGGTAAAGGAGCCCATGTGGAGAGTCATGGCTAGGGGGATCTCCTGGCTGGGCCTGGGCCTGAGGCTGGGCTTGGGCCGAGCCAGCCCAGGCCCAGCCAAGGGAAAAACTCACCCACAGCTCCCAAATGGTTAGAGAGCCTGTCCTCCCCTTGCAAAGGTATTTATAACCTTATAGTGGTGGGCTGTCTTCCAGCTCAAGTGAACCAGAGGGACAGCTGGTTGGTTAGGGCTAGGAACTGTCTCGGGAACAGTATAGCCCCAACACCAAGTTCTGAGGGGGCTGAACTCGTTTAACCACAATGTTTAAATACTATGAAAGACCTCCCTCCCAGAAGGGGTCCTGGTTGTTTGTGGAAAAATGTCTAGGGAACTCGGCAAGAGATAAGAAGTTATCTTTGATTTCATCTTTGATGAAATCATCTTTGATTTCCAGCAAGTGCAAACTTTCCTGCCGTTTTTACCTTCAAGGGTCCAGTCACCCTAACTGTACCCCCCTCTCAGGGCTGCTCCACCAAGCAATGTACAGAGCATACCATGTGGGTGGCATACAATGAATAGTGACAGAACAAATAACACTGATTAACTTCCCATCTCTAAGCCTCCCAACTGATAATGCAGCAAAGGTCCTGGGCTATGGTCTAGGCAGAAGGGCTGGTGGAACTCCCATGGCAGGGGCTGGGGGTCGCAGCGGTTACCCTCTGACTTGAAAGGCAAGTACAAACTAAGGTATGGATCAGAGTTGTAGGTAAGAAACAGGTCACAGCTTGGTGGGGTAGAAAAGAAGGCTTATAGAAGGACAATCCCAGCTGGCTTCTGGTGGGACAACTTGACCCTGGGGAGAAACTTGGATGGAGGAGGCAAGACATAGGTCACAGAATTCCTCCCACTATGCTCTGGGAAGTAATCATCTGTACATGTACTTGACATGAGCAATGCAAACATTGCTCCACACCACATTTTCTTGAAGGAGATAGAGGGAGTGAGAGAAAGAGAGAGAGACATCCATATGTGGAATTGAGTCATTTCCTCCTTTGGAGAAGAAAATGGGACACACATCCAGAGGCATGAGTGGAGCACTGGTATAGAATGGGGCTTAGCTACCTGATATCCTTCAGTATATGGCACCTGCTTTTTGCTTTGAGATGAACTGGACAACCCCAGCATGTATCTACCTATATCTGTGTGTCTCCTAACATGTGTGAGGCCCTGGGTTCTATCTCCACTACTAAGAAAAAGAAAAATGGAAGAGAGAGAGAGAGAGAGAGAGAGAGAGAGAGAGAGGGAAAGGCAGGAAGGCCAGGAATGGTGGTGTATGCCTTTAATTCTGGCATTTGAGAGGCTGAGATAGGAGAATCACCACAAGTTTGTAGCCAGCCTGGAACTACAGAGTACGTTTCAGGTCATCCTGGGCTAGGGTAAGACCCTTTGTCAAGAAAGAAGAAATAAAGAAAGAGAGGGAAGGGAAGGGAAAGAAGGGAGGGGAAGGAGAGAAGGAAGGGAGGAAAGGAAGGGAGGGAAGGGAGGGGAGGGAGAGAAGGAAGGGAGGGGAGGGAGGGAAGGGAAGGAAGGAAGGGAGGGAAGAGGGAAGAGAAGGGAGGGAAGGGAAGGAAGGAAAAGAAGAAAAAGAAAAAAAGGAGAGGGGGAGGGAGGAAGGAAGGACAGAGAAAGAAAGAGAGAGAGAGAGGAAAGGAAAAGAAAAGAAAAGAAAGGAGAGAAGGGGGGAAGGAAAAGGAAAGAGGGAGGAAGAAAGTAGAAAGGAAGGAAGAAAGGAAGGAAGGAAGAAAGGAAGGAAGGGAGATTCATTCTATAATCCCAGAACTCTGAAGGCTAAGGCAGGAGGATTGTCTAAGTTTGAGGACAGTCTGGGTTACATAGTTAGTTCCAGGCCAGCCTGAGCTATAGTATGAAACCCTGTCTCAACTTTTTTTTTTCTTAATGGTCTTAGCTTTAGTATAGCTGATATTTAAAGTCCTGATTTACAAATAAGATACAGACCTGATGGACGAAGGGTAGAAGAAAGCATTTTTTCTGGCACATTCCCACTAAGAACTGCTGAGTTGTTCTGGGTCTGCAGCTCTGGGTACCCACCTTTGAGTGGGGCTACCATGTCTTTAAAGCCTCATGTCACAAGAAGGATGAGAACACTCAAGAGTGTCTCCTGATTTCCCTGTATTGAGTAGGCACTGTGGTCAGGTGTGATTCGGCCTGAGAAATCTGAAGGCAATGATGAACTGACTGATGGAGTCAGTCAGTCTCCAGAAGAGGGCTCTGATCTAGGTTCCTCCTGTAAAGCCACCTCAAGGAGATAAGGAGGGTCTGTATGAAATCCAATGGATGTCATTGCCTGCACAAAAGTGATGCTGGCATAGTATTCCCAGCCCTGGGCATCTCTGCAGAAACTTGCCCCTCCACACACATACCATGGAGAGGAGTTACACCCACACAGCAGCACATACTGGTACAAAGGGGTCAAGAATAGACTCTAAGACCCTCCAGTTCCTCTCCATGCTGGCCTTATTTTCAGAAGGACCATAAATACTGATAAATTAGAGAAAAAAAACTGACAGGCTTATATAAAAAAGAAAGAACATTACTAATTAATGTTAAGAGGTGGAAGGGCCTGGTAATGGAGAGGAACCCTCCTGGTTGTCTTCATTTCAGGCTTCCTGCATGGCTGGCTTCAGTAGCAGGATGGGGAGGCTGACCTTTGAATGGAAATTAAGTTTCCATCATTACATAAGATGAAATTGGACATTTTATGGAATTACCATTATGTGCTGTGTGTTGAAGTGGCCCACACAGCTTTAATGACCTAAAATTGACCAGAAAAGTCACAGACTGTCCACTTTCCATCTGGGTGCAGGAGAGAGCCCAGACACACTGAGTGTATTTATAGGTCAACAGGAGACAAAATCAAGTCACTTCATGATGGATTCCCACAAGTCTTGTTGGCTTAATGTTCACTGGCATTCCAGATCTCCCCTCACCTCAGTTTCCCCCACTGAAAACTTGTGTGAGGGTGAGATGATCAGATCCATGTAAGGAGAACACAGAGCCTGGTACAAAGAAAGCACATTCCTTTATTTAGCACTGGGGATTGCTAGCCAATGGAGAACAGCTGAGCTGTGACAAAACACTTAGTGAACCCAACTGATAACCCAACACACCAAGGAAAAAGGCATGCTTCAAAGCACTATGACCCCACATTCTGCTGTATAATGTGAGGACTTTTCACTGAAAATGATCTATGCACCAAGATATTAATGAAGATGATCTTCATATAGGATTGAAGGTGTTGAATTTAGGGCTGGGATGATGGATCCGTGGTTAGATGCACTTGAGAATGTTGCTGATTTCTCTGTCTTTAATTTTCCTATCACATTTCTGTTCTGTTCTCGTCATGACTTATTTATTTGTAATCGAGGAAATGTAACTTCTCTAGTCAGCATCTGCAGCTCTAATTGTCCCCTTTGTCATTTTATAGTCCCAGCTACCTTAAAACTCACAGAGCCAAGCCTCATGAGGTGCAGCAGGCTCTTTCCTCCCAGAAGGTGGACTCTAAAGAAACCACTCAGCTATGAAGACCAGTTTCAGCCTCAGAGCTCAGGTCCAGCCTCAGCCTTGCCGGGCCACAGGCCTTCCACAGCTCTGTGGCAGGCAGCAGACGCATCTGGAGGTGCTTTTGGACCTCTGTGTCATTCGTTACCTTGGATCTGCAGGGATTCTCCTTAGTGCAGTTTTTCTCCTAACTGAGTTGTGGCAAGAACTCTATCAATTCCCAGCAAAGCCTTAGGACTTTGCTTTCTCTATTGGGAGACTCGGTGCCTCTTTTTAAGGGCAAAAACCATGACTGAAGGTCAACTAGAACAAAAGACTTGCTGGTAGCTTAAAGAAACAGAAGTCCTTCATCTTATTCCTAGGGCATTTTCTTTGCTGCCCAGTGTCCCTTGAATGTTCTTGTAGGACAAGAGGCTGATGACTCAGGGTGAAGCATATGAGATTTTATTGTAGCAACATTTTTGCTTTGAAGGCACAGAAGTTCCCATGAGCAACAGAGTCTTTCTGTGTGTGAAGCTCCCCTGGAGTATTGGAAACCCGAAGGAGTTAGGTATGTCAGGTATCACCCACTGGTCCTAAGGTGACCAGCATTTTATTGTTGACTGGCTGGAATGCTAGATCTGATCTAAAATTCAGAGTGTATGAAATGGGACAGTTTCCTGGCAGACTCAGAAATTCCACTTCCAGGGTATATAGCCAAGAGAAATGAAAACATACATCTACACAAAAACCTGTATGTGAATTTTCATCGCAAAATGTTCATCACAAATACTGGATGTTCAACTACCAGAAGATGATAAATAGAACTTGGTATTATCCACACAACAGAATAAAGCTTACATATATGCTATCATGTGACATACTTTGAGGCTAGGCTAAGCGAAAAAGCTGATCACACATCATATGAAGTGTCCAGAGTCAGTCAATTCATGGAGACAAAAACTAGATGTGTGTTTGTCTAAGTCTGCAGGAAGAAAGAGGGTAAGAGGGAAAATGCTCAAAGATTAGACAATGACCATGGTTTCACAATTCTGTGAGTACACTAAAAGTCACCACATTGTACAATTCAAAAGGGTAGGTTGCACAATATGTATTTAATCTATATCACAATAAAGTTGTTAAGGAGAAGTGATTTCTCTGCCATATTTTTTCTAGAAAATGTAGACAAGATACTCCACATTGACTTGTGAAAATACTGAGACACTGAAACTACTTTTTACAATTCTTCTCTTATTGTTTTGCCATCCGATCACAGGCCAACTTTATGTCTTCTTTTTTGAGGCAAGCCCATCAGATTGGCCCTATTTTTTTTTTTTATTAGAGAGAGCCAGAGTGTGAGAGAGAAAGAGAGAGAGAAAGAGAGAGAGAAAGAGAGAGAATTGGCATTCCAGGGTCTCCAGCCACTGTAATAGAACTCCAGATGTAATAGAACTCCAGATGTATGTGCCGCCTTGTGTGAAAGTGTGACCTTGCGCATGTGTCGTGTTGTGTGTCTCACCTACTGGGATCTGGGCAGTCAAACATGGGTCCTTAGGCTTTGCAGGCAAGTACCTTAACTGCTAAGCCATCTCTTCAGCCCCATAGCCCAACTTCTAAACACCATCCAAGGCTTGTCAGGTGTACTGTTAGCTCATACTCTGTCCAGCCCCTCCACTCCCACACCCCAAGTGTACCTTCAGTCACTTCCATGGTAGACACCCCCTTCTCTTGACACTTTCTAAGAACACTGTTGAACCACTTTCAACATGGAGCTGAATCCTGAGAAGTTTATCATACAACTTTCATATGGAGGCACATTTTTTCATCTTTTCCTAGCAGCTGCCACTATAATTATGAAAGGTTTGTAACAATATGCTGATACAGCACAAACAGAATTATAGACAGCCTGGATCTGTTCGTGTTCAAACACTGACCTGGTACACCAACCTTACCCAAATGTCTGCTCTTTCCCAGTCAGGGTCAGGTTAGTACAGGATCAAACCCAAGAGTGGGCACTCTACCTAGAGGGAAATTCAGGCTGGCTTGGGGAAGGTCACCTTTCAGTGAAGTAGCTGGTACCAAAGATCTTGGTGACTCAGTAAAGTCAAGCTACCTTCCATTTCTGTAGAGTGGTTTTCTACAATGAGTCATGACACTGGCTTCAGGTTTTAAATCAGCAAGCCTATCCTATAGGTCATGGCTAACGGTGGGAGCTTAGGCAACCAACTGCCAGGTTGGAAGGACTGTCAAAGAACTAGATATGAACAAATCATTTACTACCATCTTCATTGAAAAAAAATGGCTGTAGCAGTAACTATCTATAAGTGCTAGATGGCTTGTTCTACCATGGACACACTCATAGTAAGGTACATAGAGTATGATCATAATGCAGATTTGTGTTTTATAATTATCTCTCAAGAAAATGCTTTTTAAAAACTGCTTATTAAAACACACCATACATACCAACCATGAATACAACCAGGGGGTGAAAGTTACCAAGTTTAAGGAAGGGGCTGAAGAAACAATTACCCTGGGGAAAACCTAGCAGGTGCTGGGAGAATAATGCAATTTCCTAGAGCAACAGATGCCCAAGAGAAACAGGATCCAGTAACAGTCCATCAGATGGCAATTATAGCTAGACTAGGGAAGAACAGCCTAGATGAAAAGGGGCAATTGAAAGGGTAACTGAATGCCATTGAGTGACATCTTCCTGACATCACATACCAGGAAGGACGGGACAATATTTAACTTTGAGAAGGGGAATGGGGGAGTTAAATACACTGTCATTTTTCTTTGTGGAAGGACAAAGGGGAAATTTGGAGAAAACAAATATACAGATTCAAATGGAAACATCCAAAGAAGTTATTAGTCCAGATTTCAACAGATCATTAATAAACAACCAGGAAGAAAGAAACAAAATAAGGCTGGGAAGATGGTTCAGTGGTTAAAGATGCTGGCTTGCAAAGCCTGTCAGCCTGGGTTCAGTTCCCAAGACATCCACATAAGCAGGGTGCAAAGAGTGGCACAAGCCTCTGGTGCCTGTTTGTAGCAGCAAGAGGTCCTAGTGTGAATACACACACACACACAATTAAAAAGAAAGAAAAATAACATTAGAGCTGAACACTATGAAAGTATGACTGGGAGATGGAGAGAGATCACATCTTAATTTTATGAAACTATAAACTATAAAGAACTAAAATGACTAGAATAGACCATGGGGAACTTGTGTGAATAATAAAGCAAGAGTAGGAGGCGCTTTAAGCTCCAAGCAGATTTTTGGAGCTTAATATGACAAATAATTGAAAGGAAGCAGTATTGGGACACCAACCAAATCGTAGCACCCCAGGGATGCTACAGACATGAATGTAACCCACTGTGAGTCCCCAGCTCCCACTGCCAAGGGCCCCACTGCACAAGTCCTCTCCACCCCCCATCAATACAGCAAGGAGGAAGGCATCTCCTCACTAGCAGGGACAATGACACAGTCAATGCTGAACCTCTCTAGGAGGCAGGCAGTAAAGAAAATATGCTTCCAATGCTGAAGCATCTTCAGAGAAAGGCACTTACTCCACTCTTTGAGTAGTATGGCCACACAATTAATTCAGCCAAAGTTTGAGTGTTTCTCAGATCAGATCATAGTACTCATGCAGGTGGACTATGATAATTCATCTAATTAAAAGTTTCCATGACATTAGCTCAGAATGTGAATGCACAGGCCAAGATGGCTCCTTTATGCTGGGAGAGAATCTTCTGGTCCCATCATGTGCATTATGGTCTTGATAAGGAAAAGCCCTCTCTCTCTTACCCATCAATTCACATAGGTCGACTGTGGAGATATTATTACGACTTTTTTGAGGCTGACTTCTATCAGGTATGATGATTATTTACATTTTCTGGGCTCTTTCCTATGACCTGCTCTGTGGCGAGCTGCCAATTAACAGAAGCAACAGGGAATATGTATGGCAGGGACACCTATCATCCAAACCAGGCAGAAGCTACATGGCTTTGGGGTGGGGAGGGGAGGGCACTGCCATGCAGTGATGAATTTCAATCACTGCTGCCTTGTGCCACATTCAAATTGGTGACCGAATGAGATGAAACACTTTCTATCCCATTGCTCATGCCTGGAGTGATCTGTTCACTTGAAGATTGGCTTCCTTTGTGAAAGGGAGGGAGTGGATGGTCACTCTGAGATGCTTTCAATAGGATAAAAGGTAAGAAAGGCAAGTGGTCAGAGAGGAAAGATATTGATGAGGTATGGGAGTGGATGGTCCCATATGAATCTGGATGATGGGGCCAGAGCTGTGTGAGGCTTATGGGGGAAAAAGGAATTTTATTAGAAATGGCAACTGCCTAGTCTCACACTACAACTCCACTACCCTTCTCAGAGAACAATACACTAGAACCACACAGACATTCACCTTCTCTCATGTAATTGCCTAAAATATTAAAGAGAGAAAAAAAAACTTTAAATAATGTCATTTAGCATGTTAAGTTTTGAACAGTCAGGCCCATAACATATGGGTTATAATACTAATCAACCCTTGTTAGGACTTTTAAGCTTTCTAAAACTGGAAATGGAGACCCATTGGCTTTACTAGCCTGTTAACTCCAAGTTCTGATTTGATAAAAGCTATCTACCTGTGAGTTAATGCAACTGTTTCAGCAAGTTTGATTCCTACTAAATCAATGTGGGCAGAAGGAAAGGGGTAAATAATTTTAAAAAACGATTTCTAAAATTGTTACTAATTTCTTGTTATTTTTATTGGCAGTGCTAGGGATCAAATATAAGGCTTTGTACATGCTGGACAAGTGCTCTTCCAAAGCTGCACCCCCAGTTCAAACACTATTCGTTTTGTCATGTAACTCCTCACTCTTCTTTTTGTTTTCTTTTACTTTTGTTTTTAATGTAAAGCTGGGATCACACTCAGGACCCCTCCCTAAATCTAATCTTACTAAAACCACAAGTCAAGATTGAATGTAATAAGTAGTAGCAGAAGTGCTTTTTCAACAGTAAAATGTTTAGTACTACAGACACCCCAGTGCTGTGCAGGCACTAAGCATCTGCACCATCCTTTTCTCACCAGTCCAGTGGGTGGTTTTCTTTTTGGATCCTAAATTTAAACATTTTATCTCCTCTGTGTCTTAACACATGTCAGGGCTCTAGGAAGGGGTCAGGAGACAGGCATACTGAGATGATGAGGAAAAAGTTATCAGATGTGAGCAATGATTTCATATCATGCCAACTTGGGAAGCATTGTTAGTATTGTGGGGTTTTTTGTTTGTTTGTTTGTTTTGTTTTTCAGGGTAAGGGTCTCACTCTAGCCCAGGCTGACCTGGAATTCCCTATGTAGTCTCAGGGTGGCCTAGAACTCACGGCGATCCTCCTATCTCTGCCTTCCAAGTGCTGGGATTAAAGGCGTGTGCCACCACACCCAGCATTAGTATTGTTTTTTAATCAAACAAAATTTTTCTCTGGCTTCTTCCCCACCTGGAGCTCCAGCTTATCTCCAGGTGGCCCAACTTTGAAGGTTTCCAGGGGCATGGGTTGGACAGGCAGGAGCTCCTGTATGCTCAGACATGCATGTCACCCATGTAACAGCTTCTGGATACCTCCCTCTAGCTCCATCATGCCACCAGAGTGTTGGCCCTATCATACCACTAATACAAAAGGCCTTCTCTTGGCCCAGACCTGTGTCTACCGGAAGGTGTCTCTGCAGTGCTTGCAAAATAACAGTGTCTCCATCTTTTTCTGACCTTATATAGAGTCTGCAAAACAGCACACCTGATAAACCCATGTCCTGTGCCTCCCAGCCTCTTCCAGAGATCAGTATGAACCCAAGGAGGTGGTGTTTCAGTGGTGGATACATGATGTGGCCAACTTATTCCACCCCAAGGCACTACTTTTGCACCAAGCTCTGAATCCATTCCCAGGAGGTCCACATGTAGCTGGTCCTCCAGGCAGACCCAAACATGACTCACCTCTACAGTGCAGTAGACTCTGATATTAAGAATACACCACAGATACAATGATAGCTATATGGGGATTCCTCCAAAATGGAATAGAAGGGGAAGGAAACAGAAGATTCAAAATTGATCAAGAGTAGAAAATCATTGCCTCTAGGTGCTGAGTATATAGAAATTCCAGTGCCCCTCAGGGCATGGTCTAGGACAGAGGCCCATGTATTAATTAATTCTGATATTGAAGACATATGTAGAGAGACTGAGAGAAGGACACAGAGGCTTTTATAGCTAAGAAATCCTGACTGCAAAATCTAACAATAACATAACTGGACTTGAATTTTGTCTGTCTTTGCCTTTCTAATACATTATTCCAGGAATTCACTTTTAACAAAACTATCAGCCTATGACATTACATTAAAAACAATAATAAGGGAAAGCACTCTCACCCTGGCAGACTGAGAGACCTTGTTTTATTTAATTCTTTTCACTTTTGTATCTGCTTGCCATTTTCCATAATAAAACGTTTGGAGGAAATTAAAAGAACTGCTATTTATTTTCAGTCTCTACTCAAATATACATTTCTAATTTTCCAGAAAATAAATATAAATTTGCTATTTTACCAATATAAAGATCTATGTAGAACTTGAAACAGCCTGTTACAATTGGGGCAGCCTCTGGGGTGGAATTCTCCACTCCCATATGAAGGCAGAGCTGGCAAGGTGCATGCGGCCCTTGCTGCAGTGCTGAGTCCTGGCAGCTTGTATCAGATCTGGTGAGCAGTCCCTCAATTTGATGTGGCAGTGCTGCCATTTTAATTTCCTTTTTTTCAAATATTTTATTTTTGTTTATTTATCTGTTACAGAGAAGGGGGCACACCAAGGCCTCTAGCCACCACAAACGAACTCCAGACACATGTTCCACCTTGTGTATCTAGCATACCCATTCCTTCTCCTTCTCTCTGTCTGTCTGTCTCTCTCTCTCTCCCCACTCCTTCTCCCTCTGTCTCTCTCTCTCTCAAATAAATAAATAAATAAATAAATAAATAAATAAATAAATATTTTTAAAAAGCTCATTTAAACATAAGTACATAGAACACTGCAAGTCCATAATGGCCAACTTGAAGTCATGTTTTCCAGTTAAATTACCAAAATGTCTGTGTGTACAGATATGTGTGCATTTGTCTAGATTCTGTTCCAGCCTCTTTTCTTCTGGTCACAACAAGCATCCCATTTTAAAGTAAAAAATCCTGCTACCTCATGACAGCTCCTGTGAGTTTGTTAATTGTTCTGACACCCCATGGGGGGCAGTAAAAATAAAAATTAAACCAACAACAAAAAATAGAAAACAATAGCTTAAGACCCAAACATCTCAAACGTGACATTTCTCTGGCAGTTTTGCCCTAATGTGAAAAGACCATTTATTGCCTTGAAAGCTAAACATTGATTGAAAGGGGAATCTGCTTTTGAGGGAGGGAAAAGAGTGTGTGACTCTAGGCCATTTATCCAGGGACACAACAGCACATGAGGTGTCCCTGTGGTGTAACCTCTCCCCCCCACCCACCCCTGCAGGGTGATGTGGCTACTGTTTTAGACTCACTGTGAAATAACCACTTGAGGGCAAGGGCTAGGCGGGGGAGCCCTTGCAGGACACAGCCTGTAAGGGTATGAGCGCCAGGTTCCCTGTAATTAAGAAGCAGCCTGCTCCACGAAGACAGGGGCTGCCACCCCATCTGCCAAGCCCGCAGGAGCTGGCACCGCGCCTCCCTGCCTGCCTCCCTGCTACCCACCGGATCCTTGGAGACCGCCTTTGATGGAGCGTTTATGCCAAGCTTTTCCAGAGGATAGACAATCTGTCGTCGTGGTCGCACGGGAACCAAGTAATGAAGGGCAGATGTCAGGGAGTGGGCGTAGGGGTTCTGGAACTGAAAGACAGCAATCTATATTTTAGGGAAGAGAATGTCAAGAGAGGCACAGCACAGATGTCTGCGTGCAGCTTGACAAATACAAAACTCTTAACTGGGCCAAGTCGGAGAAGGGGTAAAAAATCAGCAAATAAACAAACATACTCTTCGAGCAGAGGAATGAATTGTAGATAATGCCTGACACTAATGAAGATAATTACGAGAGTAATTACATTACTATCTCTGTGGGAATGACAGATAAACAAGTGGTTTGGTTTATGGGATTTTTCAGTACAAGTATTTTCCCCAGGAGGATATTCTTCTCCATAGTGATCATGAATCAGCTTGATTTGACCCCATTAAGCTGTGTTATCTGAGTCCTGTTAACCTTTGTGTATTTGGCACAAGCTGCTTTAACACACAGATAAAAATGCCATGGGGGCAACTTAGCCTGGATATGAAAACGCTCCTGTTTGTGAAAGCCACATAAGGCCACTTCACCTGAACCTTTGTTAGTAAAATAAGGGTTTTAGAACAAGAGGATAGACCTAGAAAGTAGGGAAGTAGACCATATTATTTTGACTTATACTGTTACTAAATTATGAACTAGATTTATGTTTACTTAGATGCAGTATGGTAAATCATGTTTTAGGGCAATGCATTAAATAATAATTTTAACTACCTTATAAAATTTAGAAGAGAGAGCTAAATATAGTGATTCTCAAACGTATGTAATCTTTGGAATTTTATTAAAACCAACTCAGGGCATAGAAATCCTTTAAACATCAAGCGTTAGGGGCTGGATAGATGGCTTAGCAGTTAAGAGCCTTGCTTGCAAAGCCAAATGACCCAGGTTTGAGTCCCTAGTACCCATGTAAAGCCAGATGCACCAGGTGGCACATGTGTCTGGAGTTCTTCTGCAGTGGCTAGAAGCTCTGGCATGCCCATTCTCTCTCTCTCTCTCTCTTTCTCTCTCTCTCTCATATAAATAAATAAAATATTTTTTTAAATCAGGTGTTAGACTATGAAACCCAAACTGTTAATCATATATTTATTGAATTCAAGCCAGAATGCCAAGAAAATAAACTGTAGATAAACCTTAATAAATGAAATGGTGGACACATGACTTATTTGTTGTTCTAAAATAGTCTTAGGTGTTTCTAAGAGCTACTAGAAAGACTTTCATGACTCCTTCAACATTAAATCTCATACCTTGACATTACAAATTGAAAAGCAGAAGTCAGGTATTAATTTTTTTGGTATGTGCATAGTATGTGTTGTGTGGTGTGCTTATATGATATAGTGTATGTGTGTGTTATATGCATAAAAAATGCATGTGCTGACATGGTGCCCCATACACACACACACAGGGGTCAGAGGAGAGTGTCATGCGTCACTTCCATCATTCATCCACCTGTTTTTCTTTGAGATGAAGTCTCCTACTGATTCTAGACCTTGCTGTTTTTCATAAGCCCCATATCAAATTGAATACCAAAGATATCAGTGACTGAAAGACCAATTTGCAAACCCTTGGGAATCCAGCTTAAATAGGTTATCTGCATAGTGGACAGGATACAGTACATAAGTATGAAAAGGTGTTTGTGTAGGGTGCGGGTGGGGCTTCAAGGCACTGAGTTTGAACAAGAAAGGGAAACTCACTACAAGTAGGTGGAATACTCCCCATCTAGTGAAAAGTGCTCTGAAGAGCACTAAAGCAGGGTGAGATGATACGGAAGGAAGATGAGATTGTTTTGTAATGTATGTATGATAGGTTCATGTTATTGTAATGGTGTTACCCACAGCAAGTGCTAAATGGACTTATATAGGTAGTTCCTACAAAAGGGTTATACCAAAATCCTACATTTCTACTTTTTTGTCCACTATTTTTATAGAGGTAATTATAAATTTTATTTAGAATGCTGTGTATAGCACACCAATATTATAGGACGGAACTAATTTATTCTATTCCTTACTAAAATGTTCTTTGCTTCAAAGAACATGGTAGGATCCTTTTGACATCACAGGATGAGAAATGATATGACTTTCATGTCTCTTATAGCAGTTTTCTACTTAGTTTTCAGTTACTATTTTGTCAATATAGAAAAGTCAACAAATTATTCTGATAGTTATGTTGGATATGATTGTTTCAGAAAGTCAAAGGCTTCTGGACTTCCACTGTAATGAGGCAAATGCCCTAACTCACTATGGCCAGTAGAAATTCAGATCCATGCTATAATTATGAAGGAATGAAGTGCAGCACATGCAGGTCAATGCTATTGCACATTGATTTGTCCACCAGGGAAGTGAAATCCAACAGCCTGTTACCTTGCCTTCTCGGGACTGTGGGTAAACAAGATAGTAGAGACAGGACTTATAGCCTAAGCGAAAGATCTCCTTCAGAAAAAACTTCGTGTAGTGCCGGAAAATTGGGTTCAGAGCAAAGTGGTGCAAGCGCCCATGCTCTTCTCGCTGGTGGTGGGTGAAGTAGATGAAATCCTCAATGTTGTAATGGGACCGTATGTACTCTACATCCTGCAAGAGTCAAAGAAAGGATGTTTCAAATGAAATGCATTTGATGCATGTTGTGATACACAGTCATTAAAATATTACTTTCATAAGAAATGTGTTGCTTTCTCCCATTATTTCTCACCTTGTTTTAACTTTGTTTTTTAGTGTTGGGGATAGAACTCAGAACCTTGCACATGCTAGGTGAATGCTATACTTCTGAGCTACATCTCAGCACTCATTTTTTATTTGAGACAGGGTCTCTCCAGGTAGCCTAGGCTCTCACTGTATAACCCAGGCTGGCCTAGAACTTGTGATCTTCCTGCCTCAGCCTCCTAGTGCTAGTGTTACTCGTGTATACCACTATGCCTGGCTTCACTGTTAATTTTTTTAAGTTATAACTTATGTTTTCTGAAAGTTGCTTGCTCTGATGGTTTGTCTTTGAAAGATGGCTAAACACCACTGGGATTTGTTCCTTACACCCATGGCTGCTACCCACATGGACATCTGCCAGTGTGTGTCATGTGTAAGGGGCAGCACAGATACCTTCATCACTGCTGGGAACCAGGAACAGAGCAGGTCACCACAAGTGTTCAACCATGTGATTCAGAAGTTGGGCAGACACACCCACTAGTACCCTGGATTTGTTATCTTCACCTGATGTATAAATATGCCATGTCAAAGTCACATCCTTTGGTGCACATGGCTGGGGTGTGAAGGTGGGCCTTGTCCAGGGCATACCTGACCCTTTCTATTCTCAGAGTGGGTAATGGTTTTATGGAGAGGAAGGCAACCAAAGGGACACATGGGCATTTATAATGAAAAGCAAAAAAAAAAAAAAAAAGCAAATACTGAGTACACTGTGCATGTCTTTACAGTCCAGGTCTAGTCCTTTCCCTTTGTCTCCCCTCACTGCAATGGCTTGTCCATGCACACCGGCGCAGCTTGGTTTCTTTGACCTCCCAGGAGTTCACACTGTTGGGAACATGGAATGGGTCACAGGAGAGCAATCCAAAGTGACTATGACTGTCTCTGATGACAGGGTACTTAATTTTTGACAAATAAGGCCTGCAGAGCTCTACTTTACACCTACTGAATTCAAACATAGTAAACATGTCTGCAATGAAAGGATAAAGCAAATCAAATGCAGACTGAAGCCCACTTAGAGTTCCCTTTGTTTTGCTATGGGAAAAAATCTTCAGACAATTTTAAAAAGCACAGTTTCAAGAACAGGATTAAAGAATGCGAGAAACTTGATTTAATCTGTGATCAGCAAGACCTTAACTAGCAATGAAAATGGTGAAGTCTGTGAGCAAGTGCCCCCTACCCACACTGCCAGTCCCTGGCTTCTACAAAGTATAAAAGAAATGGGGCTTGGGATAACCAAGCTATTGGTGGTACCCCAGCACAATTCTGGAAATCTGTCAATCTGTATTGACCCTGTCATGGCCTTTATACTACAAGACATTAATGACAGAGGTGACATCACTCATTACATAAAAAAAAATTAAGGCTCATCTATTAGGCTCACCAAACTGCCCTGTAAGCACTGAACTTAATGTTCATATTCATATATTAACATTACTCTCACTTTCGGTTAGAGAAGCTCCTCTTTTCAGGTGGCAGTGACCAGTGGGATGACCCAAAAGGCAACAAAGTGCTGAGAGGAAGTGACAGAGGAGTGCTCAGCACTGAAACATCTCTATCACACTCTCCAAGGCTCAGAGTCCATTGCGGAAGAGGTGGTGAAAAGACTGTAAGGGCCAAGCAAAGGGCACGACTCCTAACAATGCAACTGTCCAGAGAGAAATTGACCTTGATATCCATAACCTTGTAGTGCCTAGCAATGCCTTCACAAGACCCTCATAATACGGAGGAAAAGACGATGACATCTCTGAGAGAGATTACAAGAGAAGATCTCAATAACAGAAAAATCATGGCGGAAGGATGAATCAGGGATTTAGAAAACAAATTTCAAGGAAATTTCTTAAAACGATGAGTAAGAAATACAAGCTATCTATGTCAATCTAGCTACCCATCATTCCCACCATCTAAGTCAAAAGACACTAAAAGGTCAATTGAAAAGATTACAAATTACCTAACATGGAATTTCAGAGGAAACGGAAAGCAAGAAATAATTGGCAGATGGGGATGGGGAGATGGTTCTGTGGGTAAAGTACTTGCCACGCAAGCATGAGGATCTTAGTTTGAATTCCCAGCACCCATGTAAAAAGCCAGGCATGGTAGCATGCACCTGTAATCCCAGCACTGGGGAAGCACTGATAGAAGATCAATGGAGCTTGCTGACTGGCTACTGTAGTGGAATTAGTGGAATTGGAATTGGTGAATTTTATTTTCATAAAATAAGGTAGAAGAGCAATCAAGGAAAATACCTGATATTGACCTATGGCCTCCATATGCACTCATGTACCCACACACATATGAAATGTGGCAGGTTCTGTGTTTCAAAGACTGATAAGATGAATACTAGAACAGCATATCCCCTCTCACAAAGTGATCTTGCCACATGCCCAACAAGAGGTGGAGTCTACTCTAGGTTTGAACCCTGATTGTGTCCTTTAACTGCTCTTGACAATGGAATAGACTGGAAGTGATGCTGGGACAGGAAAGAGAATTTATACAACACTCAGAGTTTAAAGGAGATTTCAGGAAGACAATTAGATATAAGACTAAAACATTTAAATAAGTGGTTTTCCTATATACCAAAATAAACATTAACAAAGTACATGAGACCTATTTGCAATACCATGAAAAACTGTAAAATACATAGAAAGAAATGCTCATGACTGTATGGGGAGGGGGTCCCAGCAGGAAACAGATGGTATGCTCAAATTAGGATAATTGGAGGTAGGTTCAACAAAGGGAATATTTACAAATGGGGAGAGTGTAGGGAAATTAGTGGGACAGTGCGGCAGAAACTGTAAGCTATTAGCAGCCTCGGTGGGTGGGCTAGAAGGAAATCTTGTTACAGGAATCCACTAAGCGAACATCCTGAAAGGGCCAGAGGGTTCAGTGGAGGTATCATCCAGCTTCAGGTATCCCAACCTCACTGTTGTCCCCTCCTCCCTGCAAGGCCTACCACTGATCAAACCCAACAAGAAGCCACAGGGTTATCCCATTAGTCAGACTCTAGGAATATACCAGCATAGAGAAGGGTAGAGGGTGGACCTCTTAGGGAAGTGTCTGGTTGCATTAGTTCATTTCCCATTACTATTTTAAAAAATGCCCAAGGCTGGGTACATTACAAAGAAAAGAGGTTTATTTGGGCTGGGGAGATGGCTCAGCAGTTAAAGGCACTTGTTTGAAAAGCCTGCCAGCCTGGGTTTGATTCCCCAGCAAAAAGCCAGATGCACAAAGTGGCGCATGAGTTTGTTGCAGCAATAAGAGCAATAACAGCCACCTGGTGACTGGTGTCATACTCTCTGTCTCTTCCTCTCTCTCTCTCCCCTAAAGTAAATAAATAAAAATACTTTGAAAAAAAAAAAGAGGGCTGGAGAGATTGCTCAGTGGTTATGCCTGCAAAGCCTAGCAACCAGGGTTTCATTCCCTAGTACCCACATAAAGCCAGATGCACAAGGTGACGAGTGCATCTGGAATTTGTTAGCAGTGGCTAGAGGTCCTGGCATGCCCATTCTCTCTGTCTCTCTTCTTCAAATAAATAACTAAACACATTTAAAAAAATTAAAAAGGGCTGGAGAGATGGCTTAGCAGTTAAGGCACTTGCCTGCTAGGCCTAAGGACCCAGGTTTGATTCTCCAGGTCCCATGTAAGACAGATGCATGGTGGCACATTCATCTGGAGTTCATCTGTAGTAGCTAGAGGCCCTGGTGTGCCCATTCCCTCCCTCTCTCTCTCTCTCTCTCATAAGTAAATTAAAAAAAAATTTCTTTCTTGAGGTTTCTTGAGGTAGGGTCTCACTCTAGCTCAGGCTGACCTGGAATTCACTCTGTAGTCTCAGGGTGGCCTTGAACTCATGACAATCCTCCTACCTCTGCCTCCCAAGTGCTGGGATTATGAAAAAAAATTTTTTTTCTTTTCTTTATTAGTCAGTTTTGTATTCAGCAAATACAGTCAGTTTGGTACCATTATTAGGCTCATCCATGACCTACCCCCTCCCCTTGGCCCCTCTTTGTTGAGGTATACGGATCATGCATTGTGGAGTTAGCCCACAGTTATGGGTAAGCTAAATGTCTCTGCATATCATGACCCAACATGTGGCTCTGACATTCTTTCTGCCCCCTCTTCCGCAAAATTTCCCTGAGCCATGTTGGGTTCATTTTAGGTCTGCTTCAGTGATGAGGTGTTAAAAAAAATTTTAAGAGACTTATTTAGCTCCCATTTTGGGAGCCATACTGGTCTGGGCTCTGTTGAAAGCCTAAACACAGAGTCATTCTGGCATGAACATCCATAAGAGTGCAAGATTACATGGCACTACAGAAGAGGAGAGCAGGGACCAGTCACCCCTTTTTATGACAACTCACTCTCATGTAAAACTGAAGTCTCTCAAAATTACTTAAACTCTACTTAAAGCAGCATCTCCAAGGACCAGTCAACTTCCCCGTAGGCTCTACTCTTAAGGCTCCTGCCACTTTAACACTGTCACATTGGAAAAATCTTCCACAATATATGAATCTTTGGTTGGGGGGGACAGACTTAAATCATATCTAAATCAAATCACTGGCACAAAAACATGTATGAAAAAATTTAGAAAAATAAGGCAAATGAAAGCTGGGCATTGTGATATACATTTTCTAACACATGGGAAAGTGGAAGCAGGAATTCAAGGTTATCCTAGCTTACATAGCAAGTAAGATGCCAAACTGGGCTACATGAGACTATGTCTCAAAACAACCATCTCTAACCCGCAAAGAAGATGAAAGTGAGTGGTCTCCATTACTATATTTCCAACAAACATGATAATGTAGTAGGTATCAAAAAACAGCTCAATGGGATCGTAAAAAAGAGAAGGGGAGGGGAGGAGAAAAGAGTATTTGTAAACACAGGGATATGGAAATTTAATAAATGTAAAAGCAGCATTTTAAATCAATAGCAAAAAGAATAAAGTACTCAGTTCCAAATACTTTGGAATAATGATTGTGCATTGGGGAAAACATTAAATAGCATGTAAATGACATTAAACACACACAATGCATGTAACTAAACCAAAGGAGGAGGAGTGGGAAAGATAAGTGGCTACAGTAATAATACTCTGGTGACAGCATTGAGACTTTGCTATTGGTGGTGGAAAGTTATTAGAGTTTTAAGAATGAGAATGTTTTTCTCTCTTCTTTGCAATATCTCAAACATTTCAAAGTGAAAATAAAAAGGGAGATGCTTGAAAGGCTGTCAAGTGGTAAGCACTCTCATGGCCATATGCTTTTGGAGATGGAATTATTCACATGAAATAAGCAAAAATAAAATTTCAAAAAGAGACATTGTGTGGTGATGCATGACATAAAAAGGCACAGTCTAGGAAGGTGACAGATATCTCACAACTCACCATTTCATTTCTGATTACTGCAATGCCAACTATTTGTTCTGCGACCTCAGCTACAAACACCTGCAATGGTGTTCCATCCTGGGGAGACAAGAGTACACTTAGACACATTACTAGCAAGGTCTCTGTATGCAATCAATAGAGAGTCCATGAGCACAACCCCACCAGCCAAGATTTCATAAGTACAACTGCAGAACCAACACCTGTCAAGGCTTACTTCAGGCCAGGTTAAGTTCTGTGCCCTCCCAATGTCCATTTCATTTCACTATTGCCCTGCTCTGATGTGAGAATTATTACATCTTTTTTGTTTACTGGAGGCTGGGTAGCTCATAAGACCTACAGCTCATAAGGAATGAATCTGTGATTCTAACCTAGTCCCTGTTACTCGGAATCTGCTTTCTTTAGTACTGCATTAGTGGTGTTCATATTTGAGGATTTCGGGACTTCAACACACTAAGGACTATAAAGAGTTTCTGCTCCTGTGGATGAGATCTATCACCATTTCTGAATTAAAACTGAGAAAAGGGCTAGAGAGATGGCCCAGCAGTTAAGGTCCTTGCCTGCAAAGCCTACCAACCTGGGTTCATTTCCCCAGTACCCACATAAAACCAAACGCACAAAGTGGTGAATGCATCTGGAATTCGTTTGCAGTAGCTGGAAGCCCAGGTGTGCCCATTCTCTCTCTGTGTTTCTCTTCTATCTCTCTCTGTTTGCAAATAAAATGAATAAAAATACTTCTTAATATTTCATGTTTACTTATTTATTTGAGATAGAGAGAGAAAGAGAGAGATAGGAATAGGCAGGTGGAAAGAGAATGGGCGTGCCAGGGCCTCCAGCCACTGCAAACGAACCCCAGATGCATACGCCCCCTTGTGCATCTAGCTTACGTGGGTCCTGGGGAGTTGAACCTGGATCCTTTGGCTTTGCAGGCAAATGTCTTAACCACTAAGCCATCTCTCCAGCCCTAAAAAAATACTTTTTAAAACCTGAGAAAAAAAATAAATGTGTTTATTAGTCCTTTAAATTTGTGAGTAAAACACATAAATTGTTTGTTATTTAATTTAAGATAATAATATATGGTATATTAGTATAAATCATGTATTTATGTGTGTAGGAGTGGTGTTCATGTACACATATCTTAATATGTGTGTGTGAGCACATGTGTGTAGATGCTTATGTGTGTGGAGACTGTATGTGAACATCTAGTCAGGATCTGTCATAGAACCTATGACCTACCCATTCAGATAGACTAGGCTCCCAACAAGTCTCATGGATCTTTTTGTCTCTGCCTCCCCAGTGCTGTGGTTATAGGCACATGCCACCACGTCCAACATTTTTTGTGCATGCTGGAGATGTGAACTCTGGTCCTCATGCTTGAGTGGCAAGCACTTTACGCACTGAACCATCTCCCAGCTCCTAAATCATGTATTTTTAATAAAAGAAACCTTATATTTTTCAAAACAGAAATACTTAAAGCATGGTATCATTTGTTGTGTTTGAAAATAACTTTATCTGAAGAAGACAGCTGGACCCTCCTATCTTTTCCTGCAGTGGACTATTGTCCACCCAGAACTCACAATAACTTGCATATGTATGCTTTGTCACACTGCATAATGCTTATCTGGGAAATATTGGTTCATCAAGCTGTACAGATTTTCCAAATGTTGATTCCTTCCATTACAAGATATTAAAACATCCCATTTGCTGCTGTTGTATCATCAGAAAAAAGAGTTTTTGGAGAGATTACTTAGTTGTTCAGGCACTTGCCTGTGAAGCCTAAGGACCCAAGACCCACATGAGTCAAATGCACAAGGTGGTCCATGCATCTGGAGTTCATTTGCAATGGCTAGAGGCCCTGGCATGCCCATTCTATCTCTCTCTAATCTTTCTCTTTCTCTCAAATAACTGAATAAATAATTTTTTGTTTGTTTGTATTTTTCGAGGTAGGGTCTTACTCTAGCTCAGGCTGACCTGGAATTCACTATGTAGTCTCAGGGTGGCCTTGAACTCATGGTGATCTTCCTACCTCTGCCTCTTGAGTACTGGGATTAAAGGTGTGCGGCACCATGCCTGGCTTGTTTTTTTTTTTTTGTTGTTGTTGTTTGTTTTGTTTTGTTTTTAAAGTACTGAGTGGCTATCAAGCTCATGATGGCAGGTGCTGGTTTCCCTAATTTCTATTTTTGTCTTGGTTGGGTTTTACTAAAGGGCACAAGTGCTGTCAGGTGTTTTCTTGGATTGACAGGCTCATGTTATTCATTTCTACGAAAATGTCAGTCAAAATGTTTCTTATTCTTTCTTCTTTCATGTTAAAAGCAGTATTTTATGGAAATGGTGCTGGCTCAGTATGCACCTCGGACAACTGCAGAAGCATGTCTTCTTCAGGCAGCAAACTGGCTTCTGGGTTGCACATGCATAGCTCTCTTACACAGAATGCTAAAAACATATGCATATGATTGTTGAGATTTAACGGAGTGAATAATTTTGCTGTGTCATCAGACTCTGCTTTGGCAAAACTAGCTTGCCTTTTTCTTCTTTAATTGAAATGATTATAGGTTCACGTGCACTGGTAAGAAATAATGCAGAAATCCCTTGTGCATGTTGCCCAGTATGCTCTCCTGGTAACATTCTATTTAACCATAGTATAAGTCCAGAAGTAAACTGACATTGATTCATGTGTATATTTGTGTGTGTGTGTATGTGTGTGTGTGTGTGTGTGTGTGTGTGTTATGACAAGTACTTTATCCACTGAGCCATCTTTTCAGCCCCTAAATCATGTATTTCTAAAGAAGAAACCTTATATTTTCCAAAACAAAAATATTTAAAGAGTGGCACTGTTTTCTTTTCTTTTTTTTTTTTTAAACAACTTCAATGTCTGGCTTAACAGAAGGCTCCTTAGAACAGGAAAAAGAAGCCACACTGGTCACTGAAGGTACTTACAGGGTCTCTGCAAGCCTCGTTGTATTGGATTAAATCCTCCATTATCTTTTTATTTAGCATCAGGGTGCTGACAAGATTTTCAACACCACTAGTATCTTTATAAGTGGCTAATCTTATATTAATGGACCTGGACAAGAAGAGAAATAAAATTCTTGAGTAAAATACTAAAATGGGTATTACTACATGGAGACAGAATCATATTATTCTTATATAAGATGAATATCTGCTAAAGTATTGTGGTGGTTTGATTCAGGTGTCCCCCATAAACTTACTTATTCTGAATGCTAGGTTCCCAGCTGGTGGCAATTTGGTAATTGGAGTCTCTTGCAGGTAGTGTATTATTGGGGGAAGGCTTATGGGTACTATAACCAGCTACCACTTCCCAGTATTTGGCACACTCTCCTGCTGCTGTGACCATCTGATGTTTACTAAGAGGTGATGTCTACCCTTTGCTCATACCATCATTTTCCTTGCTATCATGGAGCTTCCCCTTGAGTCTAAAAACGAAATAAACCCTTTCCTCCTACAAGTTGCTCTTGGTTGGGTATTTTCTGACAGCACTGTGAAGCTGACTGCAATAGTTAAAATGGTACAGAGAGTAGAGTTGTTGCTGCTAGAAACCTGACTATGTGGCTTTGGTCATTTGGAACTGATTTGAGGGAGGAATGTGAAAGGACTTGAAACCCTGGTCAAAGAGATATCTTGCAGTGCTGTACGTACAGCTTGATGGGCCATTTGGTCCAAGCTGAAAGACCTGAACGCAGTAAGAACTATGGGCTGTGAGGTTTGGCTTATGAGGGCAAGAAAGAGCTTTGCCTAGACTGGGCTACAAGCAGTTTGTGTGAGAATTTTGTTGTGCCTATGTCCTGAGAAGTTGTGCATGGTTGCTTTGCATATAAATGGACTGATTTGAGCAGAAGGATATGGCACAGGAAAAAAAAAATCTTTGGGCCAAAACTGCTGCCCATTCAGCTGCAATTGTTTCAGAGATTACAACCATTGAGACTGGGCCAGCTGTTCTGCATTGGGACAACAGGAGGAATGCAGACTCTTTTGAAGGAGCCTGAATGCTGAAAGAGTATCCTGTCCTTCAAAGTCTGCTTTATTCCCCCTGGATTAACAAGTTGGTAGCCCACCTGGTACTATGGAGTATAACAAATACAAGAAACAGAGGGTCATTGAATTTGCAACATGGTTTTGTTTTTTGGAAATGGCATGGGCAGTGTGAAACAGACTTGTTGGATTACCTGTGTGGAGACATGATGGAGCCATGAGGTTGAACCATGGGTTGTAGTGGAGACTCAATGAAGATGCCAGAACTATAGGATGGCTGACAAGGAGAGCTGCCATCACCAGATGAAGTTTTCTATGATTGTGAGTAGCTTCGCTACAGGGACAGAATTGGAATTCCAGAGACCTGTCACTGTTAGAATTATCAGACTTGGAGACTTGTCACTGGCTAGAGTTGTCAGACTTGGAGTTACAGAGCTTGATATTTTCCCTGTTTGTTTCAAACCTTGTATTGGTTGAATATTTATTTGTTATGCCCAACACCATCTTTTGCAGTGTGAATATTTATTCTGTGCCATTATGGGGTTTATTTTTGGTGGGGGTTGGTGTTACAGCTCACTTAAGAGACTTTGGACTATGGAGATGTTTGAACATCATTGGGATTGATAAAAACCACAGAGACTTTTAAAGTTGGACTGAATACATTGCATTTTATAATGGTTATCTGTTTTATGGGGGCCAGGAGCAGAATGTGGTGGTTTGATTAAGGTGTCTCCCACAAACTTATGTGTTCTGAATGCTAGGTCCCCAGCTGGTGGCAATTTGGTAAGTGGAGCCTCCTAGAGGTAGTATATTGTTGGGGAGGGCTTATGAGTATTATAGCCAGCTTCTTGCCAGTGTTTGGCACATTCTCTTGCTGCTGTTGTCCATTTGATGTTGGCCAGGAGCTGATGCTCACCCTATGCTCATGCCATCATTTTCCCTGGCCATCATGGAGCTTCTCCTCAAGTGTATAAGCCAAAATAAACCCTTTCTCCCACAGCTGCTCTTGGTCAGGTGTTTTTTGACAATGTGAAGCTGACTGCAACAAGTATATTTATGTGACACCTGAGGTTATCAATTATAAAAGTAACTCATTTCATTTTAGAAAATCTGGCAAGTATGTAAAAAGTGCAAAGAATAAGAAATGACCAATAAATAACACAAAGTTCCATGTAATCTAAATGTTTATATTAAAATGGTTGATATATTTTATTTTACTGTTTTATACATAGAGCTAGTTAGTCTCTACCCCCAAAATTTTAAAGAATTGTAAGAAGTTGGGGAATTGCATTGTCTAGGACTGGCCTTCATGTGTACTCACTGTAGAGTAGCCCAGAGTTGCACGTTCTGAAGGACCTCGCCTTTGAAGTTTAATTCTCTATGTTTACCATATTAAAATTCCTAAAAATTTTTTTTTACCTGAAATGTTGAGTCCTTAAGTGAAACTCGGTGAGACAGTGGAGCATGTCTGGGATTTGGAGCCTTTGTGCATACTTACTGTCTATCTCCCCCCATCTCTTCATGATGCATCCTCTCCCATGTGTTCCCTGCCTTGTCACCTCTACCTTATGACTGCTATCTCCCTCCTGTCAGAAGTGACAAGTGGGTTCTGTTGCATGGGAGAGCCTATGTTCAGCCATCTCCTTCCAAATCTACTAGTGATTTGTTCATGGGCATACAGAGGGTTTGTGGGTCAAGTACATGATTTGTGGAGTATCTGATCATAGCAAGGGGGTCCCTGTCCCCACCTCAGATGAAAGGAGCTATAATATGTTTGGCTGCAAACTCTGTACACTTCTTCACATGTCGGACCCAGGTTCTCAGTCTATTCTGGACAGAAATTTCATGCCCTTCTATAGTGGACCCATAAAGAAGAGTTTCACTTCCCCACATTTTCAGTTTGTAATGACTCCTGTGTATTATGTTGCTGGCCTTGCACTGAATTTTCTCTACTAATTAGAGTCTTATTACAAAGCAGGACAGTGTTATTCCTCTAAAAATTAAACTATTCTAACCTATTTAACTCTTAACTGTAGTGAATATCTATGTTTAAATTGTAAAGCATAGCAACATATTATAAATAAAGTGACATATTTGAAAGATCTACTTCTATGATTAAAATATAATCAATTAATATCCCCTTGATAATAACTGTAAACTTATAGTGAAAGAAAAGAATGTAGTTCATATAGTGACACCTTTTACCAAAATATAGTTCAGATAAATTAGAGACATAAATGTAAAGCACAAGACCAAAAGTGTTAGGCAAATACTTAAGAGAAATAAAAGCAAATGTCCCACAAAACCCTGTACATGAAGGTTCACAATAGCTTTAGTCAAAACTGCCTAAAAGGAGAAAATACCCTAAATTTCCATTAATTGATGGACAACAAAATGCAATGTATATATACAATGGAATATTATTCAGTCATCACAGAGGATGAAGTGAGAACATATTCTACAACACAGATGTATCTTACCAACATTATTCTAGGTGAGCAAATCCATATACAAAATGGATGATGTCTACCTGTTGTATGGTTCCATTTATATAAAATGTCCAGAATAGGTAAATTTGTAGAGATAGCAATTAAATCAGTAGGCTGAGGAGAGATGACCAGAGTGACTGTTTAATGGCTATAGGGTAGGATTTGGGGTGATAAAAATGTTCTGACACTAGAGAGATGTGAAGATTGCACAACATTACACATCTACTAAAAGCCACTGATTCAAGGTGGGGATATAGCTCAATAGAGGGCTTGGCTAGTGTGCTCAAAGTCCTAGGTTCAATCCCCACTATCTGCCAAACAAACACTGAATTATATACCATAAGCGGGAAAATTATGTTCTATTTATTACATCCCAACAAACTATTATTGTATAAGGCATATATGTATGTATATATATATATATAGTGTGTGTGTGTGTGTGTGTGTGTGTGTATATATATGTGTATATATATGTATATATATATACACACACATACATATATACATATATATGAAATATCAAAGAAAGTTAAAAGGAAAAGAATAGGTGAATGACAGCTAATATTTACAATTTAAGCTAATATATCTATATAAGCCTCAGATAAATCAGACCTACTGGCCAAACTCAGTATGAGAAAAAAATTATAATAATAAAGCAAAATTCCCCCTGAAAGATATAACAATATCAAATAATCAAGTATCTAACAATATAGTATCAAATTATTGCAGTGAAAGAGAAGAATTTCATTATATTATTGGTAGAGTTGAATATTCCTCTCTTAGAAGCTGATTTCAAACAAAAGACACTGAAAAAAATGTGGGGAAGTTTTGTCTAAAGGAAACCACATCCTCTACATGAACAAACCTGGCCATCTAAGAGTCATCAGAGTGCTGTGTTCCAGAACCCTCCACCCACCTGCCTTTCCCAGCTGAGTTCATGGCAGCTTCACCACTCTAGTGGTTCAGGCCCAAACCCTCAACTTCATCTTGACTTTCTCACATGCCTCTTCAGCCCAGCCACATGTCAGCTGGGCTCTCCCTTCAAAGTCACCTAAATCCAGTCATTTCTCACAGTCTCCAGTGCTCTCACCTCCAGCCACCACCACCTCTTTCCTGGGATTTTACCACAGTAACCTCATATGTCTCCATGTTTTTTCACCTTTTGTCTCCTCCTCCATTCTTAACCAAGCTGCCAGAGTGATGCTCATAAAACACTGTCAAACATCATGACTTCTCAAATCCCAGTACTGGAGGAGTTTACAACCTCTTTTATGTCTAGCCTCTCTCAGAATAATGTTTTTAAATACTTTTATTATTTTTTGCAGTAGAAGCAAAGAGGGAAAAGATGACACAGAGAAAGAGAGAAGAGAGAGTGTATGTGTGAGTGGGCACACCAGGGCCTCTAGTGCTACAAACAAGTTCCAGATGCATGCACCATTTTCTGCATCTGGCTTTTACATGGGTACTGGGGAATCAAACCTCAGGTTGTTAGGCTTTGAATGCAAACACCTTAACTGCTGAGCCATCTCTCCAGCCCAGAATAATGTTTTTTAATATCTATTTATGATAAAGAGATAGATAGATGATTAGATAGATAGGTAGGTAGATAGATTGATAAATTGACAGATAGATAATATGGGCATGCCAGGACCTCTTGCGACTGCAAACAAACTCCAGACAAGTGCTTCACTTTGTGAATCTGGCTTTACATGGGTACTGAGAATCAAACCCAAGATATTAGGCTTCATAAGCAAGCACCTTGAACTGCTGAGCCATCCCTCCAGCCCCATGGGAATAATATAGTTTTTTTTTAATTTTATTTATTTGAGAGACAGAAAGAGACAGATATATATAGAGAGTGGGTACACCAGAGCCTTCAGGCACTGCAAACAAACTCTACAGGCAATGTGCCAACTTGTGCATCTGGCTTACGTGGGTCATGGGAAATTGAACCTGGGTTCTTTGGTTTTGCAGGCAAGTGCCTTAACCACTAAGCAATCTCTCCAGTCTCCAAGAACAATGTTTTTAAATGCATACAATAAGATTCACTGAGTTATAATACATGAACTGAAATAGATGTGATTCATCAGTGGTCTAAGAATTTCCATAATTTTTCTGCACTGATGAGCATAAGCAGCAAGTGACAGCTGCAGATATATGAAATCTGCAATGTTACAGAAAGATACCAAAGAGAAAGTGAGAGAAACTGCTGAGACTATTGTGGGCTGTTGCCTACTCACAATGGATGGAGATGCTAAATTTCAATTTCAGATTTGTGAAAAACAAGGAAGTAATTTTTCACCTGAATTCTATCCATGGCCTGTGGATGAGAACCCCAGCTATCTTTCCGATTGACTCTGAGTGACAACCAGAGCCACAGTGTGGCTGAGAGGACCCTCATGATCACAGCCTCCCTTTCTGAGCCCTTTTTTGTACAAACTCTCTGTACCTTTTCTCTCTCTCTGACTTACATATGAAACATGGGCTTCTTGCTTTCCCTGCTAGTCCTCAAACTCAACCCAGTGTTCTCCCTCAACAGTTCTGACCTGCATTCTACATGCCCCACCACAGCAAATCTTCAGGCCTACCTGGATATCAACTGTGTATGCAAATTTCACCTTCTCAGTTATGCCATCCCTGACCTTGGCTCCCTCCCTACTCCCTGATCTCCATGTACTTCCTGCCCTCTATTTGTTTTGTACACCATTCGTCTCTTCCTATCAGAATAAAAATTCATGAAGATAGGATTTTGGTTTACTTTCCCCTGATGCAACTCCACAGGTACTGCAGCTTCTGACATGCAGCAGCTGTTAAGGGAACGAATGATGCAGCCTGTATGGAGGCAGCCAGTGTCCCCATGTCTATCATATACTATCACTATGTAAGATAAGATTGTGGAGAGAATCAGAAAAGTCCATGAATATATCGGCATCCTTCCCCAACAATGTTCAAACTTCTGACCACATTATGGTCTATTCTGAAAGCCAGGGCTTCTCCTACCCTACAGTGCAACTAAATAAGTGTTCAGTGACATACTGGATTGTTTGCCTACCAAGTGTCAGGAAAACACAAGCACAGTTTCACCCCTCTGTCCATGAACTCTGTTGAAAGGCAAACACAACCATCTTGCATTATGTGGTGAAGCTCTTACATCTGTCAGTTATAGTTACCAAAGAGGAATATGTAAGAAGTTTCATGTGTCCTTAGAATTTCAACAGGAGGAGGAATAGGCGGCAACAGGTTTGTGGGCTATATTGCCACATGCAGGGCTCTCCAGCCACAAGGGGGCTACTGAGCACTTGAAATGTAGCTACTCAAAATTCATATGTACTGTAAAGTGTAAAGTATCAACTGAGTTTTGATGAATCAGTTCAAAAAATACAAAATATTTCACTAATACATTTATACTGGTCACATGTTGGACTAATATTTTATATATAATAGGTTAAATAATGAAGGTTGTGATTTACTTGACCTACTTAGTTTTGATTTTATATTATGGTGGCTATTAGAAAAATTAAAATTACAAATGTATTCACATTATATTTTTATTGGATAGGCTTGCTTGATAGGATATTTTACAAAAATTTTAAATTCAACTCAAAAAGCTGAGTGGTGGTACACATCTGTACTCAGGAGGTTGAAGGAGGAAGACTGTGAGCTCCAGACCAACACAGGCTAGTAGTGAGATCCTGTTTCACATGAAACAGACAAAAACAAGCAGAATGTAGGACTAGTCCACAGGGGACTCTGATTGCCTCTGCATCTGGTTCTAGGGACAGCAACTGCTTGTTTTGGCTTGAACTTAAATGAGATGTGAGGATCTGTGGCCAGCAAAAAGGAAACACAAATGTGGTATGGGTACATGTCCTAATTGCTTTCATTTAGCAACTGATAGGAGCATTTAGAAAAAAGTAAAAAATGGATATGCTTATAAAATAAATTCCTAATTAGAATATATTTCCTTAAAAATCAATTATTAAAATAACATTACTAAGAATGGCTCATTCAGTCAGTCACAAATGTTTATTAAACATCTGGTGACATCAAAATAGAAGAGAGACTGGTTGGAAAGAAGAGGGCTTCAGTGGAAGGGTTGGGAGACAAAGGAGAGAAGCAGAAAGAGATGTAATCAGGGTATATTGTATATACATATATGGATGCTGTCAAAAATTGGAGGAGAAAAACATCTGGAGTGTCCCCAGTCCATTATTTTCCATCCAGGTGCTAGGGATCTATTGGGGAACAAAATAGTCCACAATTCCTACCCTTGTGGGACTGGTTCCAGAACTCTAATCTGAGCAATAATTCTGAAATCCTTTAAAATTTTACATAATGCATAGGGGATCTCTGTGGTTTAGCTATGGAAAGACCTTGAAAAATAAAATTACTTCAAAATGAATCTGAAGAATGCTTAGTGTTTTACCATCACCATATGTAATCTTTTTTTAATATTTTACTTTTATTTATTTATTTGAGGGAGGAGAGAGAGAGAGAGAGAGAGAGAGAGATAACAAAAGAATGGGTGCACCAGGGCATCCTGCCACTGCAAACAAACTCCAGATCCATGTGCCACCTTGTGCATCTGGCTTATGTGGGTCCTGGGGATTTGAACCTGGGTCCTTTGGATTTGCAGTCAAGCACCTTAACTGTTAAGCCATCTTTCCAGCCCACCATGTGTAATCTTTATGGAAAATTACACTGATCTTGGAATCATATATATCTTCTAAAAGGAGATTCATTATTCAATTGCCAAGCAGCTATATTTCTTATTATACCCTTAAATCAGAAAAGTTTGTATTATTCATTGTCTATGAAACTATTCCAAGACCTTGTGAAAAATTAACTTTGAATCTACTGATAAATATTTTTAAAAGTCCACTTCAATGTCTATACCTCAGCCTTAGGTGTGGCAAGACTGAAGAAAATGGTGGCTCACTGGATGGATCTAAATGTCATAGTACTTTCTCTCCCCACAAACTTCTACATGTTTCTAATCTTTGTTTATCATGTCCACTATGGAAGGCACCTTCTTTCATTCCCATGGTATATAACCCAAAAGGAGAGCACTCTGTCTCTCTGTTCTGTTTCCACCGTACATGACCTTCCTAGAAGCCATCATATATATTCAGAAACCAGAATCATTTAACCATTCTTTCCTCAAGGGTTAGGGCACAGTTCTAAGGCTGCCATGAATGAAAATTAAAGATAAAGGCTAGAGACATTGCTCATTGGGTAGGGGAGCTTGCTTGCAAAGCCTAATGGCCCAGATTTAATTTCTCAGTACCCTCATAAAGCCAGACACACAAAGTAGTGCATGCATCTGGAGATCATTTATACTGGCAAGAGACCATGGCATGCCCATTCCCTCCCCACCCCCTCTGCTTTCAAATAAATAATAAATAAATTTTTTAAAAAAGAAACTTAAGAGATTAGCTGTGGTTTTCCTTAGCTATCTACAAGACTCCTTCTATCACCAAACAAACAAAAAAGCAAGGTCTTCTTTCCTTATCCTTCCCCTCCCTAGGTGCCTCCTCTCTTAACATACTTTCTGACATCCATGAATGCCCAAGCCCATGGATCCTCAGGAAATTACCTTTTCCATGAAGGAGGGATAAAGCCCTTTGAGGTGGTTTGAATGTATGCCCCCCAAGTAGATTCAGATATTTTATTTTAAGCTTTCTACTTAATTATCCAGTAGCCTGCTGGAAGAGGAGTGTACTGAGGGTGGATTTTGAGTTCAGCACTAAGATGTGTACACAGCCAGTTTGAGCTCTTGCTTTTCATGCTTACTGGTGTTGGCTTTTTTTTTTTTTTTTTTCTTGCTGTGGCTGATAGAGTGAGCCAGATTCTTCGACCACAATGGAGCTTCCCATAGAATCTGTAAGCCTGAAATGAACCCTCTCCTCTCAGAAGCTGCTTCTGGTCAGATGTTTATCCCAGCAATGAGAAGGTAAGTATAACACTCTTGCCCACCTGCCCATTCTTGCATCTTAACATTTTGTTGTACTTGGTGTTTCTTTCGTTGTTGTTTGTTTGTTTGTTTGTTTTGTTTTTTTCCCAAGGTAGGGTCTTGCTCTAGAGAAGCCCAGTGTGACTTGGAATTAGACTCAGGCTGGCCTTGAACTCACAGCAATCCTAATACCTCAGCTTCCCAAGTGCTGGGATTAAAGGAGTGTGCTACCATGCCTAGCAGGTCTTAACATTTTGCAGCCTTGGTTGTCTGTATCATGACAAGATGTTTTCTTTATTTCCTTTTTTTTTTTTTGGCAGAATATGGTCTTCAAGGTCAGAATTTATAGTGCTTGGTCTTACTGCACTCATAATGAAATAGAAAATGATATATGAAAAGTCAAAGTCAAAAGAGAGAGGGTCCTTGGGAGATAGCTCAGTGTATAAAGTGCTAGCCATATTATCTACTGAGTTTGAATACTGCCAGCAGTGGTAACGCATGCCTATAATTCCAGCATTAGGGATGCAAAAACAGGCAACTCTCTAAAGCTTGCTGGCTAGCTAGTCTAGCTCAATGGAGGAGCTTTAAGTTCAGAAAAGAACTTAAGTTCAGAATAAAATGAAAGTGATTGAGGTGGACATCTGACATTGACTTCTGGCCTTTGTACACGTGTGTGTGTGTGTCCACATACATATATGCACATCACACATATGTCACTGAAAAGTAGAAAAAGATTTATCACTTATTTTTTTTTCAATTCCAGACTGAATGAATGAACTGTTTTTAAAACTTACAAGTCTAGGTGTTTAGGCATATGTCCAGTCACTACTATATAGAAAAGATGGCAAATTTTTGATGCTAATACATGAAAGCAAAATGATAGAAAGAACATGTGATCTCAGTCTGTCTGAATGCCAAAGGAGTATATAAACCTGTAACACAGTTCTACAGTCATTGGTATTTCAATGCAAGCTAAGAACAAAAACAAGCAAGCAAACAAACAAAACTACACCCAAAGCAAAACAAGCACCACAATAAATGATGTTGCTATTGGAGTTCATTCAAATATGTTGATTTAAAAAAAAAAAGATGTTGGGCTGGAGAGATGGCTTCGTGGTTAAGGTGTTTGCCTGCAAAGCCAAAGGATCATGGTTCAATCCTCCAGGACTCACGTAAGCCAGATATACAAGGTAGTGCATGCATCTGGAGTTCGTTTGCAGTGGCTGGAAGCCCTAACATGCCCATTCTCTCTCTCTCTCTCTCTCTCTCTCTCTCTCAAATAAATAAGTAAATAAAATATATTTTAAACAACATTTTTTAAAAAGATGCTGATTAAGAGCTCAAGGAGCAGAGGACTGATCTGATATCACTCCACCCTGATGATGATAACATGGGCCTGAAAATAGGTAAACTGGTGACATAGTAAGTAAAATAATGGCAACCAGACATGAATTAATCAGCCACTCTCAGAAAAGCAAATAAATCCAATCCATTGAGGGGAGGAATTACTCAAAGACTGATACCTGCAGGCATTTTTAACCGCTGAGCGATACTGAAATGAGTATGTGAACTGACTCAGAAGCTAAGTGTTTCTTTGTAGAAAATAATTTCTGGCACAGTAACTATTAGCTACATGGGTAAGTCTGAAACATATTCCCCCAAATTAAAAATGTCAAGTTTCAGAAAAGCATAGTAGCTTGGAAGGGAAGCAAGACAGAATGAGCTACCAGCCCAGCCACATGTGCCCTCCACTAACAAATGAACAGGAAGGAAATGCCAGTGGGCAGGTTGCAAGACACAAGATATGGAAAAATGATATAAACTTAACATTCCACTTGGAAGCATCCTAGAAAATAATAAATGAAGGAAATGTTCTTTTGCAAAGACACAGGAATCACTCTACGAAAGAAGAGGGAGCCTGGGTGTGTGGTACTGACAGAAGAGGTAGACCTCACTAACAATTGGATGATTTGTCCCAATGCTCACCAGCATGGCCACAGGGCAGATGACAGACACAAATATAATTTCCCAAGAGAAGAAGAAGGAAATTAGGTGGGAGACCTGAACATGAGGTCATGAAATTTAAAGTAACCAAACTTAAGGGCAGAAACAATTCATCCCAAATGTCAAGGGAAGTGAAGCAAAACATGAAAGAACATGATATATTTTTTCACTGTGGTATAAAAGGAGTAGGTGTCAGGGACTCATGACCTTGCCAGGCCCATGTGGCTTCCTCCTCACCTTTGTCTGGCCTTTGCATAAGGTCACCTTTCCTGGGCACCCAGAAAAGGTAACCTCCCCCCCCCCCAGCACTTCTTACCTACCTGCTATATTCTTCTCATCACCCTCATGTACATATTGTATTGTCCATCTCTTTCCTTTATTCATGTCTTCCTCCTCTAGCCAAAATACACACCCTATGAGGGCAAGGACCTCTGTCTATGTGGGCCAACTATGTTCCCCTAGTACCTAGACTAGTATTGGCTCATGTTCGCAGTCAATGTTGCATATTCTATTAGATAAATGAGGGGTTTTGTTGAGGGCCTCTGGGAAAGAAAGCATGCAGCCAGCCAGCACCTCCCCCATGCCCCACAGCACTGCATGGATAGCAGCCCAGACAGTGAAACCATTGTGCTCATGTGGTGAGAGCCAATTACAGATGGAACAGACACAGGAGAGGCCAGAGTGGAAGTATGGAAACAAAGGTCCTGAAGAGACTACCTAAAAGCCTTTAAATTTAAAATGGGAACATCTTCAGACCTCGTGCTTATGTAAGCCAATCAATGATGAAGCCATTTATGAATTGGGTTTTCTTTCTTTTCTAGCTGAAAGCATTCTCCTAGTAAGTCTACATTTTAAAGATTAATTAATGGTTTTATACCAAATTAAGGTTTTCTATTATAGAAGTAAATCATGCTAATATTTTTTTTAAATATAGCCCAGTTAAAAAGAGGTAAAAGATCTGAACAGAAATCTTACCAAAGAGGATATACAGATGAAAAGTAAGCATATGAAATGTTTTAATCCAAAATTATTCAACATCATGCATGACTAGGGAATCACAAATTTAATGTACCCCTGAACTTCTACAATGTACCTACTAGAACAAGTGCTGGCAAGGGTGCAGATAATGGAATTCTCACTCTGTGCTGGGGTTCATGCAAACGAGTATAGCTATTTGGTCAGACAAGCTGGCAGATTTTTACAAAAGGAAACAGATTCTGGTCATAGTCTCTAGAATTCCATTTAGTTAGACAAATAAACTGAAAACTTATGTCCTGTTCCCTCTTGGCCCCAACCTGGCTGAGAACTGCAAGCCAGCCCCCTAAGTTCATCAGAAAAAAAAAAAAGATGCATTATCCAGAGTGAGGAGGCAGGGTTGCTAGTGGAGAATGACTATAGATGAGGGAGCAATCAATAGAATGATATTCCCCATCCTTGCTGCTATACCCAGCATTGCTCTTCAGAAGAAAGAGATCTTTCTGTGCTGTACTGGACCTCTTAACGTCTTTTTAATACCCCTTCATCACCCAAGATCAGTTGCTACTTGTTTAGGACAGGTGGCGGTGGGCCTTTAGTTATCCTAATTTCATCCTCTAACAAAATTTCCCTTAGATAATGTAAGCCCTAGAATGTTTTTATTTCTTGAAAAGCATCTGGAAGAACAGGAAAAACACTAGATGAAAAGACTGAAAAGGCCGTGGGCTTGAGGCCAACCGGGAGCTACAAAGTGAGTTCTGGGTCAGTTTGGGCTACAGTGAGACCCTGCCTCAAAAGACACAGAGGACTGAAGAGATGACTTAGCAGTTAAGGCACTTGCCTGCAAAGCCAAAGAACACAGGTTCAATTCCCCATGACCTAGGTAAGCCCGATGCACAAGGCGGCACATGCATATGGAGTTTATTTGCAGTGGCCAAAGGCCCTGATGCACTCCTCTATCTGCCTCTTTCTCTCTTTCTCAAATAAATAAATAAAAATGTTTAAAAATGTAAAAAAAAAAAAGTTTAACAAGAGAGAGAAGTCTGAAGAAAGATATTATGCCTGGGTGGGAAAAGATACAAAAGCCATCCTATGAGCTACTGACCAGACCAGAAAGGCCCCTGCAGCCCTACAAACCATAACATATTACCATTGCTTTTGGCTGCATGCCAGAGCTAAATGGTAAGAACCAATTGCTAAAAACAGTACATACTTTGCCTTCAGGACATAGAAAAATCAGGCTGAGACTGAGCTGGAAACTGGCTGGCTTTTGTAGTGCTAAAAGGTGTCAGGCAGGCTGATGGGGGAGAATTATCACTAATAGTCCTATGGACCCTGTATACTACAGTGCAACATGCTGAGCAAGACGTGTCCACTAGGAGAACAGTGGCATGGCTATAATGACGCAACCAATTGTTTTCTGATTAGATTTAAGGCCCAATCCATAGGAAAGAACTCATGTCTGGTACTGTAAGCAAGGGTAAAAGTCCATGGCTGTAGATATCACAGGCCCCAGAGAGAAAGCAATGGCTACTGTTTTGTTAAGTGAATGAGACAGGCCTGCCAAATTATCTTTTAAATATCTGTACATATATCCATGGAACACGGCTACTGTCAGCCTCATCATGGAGGGAAACTTCTTTTTGCAGTATATGGAAGTAACAGCAGACTAATCTTAACTGGTCAAGCTGCTGAAAATAAGTGACTGTTGTGGCAAAGTTGCCCAAATGTGCAGCCATAAATGGAAGAAAACACTCAGAATCTTTATCACCCCTTCAAAAACTCAGGAAACATCAAGGAAGAGGGGGTCAGAAAGAATGTAAGAGCCAAGGGAAGGGGTGGAGTGTTGTATAGCTAGTTTCTCCAAACTGAAGTAATCCTTTTTTGAGGCAGGAAGGAGGGTCTTATAAAGACTCAGAAAGCAAAGGAAACTTAACAGGTTCAGGAAGTTCAGAAAGTTACAAGACTCTCGAAGCCTCCCTCCAAGGTTAGACAAGCAATAAGCAGTTGCTGTGGAAAAGGGGACTCGTGGTGAATGTGCCTACAAGTTAGGCAGGGAGCTCCAGAGATACAGCTTTTGTGAGTCATCATCGATAGGCTTTTCAGTGATGCAGTTAGCTTTGAGTCACCCATGCTCCTGTAAGTCACCCCTTACCAATGCACCTTTAAATAACCTCTATAGAGTCAAAGCCACCAAGCTAGACCTGGATGGAATAATTTCTTTGGTCTGTTGTTAGAGCCCTATCTGGAGTGAATAGACATGTCCTCACATTACACATGTGTTCACTTACCTGAGCAAGCCAGCCCGATGGAACACGTAGAGATCATGCTCCAGGGTACAGTTGTTGAAGGGGACAACCTTCACAAAGTTCTGGATGAGGGCAAACTCTGGGGTGAGATGGGGCACAGAAATCAGGCAGAAGTTCTTGTCCTGACATGATCAAAACACAGGACATGTTGAGAGCATAAAAGATCACTTACTTTTAGACAAATTCCTTCTATAGAAAATTTAGAAAACAGAAGCAAAATGAATGCATTTAAGTGAAAAATACTCAAAATACACTGTCATATAATTTTGAAAGTCACTGCATAAAACTCAAGGAGCTAAGCAATGAGGAGAGCATAGTGAAGATACTGGCAAGACAGAATGAAAGCTGGACAAATGATTACTAAGCAGGGTTGGCACCCATTTGGAAGAGCCTTTATGTAGAAATAGACTCCTTTTTTGTTCTTCTAAAAGAGTGTCTCGCTGGGCATGGTGGTGCACACCTTTAATCCCAGCACTTGGGAGGCAGAGGTAGGAGGATCGTCGTGAGTTCAAGGCCAATCTGAGACTACCTGTGAATTCCAGATCAGCCTGAGCTACAGTGAAACCCTACTTCAAAAAAACAAAAAATAAAATAAAATAAAAGAGGGTCTCATTATCAAATTTGTAATCTTCCTGCCTTAACCTCCAAAGTTCTGGTATTATAAGTGCATTCCATCACTTTTGACTCTCAGAAGTAAAATATTTTGGGGTGGGAAAGACAGTACTATGGGTTGTACCAAGGTCTCCGGTATGCTAGACAATTGCTCTACCACTGAGCTACACCCTCAGATCCCCCCTTTTTTGCTCATTTTAATTTTTAGAATATTTATTTTTATTTATTTATCTGATAGAGAAAGAGGCAAAGAGAGAGAAAGGGCATTCCAGGGTCTCTAGCAGCTGTAAAAAAAACCCCAAATGCATGTACTACCTTGTGCATCTGGCTTACATGGGTCCTGGGGAATTGAACCTGAGTCCTTTGGCTTTGCAGGCAAGCACCTTAACTACTAAGCCATCTCTTCAGCTCTGCTTATTTTAGTTTTGAGAAGGATCTCATTAAGGTCCCCAGGCTGACCTTGAACTTGCTATATATATCACCCACACAGCCCTTAAACTTGTGATTCTTCTTCCTCAGCCTCCTGAGTAGCTAGGATTCTTACTTGCCCCACAAGACCTGGCCTAGATTTTTAAACTAAGACAATTTTTACTTATGAATTCAATTTCATCAATGAATAAATGAGGCAGCATGGTATCCTAGCCATGGCCTTGCACTTCAGCTTTGATCCCTCCTCTGTGAGATGAGCGTGCTACTCCAGGTGTTCGTGACTCAAAAACCAAACACAAACAGCTGTATGAATCTTTTGTGATAGTACCATGGTGAGTTTGGATTCAGGTAGATACAGGAGGATCTGCAATTCCTGACAGGTGTCACATAACTTTGCTATCACACGTAGCAGCCAGTGGTCATATGTGGTCAAGGAGCATTTGGAATGTGATAGTGTGACTGAGAAACTGAATTCTTATTTTAATTTCACTTAAATTTAAAAACTAGTGCTCAGTTCCATTTATTATGAAAGTTCCATCTGCACTTGGGCTATGTGAACCTTCTCATCCCATCCTGAAGATATAAATCTTACCCAACTGTAAATTTCATACACATAAAGTACTGCTGATAAAAGTTATTTATGTTGGGCCGGAGAGATGGCTTAGTGGTTAAGGTGTTTGCTTGCAAAGCCAAAGGACCTCAGTTCCATTCCCCAGGACTCACGTAAGCCAGATGCACAAGGTAGCTCATGCGTCTGGAGTTTGTTTGCAGTATCTGAAGGCCCATCCTCTCTCTCATGCTCTTTCTCTCTATCTGTCTGTCTGCCTCTTTCCCTCTCTCACTCTCTCAAATAAATAAATAAACATTTTTTAATTTCAAAAAATTACTTACGTTGAGATATTGTGATACTACATTTCAAAGGCTTAGCATGAAAAAAAGAATGTAGCATACCTTGTTAATGATTTTTCATGATTGATTGCTTGTTAGTATGATTATGGAACATACTGAACTTGATAAAATGTTATTAACATGACTTTCATCTGTTCCTTTTTACTTTTTGTCCACATGACCCCTGGAACATTCAGTCACTCCAGTGTCTAAGGACTGTGTAGCTTGAGGCTATCTGTGTTCCTTGCAGCCACTTGGTCCTGTGCCAGGTCCCTGCAGAAGCAGCCTGCTCTTCCCAGAGCTAATTTGTCCCTTCGGGACCTTGCCTCCCCTTGAACCCTGTGAAGGCATTACTTGTGCTAATCCAAAACCCTCAGGACATTTGTGCAACCCAAAGGAGTGAATCATTATTTGACCTTATCTTCCTTCTTTCTAGCAAAATAACACGGCTCCTTTTGGGAAACTTTAGAGTCACGCCGCTGAACTACTCAAGCTGAAAATAAGAACTGGGTGCCAGGTCTCGGTGGGCTTCCTCGGGGAAGAGGGTACTAACTATAATGAGTTGCTGCAGCTTGGATTTAAAGGATTAAGGATGAAGTAATGAAGGTATTTTGTTCCTGTGTCCTCATTTCCCCAAGTCAAATAGAATCAAAATGTAAACAAGTCTTCTACTTATTTTAAACCCAGCATTACTTTTATAATGCTGAAGGTTTATCTTTACACAGACTTTAAACAGCAATGAAACTCAGTGAAAATTTTCTTTGAGGCATCTTTTAGGGTAACTGGCACTGTAAATTCTTTTTGTTTGGGTTAATCCACATTGCTCTATGAGCTTTGAAAAGGCCTTAAAAAATCAATTCAAAGAAATTACAGTGGAGAATATATTGTCTCATTCCAGGGCTCCATTATATCTGCAAATGAAGAAGAAAAACCTAAGACCACATAATTATCCATATTCATTTTGTCTCAGCATAAAGAAGAGCAAAATAAAAATAGTTTTTTTGCTTGAAATTATCCTACTGAAGAAGCCCAACTGTAGACTTAACTTTTATGACCAAGCTTAAGAAAGGTCTTTCTAACAACCTGTTTATTCTCTCAATTGTGTTCCTTTCTATTTTCTTTCCTTCAATAAATTCTAAGAAGTTGGCTAGGCTCTCCAATACCAGACAACAATGGCAAGACTCAGAATCCCTCAGACAGAGTAGCTTGGTTACATCTCAGTCTTTAGACTCAATGTGGGCTAAGCTCCATCTACTTTCCAGGGATGAAGTAACACCCCAGGAATAAGTAGGATAAGAGATGCCAGCCTAGAAATCAACCACAAGTTTCCACTTTCCTACCTGTCAGAAAGTAATATGTTGATTCCAGAATATGTTGAGCTATAAAGCAATATAGCAGTCTAACTCACATCGTTAAAACTTCTGGCTCTTTCATACACTGCTATGAATGTTTTGGTCCCAATATGACATTGGTAAAGATATTACTAAAATTTATGCACTGAAAGAAAATGTTAAAATGGCATAATAGGGCTGAAGAGATGGCTCAGTGGTTAAGTTGCTTGCCTGCAAAGCTTAAGAACCCGGGTTCAGTTCCCCAGTACCCATGTAAAGCCAGATGCACAAGGTGGCACATGCATCTAGAGTTTGTTCACAGTGGCTAGAATCCCTGATACACTGATTCATTCTCTCTCTCTCTCTGTATCTGCTCTCTCACTAAAATAAATAAAATATAAAAATAGCATAATAGCCGGGCATGCTGGTGCACACCTTTAATTCCAGCACTCAGGAGGCAGAGGTAGGAGCATCGCCGAGAGTTTGAAGCCACCCTGAGGCTACATAGTGAATTCCAGGTCAGCCTGAGCTAGAGTAAGACCCTATCTCAAAAAACCAAAATATATATATAGCATAATAGATAAATGGCTGGAAATAACAAATAACAATATTTTCTTGGGTTTTCCACCAGAAATAGATGGTAAGACCCTATTGCTGAAGACTCCACATACTTGGGCTGCAAGGCCACTGAGAAATCCTGCTGGAACTGAGCTAATAACCTCCTCCATGTAGACCAGCTGACAGAAAGCTGGAAGAAGCCATTCTGCATGCAGTTCAATGGGAGAAAGATAAATCTCCAGTGAAGATACTCAACAGTGGACACTCCAAGTCTTATATTTTGCCAGTCAGGCCAAATGAGCCAATGGGTGCAATAGTGGTATGTCTGTCATGGTGGAAACCAATGCCCTCTAATTGGACTGGAGGCCCGCTCCATGGGAGGGAATACATCCCTGATACTGAAAACCTAAAACGGGGATATGAATGAGCCCTGGGGGTGTAATGTCTGCTGCTGGTCTAGCTAAATGTATATACTATGCTCATCAAACTGCCAAGTAAGCACTTCTCTTAATGTTCACACCCACATATTAATGCTACTCTCACTTTTGGTAGAGAATCTTCTCTTTTCAGATGGCAGTGAGCTTGGGATGACTCTGAAGGCATCATGGTACTAGAAAGAAGTGACAGGAGTGCTCAGCACTGCAATATCTCTATCACACCTTCCAAGGCTCAGGGTCCATTGCAGAAGAGGTGGCAGAAAGAATGTAAGAGCCAAAGGAAGGGTAGGACTCCTTACAATGTGCTCCCCCCAGATATAAAATGGCCTGGATATCCATGACCTCACAGTGCCTGACACTAACTACACAAGACCATCATAATAGGAGGAAAAGATCATGACATCAAAATAAAAGAGAGACTGATTGAGAGGGGGAGGGGATATGATGGAGAATGGAGTTTCAAAGGGGAAAGTGGGGGTAGGTAGGGCATTACCAGGGGATATTGTTTATAATTATGGAAGTTGTTAATAAAAAATAATATTTTCTTTATTTAAGAGTTCATAATATGTCATCCAACCTTCTCAGAACAGAGAAGTGGTGCAACCCTCAACATTCACAGCATTTTAAATGTCTTTATAATAAATATGGTATAAAACTTTTCTATAATTTTACTATAAAATCAACTCTACTACTCAGGTGTCTGCATATACTTACAGGAAAAAGCGTAAAAACAAAATCCATAAAATCCAGAGACCTGTAAACAAGATAGTATATAATGTCACTGGACTGCAAATACATCACTGTACAACATTTCAAGACATTTATGATCCCACCCCCACTAGATATCAACTAGTCAACCACTAGTTGGAATCTGTCTAGCTTAATGCTACTAATTTATATATCATATGTAAGCTTCAAGTATTTCGGAGAACTGAAGACATTATCACAGGGACTAAGAATATGCACATAGGTAAGAAGCCAAAGGAAAAATTGGTCATTCTGTGGATACGATTGTCTCCTCTCTTGTTGAAAGATTTGCCTATGTTATAGGCCATCCTGATCTTTTTCTCTTTAATTTGCAAAATATTTTCTGCCTAGCCACATATGTATATTCACAGGCAAAGTAAAAGGCATCATCAAACTTCAATTTAAAAATCTAAAACCTTCATCTAGGCAAAATTGTATCTAAGGGCATGAGAGAAAACAAGTGTAAAACAATACTGAAGGGCTTTCCAAACTTAGAAAAATGTCTATACTATAATTAAAATAAAAAGATTTTCCTCAAGTTCCAACATATCCATAGATGCTAAACATTTAAGATGAAGGAAAGTAAAACATGGTTCCAGAGGAGCCTTGAAGATTGGAGAACATGTTTAAATACATCCTCTAAAAAGGAATGGCCATTCCTGTTTTTGATGATATAAAAGGTTCTCTGAAAATCTTCTACTCTATCTAAATAGGCTCATTTTTTCCTTTTCAAGATTATTATGTGAACTGATGGTAGAGTGATGTGTGAAGGAGATGTTCAATTCAGGCATCGAGGGTGATGGTCTTTATGCAGAGCAGAGAGACAGCAGGCACTGAACACATGCATGTTGTGGAGGGACATGAAGTAATCTCAGGCTTTGTTTGCCCAACATCACACCTCCTTCTTCCAGTAGCTTTCCTGGATTGCTGTTTTCCAATCATCCTCAGTTCAAATCTTCTATCTGAATGAGTCTGCAGCACCAAATCTGGGGGTGGAGCACGAGGAAACAGCCTAAGCACACATTGAGGCAGGGCTTGGAGACAGTCATTGGCTCAGGAATGAGCACATAGTCCATTGAAGTCTCTTGGAAATGTGGCTCAAAAACTGAATTAAAATCAGAATTCCCTACTCACTGGATTTTTTGTAGACCTGAAACTATACACTATCCTTGCCCAAGGATGAATATACCCTTCTGAGAGTTGGGTCAACAATAGGAAACCAGACAATGACAGAAAAGAGAAAGTTGGTCTTTGATTTTGTCATCTAAGTGTGAGATTGAGTCCTATTTAAAATGAATCCTGGCCTGGAGAGATGGCTTAGCAGTTAAGGTGCCTGCCTACAAAGCTAAAGGACCCAGGTTCAATTCTCCAGGTCCCATGTAAGCCAGATGCACATGGTGGTGCATGCATCTGGAGACTGTATGCAGTAGCTAGAGGCCCTGGCACACCTATTCTCTCTCTCTCTCTCTCTCTCTCTCTCTCTCACTTTCTGTCTCAAATAAATAAATAAAAATATTTTTAAAATATGTATCTTTAAAATGAGTCCTACCATTGGATTTATTCTTATTCATGTAAGCTAGTTTGAATTGGATTTTCTGTTACTTTCTTTTCTTTTTTTTTGGTTTTTTTTTTCTTTTTTTTTTTTGTTTTTTTTTTTTCGAGGTAGGGTCTCACTCTAGCCCAGGCTGACCTGGAATTCACTATGGAGTCTCAGGGTGGCCTCGAACTCATGGCGATCCTCCTACCTCTGCCTCCCGAGTGCTGGGATTAAAGGCGTGCGCCACCATGCCCGGCTCTTTCTGTTACTTTCAACCAAAGCAATACTAAAGACTTAGTGAGACTGAGAAAAGCAAATTGCATAAAACAGGAGCTGCATGGTGCTAATTTTCAAGATCTCCAAGTGTGTTGTGGAAGAGCCTGAACTGGTCAGCTTTTTTGCACATATATGTAGGCTTTGCTCAAATTTTACATGCTAGGATCTCTGAATTAGGCCTGGGAATTTGTTTTTCTTTTTAACTCCCCAGGAGATTAGGATGCAGGTCCTGGTTTGGAAACCACAGGCAATTAAAAGATTAAAATGTTGGGCCACCAATGTCATTAGAAGTTCTTACCACAGCCGATGACCTGGAGATCAGAACTTACCTTGCTTCATATTTCTCATCAATACAAAACAGCTGAATACAAAATGCTGATGAGGCTCCTCGGTAGATAGGGCGAAAGTGGCTAGACTCTCGCTGTAGCAAGGAGGACTGGAATGTAGAACTCCCACTGCTGATATAGGGATACTGCTCATCAGCAGTGGAAAGCAGGCTGAGTTCTCTTTCTATGACCTAAAGCAAGGAGAGAGAAGGAAGCAGTGGGAAACTCATGCACACCCTGTAATTCAATGGGCTTGTGGTTATACCATCTCTGTACTTCCTTGTCACCTAAACAATCCATCTGAGAAGGTTAACTTGAAGATGTTCTTTTTGTGAAAATTATTTTATCAACAATTTTCATGCACGTCCACAATGTATCTTGTACATTACCCACCCTCCCATTATCTTCTTTTATCTCCCTTCCACTGAATCAATCCCTTCTTTGTTCCAACTGGTCCTTCTTCTGTTTTGGTATTATTTTCCCCTCCTCCATTATCCATGACAAAATGTTGATGGGCCCAATATTGTGCAGGTTGTTATAGTCACTGTGAGGTTGTAAATGCAACAGTCACTTCATGTCCTAGGAAGACATCATGTCAAAGCCCCCTCCTCATCCTCTGGCTCTTACATTCTCTCTATCCAGTGCTTCTGCAATGCTATCCTCACCTTGGGGGCATAAGAGGTGTCTCACTCATGCTGATGGAAGATGCTTTTAATGAGATTCAAAGTAGGCAAAATAATAAAACAAGTTATCATACAAAGGTTGGAAAATAAATGGTTTTTTAGCTGGTCTTGACAGAAGGTCCTTATTTTATGTGCTCTACTGGGTAGAGGTTACAGTATGGTGGTACTATATAATATCAACACCATAAGCAAAATAACTATCCTCCAAACTGTTTTTACTTTTTTTGTTTATTTTTCAAGATAGGGTCTCACTCTAGCCCAGGCTGATCTGAAACTCAATGTGGAGCTCCAAACTGGCCTTGAACTCATGGTGAGCCTCCTATCTCAGCCTCCTGAGTACTTGGTTTAAAGGATGCACCACCATCCCTGGCCTATTGTGATTCTTTTTTTTTTTTTTTTTGATACAAGAATTACTGAAACTTTGGGCTATTCAGGAGATTCTTGGAATAAGTGTAGTGAGATGGATCCAGGAAGGACCATTGCACTCCAGCCACTAGAAAATGTCCACTCAGATTTTGGGGATGTCTAAAGGTGTTGTAAACCCAGGGAATATGACTCATTCTAAATTCCTTCTGGAATTTATCAATCAAATTATCAATTATCAATCAAAGTAACATGTGCATACAGTTAAAATAATCTAAGCAATAAAACACTATAAGGAAAGCCAGTTGTCCCCATGTCCCATGTCTTTTGCTCCACTAGGTAGCACTTTCAACTTTTTCATTTCTTTAACTGTTTATATCTATTTCTGAGTAATATGCTTATGCTGCTATTTCTCAGTTCATCAATTTTTGAAATTTCCTACTGGACACTGTGGTGATGGATGGATTTAATCCTTACAAACCCTCTGCCCACGGCCTCTATCTTCCCAGTATAATCACATCACATTTCAGAGTTAAACCAGTATTTATATTGCCATGAATACTTACTGTTGCATTCACTAAAAAAAGTAATAAAATTTGATTGCATTCTCATGTACAGTTTGTTTTTATTTTTTTAAATTTTTTTGTTACTTTTTATTTATTTATTTGAGAGCGACACAGAGAGAAACGGGCAGAGAGAGAGAGACACAGAGAGAGAGAGAATGGGCGCACCAGGGCCTCCAGCCACTGCAAACGAACTCCAGACACATGTGGCCCCTTGTGTATCTGGCTAATGTGGGTCCTGGGGAATCGAGCCTCGAACCGGGGTCCTTAGGCTTCATAGGCAAGCGCTTAACTGCTAAGCCATCTCTCCAGCCCTGTTTTTATTTCTTTGGCTTCCTAATTTTTTCACATGTGTATAGGCAACTGAAATCATCTACAGACTTCATTATTTCTCTCTCCTTCCTCTAATCTAGATTTGTACTTCCTCCTGCCCACAGTGTTATCCTACAGGATAGATTGTGGTAGGCAGAAGTGACCCTGTGATGCTCATGTCCTAATCCCCACAACCCATGAGCATGCTCTTAAAGGGCAAAGGGACTTTGCAGATGCCATTAAATTAAGGAGTTTGAGAAGAGGCAAACATCCAGGATTATCCAAATGGACCTAGTAGAAACATAAGGAATCTTATAGTAGGGAAGCAAAAGGCTCAGAGAGAGGAAGAGAGATGTGCTGTTATGGCTCTGAAGATGCAGGCACTGGCAAAAGAATGCATGTGCCTTGGCAAAGGCAAGGAAACAGATTCTCCTCTGGATCCTCCAAAAGAAATATGCCTCCGCCTATACTAATTCCTCTATTTGTCCTTTAACATCACACAGCCTTGTATGATGGAAACAGGAGCTATGGCTTCTTGATTTCTCTAGAGAAAACCTACCTGGTTGTTTCCCCTGGGATGTGGCTGATCAGCTATGTGGACTATGCAGGGAACTTGGGGTTCCAGCTGCTCCTTATCAAATAGCCAAAGAGATCCCATGCTTAGACTCATCCCTCACTCTCCTTCCTTCACTAGCACCTCCAAGTCCTTGGCCTTATGAAAAGTTCACACTGTTTTCCTGTCTCCTTTCAGAGAGGCTTGAGTTTCCTCTTCCTTGGCTCTGCTAAGCCAGTGTAAACTCCTTCATTGATTTTCTTGATTCTAAATATTTTCAAAGTGCTTATCTTCCAATAACTCTCATCCTGTTGTCTTTGTGGATTTGTGCTCTTTTTACTCCTTTACTGTAATTTTAGTGTTTTTTTTTTTTTCTGGAAGGGTGAAGAGATAAATAAGGGAAATTGATCTTCCTTGCTTACTCAGATGTCTCCCGGGGATCCAATAGAGCCTGGCTCTCCTTCCTGGCCATCCAAACAGGGTCCACAGAAGAGTGGCCTCTTTCTTAGGAATATTGGAGCAAAACTTGCAATCTTCTACCACATCCCCAGTTACTCTCGCCCAGGCACAAACAAGCATCAGTGAGTCCCCAAGTGGGGGCTCCCCAGAAGCAAACTTGAGCTAGACTCTCGGTTAACATCTGCCTGGGGAGCGATGCCAGGAAATGTTGGGAGGAGAATGAAGAAGTGAATGAATGAATAAAGGAAGGGAAGGCCATTAACAAAGACATTTAAAATCAGCCCTACAGACATCTCTGAGAAACTTCTGAAAAATCTACCTGAGCACTGTAAACCTCAGAGATGAAAAAGGAGTTAGGGTTTGGATTCCCCAACTACCTTCCATCAGTGGATGCTCCTTAAAGAATTGGACCCTATGCAAGCACAGTGCCAGGAAATACCAGCTGCTGCAGTCCTCCTTATTGGGGTGCTTAAAGATACTAAGTACCAAAGGGATGAGGGTGGGGGTCCAGCAGTTTATGCTAAAGTGGCCTCAGAAAGGGGGACTGTACCTGCATAGTGACATCTCCCTCTTGGAACCCATCTTGTTCCCAGTCTGGACTCTTCCCTGCAAACATTCCAGGAGGGGACAGACCTTTGGATTACTGGTGTTTGCAGGTCACAGCATTGCTCTCCAGTCCAGTGGTAGCCCCCAAGAAAGAAGAAACCCTAGCTAGCTTCTTTAAAAATTCCTTGGTTGGTCAGAATGTGATGAGGAAACAGCAAGGTGTCTGGTGCTCTGACCAGAGCACTGTTGTGTAGGATCAGTGTATGTCCCAGTGTCACCATGGATCTACCTAACTCCCTATGCCCTGCCTCCTTGCAGGGAGCTTGAGGCTCCTAGGGGCTGTTCAGTGCTTCAGCCTGCTGCCAGGAGGCCCTCAGGAATCAGCTGTAGGGTTAGCCTTATGCTCATCACTGGGAAGTGTATCATTGGATCATATCAACCTCCTAGTCAAGAAAATACAATGTCTTCCTCTGCTGCTTAGGAGCAGGTCAACATCCTGATCAGGATACTAGCTAGAGTCTCCCAAATCCTTAGCTTATCAGCACAAAACAGAGAACACACAGAGTGGACAGAAACAGCTTGACAGATGACCACGTGCCAAGGTGTGGGTGGAGTAAAGAAAAGTAACAAAGAACAGGGAGGTGCCTCTGGGACAGCCACTGGAGGAAGAAGCTACTATGACATGGCCTGACCTCTAGCAGGAGAGGAAAGTTACAGAAACCTAAGATTTATATGACTGTGCAATGCGTATAATACATATACACTACATGTATATGCATATAAATATATACATGCAATACACGTGTATATATAGTGTATATATGGATATACATTGTGTGTATATATTTATATATACATAAACGTGTGTGTGGAGACAGAGAAACAGAAGCAGAGATAGAATGAAGGACCTCTTAACAAATATTTAGTCTCTCCTAACTGTTCTCTGTTTTGGCACAGGAAGTGGAAAAACTATATTCACCAAAATTTTTGCAAATAGTTGAAATACAAATAAAATGTAATTTATGGTCTGAGTCATGCAATGGTTATGAAACACAGGGTTAATCACAGTGGTGTTAAGAGTTACCTAAAAACAGTAGTGGCTGTGCACTAGGAGGGACAGGTTGGAAGGCTGGAGGAGGAAAGGGCACAGAAAAACTTGAAGATGGGCTGGGGAGATGATTCAGGGATAAAAAGCTTGCCATGCAAGTGTGAATGCCCAGAACCCATGTAAAGCTGACCAAGGTCTGTAATCCCAGCCTTCTTATGGTGAGATGGGAGGTGGAGACAAGAGAATCCTGGAAGTTCATGAGCCAGCCATCCTGGCAACAGCAGGGGTAAGCAACAGGAGGAATAGGGAGCAAGGTGAGACCTGATACTTGGTATTGTCCTCTGACCTTTACATGTGCACTGTGGTATACACACATGACCACATTCTCACATATAAACATACATACACATAATCACATACACAAAGATAATAATTATTTTTTTGGTTTTTTGCAGTGGGGACTCACTCTAGCCCAGGCTGAACTGGAATTCACTATGTAGTCTCAGGCTGACCTCGAGCTCACAGCAATCCTCCTACCTCTGCCTCCTGAGTGCTAGGATTAATGGTGTGTGCCCAACAGACAGGGCTTTTTTTTTTTTTTTTTTTTTTAACAAGAGAAATCGAGAGCAAGCGAGAAAGAGAATTGGCATGCCAGGTGCTCCAGCCACTATTATTGAACTCCAGATGCATGTGCTACCTTGTGTATTGTGTGATCTTACACATGCATCACCTTGTGGATCTGGTTTACATGCGATCTGGGGAGTTGAACATGGGTCCTTAGGCTTCACAGGCAAGCGCCTTATCCACTATGCCATCTCTCTAGCCCAGCAATAATTTTTTAAAAGGCTGAAGGGCAAAAAGGGAAACTCACCAGGCAGCAGGCAGCAAAGACCCTCCTCAAGGCCTACCTGTATTTCATTGGAGGCCCCACTGAGGATGGCTGATAGAAGCTCTGCAGATGTATCTTCCTCAATGACTTCCTCCTACAAATGACAATGGCAAGACACAGATTTAATCCACCTATGGAAGTTCAGAACCTGAACTCTGAAGCAGGCTGCCAGCATTTAGACCTTGGCTCCAGTAATAACTGGCTGGGAGGCACTGGGAGCCTCAGTTTCCTCATCTGTGAAAGGGGAACAATCCAGCATCTGCTTCATAAGACTGTCATAAGGAGGGAGGGAGGGAGACAGACTAACAGATGGATAATAGGATAATAATACAGGCACTTTCTAATTGTACATACTGATTGTAATTTCACTATGATTCTTTTTTTTTTTTTTTTTTGGTTCTTCTAGGTAGGGTCTCACTCTAGCCCAGGCTGGAATTCACTATGGAGTCTCAGGGTGGCCTCTAACTCACGGCGATCCTCCTAACTCTGCCTCCCGAGTGCTGGGATTAAAGGCGTGCGCCACCACGCCCAGCTTTTACTATTATTCTTATGGACAACTGGAAACTACATTTTTAAGAGCAGCTTTGTTCAGGTATGACTGACAGACCATAAACTGCATATAAAATATACTTCTTGGAGGCTTAGACTTACATATGCACCTATAAAAATATCATCACAATCAAAATAATGACAAGCTCAGCAGTTGCCTGCAAAGCCTAAGGACCTGGGTTCGATTCCCCAGCACCCACATAAAGCCAGATACACAGGGTGGCACGTGCCACTGAAGTTCATTTGCAGTGGCTAGAGGCATTGGCACACCCATATTATCCCCCCCTCAATAAGTAAATACATAAAATATTCAAAATAACAACCACATACAACACTCCACCAAGTCTCTGTGTCTCTGTGTCTCTGTGTCCCTGGCTCCCAATGCTTGTAATTCTGCCAGTGACAGGGAAACATGGATTTGCTCCTTTTCACTGCATTGGTTTATATCTCCTGGAATTTTATGTACCTTTAATGCGGAGAGCGGTTGGCTGCTTCTGCTTCTTTCAGTGCACTTGTTTTGCCATTTGTCCATATTGGTGTATGGACTGACAGTCTATCTCTTCTTGCTGCTGAGGATGACTCCAAGCATGGATGACCCACACTTGCACATCTTCACCAACGCTTGGAATGATTGTTAAGATTTTGATCATTTAATAAATGTATACTTGAGTCTGATGATGGTCTTAATGTTCTTTTCCTTAATGACTAATAAGGTTGAATATAATTTTGTGTAGCATATTTTCTTTTTTATTATTATTTTTTACTTTATTTGAGAAAGAGAGAAAGAAAGAGGCAGATAGAGAGAATAGGCATTCCAGGGCCTTCCCCTTCTGCAAATGAACTCCAGAAACATGCACCACTTGACGTATCTGCGTTATATGGGTCCTGGAGAATTGAACCCAGGTCCTTAGGCTTCACAGGCAAGTGCCTTGACCACTAAGCAATCACTCCAGCCCATGTAGTATATTTTCTTTTAGAATTTTTCCATCAGTGTTTATGAGAGATTTTGATCTGCAATTTGATTTATTCTAATATGTTTTGCTGTAAGACAACATATTGTAGATGATTTGAATCCTTTTAAAGTTTTACTGAGACTTGTTTTACAGCCTAGAATTCGGTCTATCTTGGCAAATATTCTATGTGACCTTGAGAAGATTATTTTACTATGATTGAACAGATGTTTTATTAAAAGTCAACATAACAAAATCAATCAATATGCTGGGCGTGGTGGCGCACGCCTTTAATCCCAGCACTTGGGAGGCAGAGGTAGGAGGATCGCCTTGAGTTCAAGGCCAGCCTGAGACTACATAGTAAATTCCAGGTCAGCCTGGGCTACGGTGAGACCCTACCTTGAAAAAGCAAAAAAAAAAAAAAAAAAAAAAATTGATCAATAATTTCCTTAAAATATTATGTAACCTGGACTGGAAAGATGGCTTTGAGGTTAAGGTACTTACCTGCAAAGCCTAAAAACCCAGGTTCAATTCCCCATAACCCACATAAGCCTGATGCACAAGGTGGTGTATGCATCTGGAATTCATTTGTAGTGGCTAGAGGCCCTGTGTGCCCATTTTTCTCTCTTTAGTAAATAAATAAAATATTTTAAATTATGTATCCTAAATGATTTTCTGACAATTATTAAGGGAAAATATTGTAATCTATCAATAATTGTTGATTGATTTATTTATCTTTGCACTTCTGCCTCTTTTTGCTTTGTACATTGTAAAGTTTTGTTATTGGCACACAAACACTCAGAAATGGTGTCTTTTTGGCTTTGTTATTTCTGGGATTGTTCTCAGCTCTGAAACATGCTTTATCTGAAACTAATGAAACCACTCTAGCTTTCTTTTGACTGAGTGAGAATACATTATCTTTAAAATACTGTTTCAATTTTTATCTATTTTGTCTTTGGTTTTTCCTATTCTTTAACCTTTCTGTATTATGTCTTTATACTTAGACATTTTGCAGTATATAAACATGTCTTTTTCAATCAATTTATATCTACTTCATGTGCTCTTTGTGAGGATGTTTAGACCACTTATACTTAATGTAATTATTGATTTTAGAATTAAGTCTGTCATCTTGATATTTATTTTGTTTGTCTCATCTGGTTTTTGTTATCCTTTGCTTTTGGCCTTATTTTTAATGAATTTTGTATTGCCATGATTTGATTTGATCTCTTCCATGGTCTTATAAAGGTAGAACTCTGAATTTGACAACACTTTTTTTCAAATGTTTACAGGATAAATGTTCAATTTTCACAAACGATCTTAAGGTGACATTATACCACATCAGATACACTATAGAAACATTAACACAATTATACTTACATTTCTCCTGCCAGCCCTTGTTCTGATATTGTCAATTTATATGTTACAATCTCCACACTATATTGTCTTTATTTTTTAAGAAATCAATATTCTTTTATTTTTTAATATTTTATTTTTATTTATTTGAGAGACAAAGAGACAGAGACAGAGATAAGGGTGCTCCAGGGCTTCTAGCCACTGCAAACGAACTCGATGCATATGTCACCTTCCATCTAGCTTTACATGGATATTGGGGAATCAAACCTGGGTCCTTGGACTTTAAAGGCACACACCTTAACTGCTGAACCATCTCTTCAGCCCAAATCAATAGTCATTTAGGGATATACAGATATTAACAAATTTTTGACATTTACCTACCACTGTGTCAAGTTCTCCAGTGGTCTTCATTGCTGTGTACGGATCCAGATTTCCATCTGCTCTCATTTTATTTCTGCCTAAAGTACTGTTTTAATATTTTGTGTAATGTTAGTCTATTGGTGTTAAGTGTTTCCACCTTTTGTGTGCCTGAAAAGGATTTTGTCACACCTTTATGTTGGGGATTGCTCAGCCAGGTGGAATACAAGCTCTCTTAGGCAGAGTGGGTTTACTGGTGGCTTTGGGTATGTCACACCTGACTGTAATTTGCCCATGAATTCTAAAATCTATTTCAGATCTGGGTTGGTTAAGGTTGACAGATTTATCTCTGCCTCATATATCACATATGCTCGTTTTTTTTTTTACATAGCAATTTTTGTATCTATATCCTGTTGTGGTGTATAAGGTATATGCATGAAGCCAGAGGAAAGTGCTGGGTAGTCTCCTCTCACTCTTTTACCTTATTTCCCCAGGACAGAATTTTATCTGACTCTGGAGCTTATAGTTTTTCATTTAAACTGGCTAACCAGTGAGCTCAGTGATATTTCTGTCTCTGCCCCACTCAGTACTGGAGTCAGAGGCATATGTAACCATGCCCTGATTTTAAAATGGGTACTGGGAAGCAAACTCAGGTCCTCATGTTTGCTCAGCAAGTGCTTATGTTCATGGAGATGTCTCCTCAGCACCCAGCAATTTTTGTTAGATTTTTAAACATTGTGAATTTTCCTTGTTGGTGGCAGGATAATTTTATATAACTACAAATATTCTTGGACTTAGGGTCTCAAATTACATTACTTGAAAATAAGTTGATCCTTGGAGAGATGGCTTAGCAGTCAAAAAAAAAAAATGCTTGCCTGTGAAGCCTAAGGACCCATGTTCAGCTCTCCACATCCTATGTTAGCCAGACACACAAAGGTGAGGTAAGCACAAGGTCACACATGCGCACCAGGAAGTGCAAGCATCTGGAGTTCAATTGTAGTGGCTGAGGCCCTGGCATACCAATTCTTTCTATCTATTAATAAAAGAAAATCATTAGATTGGACTAAAATAGTATCTTTTCTAGAGCTAATTATTCCCCAATTGCTAAAGCAAGACTATTCTGTGTATTTTCTCCATACCTTGTCAGGCATAAGGTTTTCTAGGGTGATTGATAAGGACATAAGCTATTCCCACCCTAGTATCCCCAATATGAGCATTGGGTACTGTTAACTCTACTTCCTTTGGAATGTTCTTTCCTCAGTCTGCATTCTGCTCTTAGTAACTTTCATGCATGTTCTAACGAACAGTAAACTGAACACTCCCCAACAATCCTCTACAGATGGGTGACATGACCTGGCTCTCTATGTGTGCAGCTCTCTCCTCTCTGCTACTCTGTTTTCCAAATTTCAGAAGCTTTAGTCTCTGTGGATATAAAGCTCTATCTGTGCAAAGCAGGAATTCTGCTGACTTCTTCATGTCCTGTGAGGTGGCCTGGAAATGTTCTCAAGGTCATAGATCACAATAAATTATAGGATTTGCCATCTTATTTTCCATCTTTCAGGCATCACTGTTCTTGGTTACCTGGAGGGCAGTTTCTGGAAAATATCAGTTATTTCATGTATTTTAGCTACATTTTGGTTGTTTGAGGTAGAAAAGTATACACACTCTCTGAATTCTATGTTAGCCAGAAATGGAAATCCCATGTACTTTTCAAAAAAAAAATTATTGGAAAACAAAAAAAGTATTTTTTAATTTTTTTATAATTAACAACTTCCACAACTGTAAACAATATCCCATGTTAATTCCCTCCCTCCCACCACTTTCCCCTTTGAAACTCCACTCTCCATCATATCCCCTCCCCCTCTTAGTCAGCCTCTCTTTTATTTTGATGTCAACATCTTTTCCTCCTATTATGATGGTCTTGTGTAGGTAGTGTCATGAGGCTTAGGTATGTAACATCTGCTGCTGTCTGGCTAAATGTATATACTATACTCATCAAACTGCCCAGTAAGCACTTCTCTTAATGTTCATACCCATATATTAATACCTACACAAGACCATGTACTTTTTTTTTTAAAAGTTTTTATTTATTTATTTGAGAGTGACAGACAGAGAGAAAGAGGAAGACAGAGAGACAGAATGGGCACGCCAGGGCCTCCAGCCACTGCAAACGAACTCCAGATGCGTGCGCCCCCTTGTGCATCTGGCTAACGTGGGTCCTGGGGAATCGAGCCTCGAACCAGGGTCCTTAGGCTTCACAGGCAAGCGCTTAACCGCTAAGCCATCTCTCCAGCCCAAGACCATGTACTTTTTAAAAAAAACAACTATTTATTTTCAAGTAGACTGAGGGGGGAAACAAAGAGGGAATGGGTTGCATAGGGCCTTTAGCCATGGTAAATAAACTCCAGATCCATGTGCCACTGTGCATCTGGCTTTACGTGGGTACTGAGGAATCAAACTTTGGTCATTAGACCCCGCAGACAAACACTTTGACCACTAAGCCATCTCTCCACGCCCAAGTACGTTTTTAAAACCCCACTTATCAGTTTCATCTCCCTGAATTGTCTTTGCCATGCAATCTTCTTTAAAAGGTTCCAGTTTCCTCTCGGCCACCTCTTCTGGGATGTCACCCAGCTTTTCCACATATTTCACTAAAATCTTCTCCTCTTCTCATCATGTACAATCTCTTGCAGGCTGGAGATACACTCTGATTTTGGAATACCCTCAGGACGTAGAGGGACCACCATTGTGAGAATGTGATCTACTTGAATTAAACTACTTGAAATATGACATCCCAACCACTACGCATGGAGTCCTCTGTGGTTTAAGAGATCAGCAAGCCTTTTTCCGTACAGACAACATGAAAATTAGAGAGAACAGTCCAGGTGACCAAGTGCTAAGTTAAGACTCAAGTCCTCTATCCCTCTTATCCTCAAGATTTTTTATTCAAGGCAGAAAGGAGACTAAAAAGACAAGAGGCTCTGGAACTCATGACAGGAGGCAATGGCTTTACCTGCTCTTAATCCTGGGCTGTTTCAGAGACCCAGAGCCCAGGTTGCCTTTGTCAGGTATTTTGTCACAACAAGAAAAGTACCTAATATGGGTAGAAATTCCTTTCTTATCTGTATTCTGGAACATACCCTAATGCTATGATGGTCTATTACAAGCAAGTACAGTCTTTTTAATACTGGTAGAGCCTTTGCTGCACCAGATGTTACTCAGCAATGGTCCAACCACCAAAGATGCAGCTGATGTCACAAGTGTAAGCCTGGACCCAGTTGCTGGGGAATGGTCTCCCTTACCTGGATGTTCTCCATAGTCTCTAGAGAAGCAGATTCCCTTGGCTCCTCAGGTATCTTCTGGGAACTCTGGCTGTCATTCCTGGACCCAGAACCTTTGAAAGAAAAAGCAGAGTAAGGACAAAAAATGGATTATTATCTATTGAACCATGGGAAACCAGGCAGTATAGTCAATTTTTATAAGCAATAGTGAATCTGATCACTTCTATTCTAGGGGACAGCACCTGGAGAAGAGCAGGGGCCTTGCAATCTACTCTAATCCTGACTTTGACACTGAAATTCAGGGCTAGCATCTCTGTGCCTTCACCTGCATGAAGGAGATAAAACCATGCTGTCCCAGGGAAGCTATGCAGATGAAATGAGGAACAAAAAGGACATAAGTCTGGTATGCAAAAGTACCCAATCTTTGCCAGTTTCTGGGCAACAGGCTCCTTTGATGGAAGCCCCAATTTTGAAGTTTACAAATGACTTATTATCACCTTCTTGGGTGGCAAACTTTGAAATGGTCTTAAGACAGAAAGTAGAGACACCACAATTAGCTATAAAGGACTACCAAAATGCCAAGGATTACTGCAAGGGCTGCTTTCCCTTTGTTCAGAATTATAATGAACTTGGGGTCTTCCAGTAGCCCTGACATTATTCTTTCTTTTTTCTTTCTTTCTTTCTTCCCTTCCTTTACTCTTCCTTCCTCCATTCATCTCCCTCTTTTTCCTTTATAGACCTCACTACATAGCTCAGACTAGCACTGAATTCACAATCCTGCTACCTCTGTCTCCTGAGTACTGGAATTACAGGTGTTCACAACCACACCCAGCTCACTTTTCTATTTTCTAAGCAAGACTGAATCTGAGCATTATTGTTGTAATGCGCTCTGGAAAGTCAATAATCAGAGTATTCTTCATTACTTAATCTTCTCTAAAAATTACAGTAGGAAAAAAAAATACCCATTTTTTAAAGGCATTTTCCCTCCCCATTGCTCCCTGATTTCTCTTCTCCATCTTCTCTCTCCTTTCCTATTTCTATTTTCAAATCATCCCATGCCTTAGGAGGGCTATTTGGAAGAGCCCATCATGGGAACACTATGTGCTCTGCCTACTGCCTCACATAGGGCCCTCTCTGCTGGGGGACTCTGCTTTCAGTCTTTGGTGGCTCTTAGCTCAGAGCAATCCACAGATACTCTGTTCATGACAGGAGGTGCCCCAGGCCCTCTGAAGGCTCCTAAGACACTATGTTCAGAAGAGGCATGCTGCTCCACCTTCATGATTTTAACAGCTTTACCAGACACTGCAGGGCTAGAGGAACCCAGGGCCCTTTCTGCTTCCTCCTATGCCCACCACAGCAATGGCTCCTGCAGATACCTCTCAACCCAAATTGCTGGATTATGAATGCCTTCTGCCTGCTTTCACAAAGATGTAGTTGAATGAAATTCAATGGGAGTCTAAGAGAAAATTTTGACGTCCAAGGTGGTTAGTCAGAAAAGCAAATAATTCTGCAGGTACCGTGAGAGAATTGATGGCAGCCTAAAAGGTAGCTCTTTGACCACAAAGAGGAAAGTGTAATGAGAAAATGCTTAGAATTCTTCTGACAAAAAGATGCTTTATGAGAAATAAAACCTATCAAGTCTCTAGTTTTTTAGTATGTCCTGTGCCTAGAAAAACAGTTCAGGAAGTCTCTGAGGTTTTTAGCATTTTCATGATGACAAGCACAGCATGCTTTTTTTTTCATCCTGATTTATTTTGTTGTTGAGGTATAACACATATGGAACTGGGTCCATCTCAGTGTGCTTGTACATATGTCTACTCTGTATGATACCTATAGTGATAAGTATGTAAACCACTCCCAGGGCCTAGAAGTTTCCCTCATCTTCTTGTCCAGTGAATAGAGCTATATATTGACTTTTACTATCACTGATAAGTTTTGCATAGCAGCTAACTTTTGAATGGAAACAAAACTCTCTACATTAATAACTTCCTATTTTTAAGTTAACTTTATTTTTGTAATACTTCTTTCTCATTTTAATTCTTAAGCTAGAGAACGTCAAAAATCACAACTAAAATAAAACCCAAGTGCAGACCTGCTCCATGCATATATTTCTTTTACAATTAGGATAAGATTACTACAAAAAAGTAAAAATAAAAATCAAAGAATGGATTCGATTTGCAGTGAACTAATAATCCTGTTAACTGATTGTTAACTATTTGACAGCCTAATATTCTGAAGACAATTACCAACTACAATGACTAATTGTCTTGGCTAAACTGTTGTGAGGTATTGCCACTTATTATTAAGCAGCTGCCACCCTTGTCCCCAGAGGTGACTGCATTTCAGAACTGGGCAAGGTGATGCTATATATCTCTCTCCAAACACTCTTGGGTTTTATGAGGTTTAATTAGTTAATGTTCACAATGTGCCCTGAGGTTATCAAACGTGACATGCTATCTCTGGGAAAAGTCAAGGCAGTGGTATTATATAACACACATCTGAAAACACCATGGTAGCTGCAACTTTAATCATTATTTCATGACTGCCATCACTTAGGTAGCTTAAAAGTCTAGTGGAGGAATACATCCCTGATACTGAAAACTTAAAACAGGGGTAGTCATGAGCCCTAGGGGTATAACATCTGCTGATGTCTGGAAAAATGTATATACTATGCTTATCAAACTTCCCAGTAAGCATATCTCTTAATATTTATACCCTTATATTAATGCTACTCTCACTTTGGGTAGAGAATCTTCTCTTTTCACATGGCAGTGACCTTGGGATGACTCAGAAGGTATCATAGTGCTGGAAAGAAGTGACTGGAGTACTGAGTAACATCTCGATCACATCTTCCAAGGCTCAGGGTCTAATGCGGAAGAGGTGGCAGAAAGAATGTAAGAGCCAAAGGAAGGGTAGGACTCCTTACAACGTCCTCCCTCCAGACATAAAATGGCCTGGATATCCATGACCTCATAGTGCCTGACACTACCTACACAAGACCATCATAAGAGGAGGAAAAGAGCATGACATCAAAATGAAAGAGACTGATTGAGATGGGGAGGGGATAGGATGGAGAATGGGATTTCAAAGGGGAAAGTGGGGGGAGGGAGGGTAGCACCATGGGATATTTTTTATAATCATGGAAAATGTTAATAAAAATTAAGAAAAAAAAAGAAAGAGAGAGAGAATAGGCACACCAGGGCCTCTATCACTGCATGCACCACCATGTACATCTGGCATTACATAGACACTGGAGAATCAAACTCAGATCCCTAGGCTTTGCAGGCAAGCACCTTAACAGCTGAGCCATCTCTCCAGCCCTCCATCTCTCCTTCATATTGGTTTGTCCTGAAATCCTTTGCGGCAGGAAAGTCAAGGATGGTATTGCTTCGCCTGACTGGAGGTCCCTGAAGGCTAAGAGAACTGTGGGCTGTGTCTCTGGCCTGTGCTCTGCCACCACTAAACCTCGTGGAGATGGAGATGAGGGGCTTGTCCATGAAGCCCAGGGACCCAGGTTTGATTCCCCAGGACAGATGCACAAGGCGGCACATACATGTGGAGTTTGTTTGCAGTGGCTAAAGACCCTGGCGCGCCCTCTTTCTCTCTGTTTCTGCCTCTTTCTATCTCTGTCTCATAAATAAATAAATAGTAAACAAACAAATAAATAAAAGGACATGGAGATGAAAAAAAAGTCTAGTGGGAGTGGGGGCACAATTTTCAGGGTGTTCTCTCTGTGTGTGGAATGGATTATCTGAAGTGGGTTTACCATGAGACTAATTAAGCTACAGGTTGAAGTACCTCCCTAGTATAGGCAACTCCCAAATCACAGCATCTAACACTGTGTTCAGTATTGTGTACTATTATCTTTAAGACGATCCCCAAAATGTATACTTCATGTTCCACTAGACTTCAGATCAGCCCTCTCCCTTTTTTCTGGTTTTTCAAGGTAGGATCTTGCTCTAGCCTAGGATGAACTGGAATTCACTCAGAAGTCTCAGGGTGGCCTTGAACTCATGGCAACCCTCCTACCTCTGTCTCCCAAGTACTGGGATTAAAGGCATGCACCACCATGCCCAGTTTACCTTCTCTTTCTCTAAAAGTAAAAATAAACAGAGGATGCAAAGTAATACATTTGAAGGCTTTAGAAACCAGTAGTAGCATCATATAATCATGTGTGCTCACATTCATCTTCAATATCCATCAAGCATCCAAAAGTATTGTCATGTAATGAAATAAATTGATCTTAAAAGAGTTAATATGGAGAAATCATCAACTAACAGCATTTTAGGAAAGAAAAACAAAGATTGGACCAAATTTCCCTTTTATAGTGAGACATACTATAGAGCCACTTTTACTAAAACTATAGTTTCTTGAGGTGGGAACAGAACAGATTGGAATCCTAAAATATAATTAGACATAAAATATTGATAGATGTTAATGGTGACATTTGAAATTGGTGAGGAAAGAGTAAGCTATACAATCAAGAGTTAGCTAACAATATGAAAAAAAAAAAGAAATGTCAGCCCCTATTTCATAGCTGTTCCAAAAGTCATTTGTAGATAGATTATAGACTAAAGGTTTAAAAGGTCACTTTGAAACTACTAGGAGACAACTGAAGAAGGTTTCCATGACCTTGTGGGAGGAAAAACTCTTTTTTAGAAATGCAAAAGTCAGATGTCATAAAAGAAAAATGTTATCATATTGACCATAATAAAAACTTAAAAGAAGCTGGGCCTGGTGGCACAAGCCTTTAATCTCAGCACTCAGGAGGCAGAGGTAGGAGGATTGCCGTGAGTTCCAGGCCACCCTAAGACTACATAGTTAACTCCAGGTGAGCCGAGCTAGAGTGAGACCTCAAAAGTCAAAAAAAAAAAAAAAAGTTTTGTCAAAAGTATTATTTTCAAGGTGAAGAGTATAAGTAGTATGTGGAAAAATATTTGCAACATGTATAATAATCAGTTATTGGATTCTAGGAAATAGAAACAACACACTAGACAAAGAAAATGAAAGGACAGAAAATCAACAGACATATGACATATGAAAAGCCTTCCGCCTCCGACTCCACATACTTGGGCTGCAAGGTCACTGAGAAATCCTGCTGGAGCTGAGCTGAAAACCTTTCCATATAGACCAGCTGACAGAAAGCTGGAAAAAGCTACGCTGTATGCAGTTCCATGGAAGAGAGAGAAATCACCAGTGAAGATACTCAACAATGGACACTGCAAGCCTTAAATTTGGCCAGCCAGGCCAAATGAGCCAATAGGTGCAACAGTGGCATGTCTGTTATGGGGGAACTAACCACTTTCTAATTGGACTGGAGGCCTGCTCCATGGGAGGGAATACATTCCTGATACTGAAAACCTACAACAGGGGTAGTTATGAGCCCTAGGGGTGTAACGTCTACTGGGATCTGGGTAAATATATATACTATGCTCATCAAACTGCCCAACAAGCACTTCTCCTAATGTTCATACCCATTTATTAATGCTACTCTCACTTTTAGTTACAGAACCTTCTCTTTTTCAGATGGCAGTGAGTTTGGGATGACTCAAAAGGCACCATGTTGCTGAGAAATGACAAAGGAATGTTCAGCACTGAAATATCTCTATCACACCTTCCAAGGCTCAAGGTCCATTGTGGAAGAGGTGGTGGAAAGAATATAAGAGCCAAACAAGGGTAGAACTCATTACAACATGCTCCTCCAGACACAAAATGGCCTGGATATCCATGACCTCACAGTGCCTGACACTATATACACAAGACCATCATAATAGGAGGAAAAGATGATGACATCAAAATAAAAGAGAGACTGATTGAGAGGGGGAGGGAATATGATGTAGAGTGGAGTTTCAAAGGGGAAAGTGGGGGGAGGGAGGGAATTGCCATGGGTTATTGTCTATAATTATGGAAGTTGTCAATAAAAAATATTAAATTAAAAAAAGAAAAGTCTTCAACTTCAACAATATTCAGTGATATTGACATCAAAGCGATGTTATCTCCTTCCACATGTACCATAAGACCAAAGTTTAAAACGCTGACAATGTTAGGTATTTCGAGAATAGGGAATGCTCAGAAGGAAAGCCACTAGAACAATCTTTGCTGGTGACAATGCAGACATTTCCAAGCCCAGCAAGAACAATTCTGGGAATACACCCCATAGAAACTTTAGCAAAGAACCAAAGAGACATGCAGGTGGATGTTCATTTCAGCAACAGCGCAAGCAACCTATATATCTACCCAAGGGCAAATATACGGCATTCCATACAGTGGAGGGCTATCCAGAAAGGAAGAGGAGTGCTCTAGACCTATATATCAACATTATTACATATCAAACAAGATGACTGAAAAAGCAACTTTCTCAATATTGTATACCCTTATGAAACCATTTGTGTTTTTAAAAAACAAACACTAAGTCAGGCATGGTGGCACATGCCTCAATCCCAGCAGTGAGGAGGCAGAAATAGAAGGATTGCTATGACTTTCTCAAGGCCAGCCTGTGACTATAGAGTGAATTCCAAGTCAGCCTGGGCAAGAGTGAGACCCTACCTTGAAAAAACAAAAACAAAACAACAACAACAACAACAAAAACCTATAAAATAAAAAGCAATACTACACAGTTTGTGCTTTTGTTCCATGGGTGCATGGACTTCACATAAAAAAGAAGTCAGGAAGCCAGGCATGGAGGTGCATGCCTTTAATCCCAGCATTTTTGAGAGGCAGAGATAGGAGGATTGTCTTGAGTTCAAGGCCACCCTAAGACTACCAAGTGAATTCCAGACCAGCCTGGGCTAGAGCGAGATCCTACCTCAAAAAAAAAAAAAAAAAAAAAAAAAAGAGGTCAGGAAGGACACCAAATACTAACGTACTAAAATATAACAATGATTGGTTCTGGAGAGCAAAGGGAAAAATCATAATGAAAAATTGATCAAAAGGAACTCGCTTGAACAGTATTTTAAAAACAAAGCAGCTTCCTATATAACTAATTAAATTTTTTAAAAGCTTAATTAAAAACCCAAAATTTTGTCTTGAAAACATAACAAAATTTTCATTTGGTAATGGATTAAGATGATGGATAATTCCAGGAAATATAACAGGGTGTTAGGGGCACAGGATAATCCTTAAAACCCAAACCCTAGGTTCATTTCTAATTTTAATCAAAGAATTGAATAAAAAAGACTGAGAAGAATAATTATTAAATTATTATATTTATTGAGGGAAATACAGAGCCAAAGATAGGCACCCATGTGGCTAGAGATCCCACATGGAGGGCCTGGAAAAAACACAGAAAGAAGAGAGAAAAAAAAAGCTTAGGTAATTCCTGCCATGCGGGGAGCTGGAGGGGATAAAGAACCCATGTGGAGAGTAAGGGCTAGGGGGTCATCCCCTCAGCTCAATCCCACTGGGCCTGGGCTCTGGGGAAAAACTCACCCAAAGCTGGAAGTTCCCAAGTGGTCAGAGAGCCTATCCTCCCCTTCCAAAGGTATTTATAACCTTATAGTGGTGGGCTGTCTTCCAGCTTAGGTGAAGCAGAGGGACAGCTGGTTGGTTAGGGCTAGGGACTGTCTCAGGAAGAGGTTAGCCCTGACACCAAGTTCTGAGGGCTGAACTTGACCAATGACAATGTTTAAATCCTATGAAAGACTTCCATCTCGGGAGGGGTCTTGGTTGTTTGTGGGGAAAAAAAAACAGGTCTATAGAACTAGGCAAGAGGTAAGAAGTCAAATTATCTTTGATTTCTAGCAAGTGCACACTTTGTTACTTCCAGAGGTCTAGTCACTCTAACTGTAACCCCCTTTCAGAAAGACTGACAATAAATTTAAAGTATTTTGTTGAAGAGGAGAAAATAAGCCGGGTGTGGTGGCTCACGCCTTTAATCCCAGCACTGGGGAAGCAGAGGTAGGAGGACTGCCATGAGTTCAAGGCTACCCTGAGACTATAGAGTGAATTCCAGGTCAGCCTGAGCTAGAGTGAAACCCTACCTTGAAAAAAAAAGAAGAAGAAGAAGAAGAGGAGAAAGTACAAAGATTTAATGATCGAAGTTACATTATTCAATTAAAGTTTAACTGACAACATTGCAGAGGTGCTATCAGGTACCCAAAAGCAAATAATAAATGAGACATAGATCTTTAAGAAGCTCTCCAATGCTCAAGGGAACATGTGCACATATCCCTAACTGTGAGAGTTGCTAGACTACATGCATAAACCAAGGGACACTGAATGAAATGTGCCTTCATTTGTTCTTTCTTACAACATATGTCACACACTCCCCATTTGCTAAGCAATAACATTCTAGGTGCCAAGTAGTCAACGTGAACCAAACCGAAGAAGGTCTTGAACTGCTTCAGGAAGGAAGTAAATGATAAAATGTTAAGTTTGTAGAAAACTAGGCTTAGAAGGGTTCTTTAGATGAGGTGGTCAGCAAAGCCCTCCCTGACACTCAAGCTGAGGTATGAATGACAAGTAGGTCTTAACAAAACAGAGAAGATGGAACCATGTATAGAGACAAGTCCCTCAAGGACTGTTGCTGAAGAGTGAAGAAGTTCTCATGCCTTTGCTTCTTTTGTTTTGTCATTGTATTAGTTTCCTATGGAGACTTCACAAGTTACCGCTCACTCCTGGCTTGAAACAATACAGATGTATTCTCTCACACTTCTGGGGGGCAAAAGTGGATCAGTATCCTTTGGCTGACATTAGGGGGACAACAGCCCCACACTGGCTCTTCCAGCTTTGAGAAACTGCAAGATTTTGTGACTTCTGGCAATGTCATTCCAAGGTCTGCTTCTATGACCACATTGCCTCCTCTTCTCTGTGTAACATTTAGGGCAACACAGATAACCCGACAGCCTCCTTATCTTAAAATCCTTAATCACATCTAAAAGACTCCTCCCCCCTTTTTTTCCTTTCCAGAGATTAGAACAAGGACATCTTTGGAAAGTCATTTTTCAGTCTACCTTAAGAGGTACCTGTGAGTGACTGAAGGCAGTACATTCATGCAAATGTTTACTAGGAAAGTCAAACTCAACTTGTGCAAATCTCAAGTCACTTGTATAGCTATTTCCCTCAATCAAAGAATATTCTCCTGGGGATAAGACAAAAAGTCCTAGATTGGCTGGAGAGATGGCTAAGTGGTTAAGGCACTTGCCTATGAAGCCTAAGGATCCAGATTTGAGTCCCCAGAACACATATTATCCAGATCCACATGGTGATGCATGCGTCTGAAGTTCATGTTCAGTGGCTAGAGGCCCTGGTGTGCCCATTTGCTCTCTCTCTCCCAAATAAATATCTTTTTTAAGTCATAAGCCTCAGGAGACTCAGAAAGTTATGACTCACTGAACCCGCCCTCCACATTATGTATGCAGCAAGCAGTTGTGGGATAAGAGGACACCCTTTGGTGGAGCTGCCTATAGGCTGTGAAATGAGTTCTTGCGATGGAGCTTTCATGAGTAGTCACCCACACCAAGCAGGACTTTTAAGTGACACAACTACTTTCAAGTCATTCGTGATCCTTTAAGTAGCCGCTCACCCATGTGTATGTAATTAATCCCAATAACCTCATTGGTTAACCAAACTACATTTTGGTGGGATCATTTCTTTGTTCTGTCACTGTTACTCTATCCGTGATGAATAGATGTTTGTCCATGTTTCTTCAGAAAAAGACATGCATTACAATTGACTCCCAAACAGGGATAAACAGAACTAAAGATGAGTTCAGGCGAAATAGTTACATGGTCCTGCAGTGGGTAATAAGAACTAGAAAAACATACAGCTAAGAATGACCCATCTGAGGGTGGAGTGTCTGTTTAGAAAATCCCAATATGGCTACTTTTCTTCATGGGCTATGGGATGGTGTGGGTGGCTGCAGTGGGAGTCTCACTGCCCCTGCTATGGGTGATAACACAGGAACCAAGTCTGAGCCATGTGAGGGCAAAGCACCCTGGGGAAGAACTCAAGGTGATTATCTTCCTATATAGGGTATGGAGTAGCATGGCTTCTTCATGGACTCTGCCATAGAAGTTTAACCCTGAGCATGACCCTTCTACGGTGAATAAGCTTTTCAGCATCACCTTAGGAAAAGTCATATATCACTGTTACCACGTTAGCATCTCAAGCAAACAATCTATTTACTCTTTTTTTTTATTTATCTCCTCCCACACTATGGTTGCAGTACTCACCCAAATTTTGAAATCTTCCTCTTTCCTTATCAAGCATAGTTCCATTCCCCTAAATATATCCCAGGTCTACCACATAGTAGATGGGGACCTTTCCCATATCTTTCCAAAGAAGCCTCTAGAAAGTCTGTGGACTGGAAGCTAAACATGTAACCTTTTCTACTTAAAGATTTCCAATGGCTCCTCATTACATGTGGTAGCTATGAGGAGACAGAATCTATATTCTCTTGCAAGGCCTTGGCTGCCCGACCTCTGTTTCTATCTTGCCTCATACCCAGTCACTCCCTATCTGACGAGCTAGCCACACTAATTTTGCACAAGCCTCTAGAGAGCCTCATCTCTAATACCTCATTCTGGCAGGAAAATTCTTCCTGTTTCTTCATCTAGAAAGCTCTACCTCCTTCTCCAAGTCAGCTCAAAAGATTTCTTTTCTCTGAAGTGTATTTTAATGTTCCAAAATGATTTGGGTATAATTTTGATCTGGTTCCACCACAACCATCTATCCTTAAAGGAGTTATCTTATTGTAAATCTGTTATCTATTTGCTTTGCATATTTATCTTGCTATACATGGTATTAGACTTGCCATGTACTACAATAGGTAGGCACTTAAAGTCTAGAATATGGGATGTACTCAGCATTTCTTGAGAGGCTGGTTGAACAAAGAGAGGCTGATAATCAAATGCATAATCTTGTCATCTTTATAGGATTTAAAGCATGCCTAGGAGATTAGTAAAGCATACCTCTGGGTGTACATTACACACATGCATAAAAATTATCAATAAAGAAAAAAATAGGGCTAAGAGATTGCTTAGTGGTTACGGCACTTGTCTGCAGAGCCAAGGGACCCAAGTTCGATTCCCCAGTACACATGTAAAGCCAAATGCACAAGGTGGTGCATGCATCTGAAGTTTGTTGCTGTGGCTAGAGGTCCTGGCGTGCCCTTTCTCTCTCTCTTGCTCTCTCTCTCAAATAAGTGAATAAATACAAAATATTTAAGAAAATAAAGATAGCCAATGAACATATTAAAAGATGTTCAACGTCTTTAGCCATCAGGGAAGTACAAATTAAAACTACTCTGAGAGTCCATCTTACTCTAGTCAGAATGGGTATCATCGAAACATAAAATAAAAAGAAACTTGCACTGTGATAATGGGAGTTTTCAAGTTCTCCTTGGGTCTACTACTTTTTTAAAATATATTTTGAACATATGTTATTACATAGAAAACCTTTTTGGTGCTGTGAGTGGAGCCCAGAGCCTTGCACATTCTATGCATGAGCTCTACCACGTAGCTACACTACACCTCCAGCGCACTAGCACAAAAACTTTTTAGCTTTTAAATCTTCCTGGAAAATAAAATAAATAGTCCCCTGTAGTGTCTCTCATATATATTGTTTTCTTTATGTTACAATTTGTTTTTACAATAATAACACAGTTATCAAACAATTTTCCTCAGCACTTGCTTGATACTATCTTTTCCAACACTTTCACCATTTGTATCCTAATATTTTACAAATAACAGCAGGAGTACTATTCATTCTTCATTTTGTAGAATTTATACTTTAACTAGATTTTAGATCAATTTTTTAAAAAGTATTTTATTTATTTTTTTGAGAGACAGTGAGAGAAAGAAAGAGGCAGATAGAAAGAAAGAGAGAGAAGGGCATGCCAAGGCCTCTAGCCACTGTAAACAAACTCAAGACACCTGCACCACTTTGTGCCTCTGGCTTGATGTGGGTACTGGAGAATCAAATCTTGGTCCTTTGGCTTTGCAGACAAGGGCCTTAACCACTAAGCCATCTCTCCAGCCCTAGATCACATTTTAAATTACAGATGTATTAAATTTATACCCCACAAAACTGTACAATTATGATGGTTAATCTTGTCAACTTGACTGGATTTAAGAAATGCCTAAGAGCCAGATGAGGTGGTGCATACCTTTAATCCCAGCACTTGAGAGGCAGAGGTAGGAGGATCACTGCGTTTGAGGTTACCCTAAGACTACATAGTGAATTCCAGGTCAGCCTGGGCTAGGCTGAGACCCTACCTCAAAACAAACAAACAAATAAATAAGTAAAAAATAAAAGAATTGCCTAAGAGATTAGTAGAGCATATCTCTGGGTGTGTCTGTGTCCAAAGACAATTAAACCATGAGCATTCTGACTTAAACAATGATTATTTCCCTTATGAACTCACAGCAAAATAATCTTATTGGGAGGTGTTGAAAGATAGTAGGTTGGTTGTAAACTATGTTACTGGGGCATATCCTTGGAGGTTATATGTCATACAGTAAGATAAACTTGAATATAAGGTTCTAATAAATTTTATATCAGTATCTGAAAGCCAGGCGTGGCTTTAATCCCAGCACTCGGGAGGCAGAGGTAGGAGGGTGACCATGAGTTTGAGGCCACCCTGAGACTACATAGTGAATTCCAGGTCAGCCTGGGTTAGAGTGAGGCCCTACCTTGAAAAATAAAACAAACAAACAAAAAAAATTTATTTCAGTGACTGAGCATTTGCCTAACATGCATGAAGCCCTGTGTTAAATGGCAGGTATCACAAAAATTAATATGAATAAGCAAAAAGCCTTTGTGTATATGCTGTGTATGTGTACATACATGTTCATGTGAGTGTGTGTGTGTGTGTGTGCGTGTGTGTGTAGGTGCATGTGGAGACCACAGGTCTATGTTGGGTGTCTTCCTCAATCACTTTCCACCTTATTTTTTGAGACAGGGTCTTTCTTTGAACCTGGAGCTCACAGATTTTGACAAACTAGTTGGCCAGCAAGCCCTAGGGATCCTCCTGTCTCCAGACCTTGGATTAAAGGCATGCACTGCCATGCCTGGCTGTTTTGTGGATGCTGGGAAACTAAACACAGGTCCTCAGACTTGTACAGCAAGCATTTAACCGAGTCATTTCTTCAGCCCAGTAAACTTTTTTAATAAGTCCAGTATTGCACTTCTGGGAACAGAAAATACTCTCTGAATTGGTTTATGAGGCCACAATAAACTCATTTCCACAGTCTGAGAAGGACTTTTAAGGAGTTAAAATTAGCAATCTCACTGTCAAACATAGCTTTAAAATCCAAACAATACACCAGCAAACAAAATTTAGCATTACACATAAAAGAATAATATATCAAGACTAAATTGGAATAAATAATTTGTATATAGCACATAATGAAAAATTATATAATCTTCTAAACAAATATAGAACTTTTAAAAGAAAATTCAAAGGGCGCTGTTTTCCTGATGAACTGGATACCAGCACGAGGGGGAAGGAGACCAGTACAGAGAAAAATCAACTCCTACCAAATCAGAGAGCCAGAGCCTCAGAGGTCCCCAACACCTCATCACTGAAGCAGACCCAACATGGCTCAGGGAAATTTTGCGGAAGAGGGGGCGGAAAGAATGTCAGAGCCACATGTTGGGTCATGATTTGCAGAGACATTTAGCTTACCCATAACTGTGAGCTAACTCCACAATGCATGACCCGTATACCTCAACAAGGACGGACCAAGGGGAGGGGGTAGGTCACGGATGAGCCTAATAATGGTACCAAACTGACTGTAAAAAAAATAAAATAAAATAAAAAATAAAAATGGAAAAAAAATAAAAGAAAATTCAATTTGAATTTTTAATTGTTATTTATTTTAAATCTTTTTTTTTTTTCAAGGTAGGGTCTCATTCTAGCTCAGGCAGACTTGGAATACACTCTGTAGTCTCAGGGTGGCCTTGAACTCACGGCAATCCTCCTACCTCTGCCTCCCCAGTGCTGGGATTAAAGGCATGCACCATCATGCCTGGAGAGCATAATTTTTTAATTATGTTTATTTGAGAGAGAGAGAGAAAGAGAGAGAGACAGAGAGACAGAGAGACAGAGAGAAAGAGGCAGAGAGAGGGAGAGAGAGAGACAGAATGGGCACAGCAGGGCCACCAGCCGCTGCAAATGAACTCCAGACACAAGTGCCACCTGTGCATCTAGTTTACATGGGTCTTGGGAAATCGAACCTGGGTCCTTTGGCTTTCTAGGCAAGTACTTTAACCACTGAGCCATTTCTCCAGCCCTAAATCTTTTTTTTTTAAGTGAGGATGAGAGAGAGAGAGAGAGAGTGAGAAAGAGAGAATGAATTGGCATGCCAGAGCTTCAGCCACTACAATCAAACTCCATATGCTTGTGCCACCTAGTGGGCATGTGTGACCTTGTGCTTGCCTCTCTTTGTGCATCTGGCTTATGTGGGAACTGGAGAGTAGAACATGGGTCCTTAGGCTTCGCAGGCAAGCGTCGTAATTGCTAAGCCGTCTCTCTAGCCCCAGAATTGTTATTTCTTATTAAAGAAAAAGGATGACACACAAATTTGTGAAGTGTTCCATATTAAAAAAATAAAAGTTCAGGATAGAGAGATGCCTTAGAGGTTAAGGTGTTTGCCTGCAAAGCCAAAGGACCCACATAAGCCAGATGCACTAGATGGCACATGCATCAGGAGTTCATTTGCAATGGCTGGAGGCCCCAGCACACCCATTCTCTCTCTCTCTCTCTCTCTCTCTCTCTCTCTTTCTCTCTCTAATAAATAAACAAATAAACAAATATTTAAAAAAATCTCTAACAGGCTAAGGTTGATGGTGCAGACCTATGATCCCAGAACTCAGGTAAGTGGATCACCAGTTTGAGACCAGCCTCAAGTAAAAAGGAAGATACTGTCAAAAAAAGAAAGCCTCAGCTAGAGAGATGTCTTAGTGGTGAAGGCACTTGCTTGCAAAGCCTAAGGACTCATGTTCAATCTCCAGATCCCACATAAGCCAAATGCACAAAGGTGACGCAAGCACAAGGTCACAGGAGCACACCAGGTGGCACAAGCATCTGGAGTTCAACTGCAGTAGCTGAGACTCTGATGTGCCATTCTCTCTCTCTCTCTCTCTCTCTCTCTCTCTTGTCCTTGCTCTCACTCTCTCTCAAAAAAAAAAAAAAAAAAAAAAAGACAGGCTGCCTGGAAAAGCCATCTTTGCATTGTTCCCGGGCTCCGTCTCTCTGCTCGCTGCAGACACCTCCGCCGCCTGCCTTCCCTCCTTTTCGCCAGAGCCTTCGAACTCTCGCTTTCTCTTTCACCCGCTGCACCGGCTCATTGGCATGCCCCACCATGTCAGACGTGGCTGTGGGCACCAGCTCCGAGATTACCACCAAGGATTTGAAGGAAAAGAAGGAAGTTGTGGAGGAGGCAGAGAATGGAAGAGATGCCCCTGCCAATGGGAATGCTAATGAGGAAAATGGGGAATAGGAGGCTGACAATGAGGTAGATGAAGAAGAAGAAGATGGGTAGGAAGAGGAGGAGGAAGAAGAAGGTGATGGTGAGGAAGAGGGTAGAGAGGAAGATGAGGAGGTGGAGGCAGCTATGGGCAAGAGGGCAGCTGAAGATGATGAGGAGGATGATGTTGATACCAAGAAGCAGAAGACCAATGAGGATGACTAGACAGCAAAAAAGGAAAAGTTATTGAAAAAAGGCCACCGTGACCTATTCACCCTCCACTTCCCGTCTCAGGATCTAAATGTGGTCACCTTCGAGTAGAGAGGCAGCCCGCCCGCCAACCACGGGCAGCGCCACCCGCAGATGACACACGCTCTTCACCATCCCACCAAAACCACAATGAGAATTTGCAACAGGGGAGGAGAAAACCAAAACTTCCGAGGCCCTGCTTTTTTTCTTAAAAGTACTTTAAAAGAAAAATTTGTTTGTATTTTTTATTTACATTTTATATTTTTGTACATATTGTTAGGGGTCAGCCATTTTTAATGACAACGAATGACCAGACCAGCCAGCCTTCAGAGCGTTCTCTGTCCTACTTCTCACTTTACTTGTGGTGTGACCATGTTCATTATAATCTCAAAGGAGAAAAAAAAACACCTTGTAAAAAAAAAAAAAAATCTTATTGCGAGCATTCCAGTAACTTTTTTTGTGTATGTACCTAGCTGTACTATAAGTAGTTGGTTTGTATGAGATGGTTAAAAAAGCCAAGATAAAAGGTTTCTTCTTTTCCTTTTTTGTCTATGAAGTTGCTGTTTATTTTTTTGGCCTGTTTGATGTATGTGTGAAACAATGTCCAACAATAAACCAGAATTTTATTTTGCTGAGTTGGTCTAAAAAAGAAAGAAAGAAAGCCTCTTAGCAAACCAGAAATGCAGAAACTTTCTTAATGTGACAGCAAGTCATCATCTCTGGTGAAATATTTAAAGCTTCCCACCTAGTATGGAGAACAAGACTGCCTGCTAATGTCAATTGTGCCTAAGCTATCAGTGCGTACACTGTTGGTACATTAAAAAATCAAAAGGGCACCAGCATCAGTGTATCATGGGGCTTTAGTAATTAGCAAGCACAAAATCCCAAAATTGATCCACATACATATGGACCCTTAACTTATGACCACAGTAGCATTGCAATAGGATAGAGAACCTGTCCAATAAGTCATGCTTAGTCAAGTATATGTGTATATCTTATTTTTATTATTTATTTATTTGAAAGCGACAGAGAAAGAAAGAGGCAGAGAGAGAGAGAAAGAGAGAGAGAGAGAGAGAGAGAGAGCATGGGCACACCAGGGCCTCCAGCCACTGCAAACAAACTCCAGACACGTGTGGCCCTTTGTGCATCTGGCTGACGTGAGTCCTGGGGAATTGAGCCTCGAACCGGGGCCCTTATACTTCACAGGCAAGTGCTTAACTGCTAAGCCATCTCTCCAGCCCTATGTGTATGTCTTTGGTGACATTTGATTCATATATCATACCGTAAATAAAAATCAGCTGCATATGGACAGACAATGTAAATGTGAAAAGCAAGACAAGGTAAAGTAGACACAGGAACCTTAATGGATTGTTCTGTCTCAAAACTGTCTATGCCCAAAACTCAAGGCACATTGCTTAGATTACTTCATTGTAGAGTTCGTAGTGATGTGCTGTTAACTAGGAATGGAACTATTAACATCAGAAAAATTCCAATTCAAAGCTAAACATATTTGATAGTTAAAAATATTTTATATTTTATGCTTATAAATAAATGTGAGCCCAGTATCTATACTAGTGAATAAACCAAAAATTTTACAAATATAAAGGAAACTGGGTAAGACCACAGTGAAGTAGGAAAGTTTAGTTTACTTTCTCAGAGTAAAAGACTATGTCAGCAATAATGAAGATATAGATTTGAGTGCTATTAGTGAGCTGTATTTGATGATTTTATATATAAAAGTTTAAAGCTTATGAACAGAGAAAACACACTCGCATTGTGCTAAATCTCAATGTACAAAACACGATCCTATACAAGGCTGGATGCTAAAATAAATGCTTTTATTTAAATCAAAAATAGAAACTTCACAAGTCATATTTTATAAACATAATACAAAAATTTGGAAATGAAAGAACAGACACAATAATCACACCAACTGGAAATCAAATTGTTTTCCTAAATAAATTTCAGTTGAAAGAACAGACTGAAATTTCTAGAACAAATTATTCATAAAAATAACATCAATGAGAATATTCATACCAATATTATTTGGTAGTAGCTTATATGACATAAATAAAGCTATACTAAGTAGAAGAGACACAGTTTTAAATGTGAAGAACTTAATACTCCAGTAGAGCTGGGAGAAATCTCAGTGGGTAAAGTACTTGCTATGCATGCATAATGACCTGAGTTGGATGTAGTAGATAACATCTGTAACCCCAGACTACTCACAGCAAAATGGGAGGCAGAGACAAAAAAATAAAGTATTCCCCAGATGCTTGCAGGCCAGGTAGCCTGGTGAACGTAGCAGTGAACAACAAAATCCCTACCTCAAAGACAAGGAAGGTGACGACCAACACCTGAGATTGTCCTCTGACTTCCACGTGTGTGCCACACATGGCATGTGCATACCCACACTCTCCCATGGATACACATATACATATCACCCACAAAAAGATTAAATAAAAATAAAATTTAACACCTTAACAAAGAAGTATAATAGCTGAAAACAGCTGAGCCTACAGCAGCAACAGAAAGACTACTTAAACTTAAGCAGAGCCTCCTGTAGGTAGAGCTTCCACAAATCTCCATCTCTAAATGAGTTGTCTTTATGGGAGAAGACTGACAACCACTACTGCCTGTAAGTATACGTTCAATTATTACAAAACCCTGACTTTCCCAGAAGGTCCCTGGATAATCTTAAAGAATTTGTTCTTTCATCTTTAGAAAGAATCAAAAAGTAATTAGGAGACAAGATGGCAGATTAGAAGCAAACAGTACTTCCCAGCCTCTCTGTGGCCAGGAATCAAAACAACAACAACCAGAAAATAGCTTCTAAGCAAGGTGGGTGATGAAGAGTTGCACTGGACTTAAATATCAAACTGACAAAAACTTGGAGGCCCAGCAACTCTGGTTATCAGAACATAGGCCTAGAAAGAACACATGAAGAGACCCAGGGGCACAGCCTCATGGCAGAGAGGAGGATTAATAAAAAGGGAAAGAGGAAGGGACTGAGCAAAGCTGGCACGGAAACAGATGCAGAACAGAAAGGAAGTTTGAATTTGCCTGATCTAAAAACTGCTTAACAGGCTGATCTTCAGAAGCAGCTAGTAAAAGGAAGCCATCTTTGAAAAGGTTGCACTCTAAAATGCTACTTTGTGAAGTCCATTCCTTTTCAATGGATCTCAAAGCAAGTATTGTCATGCTGTCCCAGCTAATATCAACCTGTGACCCACTGCGAAAACAACTAAAATGAGTTTACTGCAAAACATATGCAGGGCCAGATGTGGTGGCATACATCTTTAACCTCAGCACTTGGGAGGCAGAGGTAGGTGGACTGCTGTGAGTTCAAGGCCACCCTGACATTACATAGTGAATTCCAGGTCAGCCTGGGCTACAGCAAGATCCTGCCTCAAAAAAAAAAAAAAAAAAAAAAAAAAAGAGCCAGGCATGGTGGCACATGCCTTTAATCCCAGCACTTAGAAGGCAGAGGTAGGAGGATTGCCATGAGTTCAAGGCCACCCTGAGACTACCAAGTGAATTCTAGGTCAGCCTGAGCCAGAGCAAGACCCTACCTTGAAAAACCAAAAAAAGAAAGAAAGAAAAGAAAAGAAAAACACATGCAGTGGGATTTGGATTGGCAGTATATTATGGTATGAAGTTCACTTTCCCTTTAAGACTGGTGGTTGTGGTATCCACTAGAGAGGGTCAGGACTGAGCAGACACATGCAAACCACATGCTGGGACTGTCCTTGTTACCAGAGAAGTTAAGATCAAAGCCTGGGCACTGGAAAAACCTTAAAAAGCTAGACTTGGTCACTGGGCCTCAATAGAAAAGCAGTAAGTCAAATAAAAATCTCAGTGAAAAGTATGTAGGCTAAATCAAGCTCAAGAGAGAATTTCAGGGTTTAAACAAAGGCTGATAAATTAGTGCAACCAATTGATCTAAACAAAAAAAAAAAAAGAGAGAGAGAGAGAAAGAGAGAGAAATTGTGAACAGAATATGCAAAGTCTCTGGAACACAATTAAAAGACCAAACCTTGCGTTAGGGAGATGGCTCAGCAGGTAACAGTACTTGCCACTCAAGCATGAGGGCCTGAGACAGCCTAAGTTTGATCCCTAGAAACTACATAAAGAGCTGGGAATTGCCATGAGTGCCTATAACCTCAGTCCTGTAGGGATCTGAGGCTGGAGAATCACTAGGGCTCACTGGGTAGCCAGTCTAACTGAAAATGACAGCTCTGGGTTTAGTGAGAGGCTCTGTCTCATAGAAATACTCAGATGATGTGTGGGTCAAGTTTCAGTTTCCTGCATATGGTTATCCAGTTTGTCCAGCACCATTTGTTGAAGATGCTGTCTTTTTTCCAGCCTATATTGTTTGGGCCTTTATCGAATATCAAGTAGCTATAGTTGCTTGACCCAAAGTCCGGGTCCTCAAGTCTATTCCATTGATCTATAGTCCTGTTTTTATGCCAGTACCATGCTGTTTTTATTACTATGGCTTTGTAATATAGCTTTAGATCAGGTATGGTGATGCCTCCAGAGGTATTTCTTTTGCTGAGGATATGTTTGGAAATGCGAGGCCTTCTGCCTTTCCATATGAAATTTGAGATCATTTTTTCTATCTCTGTGAAGAACACTGTAGGGATTTTAATTGGTATTGCATTAAATCTGTAAATTGCCTTTGGTAGGATTGTCATCTTCACAATGTTAATTCTGCCTATCCACGAACATGGGAGGTCTTTCCATTTTCTCAAGTCCGCCTCAATTTCTTTTTTGAGTGTTTTTATGTTTTCATTGTATAGATCTTTCACTTCCTTGGTTAACGTTATTACAAGGTATTTTATTTTTTTTTGTTGCAATTGAAAATGGGACTATATCCCTTATTTCTTTTTCTGTATCTTTGTCCTTTGCATAAAGGAAGGCTACTGATTTTTGTGCATTGATTTTGTATCCTGCTACTTTGCTATAGGAGTTAATCACCTTCAGGAGTTTTGGGATGGAGTCTCTCGGGTCTCTTACATATATAATCATGTCATCAGCGAATAAAGCAAACTTAACTTCCTCCTTTCCAAATTGTATCCCTTTTATTTCCTTCTCCTGTCTTATTGCTTGAGCTAGGACTTCCAGTACTATATTGAAAAGCAGAGGTGAGAGTGGACAACCCTGTCTTGTTCCTGATCTTAATGGGAATTCCTCCAGTCTCTCTCCATTAAGTATTATTTGGGCCTTCGGAGCTTCGTATATTGCCTTTATTAGGTTAAGATATGAACCAACCATGCCAACTCTCTCCAATGTTTTGAACAGGAAGTGATGTTGGATCTTGTCAAAGGCCTTTTCTGCATCTATCGAAATGATCATGTGGTTTTTATGTTTAACCTTGTTTATGTGGTGTATTACATTGACAGATTTCCGTATGTTGAACCACCCCTGTGTTCCTGGAATGAATTCCACTTGGTCAAGGTGGATAATGGTTTTGATGTGTTGTTGGATTCGGTTTGCAAGGATTTTGTTTAGGATCTTTGCATCTAAATTCATCAGGGAAATAGGCTGGTAGTTTTCTTTTCTTGTGGCATCTCTGCCTGGTTTTGGAATTAGGGTGATGCTAGCTTCATAAAAGGAGTTGGGTAGCTTTCCCTGTTCACCAATTGTGTGGCACAGTTTGAGGAAGATTGGTTTGAGTTCTTCCATGAAGGTTTGATAGAATTCAGCTGAGAAGCCATCTGGTCCTGGGCTCTTCTTTTTTGGGAGGTTTTTTATTACTTTTTCAATCTCCATGAGTGTGATGGGTTGATTGAGGTGATTAATTTGCTCTGTGTTTAGCTTTGGTAGATGGTATGCGTCCAAGAATTTATCCATCTCCTCCACATTACCCAGTTTTGTGGAGTAGAGGTTTTTGAAATAAGTCCTGATGATTCTCCCAATTTCACTTATGTCTGTTGTGATCTCTCCTTTTTCATTTTGAATTTTGTTAATTTGAAGCTTCACCTTTTTTTGCTTGATCAGATTGGCCAGGGGTTTGTCAATCTTGTTTATTTTTTCAAAGAACCAGCTCTTTGTTTTGTCAATTGTCTTAATTGTTTCCTTGGTTTCCAATTCATTGATTTCTGCTCTGATTTTAATTATTTCTTTCCTTCTGGAGCTCTTTGGGTTGGATTTTTCTTGTTTTTCCAGTGCCTTTAGGTGGATGGTTAGGTTATTGATTTGGGACCTTTCTGTCTTTTTTACGAAGGCATTGAGTGCTATGAATTTTCCCCTGAGGACCGCCTTCATTGTGTCCCATAAGTTTTGGTACGATGTGTTCTCATTGTCATTCAATTCCAGAAATTTTGCAATTTCATTTTTTATTTCATCCACTATCCATTTATTATTTAAAAGTGTGCTGTTCAGTTTCCAGGTGCCTTTGGGATTCTTGGTGGGTCTTTTGTTGTTGATTTCTAGCAATATAGCATTGTGATCTGATATCATGCAGGGAATTATGTCAATCTTCCTAAATATGTGGAGGCAGTCTTTGTGACCCAATATATGGTCTATTTTAGAGAATGTTCCATGGACTGCTGAGAAGAATGTGTGATCTGTGGATTTGGGATGGAAGGTTCTGTAGATGTCCGTTAGGTCTAAGTGATCTATGGTTTTGTTGAGCTCTCTTACTTCCCTGTTGAGTTTCTGTTTGGATGATCTGTCTATTACTGATAATGGTGTATTGAAGTCTCCAGCTATGATGGTGTTTGTGGTTATTTCTGTTTTATTGTCAAGTAGGTTTTGTTTTATGAACTGTGGTGCCCCTGTGTTTGGTGCATACAGATTTATGATTGTAATATCCTCTTGATGGATCATTCCCTTGATAAGTAGGAAGTGGCCTTCTTTGTCTTTTTTGATTATATTTGGTTTGAAGTCTATTTTATCCGATATTAATATAGCTACACCTGCTTGTTTCTTATTCCTGTTTGCTTGGAATACTGTTTTCCACCCTTTTACCCTGAGGAGATGTCTGTCTTTAATGGTGAGGTGGATTTCTTGAAGGCAACAGATTGAGGGGTCTAATTTTTTGATCCATCCTGTTAGCTTATGTCTCTTGATGGGTGAATTAAGGCCATTAATATTTAGGGTAATGACTGTGAGATTTGATTTGATCCCTGCCATATTGTGATGGTAAATTTCACCATGCACTACACTCAAGTCCAAATGGATCAAAGATCTCAATATAAGACCAGAAACTCGAATACTACTGGAAGAAAATTTAGGAAGTACATTCCATGATATAGGAATGGAAAAAGACTTCCTGAACAAAACCCCAGTAGCTCATGAACTTAAACCGTCACTCAACCAATGGGACCACATGAAGCTGAAGAGTTTCTTTACAGACAAGCATACAATAAGCAAAGCCAATAGATTACCCACAGAATGGGAGAAAATGTTTGTGGGTTATCCAACTGATAGAGGACTAATCTCTAGAATCTACAAAGAACTCAAAAATCTAAACAGTAAGAAGTCAAACACCCCACTCACAAAATGGGGCAAAGAGCTGAAAAGGCAGTTCACAGAGGAAGAAATAGAAATGGCAAACATACACTTAAGAAAATGTTCAGCATCCCTAATCATCAGAGAAATGCAAATTAAAACAACTATGAGATCCCACCTTACCCCAATAAGGATAGCAAGCATCAAAAAATCAAATAAAAATAAATGCTGGTGAGGATGTGGAGAAGTAGGAACACTCATCCACTGTTGGTGGGAATGTAGGATGGTACAACCACTTTGGAAAGCAATATGGAGACTCCTGAAAAAGCTGAGTATAGAGATACCAACAGACCCAGTTATTCCCTTACTGGGCATCTACCCTAAAACCTTCAAACCACAGACTAAAGAGATTTGCTCAATCATGTTTATAGTGGCTCAATTTGTAATAGCTAAGAGCTGGAATCAACCCAGATGTCCATCACTAGAAGAATGGATAACTAAGATGTGGTATATCTACACAATGGAATTCTATACAGCAGTAAGAAAAAATGACACAATGAAATTTGAGGAAAAATGGTTGAACCTGGAACAGATCATTCTCAGTGAACTTACCCAATCACAGAAAAAAAATCGCCACATAGTCTCACTCATCTACAGCACCTAACCTGAATCTACCGAAGATACCTTACATACCCAGCAAGCATCTCCTAGATTAGACACTAGGATGGAAGGGGAGGGAGGGGAGGGCATCAAAGGGGTGGGAAACACAAATCTAGACCCAAACGGCAATGGTACCATAATCTTCTACTTACTAAAAGACAGACCAAATGGCTGATCCTTCACCAGGCCCTTACAGGAACACCTGAACCACAAGACACTAGAGAGGGTAAGATTAAGACTAACCTTAATCTCCTACATCTTCCCTCCCTCACTTCCCCTCTCCCTGTCTCTCTCTCTCTCTTATCTCTAACTCTCGTATATTAGTTATCTTTTTCCTCATTTTCTTAGTGGGCACTGACCTGTAACTCCAAGATCCAGCATGGGGCTATCATCCACAATGAGCTTTTGATCAGAGAGACCTACAAGGTTTCCTAAAAGACAGACAGATTTCTGTCAGAGTACTTGATGACCCACCAAAGGTTAGTGGTAAGACCCTACTGCTGAAGACACCTTATGTGATTGACATGCAAATTAGAATGGCATGGCTGAAAGTTGGAAGAGAGTCAGTCCCCAGACAGTCAGTGCGTCTAGTGCCAGAAGGTGCTACATGGGCGACTGGGGGAAATTGACCAATATCTGTCGAAGCAACGTATGGTCTAACCTACTTAGAAGCAAATAACTTGTTGTGATGCCCACACAAGTGCAGTGGTGGCACACAGCCATGGTGGGGAACCAACTGCTCTCAATTTGGCTAACTGATCCCCTCACTGGTATGGGACCCATAGCTGGAGCTGGGAAACAAGTCAGAACCATATCCAAACATAAGCCCACTCTCCAATATCAAGCTACCATCAATTGTGGGCTACAAGAGGGACTACACCTATTAAATTCTCTATTAAAAAAAAAGTAAGGGTTATCTCATTTGTCCTGGTGCTAACTTACTCTCCGTTGGAGAATCTGCTTCTCTTTTTCAGATAGATGTAGATCCTAAGGAGAGAGCCACCCCATCATACCTCAAAAGGGCCCCGGCTGAAACTAAGAAAAATTGGAGAAACAAGCAAGGGGGCTGTTTTCCTGATGAACCGGACACCAGCACAAGGGGGAAGGAGATCAGCACAGAGAAAAATCAACTCCTACCAAATCAGAGAGCCAGAGCCTCAGAGGCCCCCAACACCTCATCACTGAAGCAGACCAAAAATGAACCCAACATGGCTCAGGGAAATTTTGCGGAAGAGGGGGCGGAAAGAATGTCAGAGTCACATGTTGGGTCATGATATGCAGAGACAATTATCTTACCCATAACTGTGGGCTAACTCCACAATGCATGACCCTTATACCTCAACAAGGAGGGGCCAAGGGGAGGGGGTAGGTCACGGATGAGCCTAATAATGGTACCAAACTGACTGTATTTGCTGAATACAGAACTGACTAATAAACTAATTAAAAAAAAAAAGAAATACTCAGATGAGCAATAGAGGAGGGCACGCAATATTCTCTTCTGGTCCCCACATGTGTGTATACATGGCACACACATCTACACACACACACACACACACACACACACACTTACAAGAAAAAAAGACCAAACCTACATACTTCAGTACCCATTTTGGAGATGCCAACACACATACTAAAATCTACTCAGTGATACACAGAAAACCTACTCAGTGATATAATAGCAGAAAACTCCCCAAGTCTTAGGAAAGAGCTGGACACCCAGGTACAGGAAGCATTTAGAATCGAAAATAGGTATAACTACAAAAGTACCACTTCCTAACTTATTATAGTTAAAAATGGCAAGAGAACAAAAATAAAATATTGAAAGAACAAAGAATATCAGAAGAATATTGGAAGCTGTGAGAAGCACCAACATACAGATAAAGGCAAATCCATCAGAATACCAGCAGATTTCTTACAACACTGAACATCCAGAAAACAAATAACATAATTGGATTAAAAAAATGAATTAGGGCTGGAGAAATGGTTTAGCAGGGCATTTGTATGAAAAGCCTAAGGACCACAGTTCAATTCCCCAGGACCCATAAAAGCAAGATACACAAGGGGGCACATGCATCTGGAGTTCATTTGCAGTGGCAGGAGGCCCTGACACACCCATTCTCTCTCTCAATATCTCCTCCCCCTCTCTCTTTCTGCTCTCTCTCTGCTTGCAAATAAAATAATATTTTTTTAAAAATTGTATTTTCTTAGCCGGGCATGGTGGCGCACACCTATAACCAGCATGCAGGAGGTAGAGGTAGGAAGATTGCTGTGAGTTTGAGGCCACCTGAGACTACATAATGAATTCCAGGTCAGCCTGAGCTAGAGTGAGACCCTACCTCAGAAAACCAAAAAAAAATTATATTTTCTTATTATATGTAGAATCTAGATTTAACTACACACACACACATGACATGACAGGAAAGCAGAATAAGTACTTCTTGGGAGTTAGGACAAGAGCTAGCATGGGGGAGAAGGCTCAAGGGAAACTAATAAGAGTGTGAATATGAGCAAAGTACTATGACATACATGTATAAAAATGTCATAATGACACTGATCATTCTGTATGTTCACTAGTATAATTAATAGTAAATAAAATTGTGAGTTAAAAGGTCATAATGAAAATATTTTTTACAATTAATATGGAGCTTAATTAAGATAATCCAAAGGTTAAATGAATAAACAGAAATTAAAAATTAATCCCATGTGCTGTTTTTCATAAAAAGGTATCATAAATAAGAAGTGATACTTAACTTTCTCTAGATTATATTTTGGTAGATACATGTCATATTATAAATATTTCAGGGAAGTTTATCAATACTCTTGTTAATCTTGATATGAAAAAACAACAGTATAATGTTATCTATCAACATTGCTTTTACTTAAAATGTTGTATATCACAGAAACAACTAAATTTCTTCATAAATTACATACATACATCTATGTACGTGTGTGTTCATGTTTTTAGATGCACATGCATATGTATGTATGTGGTGGCCAGAGGTGGATGTTTGGTTTCTTCCTCAATATCTTGCCAATGTCTTCTTTGAGTCAGAATCTCTCACCAAGCCTACAGCTTACTTTGGCTAGATGAGGTAGCCAGCAAGCTCTACAGACTCCTGTCTCAGTCCCCATAGTGCTATGATTAGAGGTGTATGCCATCATGACCAGCATTTTACATGGGTCCTGGGATCCAAACTCAGGTCCTCATGCTAGTGCTGCGAGCACTTTATTCACTGACCTGTCTGTCTCCCCAGCCCTCTATTTGAACTCATGCCTGATCATTTTAAGTATTTTGTCATGTACAGATAGTTACAGCTTTACTCTTAAGCCTCTTAAGCTCTATTTTGCGGGGGGGGGGTTCAAGGTAGGGTCTTGTTCTGGAATTAATCTCAGGCTGTTCTAGAACTCACAGTGATCCTCCTACCTCAGTCTCCTAAGTGCTGGCATTAAAGGCATTTGCTACCATGCCCAGCTGTTTTGAGATTTTTCATTAATTAATTTATTTATTTATGAGAGAGAAACAGGTAGACACAGAGAGAATGAGTATGGGTTTGCCAGGACTTCCTGGCACTTGAAACAAACTCTAGACACATCCACCACTTACTGTATTTGGTTTTACATGGGTGCTAGGGAATGGAACTCTGGTCCTTAGACTTTGCAGGCAAGTGCCTTAACTGCTGAGCCATCTCTCTGGCTCTGTTTTGAGTTTTTGAGACAAGATGTCACTTTATAGTCTAGGCTAGCCTGGCCTTAAATGTGTGGTGGTACTCTGGTTCTACCTCCCAAGCTCTGAAATCAGCTGCAAACACAGTGTTTGTTTTCAACAAAAGGAACTATTTCAGAAATCTATGGAAAAGGATTGTGGGGTACAGGCTTCTGGTGGCTTGACCTAAATCACTTTGATGACACCACTAAGCAAGGAATTTCAGAACTCTAACAGACAAGCTGATGGGTTCTTGAAACTGCTCACCTAAAATGAAGCAGAACAAGAATTAACTGCATGGTATTAAATGAAATGATGATGGTTAACTATGGCTTTTGTTTAAATTATAGCTCTAGGATTTAAGGAATCCCTGCCTCTTTTCTCTTTATCTGTCTATAACTTACAACTGTGGTGGTTTGAATGTATTGCCTCATAAACTCAGACAATTTTTGTTAAGATTAAGCTTGAAACTCTAGTCTCCAGCAGCCTGCTGGAGGGTGTGTCATTGGGGAAGGATCTCAAGTCCAGCCCTAAGGTGTGTCCAGAGCAATTGGAACTCTGGCTGTCCCTCTTTGCTGGCTGTTGGTGCTTGCTGTAGTTGTTTCTCTCTGCTATGGGTCTATGGAAGTGGGCCAGCTTTTCTGCCACTGATATTTCCCCTGGATTCAGTAAGCCTGAAATAAACCCTTTCCTCCCATAAGTTGCTTCTGGTTGGGTATTTGTCCAGCAACACAAAGGTAACTGCAACATCAATTTAGTATGAGGTTTTCTGTAACCAAGTGAAATACTTTTCTCCCTACCTGGTTCCTCTGGGGAACGGAGATGCTTTCTTTCCTTTCCTTTTTAACTTTTTTTTTTTGTTCATTTTTATTTATTTATTTGAGAGTGACAGACAGAGAGAAAGAAGCAGATAGAGACAGAGAATGGGCACACCAGGGCTTCCAGCCACTGCAAACAAACTCCAGATGCATGCACCCCCTTGTGCATCTGGCTAACATGGGTCCTGGGGAATTGAGCCTCGAACCGGAGTCCTTAGGCTTCACAGGCAAGTGCTTAACCACTAAGCCATCTCTCCAGCCCTCCTTTTAAACTTTTTTATTGACAATTTTCATCCATGTACATAATACATACATAATGTATCTCAATCATAATCCCATCCACTACCTTCTTTTAGTCCCATTTCCCTATTTCCCTTCCACTGAGTCCCTTCTCCTTTGCAACTAATCCCTCTTCTATTTTAATATCTGTACAGGTCTTGTGAAGTTCTAAATGCATCAGCCCATTCTCTGGCTCTTACATTCTTTCCATCCTCTTTTCCTCAATGTCCCATGAGCCTTGGAGGGTGTGCTATAGATATCTCATCTAGTTCTGAGCACTGAGTGCATTTTCTTGGCAACATGGTATTTTGTATAGGTTCAATAAGAATCTGTCTTCCTTGCAACAGGATGTAACTGGTTATGAAAACTGCTTTCATTAGAATGCCACTTGTCATATTTGAGATGGAGGGGCATAGAAGTGGAGATGACCAGACAGTTTTAAAGAATAGGTTTACTTCTCCTACCAAATCAGAGAGCCAGAGCCTCAGAGGCCCCCAACACCTCATCACTGAAGCAGACCAAAAATGAACCCAACATGGCTCAGGGAAATTTTGTGGAAGAGGGGGCAGAAAGAATGTCAGAGCCACATGTTGGGTCATGATATGCAGAGACATTTATCTTACCCATAACTGTGGGCTAACTCCACAATGCATGACCCATATACCTTAACAAGGAGGGGTCAAGGGGAGGAGGTAGGTCACGGATGAGCCTAATAATGGTACCAAACCGACTGTATTTGCTGAATACAAAACTAACTAATAAAGAAAAAAAATAAAAGAAATAGGTTTACTTCATAGAGCCAGTGCTTATAATACTGTCTTGGAAACCAGGCTGATGACAGGCTTACAGTGTTCCCAGCCTTCCAGTTGGGTAAGGTCCTTTCCTGGAGTCCCAAAAAGCTTAAGATCTCTTGGGGACCTCAAGAAGAGGAGGTCGCTCTAATTTACAGGTAGTTCAAGTAATACCTGGTAACAAGTTTGAGGCCTCCTTGCCTCAAAAGGGCTTTTAGAATCTATTTCAAGATTCCTTATAAAAGTTCTACAACACAAACTTTGAAAGACCTATGGCTAGTACCATTTGAGGGGAACTTGTGTAAATAATCAGATCACATCTAATGACTGGACTTACTTTGTAAGTCAGAAAAATCTTCAGTTATCAGATGGGAGTGAATATAGAGAGAAATTCTGTCTTGATGGAAAATTTTAACCCTGTGTTATCAGATGCTACTCTGTACATTGCCTTTCCCCTATGTTTACCTTCATTTAAACTAGATTTTGTCAGTAGTCTCTAAATTCTCTCTCATTCTCATTTAATATCATTGAGAACTGAAACCTGGCTGTCTTTACTATGGGTCTTCATAGTTTGTATTGTTTTATTTTTGTTTTGAGATAGGGTCTTGCTCATAGCCCAGGCTGGCTCTTGAACTCTCAATCCTTCTGCCTCAGCCTCCTGGATGCTGGTACTATGGGTATGTGCTGGACCCTCAGGTTGTCCTATAGCTGCCCCTTCCTCCCAAGATGTTAAGAAACCCTGTGAACTGAATCTGGATGGCTGATACAAACCTCCAGTGAGTCATCCCAGGACAGATCAAGGCAGCTGCTGCTGCATAATCTGAGAAGGAAGGTCTCAGAACCCCCATGTCTTCTGTTACATATCCAACAACTTCATACTGCAAAGTGGAAAAATGTCAGCTTCCTATTTCTGTCCTTACTCCACCCAACACTGAAAATGCTGCTGGACTGGCTGCCTCTGTCCTGAGAATCTAGACTTAAAATCTGTTCCAGCTACTAATCTTTGTTTCCTCATTCTAAGCTATGTTCTTTTCTTTTTACAGATTTCTTACCTGGGAACATCTAACCAGATACTTCTCTACAATCTAAACTTCTTGAAGTTTCCAAAAAGGGAAATGAAGGAATAAGCAACTCACCAGAGTAGTATGGAAACTGCTTCAAGATGAAAATCAATAGTCAGGAGCTACAGAAAGAAATGTTACCTAAACTTAAACAGGCTGTCTTATCAATCATATAGCTTGCAGAAGACTGGCCCTTAACTCAGAGAAGTATGAATTCAGCTACCATAGGAACCCTCTGGAGGAGCTTCCAGCCTGGCTGGAGATGACCTCTTCCGATTAGCATCAAAAAGCCCAATGGAACCTTCCATACCTTCCCACAGAAGTCCTAACCACTCCTCCTTTTATTAAGTTGGCATGTACACCTTCACTGCAAGCTATTTAATAAGTTACTCATCATAAAAGAATATTCTAAAGCACATGCATTTTCTCCAGTCTCCAGTGATCTATCTATTGCAAGGTAATTTGCAGGTTTTCAGCCACTTGTCTCAGACCTGAGTTGGTAAAAGAAAAGTTTTTCTTCCTAACAGATGCTTTTAAATTAAAATATGAATAAAAATAAAAATGAATTAATAAGGCAACCAGATATGAAGAACAAAAAATATCAAAGCAAATAGGAGAAAAGAGATCATAGAAGTAAAAACAGGAATCAATACATTCAAAAATAAACCTGAGACTCAAAGGATTGATCTAAAAGTATAGATTAAAAAGACCAATCAAGGGCTGGGTGTGGTGGCACACGCCTTTAATCCCAGCACTCAGGAGGCAGAGGTAGGAGGATGGCTGTGAGTTCAAGGCCACCCTGAGACTATATAGTTAACTCCAGGTCAGCCTGGGCCAGAGTGAGACCCTACCTTGCAAAACAAAAAACAAAACAAACAAAAAAAAAAAAAAAACACCAATCAAATCAAAGGGCTGGGAAGATGGCTTAGCATTTAAGTCACCTGCCTGTGAAGCCCAAGGAGCCAGGTCCCATTCCCCAGTACCCACATAAGCCAGATGTGAAGGGGGTTAGAATTAACATGACTGGACCCCTGAAGGTAATATATAAAATAAAATAAAAAGGGCAGGAAAGTTTTTCTTATCTTTTGCCTAGTTCCAAAGAATTGTTTTTCCACAGTCAGGACCCCTCCTGGGAGGGAGGTCTTTCATAGAATTTAAACATTGTGCTAATTCTTCCCGAGAAAGCCCCTAGACCTAACCAACTAGCTGGCCTTCTGGTTCACCTGGGCCAAAAGACAGCCCACCACCCCAACATTGTAAATACTTTTGTAAGGGGAGGGCAGGCTCTTATTCTCTCTGACCACTTGGGAATTCCAGCTATTGGTGAGATTTTCCCTCCACTGGGCCTAGGCTGGCTCAACCCAGGCCCAGGCCCAGGCCCAGCTCGGAAGGGCTCGGCCTAGGCTCTAGCCCAGGCCCAGCCAGGAGGGCCCTTAGCCCTTATTCTCCATGGGTAAATCATGGGATCTTTATCTTTTCCAGCTCCCCACATGGCAGGAGCTCCTTGAACTTTCTTTTCTCTTTTCTTTCCATGCTTTTTTCCCCAGATCCGTATCTGGTCACATGGACTCCTGAGCTGCATGTGGCCCACATGGGCTTTTGAGCTCCCCATGGTATACTTCTGTTCTCCCCACTTTATTTCCCTATACCCCTCAGTCTTCCCCTTTCTGTACTCCTTTGTAAAATCTGAGTAAAATGTGGTATTATAAAAATCATTCTCTTGAATGTGGAATTGCCAATTCTTTCATTAGTTTGCAGATATGAACTCAGGGCTTGGGGTTCCAGGAAGCACCCCAGAACCCCATTTTCCCCATTATAAATGCACATGTTGGCACATACGTCTGGATTTCATTAGAAGAGGCTGGAAGCCCTGGTGTGACCATTCTCTCTCTATGTGCCCCTCTCTCTCTTTCTCAAACAAACAGAAAAAAAAAAAAGACCAATCAGCCAGATGTGGTGGTGCATGACTTCAATCCCAGAACTCTAGAGGCAGAGGTAGGAGGATTGCTTTAAGTTCAAGGCCGGCCTACAAGTGAATTCCAGGTCAGCCTGGACTACAGTAAGACCCTACCTTGAAAAAAATATCAATCAAACAAAATAGTCCATTAAAAAGAGATACACACACAGAGAGAGAAAGAAGACAAAAAGACAGCTTTAAAGAAAAGAAAGGAATATAACTGCAAATACAGAAGAAAAGAAATAGTATGTAGACTATCAGTATGACAACTTGGAAGTTGGGTTTGTGGAGTTTGTGATCAACTAGTTAGAGGCAGCAAAGAAAGCTTGCTTACCATACTCAAAGGAGAGCATTGGCCTACAGAGTAGCAATTACCAGAGGCTGAAGACAACTCGGGCACACAAGTACTGACTGACTGAATGAACAACCAAGAGCACCATTTACCCAAGGAAACCTCATTAGCAGCACTTCCTGTGGTAGAGTCCTGGAAGAGGTGAAATTCCAAGAAAGGAATATAAGATCAGCTGATTCCAGTGGAAAATCCAATTGGGTAGAGCCAAGGTAAGTGTGAAGACAATGTAAAGGTCAGGAATAGAGAAGTCAGGATAGGGATCTGGCTCAGTTTTCAGTCCCTGTTTGTGGTTACTGCACTGAAGAAAAAAATGTATAGACTTATGAATGAACTGGACTAAGTGAAAATAATTTAAAAATCTTATCCAAGTCACTGCAATGAGATGATAAGGTGGTACTCACCACCAGTAATGGACAGAGTACAGATGTGTCACATCCTATAGGATGGACAGAGAACCCAGAGTCTCATCTGTCATCATGTGAATCCCATGAAGAAACATTAGGGAAATTCAAAGTGAAGCACATTCTGAGAAAATGAAATCATGGGCCTCAAATCCTCCAAAGTGTCTGGATCATGAAATTCAAGGCAAGACAGAAATACTCCAGAGTCAAGGAGAGTGTGGCAATGAACTGTGGTTTGTTATGCTGGACTCGATCCTTCTGCCACAAGGGATATTACTGGGACAAATGGAGAAACATGAGCATGGCTATGGATTATGGATCATACAGTAATAACTTACTTGTGTTAACTCTCTGTTTTTGGTGGATGTTTGGGGTTGTAAAGGAGAATGTCCTGCTTTGCAGGAAACATCACTAATGTGTTCAGAGATGACTTTGTAACATATTGCTAACTTATTCAAAAGAAAAAAAGTACCTGCAACTTTTTTTTTCTTTGTAAATTTAAGGATTTTTTCCACTTTAAAAAATAGAGGAAATAAAAGCATTGCCTTAGTGCTACTAACACAATTTGTCACTGTAGTCATTTAATATGTTGTTTGTGTACACTCCTCACACCACATGTTTCTTGACTTTCACACATACATCCAACTTGTTGTGTAATTTTTTTCATATAAGGGTAAATATTAACCATTATTTATAAAAAAATTATTTATTTATGTGCAAGCAGAGAAGGGGGGAAGTAATGAGCATGCCTGAGCCTCCTGCTGTTACTGCAAATGAACTCCAGATGCATGTGCTACCTTGTGTATCTGGCTTACCATGTGGGTACTGAGGATTTGAACCTGGGGCACCAGGATTTAACCACTTTAACCACTGAGCCATCTCTCAAGGCTGATCTTAATCATTCTTCCTCACTGTTTGTAACTCTGTTAGACAACTTCTTGTTCTTCTGACCAGAAGCTGGTGGGAGGAAAGGGTTTACTTCAGCTTACAATTTCCAGGGAAAGTTTCTATCATGGCAGGAAAAGCATGACAAGAGCAGACAAGGTGTCATATCTTCACATCAACTGGTAGGAAGCAGAAAGCTCAAGAGCACCAAGCAGGGCTGGACTATAACAACCTCAAGGCCTACCCCCAGTGACACATTCCCTCTAGCAAAGCACCATCTCCCAAAGGTTGCACAAACTTCCCAAACGTAGCCACAAACTAAAGAACAAGTATTCAAGAGCATGAGTCTATGGGAGACAATGCACATCCAAACCACCACCCTAACCTTAAAGGCTACTTCATGAACATGAACGTGGCATATACACATTGTGGATCATATGGGATAGATGTCTATCCTATGCATGTTCATAAACTGAACAACACCCTCTGGTGGGAGATTTGGAATTATTAAGTTTATTCTGATGTTTTTGTTTGTTGTTTTTAGTATTATGATTAAGCTTATGGAGTATTTTAACACTGTATCTATCTTTCTACTATATTAGGATTCTTTCCTCAAACATGCTATTTATAATTGAGGTCACAGAAGATGGATATTTATGGTATCTCTTGGTCAGGCATCAGAAGGGTTCCTGAGTGCCCATATGGTGTTCTAGGCACAGAGCTATTCATTTTCATTACAATATATATTTGTAATTAAACAGGTGAAAAGAGGGAGAAAAGATCTTAATTTTTACTATGCATTTCAGTTTAAGGGAAGCCAAATAGTTCCCAATAGTTATTACAAAATATATTTCTTGTATATTTAGTTTTGTGATTTGCTTATTTTTCCTTTATTCCAAAATATTTCATGTAGACTTAAATTAGCACTCAATAAAAAGATGGAGCCTTTTTTCACATGTGTATATACCTACACATAAGCTCAAACACACATATATGCAACTGTATGCTAGTATATATTTTAAAAAATATTATTTATTTATTTATTTGAGAGAGAGAGAGAGAGAGAGAGAAAGTGGCAGATACAGAGGGAGAGAATGGGTACATAGAGCCTCCAGCCACTGCAAATGAACTCCAGACACATGTGCCACCTTGTACATCCGCCTTTAAGTGGGTACTGGGGAACTGAAGCTGGGTGGGTCCTTTGGCTTTGTTGGCAAGCGTCTTAACTGCTAAGCTCTCTCTCTAGCCCAATATATGTATTTTTAAGGAGTGGTGCTGGAAATTAAACCTAGGTATCATGAATATCAAGCTCACACTGTATTACTGAGCTATACCCCTAGCCATGCTAGTTTTTTGTTTGTTTGTATTTTTTGTTTTCATATAGTAGAGATATTTTCCATGAAGAAAAAAAAAAACAACCAAATTTCCTAAAACTGACTGAAATGGCATGCTCTATTGTTAACCGTGGGTGAAATGGGGATGTCATCAAAGGTACTTCCATGGTGTCTCTAGCTGAATGAGGCATATGCCCCTTGGAGGTCTGAAAACACAGAAGGAAGACCAAGCAAAATGCAGTGGGGAGAAAGCTTGCCACCCGGTAGCAAAAAATATCTGGCTTCATGTCAGTTATCAGAATATATTTTCCTTTTGTTTGTTGCCATGAGTAAAGACTATGTTTTTAGTGATTACTTCCTCTGTTTCTTTGCTCAAATTAAATTTGGTCCATGGTATTTTTAAAAGTTGCCAAAAAAAAAAAAAAAAAAACTTCTGTAAATAGATAGAACACACAGTGATCCCCATGCCATGGGTGCAGCCCACCAACAGCCAGTCTAATCAAGGGGGAATTCAGAGTATTCATGGAAATCAATTGATGTTCAAGAGAAAAGTCAGCAGGATCAAACAGCCAGTTGGGATGAAAATCCTTTGAATCACCCCTATCACTGTGTTTTCTCGCAACCAACTCCTGCCTCCATATCGTGTAATAGCCAAATTACTGTAATTATCCCACGACACAAGTGGCATATCAACATTATTTTAAACATGGATTTTTTTGCATAATATTTCATTATTATCATTCAGCCTCCCATTTGGAAATGGAAAAACAACAACAAACTGTGATCTAGCCCCCAAAGAAAAAAGGTCACCAGAGAGAACAAATAAAAGGGTTATTTACATGTGAATATACTGAGATGTGTTTTACAGTCAAATACACTCTTGAAATTCATTAAATGCCTTCTCCCCTGCTTCATAAATATGGGCAAAAGAGACATCGCCTACTGAGAAAATAATCCCAGCACATAATGATCATAACGAATATAATAAAGCCAATTTTCTTTCAAAGACCTCCAGGCCCTATATCAAAGCCGTGTGTGTTTCCACCATTGTGAAGAGAATCTGACCACTGGAGAGCAAGGCTGAGTCATAGTGCAGGTTGACTCCCAGGGCTGAAGAGGGAAGGAGGAATGTGCAGCCCCTTCATGTTGCTCACTACAAAATAATAGATTCTTAAGCAGCCGCCATAATTTGTTGCTGCTGTTGTCTTTGAAACCCTGGAAAGGGCTTAGAATCCAGCATTGGAATGAAGATGGAAAATCAGCAACAGGTTTTGTTAAATAACTAAAGGGCCCACCCAGAGGGCTTAAGGCTGTGTCCCTACCCAGTTGCTCTGTGTTTTCAGATCTGGCTCACATTCTTTCCTGGTATAAGCCCAAAGGCTCCACTGGAGAGTCTGGGTAAGAGTCTAAACTGTCAACCTTGAGGATGACCAATGAAGGCTGCACAAAAAGCTGGTATTGTGAACTTGTTTTATCAATATTTCTTGCAAAGGACTAGAATTCACATAGCGAATTCTAAAAAAAACAAAGTTGGCAAGAGTTGTTAGAGCCTTGGAGGAAGGCAATGTGTTGCCTTCATATGCTAAAGATGTTTGGTAGTGGGAGAAAAAAAAATGGACAAAATTCAGGACTGGGGGTACTGTAGCTCAGTGGTAGAGTGCTCACCTAGTCATACAGAGTCCTGGGTTCAATTCACAATACCGTAAATAAAATAAAATATTAAACATGACAACTCAAATTGAGACAAATGTTAAGTTAGCAAATTAGTCTTTCTATGAACATTACATAAAGCTGATGCCTTTACTGCCACTAGTAGCAATTTTTGTCATGGCCTTGCAGCTTTGGCCACAGGGCACCAAAGGACCATACTGCAAGACCTCAGGGAAAGAAAACGCAGGGGAGGAAGCAGAACTGAGATGCTAAAGCCTGGACCACAGTGTAGAAACAGCACCTGCCACCAAGCGGGTAATAATGCTTTGTGGTCCCTTTAAGAGAGTCTGAAAGAGACCCCAGAACTCAGCTGAGCCTCCTGAGAAGTAGGCATGACCAATGGTTTGAAGACTGAGAGAGTCCCTCTGCTAGCTAATCTGAAGCCCATTTGGTGGGAAATGTGGGTCACTATGGGACAGAGGGCTGCTGACATGCAGCCGCCAGAACATGTAGACGCAAACACAGCCCTGAACACATACCAACACTCCATCAGGGGCCAGAGGGAAGAAAGAAGATGCCATGGAGCCTCTCATGGGTGAAACATGTCTCCTTTCTCTACACTTTCAAAATTATTGTGTTAAAGTCTTAACCTCCTGGACCTCAGAAATTTACTGTTTGGAGAAACGGGACTTTCAAGAGGTAATTAAGTTGAATGAAGTCACTGAGGTGAGCACCTAATCTAGTATGACCAGTGTTCATACAAGAGGAAATTTGGGCATGGACTAACAGAGGGAAGGATGATGGGAGCCATCAACAAACCAAAGACAGAAGCCTCAGAAGAAAGTAGTCCTGCTGGAGCACCTCAATCTCAGACTTCTGGTCTCAAAATTGTCAGACAATAAGATTCTGTTGATTAAGCCTCCCTCTGTCTATAATACTTTATTTTGCCTCAGTCACTAGTCAAGTTACCGCAGATAACTAAGGCATAAAATGCATATAACACTAGCAGGAATATCGCTGTGCTTTGTAGATGAGTGTTTGGTTCCTATGTGGAAATTCATGTTAAGAACAAAGTAGCTGGAGAAATGGCTTCACAGTTAAAGTGCTTGCCTGTAAAGCCTAAAGACCTGGGTTTTATACATCAATATCCATGTAAAGCCAGATGCACAAGGTGGCACATGTGTCTGGAGTTTGTTTGCGTGGCTAGAGGCCCTGGTGTGCCCATTCTCTGCCTCTTTCTCTCTCACACACAATAAATAAATAAACAAATAAATAAATGCAGAGGTAGGAGGATTGCTATGAGTTCAAAGTCAGCCTGAGACTACATAGTGAATTCCAGGTCAACTTGGACTAGAGTGAGATGACCCTACCTCGAAACAACAACAACAAAAAAAAGGACAGAGGAGAATATGGAATACAAAATTAACCCTTGGACTGGAGAGAGATGGCGTAGCTGTCCAAGGTGCTTGCTTACAATGCCTACCTGCTCAGGTTCAATTCCCCAGTACCCACATAAAGCAAGATGCACAATATGGTGCATGCAAATAGTTTATTTTCAGTGGCAGGAAGACCTGCAATGCCCATGTCTTTTTCTCTGCCTCACTTTTACTCCTTCAAATAAATAAAAACCATTTTTTAAAAAAATTAACCCTTAGGAAGAGAGACTGAAAGATTTAGAAGTATTTAATACCTAATAAATAAAAGTTAATTCGGTTTATTTTTTAACTTCAGCACATTCAGAGTGGTTCCAGTGTTCCCTAGCCCAACAGTGGAGAGAACATGAGGTAAGAAGCTAATATAAGTTCAAGGAAAAGAAATTAAATACAACATGAATATTTCCTGGCAGCAAGAGTGATGTGGTTAATAATTTTGGAGGCCGCATTGCTATTTTACATGAGATGTTCTGAAAAATATTATTTTGAATGGCCTTTTAATATATAATCAGCAACACTTCTCCTGGATAGCTTGGCTACAAGGAGCTATGCTAATTATCCTTCTGAAAGCCCACAATTCTGTTATATAAAATTAAATTTCTCTCTGCCAAGGAGCAAGCACATCAAATTCTACAGGGATGTTGTAAGGTGGGCCCCGGGTGTGTAATGATATTTACAAATCTGAACCTTGCAGGGGTCTTTTAGAACAGAGATTTGTGCTGCCCAGAACACACCGGCCTACATGAGGAACAAAAGTTGTTTTATTTTGGCTTTTTCTTTTAAATTTTAACTATTAAACCAGGTGATGCCAATACAGCTGTGGAAATGCAGGCTGTGCCCTATTTTGCCTTATGCATCATCAAGAAAATTGCCAGCTCAATTCTGATTCCAAAATCTTTATTGTGATGATGTTCCTAACAAAAGACACAGCTTGATTTGCAAATGCCACACAGGGCCAGCGATGGGGCCAACTGGAAGAAAATACTGTTTTGAGCTATTTTATTGTCACTGAAGGAGAATACTCATTAACTACCAGGCATATGGAACATCTTGATGTAGTTCAGTACATCTTCAGAGGCTAAGCATTGAAGAGGTTCTTAGAGCGCACATGGTACAATCTCCCACACAAGCACAAAGCCCCCACTTTTTTTTCTAGTACACATGGTTGTTTCTTTATAAATTCTTCCAACATTCCAGGAACTCACTACTTCTAAAATAAGTCCTCTGTTAAATGAAAAAAAAAATGAAATCAATAAAATTTTACTAGTTTTCCCTGTATTTGTTCAAAATCTGCATCCCAATATAGACCCAAAGCTGAGTACATAAAAACTAAAATTTACAAATGTGTATGTAATCAGTTACATATACACAAGGGTAGCTTATAGGGATATATATATATGCATGATAGATATATTCTGTTTAAATAAAATGCAAATTGAATAGTTAGATTCAGTAGAAAATATAAGGTTGGCATGATAGACAGCAAGCTAATCATGATGGTATAAAGAACTAGGGGAAGGTTATCCTGTTAGCTGAATAATATTGTTTAACATGATTCTGTTTGGAAGGTTTGAGGTAGGTATGAAATTACAAGTTTTTATAGCAGGTGAGAAAAAGAGAGACCTTGAGTCAAAGACCTGAAAACAAGTAGTTTTCTTTTTTTTTGGGGGGGGGGCACTAGGAGAAGAATAAGGAAGAGAGGCAGGGAGGACAAAGGAACACACAAGAATGTTGATTAACACTCTGATGACCACTGCGGACATCTGGGACTCAATCCCTAGCTCACATTTCAGAGTCCTCCACCAGAAGGGTGAGGGAGCTGAGATGTTGAAACCTCAGATAAACAAATTCTCTTTTAACAGCTGGTAGAAAAAGAATAGATCAGTTGTATGTTAATCTGAGTTCTCTTGGAAGCAGACTTTGAGTCAAAGATTCAACAATAACTATTTATTGGGAAGTTGATTAAGAGGACCAACCAGTAAGTAGCAACCTAACTCAGGAAGCACAGTCAGCTCTCACAGTGTTAATCTCCTAGCAGCCTGGCCCTTGCATAGGTTAGCATGGCCTTCAATAGTTCCAGAAAAGCCTACAGAAACATAGGTGATGTTCTAGCAAAAGAAAGTATTCAGATCGTGCATGTTAGTGTATGTACGCACACTAAAGTCTGATGGTATGGGTGGGTCACTGATAACTTGCTAATAATCTTTTATTAAGTAACTCATTAACATAAAAATTGATCTAGTATTGAATAGAGCAGACCTATTTCAGTCAAAGCCATCTGACTCAGGGCTGACATTTTTTTCCACTTACAATCGCTTTTTATCTGAGAAATTTTTACATGACCCCAAGTTATAGGTATATAACATAGGTATGTAACTTAAACATTTACTGATAACAAATCATTAAAAATTTAATTAGCTCAGTTAGTACAGTATTTGCCTAGCATATATAGTCCCCCAGCATAGCATAAAACCAGGCAGAGTAGTGCATGCCTATAAATACAGCACTTGGGAGCAGGAGGCAAGAGGATCAGAAGTACAAGGTCATTCTTCAGCTACACAGTGAGTTCAAGGCCAGCCTTGGCTACGTAAGATTCTGTCTCAAAAAAAAAAAAATTAGAGCAAGTCTTTAGTAATGATACAATCTCATCATTTAGTAATGAAAGCAAAATTTGCCTACCAATAAAAAGAATGTTCTTATTTACTTTTTCATTTTTTGAACTGGTACATTTTATTTTCTTTGAGAGGGAGGAAAGGAGAGAGAGGAAAAGAATGTGCATGCCAGGGCCTCTAGCCATTGCAAATGAACTCCAGATGCATGTTGTGCACCTGGCTTACATGGATTCTTGGGGAATCAAACTTGGATCCTTTGGCTTTGTAGGCAAGTGCCTTAATAGCTAAGCCATCTCTTCAGCCCCTTATTTACTTTTATATGATGAATTAAATCTTAGCCAAATATTGAACACTATAGGATGTAGAACATCTTCAGTGTTTCTCAGGGTTGATCAATATTTTGATTTTATAATCATCAATGTTATGAATGCCACCTCATGTAAATACCTAGTTCAAAATGACAGAAGCATACCTAGGGCCATTTCAGAAATTGTTGGAAATTCTGTCCTAACCCCAAGCCAAAATACATTTAATAACTTTTTTTATGAAATTCAAGTCAGCAACTCTAATAGCAATTTTTGAAATCAAACATTTGTACACCATACAATGTATATGGAGGAGTAAAATAGGAAAATATTAAAAGTCTTTGCAATAATTAAACATGTATGTTTCTATAAGAGCAGAAACTTTTGTATGTATAGTTAAATAAAACACTGTAACTCATGATACACAATAGTCAGGAATGTTTGCTGAGGTGTTTCAGACAGCATTTGTTGGCAGTGCACAGTGTGGCAGCATGCACAGTAGAAACTGCAAGTATGTGTGCTCAGAGCCAAGGTTACAGTGAAGTCACATGACACAACATGGTGAGAAATGCCAGAAACACCATAGATGCAATACAAGTTGCATTACATGTCTGACTTTAAATTAATTTTGATCAGTATACATTCAGAAACCTTTTACTGTTGCTCAATTCTTCATGACCCCTACATTCAAACACTGTATGACGTTTTGACTCATTAGTTTAAGAAGCTGCAATCTAGGATGCTAAAATTCACAAATCACCCTGGGCTTGCTTAGGGTGTATCTCAGAGGTAGATACTTGCCCTGGAGGCATAAGACCATGGGTTTGATGCCAAGCACAAAAACAATAACAACAACAACAAAAACAGGTCACCTTGCTAAGATTATCACCTTGCACGCACATGCACACACACACACACACACATTCAGAGACTGGGGTTTGTGTTTTTAGGCCAGTCACTGATCAGTGTTAAAACCTTGGATGAGCTTGTACAGGGGCGAACTGGAGAGAACTTTTCCTGCCCTGGCTCTCTAGCATCGAGCTATGTATGAGGATAAAATGTAATCATATATATGAAAATCCTTTGAAATGAAAAAAAATCACTAAACAAAATAGAAGATATAAGGCATGATGATGCATGCTCATTTGAAACAAGAACAGTGGTTTGTATTTTTGAGAAATCATATTTCCTTTAACTTGAGGCTTTCATCAGAAAAGTCATCACAGCACATTTTGAGTTTTCTCCAGAGCCGTCTCCTTTGTAGTAGCTAGGAAGATGGCAGTGAATGTGTTTGTGACACTTTGCTGAGATGTAATAAGTGGCTGATGATTTGTGACTCCATCCCTGAGTTATTTGGAAGTCTACCATACTAGCTCCCTGGTGAAAATTTCATAAGAAGCCATCCTTGTGTCAGTAAGCACAAAGCTGATTTTCAAAAATAAACAAGGTACAAGAGATAACAAGGAATGTTTTCTTACTTCTTTATTTTCCACCCTGTCTTAGAGAAACCAATTTTAGGTAAGAATACTGAAGAAAACAAAGAGAAATTGGGCTTCTAGTTTTCCTATCCTGCTAGGTTTTTGCTAGGCAGAAACATATACAATGTGTGGTTTTTAAGCTTAGAGCTCTTTTTAATTTTTAAATTCCTTTTCTTTCACCAAGAGAAGTTTCTAAGGCAAAAATTTTCCATTCAGGGATGGAGAAATGACTTAGTGATTAAGGCATTTGCCTGCAAAGCCAAAGGACCCAGGTTTGATTCCCCAGGACCCAAGTAAGCCAGATATACAAGGTGATGCATGTGTCTGGAGTTCATATGCAGTGGCTGGAGGCCCTGACGCAGCCACTCTCTATCTGCTTCTCTCTTTCTCTCCAATATAAATACAAATAAAAAAATTTTTTAAAGAATTTTCCATTCATCCTATGTAGGAAACACTAGTAGCTTCAGAACCACATGTGAGCAGTGCATATCCAAGAAGAGTCTGCATCTTTTCAATTTGTTATTGTTGTTTTTAATAATGACAGCATAATAAAGAGAAAAACATATTTTAAAATTGTAGAATTTACTCTGCTCTTGGCATTTAACTATGCACATCACAATTCTAATATTGAATCCTCATCACAATTCTTTGCATTAGATATCTTTACCTCCATTTAACACATGAGGGCACTGAGCCACAACAATGTTCCTACTCGGTGCCACCTTCAAAGAAGAAGAATTTAGACACTGAAAAATAACAGACATAATTTACTGTTTAGGACTGTCTCATAGTGATGAAAAATTCCTTGAGAACACTGCCATGTTATCTTTTATTAGAAGTCTGAGCATTATGAAACAGGAATGACTGGAAGTCTTTTTTGCAGGAAGCATGTCACCAAAAAGGAAATACCTTTCCATCCAGGCCTGCAAAGGTTCTGTATGATGAGTGTGTATAGCCAGGACAGGTGTGAACATGTGTTTGGTGTTTGGTTTTCCCACCCAGGAGATACAACTGGCCAAACTGCCACCTGAAATTGCCTATAATACCACCAGCCAAACTGCTCCTCATCCTGTTTTTAAACAATCTGGAGAAAACCTTTCAGACAGGAGAAAGCAGTACAATTCAAGCATCCTGATTTTACCCTGGACAGACTCAAGAAAGTGGAAGGACAATCACAATGAAATAACATCCACCAACAAGGGTGGTCAATATTGACTGTTTACTAAGTTTATTCAAGACACTATGTAAAATACTTTTCAGGGCTTACCATGGTATAAATTCAGGACTCAAACATATGGAAATAGTTGCTATTATTCCCACTTTACTAGCAAAGAAACCAAGGTTTAAAGAAACCAATTAACACACCTGCCTGCTTGCATCCATCAGCCCCAAGAACCCACTTGACCATGAAAACTGTGGATATAATGAAACCAATAATAACCAAAGCTTGAGATTTCCTAATTTCATTTAGTGAAAATCTGATACAGACAAGGTTTCAAAATTGAGTGTACCATTTCATATAGTTAGAAATGTTAGGCAGCAATCCCATGTTACATTAGCTTTTGTCAAAGACCTAAAATACAGAAGCACTAATTGTAGGGGCTAAAACTTAGAAGAAAATAAATTCTCTTGAGTTATTTTTGGTTTTTGATTTTTCTTTCTTTCTTTGTTTTGTAGCACTGGGGATTAAACTCAGGGTCTTACACATGCTAGGCCAATGTTCTACCACTGAGCTACTTCCCTTGCTCCTAGACTCTATTTTAAAAAGTGATTTGTTATATTCTGGCTTTGTCTGTTTCTGCATGTGTGTGTGTGTTAAAATCTGAAAGCAGTACTAGAAATGTAGCTCAGTGTTTTTACCTAGCATATATAAAGACCTGAGCTTGATCCCCAGAATTGAAAAAAGAAAAAACAGAACCACAACAAACTCCTAAAATACTAGCAATTACTTCAGTATGACAGTTTTACTTTAACAATGAACATTCTCAAAGCCAATATTCTGAACTTGGGAACCCTTAGCTTTAAGGCCACCATATCTAATTATAATTGTGTACTTTTGACTATCTGTGCCCACAGATATTTGCACAAAGATGTGACTGACCATAGGCACTGCTCCTTAAAGGGAATTGGAGAAGGAAACATGATGCCCTATCTATCCATCACCTAGCAAACAACACAGTTGTACGTAAGACAAAGACTGAATTTCCTGACATGTCCCAGGATCATCACCATACCTGGACTTCCTTGAGCACTTGATTTTTGTGATGGTTCCAGAACATCATCAGGATGTGGGACACAAAATCCATGGAAGGGGCCTAGGTCGAAACACTCATGCAGTAGGGGCAAGTTCACTCTTGAACACACGTTCATGAATCCAACGGCCAGACCTCCCACCTGGAACATCCAAAACACATTATTATCAGACCTCAGGTGATGTTCACCATGACACCTCCATGAGCACTCAGCATGTGGTAAGCACTAAGTGTGGTGGGAAATCTGAGTTGCTTATGGGAAAGAGTGTCTTCCATAAATAGCACTAGTATCCAGCATAATGCATGGTACATACAACATGCTGAGAGGCATATTGAACAGTGACCACTGTAGACAACCCCTGACGTTGCACAAATAACAGGGAAGTTGCCGGAGTGGTCCTGAGGACCTACTTCTGGAATACAGCACTTGTCTTCTTTCTTAGCTAATCCCCCTGTGCGCCTCACTTTTCTTATTCAAACCCATGCCTCCTGGGTACTTTCCTCTCAGGTTCCCCCCACCACCACACACACCATGCACTGTTCTTTTTCTTTTTCTTTGTCTTTTTATGGAGGAAGAGATTTATTTGAAGCTTACAGATCCAGGGGAAGTTCTATAATGGCAGAAGAGGCTGGCTCCCTTTAACAGATCCAAGCAAAGAGAAACCATCACCAGCACCACAAGCAAACACAAAACTGGCAGCAAAATAGCAAGGACCCAGGCAGAGCTCAAAAACTCTATGCATATCTTCTGCCTGGAATTCAGATCTGCCCCAGTAACATCTTAGGGCTGGACCCCAGTGATACCTCCTCTAGCTGAAGACAAGCTTCAATAATACAACTGAGCTGGGTATGGTGCACACTCCTTTAATCCTAGCACTCAGGAGTCAGAAATACAAAGATTGCCGTGAGTTTGAGGCTACTCTAAGACTACATAGTGAATTACAGGTCAGCCTGGGCTAGAGTGAGACCCTACCTAGAAAAAAAATAAAAATAAAAAAACAAAAAATAAAAATAAATTTTTAAAACCCTGAGTCTATTAGGGGAACTACATTCAAATTACCACAATGTGTGTGTTGCTCTTGTGTGTGTGTGCATGCATGTGTATGTGTGTGTAGACCAGAGAAGATCCATGCACTGTGTTCTTGATGGAATAGGCTGTTTTTGACTCCCAACTCAACATTCATGGTTACTGGCTCCTTAACAGAGAGTCCTTCCTTCCTTCCTTCCTTCCTTCCTTCCTTCCTTCCTTCCTTCCTTCCTTCCTTTCTTTCCTGTTTATTTTGATAGAGGAAGGGGGGGGGAGAGAGAGAGAGAGAGAGAGAGAGAGAATGAATGGGAGCCCAGGGCCTCCAGCCACTGCAAACGAACTCCAGACGCATGCGCCCCCTTGTGTATCTGGCTAACGTGGGTCCTGGGGGATCAAACTTGGGTCCTTTGGCTTTGCAGGCAAACGCCTTAATTGCTAAGCCATCTATCCAACTCTTAACAGGGAGTTCTTGAACTACTTTATCAACTGGATGACCAGTCTGATGGGAGGAATGGCAGAAAGGCAGTTTGGTGGGAACCAGTTGAATGTAGTAAACCTGAGTAAGGCTGGGCTGATCTCCAAATGAATCATCCTCAGCATATGAAGACACAGGGTACTGAAGCTTTTATAATGGTCCCCATGATTTTAATTTATGATATTGGATTTTTGGATGAGGAATACACAGATGGGATGTTGAGTAGCTAGCTGACTAATACAGCTATTCCACTCAGAAAGTAGAACTCAAAAATCACAGGCCCCCAAAAGCAGCATCTTACATAAATAGTCAATTCCTTAACATTCTAAAACAGAGAATCAAGAAATAAGTGTGCTTAATCTTTTAGATAACACTTTTAAAAAGATAAACTATTTGCTCTCCAAGATATTGTCCAATTAAATGATATCTGTCTTCAAGCCATGTGTTTGAAGAAATAAATGTAACATGCCTTTATTTTTATTTCCAGAAATAAAATTCAAAATGTATTTTTTAAAATTAATTTTTCCTTTTCTTTTTTTAGGACCCTCCCCCAAATGATACTTGCTATAAAAGTCTGGATTTACACAGCTGTTTTATAAAGCCATTGACACTTTAATGAAAGTCCAAAATAAACATTTTAATTTTTTCCCAAATAACAAGTGATTGTTTGCCTTGTTTTCACTCCTGAACAAAGGCTGTGTAGCTGCAGTTGTCTGGCTCCTCTATAATTTTAGGCCCAAGACTCAGCAGACGCTGATTAACCAATCCATCTACCATATGTGCAGAAAGATTCGGCCAGCCTCACTCCCGGCAGGGAAAATTGGCATCCATCTTGGTTCACATGGAGATGTCCTTCTAATCTACAGCCGTGCTGGCGCAATGAAACTTCCATGGCCTGAAATACCTTTTGCTGGCTTCATGGCGAGCTGCATGTGCATGATAAGAATGTATTATTTATAAGACCGCTGTTAGTAATGAGCTATTACACTAGTGGCTCATTGTGTTTGGAATTTGATTTCAAATGGCATGGATCACACATTCTGATGAAAATGAGAAAAACATGCTTTGCCATTAGGAACAAAGATTTAGCATTCTCCAGTTCTACAACCTGTTATATTCCCATCATTTGTAGGGGTATAACAATTTACAAAAAGTTCACAATCAGCAATGACAACACATAAAGATGAATGGTGGAAGAAGGGTTTGATCCTTAGTTTGGGTTTCTTTCAAAAATAACTGATGTGAGATGTACCATTCTTGAATGTGGATTTGTGGTATTATCCAAATGCATCTTTGTGTGTGTGTGTGTGTGTGTGTGTGTGTGTGTGTGTGTTCTGGAAAAGTAAGTGTCTGTATGGGCTTCCTTATTTGTCTGATGAGAAAGCACTAATTGCTGTATTTCCATGGACAGAGATTCTTCCTGCCACAGAGCGTCTTCAATAACCTTATACTGGAAGACAAAACTGGAGATTTCATTGCTGTTCTTGTATGTCCTGGGAGACAACATGTTGACAAGAGGTACAGAGGCTTAGATGACTGGAAAAACCATATGCACACTGGCCTTGTCCTCACAAACAGGTCTACCAGAGATACGTGTGCACTTTATCATTTATACCTCCATCCCCCAAAGTCCCATCATCATGCATCTCTTTTGGATGACAATATTCCACAATGAGGGTTTTGTCCTCATGGTGACCACTGCTGGCTTTGATCCCCTGTTCCTGGTGCCAAGCACATGGCCAACCTGGCAAGCTCTCTCTCTTGCCTGCAGGTCAGTGGTGCTTCCTCAGACTACTGCTGCCCATGCCCTGGGTGACGCCAAAGCAGACGCTCTGCCCATCTGTCTCTAGGAGCCGCCCTTGGCCTCCCAACTGCCCTTCCCTTAAATCTAAGCTTGGAGTAAACACCAGATGTCAAGGTAAGCCAGGACACAGTGATGACAAGGAACTTACAGCAACCTCTCCAAAGTAGCTACAAGGCAAAGCAAGTTCTCATGACAAAAAACAAAACAACAACAACAAAAAACAACCTCTTTAACTAGTCAATGGTTCTTCCACTGGCTCAGACAGAGCTTTCAAGCATTCAACATGCCTGTCCTCAACTGCCCTGGGCTGGTTTGAGAAGGGGCAGACTTGATACACTTTATCCTCTTCCCTCTGGTCAATGGTGGCTGCCTCAAAGTATGGCATGCCTGCAAATAACTAATCAGCATTCAGGGAGAAAATGGCCAGATCTGTAGCTCTTGCCAATTTCTCTGATGTATTCTCTCATCATGGCAGTGCTAAGCTACTAGTGTGATATCACTGAATATGGAGTTAGGAAGAGATGTGCTATATCATGCCATTAAATATTATGACCACTCTATAGAGACACTAGACAAAAATCCACAGGAATATAGGCAAAATAAATGAATTATAGCCGGATGTGGTGGTGCATGCCTTAAATCCCAGTACTTGGGAGGCTTGGTAGGAGGATCTGATCACCATGAGTTTGGGGCCAGCCTGGAGCTACAGAGTAAGTTCCAGGTCAGTTTAAGCTAGAGTAAGACCATGCCTCAATAAAGGGCCCCCCAAAATTAAAAAATGAATGTATAATGCATATATTCATATAAGCATTTAATAACCTTATTTAATATAACTTTTCTTGCTATATTCTTATATATCTTTTTTAAGACAGAGACTCATTAGCCCAGGCTGGCCTTGAATTCACTATGTAGCAGAGAGTGATTTTGAACTTCTGGCCCTCCTGCCTCCACCTTGCAAGTCCTAGCATTGCAGGCACGTGCTACTATGCCTGGTTTATATGGTGCCATGGTCCAAACACAATCCTTTATACATGCTAGGCAAGCATCCTACCAACTAAGCTATATCACCAGCTTGTATAAGCTTTTTAATAATGCCTGTATTCAACCAACAGCTTGCAAACTTCCTGAGGATTTAACCACCAGCTATTACAAGCCAGAGCAAGCTGGCTCCAGAACACCTCTACTCAGGGCTCCCTGAGAAGAGATCAGGGAGTTAAAGTGAGAAGGTTGAACTAGCAATCATCTTGAACCAAAAGAGGCTTAAGACACAAGATGTGGCTCTTCCTAAAGTGGAGGTTCCCTGCCAGGTCCCCATTCTGCTCTTGCCTTTGATTGAGATCTATAGTCTCCTCTAGACAGAACATAAAGTCTCTGGTGCCCCAGGCTACGCAACCCTTGGAGTAGACTGCACTAGATTCACTCTACCTCCTTTGGGACAGCGAAGGATACTCGTTGGAGTGGCACTACCATTTTCAGCCTATGTCTCTGCTCTGATTCTTACACACATTGAACATACAAGACATAGGGGGGATGGACAGATGGCTCAGCTGTTAACAGTGCTCACTTATAAAGCCTGACAACTCTGATTCGATTCCCTAGTACCCATGTAAAGCCAGCTGCACAAGGTGGTGCATGTGTCTGGGTCTGGAGTTTGTTTGCAGTGGCTATAGGCCCTAGTGTGCCATTCTCTCTCTGCCTCTCCCTCTCCCTCTCCCTTTCCCTCCCCCTCTCCCTCTCCCTCTCCCACTCTCAATATCTCTCTCTCTCTCTCTCTCAAATAAATACATATATAAATAAAAAAAAAAAAACAGAGCCTGATTGGCCTCTAGGTCTCCAACTCCCAGATCCCCCCACTCCAGAGGGTGCATACGTAGAAAGGTAGTGAGACACAAAGAGATTAAACCACCCCTTGCATCTCAGTCAAGGCGAAACCACAAAGGAATTGGGGAGACAAGAAAGAGGGCTGATTCTATAGTGAGCCTGACAATCAGCACCAAGATGAAGAGACAGATGCTGAGGATACTCAACACATACCAAAGCAGAAATCCTGATTCTCCTAAGAGCTTATTACTGAAGTAGACCTAAAACACGCCCACAAAGGCTCAAGGAATTTTGTGGAAGAGGGGATGGAAAGATTGTAAGAGTCACAGGTTGGAATGTCATGCCCAGGGGCACTGCCTTCCCCCAATAACTGACTGCCCTTCCACAACACATAACCCACAACCCCATGGGAATACCAGCAACCCCACTGAGGCCCTCTGCAGAATGAGGGCAGAGAGAAAGGAAAAGATGGTACCAACACATGAGGTATCCATATAAAGTATGTTCCTAATAATAAAAAAATTTTTAAAAAGACATTGGGGGCTAGAGAGATAGCTTACTGGTTAAAGGTGCTTGCTTGTAAAGCCTGACCACTTTAATCCAGACATTGCTTGCAGGAGGCTTTTAGTTCACTGATTCTTTTTCTTGATCTATCTCTTGCACTTTCTTTTTTAAAAAAAAAAAAGTATCAAGCCAAGTATGGTGGTGCATACCTTTAATCCTAGCACTCAGGAGACAGAGGTAGGTGGATCGCTATGAGTTCAAGGCCACCCTGAGACAACATAGTGAATTCCAGGTCAGCCTGGGCTAGAGCAAGACCCTATCTCGAATAACAACAAAAAATTATTTATTTATTTATGAGAGAGACTGAGAGAATGGGCCTATCAGGGCTTCCTAAATCTGCAAAATCCAGATGTATGTGCCAATTTGTGCATCTGGCTTTATATGGGTACTGGGGAATCGAACCAGAGTGGTCAGGCTTTACAAGCAAGGAGAAGAAAAAACAAATGGAAATGAAAAATGTAATATCACATAAAAAACCACCATGGAAAGCCTTACCAAGGGAACAGATTACATACAGATCAGCATATAAGAGCTTGAGACAATATATAAGAAATAAATCAGGTAGTCACAATCAATGCAAGTTCAAAAAACTTATGAGGAGAACATGAGAGATATTTGGAAACTATGAAAGGTGCAAGTCTATGAATATTGGACATAGAAGAAGAGCTTTAGGCCAAAGGAACAGAAAATACTCTAATAAAATTATAGAAGAAAAAATTCTAATCCTAGTAAAAAGAGAAGCCCACCCAGATATAAGAAGCATGCAGAACATCAAATAGACAGGAACAGAAAAGAAACTCCCTATGTCACCAATAACAAACATATGGAGAAAGAAATCAGTGAAACAATCCCATTCACAACGGCCTCAAAAATAAAATAAGATAAATACCTTGGAACACACCTAACTAAGGAAGTGAAAGGCATCTATAATTAAGCTTTAAAGCACTGAAGAAAAAACTGAGGAAGCCACTAGGAGATGGAGAGTTTTCCTATGCTCACAGATGAGAAGAATTAGTATTGTGAAAACAGCCACCTTCCAAAAACAATCCACAAATCCAGCGCAATCTCAACAAAAATATAGCACCTTTCTTCACAGAAACAGAAAACAAAATCCTAAAATTCATATGGAAGCCAAAGCAATCATGAGTAAAAAGAATACTATTGGAGGTTGATCACCATACCTGATTCCAAATTACACTACAAAGCCACAGGAATACAAATAGCATAGTCCTAGAATGAAAACAAACACATAAATCAATAGTATAGGCTAGAGGGCCCAGATATCAACTTACAGCAACCTGTTTTTTGTTGTTTTTTTAAAACAAAAGCCACTCAGGGGAGAGAAGAACAATCATCCACGGCAGTGGCTTAAACAAAAGCCACTCAGATTTCGTTGTCTCCCTCTAACTCTCCCAGGGGAGGGAAGAACGATCATATCATCAATGGCAGTGGGCAGTCAAACAAAGCGACACCCAGTGCCAGCTTCACGCTCAGGAGACAATGCTGCACCTCCTTCTCGTCATTTCCGGTATTCTACACAGTCAGAGAAACTTCTCTAGTAACAAACTATAGAAATGATTCCTGAAAGTATAGTCTTGACCTCAATCCCTTCGACTCTCCACACTGCAGGAAATTCACCTACGTTCTGTTAACAGTGAGAAATTGTTTTTTTCTTTTATGGCAATACCACATTTCAATGTGCTTTGTGGTATGTGTGGAAGATGCCTCATTTATTACCAATGTTTACACAGCCTCGTGGAACTCCAGTTTTTAAAGACATTTCGAGCTGTCACATTAGCAACCTGGTTTGTTGACAAATACACATAGGAGAAGAGATATCATCGTCAACAAACGTAAAAACTGGGTATTCTCATGTGAAGAATGAAGCTAAACTCTTACCTCTTATTCTGCACAAAAACAACTCCAAATGGATCAATGACCTTAATATAAGATCAGAAACTATGAAACTGCTAAATGAAAAAGTATGGAACATGCTAAAGATATTGTCATAGGTAAGGATTTTCTGAATAGGACTCCATTTGCTCAGAAAATAAAAATGGGACCACATGAAATTAAAAAGCTTTTGTATAGCACAAGAAATGGTCAACTAGTGAAAAGGCAGCCTACAGAATGGAAGAAAATCTTTGTCAGCCATAGATCTAGGATTAATACCTAGACTATACAAAGAACTCAAAAGACTAAACACTCAGAAAAAGAACAATCCAGGGGCTGGAAAGATGACTCAGTGTTTAAAGGTGCATGCTTGCAAAGTCTGATGGCCCAGGTTCCATTCCCAGTACTCATGTAAAGCCAGATACAGGAAGTGGGGCATACAACAGAAGTTTGTTTATAGTAACAAGAGGCCCTGGTGTGTTATCTATCTATCTGTCTGTTTGTCTGTCGGTCAGCTGGTCTAACTATCTATATATCTGCTCTATTTGCAAATAAATAAAGTATATTTTAAAAAAGAAAATGAAGGGGCTGAGGAAATGGCTTAATGGTTAAGGTACTTGCCTGAAAAGCCAAAAGACCTAGGTTTGATTCCCGAGGACCCACGTAAGCCAGATACACAAGGTGGCACATGGATCTGGAATTCGTTTGCAGCGGCTGGAGGCCCTGGTGTGCCCATTCTCTCATTCTTTCTCTCTCTCTCTCCCTCATAAATAAAAATATTCAAAAAAAGAAAATGAATAATCCAATCAAAATTGGGCAAAGGAACTGAACGGTATGGTCTCACCCTGGGCCAGCCTGACCTGGAATTAACTATGTAGTCTCATGGTGGCCTTGAACTCATGGTGATTTGCCTACCTCTGCCTCCTGAGTGCTGGGATTAAAGGCGTGTGCTACCGCGCCCGGCTCTGAACAGAGAATTCTGAAAAGAAGAAATACAAATGGCTAATAAAGTTCTTAAAATGTGTTCAACATCCTTAGCCATCATCAGAGAACTGCAAATTAAAACCGCTTTGAGATTCTATTTCATAACAAATGCTGGCGAGGATGTGGGGAAACAGGAATCATTCACTGTTAATGGGAATGCAAGATGGTGCAGCCATTATGGAAATTAGTGTGGTGGTTTCTCAAAAAACCTAAAAACAGATCTACCACATGACCCAGCTATTCCATTCCTAGGCACATAACCTAAGTACCCTATACTTTACTTCAGAAATATTTGCTCAGCCATGTTTATTATTATTACTCACAGTAGCTAGGAAATGGAATGAGCCTAGATACCCATGAACTAATGAATTGATTATGAAGATAGGGTACATACACACAGTGGAGTTTATTTAATCAGTAAAAAAAAAGTGGAATTATGAAATTCGTAAGAAATGGATAGAAGCACAAAATATCATACTAAGTGAGGTAACTCAGACTCAGAAACAAACGCTGTATGTTCTCTTTTATATGCAGATCCTAGCTTCAAATTCCTAGATTAATGGGTATAGTCAGAATGAGTGTCTGTAGAGGATAGAAAGCTAGAGAAAGGCAAAGGGTGGGGGGCAAGAAGAGGTTATGCAGGGGGTTACACATGGGATATTTGGGACACCTAGTGGGAGAGAAAGGTTTAAACAAGGATAGGGATGGGGAATGAGAAAGAGATAGGGGTAGAAGGAAGAATCAAAACTAAGACGTGTGAATAAGCCATATGAAGTCCGACCACTTGGTAAGCCAATTTAAAATGTAAATTTTTTAAAAGGTTAAACAAAGGTCCCCTACATGGGTGGATAAAGCTGCTCCCAGAAGCTACCGGGTATTAACTGAAAATCCCACAACCAAGGATGAGATACCTCCCAATGACTGTCGGTTATGGAGATCAAAGAGGCCCTTAAAACAATATTAGCTATTGCCATTACTCTTGGTTGCCCACCAAAACTACATGGTAAGACTCTATTGCTGAGGACACCACATGTGTTGGCTGCAAGTCATAAAGAAACCAAGCTGTGACTGAGCTGGAAGCTTCCTCCCTAGCAGCTAGTTTTCTTTGTGCAAGAAGGTGCTATGCAAGCTGGTAGGGGAGAAAAGCTATCAACAATCCTACAATCTGTGGACCCATTTGTATTCCATAATGGACCTACAAGGAAAGATGTGCCCACTGGTACAATAGTGGCAGAAGAGTTATGGGAGTAACCAATTATTCTCCAATAGGATTTGAAGCCCACACCAAAGGAGGAAAATCATGCCTGGTACTGTAAAGCTGGCCAAAAGTCTATGGCTAAAGGACCCAACACTGTGGTTATGCTAGTCAGACAATACATCAAACTGCCTTCTAAATCTGTTCTCATAGATTGGCACTGCTTGCAGCCTCAAACACAGAAGTCTCTTGATGCAAAGGGTGGAGATAAATACAGAGACACATAGATGGCACAGTTACCAAGAATGAGCGACTAGTTCAGTTGTACTCAACTCTAAACATGACATCTAAACCACATCCTCCAAGGCTCAGAGACCTCATGGAAGAGGGAGTGGAATGAATATACAGGCAAGGGATTGGGAAGGGAGGCTATGGAATGCTTTCTTCTGGAAACACATCCACTACTCTCATGAACGCACAGCTGACGTGGTTTCCTGCCCATGAGTGAGCTTGTCAATATTTCATCATAGATGAAGCAGGGGCCCATGAAAGACCACACCACCAAGAGTAAATAGTGGAAACTGATGCTTGATGGGAGAAGGGGAGTCATGTCCTTTAGTGGTATGGCCACTGGAAGAGTGCCATTCTCCAGTTAATAACCTTCTACCCATATTTATGCAAGCCACCTTAATTTAAATCAGTGGCTGGAGGGGATGCTTCAGTGGTTAAAGGCACTTGCTTACAAAGCCTGACAGTCCAGGTTCAATTCCCAGAACACATGTAAAGCCAGATACACATAGTGGCATATGTGTCTAGAGTTCATTTGCAATGGCAGGAGGCCCTGGTGTGCCCATATCCACTCTCTCTATGTATCTCTTTCCCTTAAAAAACAAATAGGGCAGGAAAGGAGGATATGGACCTAAGGAAAAGAAGAAAAGTTTAGTGATAGGGGAGTGGGGGAAGAAAAAGGGTTATTATGGGGAAATGTATTATATACATGTATGAAAGTAATGCATTATATATATATATGTATGTTAAAAGTAAAATTGGGCTGGAGAGATGGTTTAGAGGTTAAGGCATTTGCTTGTGAAGCCTAAGTACCCAGGTTCAATTCTCCAGGACCCATGTAGGCCAGAGGAGATACAAAGTGAGTTCCAAGTCAGCCTGGGCTAGAGTATGACCCAGCCTCAAATAAAATAAAATTAAAAAGTAAAGTAAATGTCATTGTCATAAAAAAAAATGATGGCCCTTGGAGGTTTGTTTTTCTTCTTCTTTTTTTTCTTTTGAGTATTTTTTTCAGATTTAAAAAGTCTTAAGAGACAGAACACCTTGATGCAATGAATGACCTGAACTTATTTTGCCACAGAGGACACTGTTGGGACTGTCAACAAAATGTGAATCAGGTCTGCTTATAATATAATGAAATTATAGAAACCACAATGGCCTGCCTTTGATCATTATACTGTAGCTATGAGCCATGTGAGAAAATATGCATAATTTTGGAAAATGTACATTTAAGTATTTCGAAGTAAATGGGGCATTATTATGTTTGCTATTTATTTCCCAATGGTGATAGATAGATAGATAGATAGATAGATAGATAGATAGATAGAAAGGTAGATAAACAGACACATACATACACATACACACATACACACATACACACACAGATTACAGAGAGTAAGTAAGAGAATGAGAAAGCAAGTAAGATGAAATGCTAACTTCTAGGGTACTTAGGTACTTTTAAATTTTCTATAAATGTGAAATTATACCAAAACAAAAAATTAAAAATTTTAAAAAATTTCTAAGCAAAACAAAATCCACCTGACAGAAGAAAACTGGTTTGTAACCTCTGGTCTCTGACAACTTGGGCATCTCAGCAAGCTTTCTAAATCAATCCTAGAGGACTTTGTCCTTACCCCAGACTCTAACCCCTATCACTGGGGACGTAGCAAATAATCCACAGCATTATGGGCACCTGATAGTCTCCCAAAAGGAAGGAACTCCGGGAACAGGCAGATAATTAGCTCAGAAGTTGACCAATATCACCTGTGTGGCAATTACCTTCTCATTGCTGGGACAAACACCCAACCAGAAGTAGTTTATGAGAAAAGGGTTTATTTCAGGCTTACAGAATCAAGGGGAAGGACCATCAATAGGGGAAGAAGCTTACTCACTCCAGTATGCAGGCACAGCAGAGAGAAAAACCAACACCAGCAAGTACCAACAGCCAGAGCTCAAACTGGCTCTAAACACACCTTAGGGCTAGACTACAATATCTGCCCCCAGTGACATGCCTCCTCCAGAAGGCTTCTGGAGAATTAAGCAGGAAGCTTAATCTTAATCAAAAATACCTCAAGCTACAGGGGACATACAATCACATTCAAAACACCACATTCTGGCCCTGGCCCCCATAGACTCATGATAGTCTCACAATGCAAACTACATTTAGTCCAACTTCAAAAATCCCCACAAGCTTTACCAATTTTAACATTGTTCAAAAGTCCAAAGTCTCATCTGAGATCCAAGACTGTCTCTTAACTGTGAGACCTGTAAACCATCCTTTTTGCCAGTAGCCCAATTCCAACAAAATTCTCTCTCCCCTTTGAAAGTTCATAAACCAAGCCTTTACAGTCCACAATTCTCTTTGCATTTACCATTTTCAAACTCTCACCAGAATAGCCCAGCAAGCTCTGCTTATAGTACTGCAAGGCTTTTCCAGTCTAAAGTACCAAGTCCTTCCACATTCCTCTCATGAACATATTCCAAAAACTCAAAAAACACACGGTCAGATTCATTATAGCAACAAACCAACTTCTTGGTACCAATTTTCTGTTGCAGTTATCTTCCCATTGTTAGGATGCACACCTGACCAGAAGCAGCTTATGGGAGAAAGGGGTTTGTTTCAGGGCTACAGAATCCATGGGAAGCATCATCATGACAGAAGAAGCTGGCTCACTCCAGTATGCATCCACAGCAGAGAGAGACAAAGCAACACTAGCAGGCACCAACAGCCAGAATTCAAACTGTCTCTGAACACCCTTTAGGGTTGAACTACAAAATCCACCCTCAGTGACATGCCTCCTTCAGAAGGCTGTCAGAAACTTAAGTAGGAGGCTTAATCTTAATTTAAAAAAGTCCCTCAAACTAAGGGGGACATTCACATTCAAATAACCACAACCTGAAAGGTATAGGGGAGGGGATGATGTAGCAGCTTCTGGGAGCAATGCAACAAATTTCTGTCATGAAGCATGTTCCCAGGTGAATCAGTCACCAACCTCACAAACGACGGCATGATTCTCTTCATCTTGGGCTTCTATTAGTTCAGCCAGGAAGTATTCACCATAAGTTTCCTTCAAAATGTTATCATAGTGCATAAATATTGGCATGAGGTCATCATGGTCTTCAACCCTATTTAAAAGAAAGCCTTCAGTTTAGTGTTTGTATCATGTTTTTTCCTTCAACAGAATATCTACAATATGCTACCCTGTTCTGTATGCCAGGGAGGCAACAACATTGTCACAATGTGAATTGACATTTTCACAAGAGAAATGGACAATGCAACCATAATGTATTTCAATACCCTCAAACATCTGAAATGATAATATATAAAATGACAATATGATTATGTCAAGAGTGATAGACTTGAGCAGTAAGAAAGACATTAAGGAGGGACAAGTGAGCTGAGCCTAATGAAGAGAAGGGAAGGAAGCTATTTAAGAGCTGAGGTGGGTCACTCAAGCACAGGTAACATAACTTGCATGTTGGTGAATGTGACATAGGGCCGCATTTGTCATGAACCAAAGGACAGGTGGAGTCAGCATTTTCCAAGTGTGTTCCAAGGATCACCTGTTCCAGAACCCCTTTTCCCACCCTCATGATAAAATCAAATACCTAAAACCATTAACTTACCATAGGTAAGTTAACTTACCATAGGCAGTCAACTTCACAGTAGTGGACAAACACCCTACCAGAAATAGCTTGTGGGAGGAAAGGGTTTATTTCAGGATTACAAATTCCAGGGGAACACCATCAATGGTGAAAGAAGCTGGCTCATTTCCATAGATCCAAGCAGAGAGACACCACCAAACAGCCAATAAGCACCACCAAGCAAGAAACACCAGAGACCAAACTGCTCTGCACACCTAGTAGAACTGGATTCAGATCTGGCCCCCAGTGACATACCCCCCCTAGGGGCTCAAAGTGCAATTTTTATAAAATACTTGAGTCATTCAAACTATTACATTAGAACTACCACAGACCCCCTCTTGTAGTGTCACAGTTATGATTACTTATGCATTTCTCCAGAACTGGCCCATAGTAGCCTTTATTTCTGAGATATGCTTATACTTCCTGTAGAGGGAAAAATGCTGGTATTTCTGAAATACATGTCTATATTTCCTATGGAGGAAGAAGTGCTTGTGAAGGTCATAAAGTCCTGCTCACCATTCTGGGGGCATCCAGCTCTATTCTCAGGACAGTCTGCAGTGACCTTCAACTACTGGGAGTATGTATGAGAATGAGGTGGGACTTTCTGGGGTGTGTGTGTGTGTGTGTGTGTGTGTGTGTGTACGTGCATGCATGCAAATGTGTGTGCCGTGTTCATGTGTGTGTGGAGGCCAGAGGAGAGCATGTGTTGTCCTCCTCTATCGGTCTTCTTCATTGTTTCCCTGAGACGGAGTCTCTCTCTGAACCTGCAGCTGCTGGTTTGTTTTTTTGTTTTCAGGTCAGGCTGGTTGACCAGTGAGCCTCCAGAGATTCTTCTGTTTCCACCCTGTGCATACAAGTGGGGTTACAGGCATGCAAGGCCATAACTAACTTTTTACATGGATGCTGTGGATTGAACTCAGGCCCTCATGCTTGTATTCTCTTACCACTGATCCATCCCTCAGCTCCATAGATTGTGTGTGTGTGTGTATGGAGATATGAACATCCATGTCACATATGTGGAGGTCAAAAGAAAACCTCAGGAGTCAGATCGTGACTTCCACCTTGTTTCTGAGGCACAATCTCTAGTTTTTCACTGCTGCATTTGCCAGACTTGTTGGCCCACATGCTTCCCAGAGATTCCCCTGTTTGTATTTCTCTCTCAGCACAGGTATGCTGGGATTACACATTCACCCTGCATCCAGCTTCACATGAGTCTTGGGTCTGAACTCAGGACATCAGGTTTGCACAGCAGGTGTTTTACCCATTAAGCTTCTCTCTAGCCTGAGAACTCGGTGTATTATGCACAATATTGGCTCCTGGATTCCAATTCTGTTCCATACTTGACATTCCTTTCTTCTTCTTAGCACAGTTTTGGGCAAATTTAATGTTGTGGGTTTTTTATTTTTATTTTTTTGTTTATTTATTTGAGAGTGACAGAGAGAGAGAGAGAGAATGGGCACACCAGGGCATCCAGCCACTGCAAATGAACTCCAGACGCGTGCACCCCCTTGTGCATCTGGATAACATGTGTCCTGGGGGATCGAGCCTCGAACCGGGGTCCTTAGGCTTCACACTTAACCGCTAAGCCATCTCTCCAGCCCTAATGTTGTATTTTACCTAAGATCTTCTTATACTATTTTTCTGTATAAAATGTTCTATTTATACTATTTTCTCTCCTATATCTGATTTGGTTACTGACTTTATTCACCCTGCCCCTTTATTTCACTACTCTTCCATCTTCTTTTTAAATATTTTTGGCTTTTTTCAAGGTAGGGTCTCACTAGCCCAGGTTGACCTGGAACTCACTCTGTATTCCCAGGCTGGCCTTGAACTCACAGCAGTCCTTCTACCTCTGCCTCCTTAGTGCTGGGATTAAAGGTTTATGCCACCACACTTGGCCTCTGCCATCTTCATCCCATTTTATCTTCTGGTATATTCTCTCTCTCTCTCTCTTTTTTTTTTTTTTTGGTTTTTCAAGGTAGGGTCTCACTCTAGCTCAGGCTGACCTGGAATTCACTATGGAGTCTCAGGGTGGCCTTGAACTCATGGCAATCCTCCTACCTCTGCCTCCCGAGTGCTGGGATTAAAGGCGTGCACCACCACGCCCGGCTTGGTACATTCTCTTTAGTGGTAACAGTAGCCCCATCTGTTGAGTGATCCACATGTATGTACAGCTTTCAGCTTTATCATGACTTTCTCTGCCACTGTGCTTCTCATAACAACCCCAGCACCTCCGTTTCTTTCAGACAGAAGAAAGCAACCCTCACAGGGATGATGCAATATCTTACCTAAAATGACAGAGAGATGGCAGTAGAGCCACAAAATGAGCCACAAAATGAACTCAGGTCTTCTGACATAAGCCCTGCACTCACATAGTATCCTAAGTTAACACTGTATTGCACATCAAAAATGGCCTTTATTTTGACACTTATTTTGAAAATTAGTAGGAAAATAAAAAACAGTTCGAGAAGGGTGCCCTTGGGCCAGAAGTCATCATCCAATCAGATCTGTTACAACTCCCCCAGTCCCTGTTCTCTTTCCCTCTCTCTCTCTCTCTCTCTCTCTCTCACACACACACACACACATACACACACACTATGCCACAGCTTTATTTCTCAAATCTCAATGCTTTAAACTAAACAAGCTTATGCACTCTGGAGGAAATCTATACCCTAATCCTAGTATGAAACCTTTACCTCTGATGGTACAGGCTCAATTGTTGGAATGATTGTGGGTTTTAATTTAAAAAAAACAAACCTGTAAGTACCTTGATTGGAGAAATATTTTTTTTTTTTTGAGGTAAGGTCTCACTCTAGCCCTGACTGGCCTGGAATTCACTATGTAGTCTCAGGGCAGCCTTGAATTCATGCTGATCCTCCTAGCTCTGCCACCCAAGTGATGGGTGGCATGTGCCACCATGCCTGGCTTAGAAATATGTATTTTTGAAAACCAGGTCTCCTCCACAAAAATCTCAGAGCTGGGTTGGGGATACAAGTTACTGGTAGACTTCTCTAGCATAAGCAAGTTCCTGGGCTCTATCACCGGCATCACAAAATGAATGAATGAATTATCCAAAAAAGAAAAATTCAGAGCTGCCAGGCAAGATGTCACAGCACTTGGGAGGTTGAGGAAGAAGACCTCCATGGGTTTGAGACCAGCATGGAGCTACAGAGTAAGTTCTAAGTCAGCCTGGGCTGGGGTGAGACCCTGCCTCCAAAGCAAAACAAAATAGACTAGAGGGAAAGACAGTATAGCATAGCAGTCAGAACTTGATCTGAGGAGACCAATCACCTGAGTCTGTATCCTGCACTTGCCACATGCTAGCTAAAGTGTTCTGCTGATGAGCTGCATCTCTGTGCCACATAGAGGTAAGAATATGTGTTACTACTTAGGCATAGAGGACCATTAAGAACAATTGGAGGTTTCCACCATCAGCAGATGGGATGGGTTTCTCACTCCAGAAGCAATGGCAGGTATAAACAATGGCCCGTTATCCGCATCACTGTCTTACAGTTCTGCTTGCCTCACCTCCATGCCAAAATGTTTGCAAGCTACCCACTGTTTTCTCACCCTCTTTTTGTATACATGTATGTGCATGTGTGTATGTGCAGGTGTGTGCCTGCATGAATGTATGTGAGCATGGAGGCCAGAGGTTGATGTCAAATGTCTTCTCAGACCATTGTCCACTTTATTTATTGAAACGTGCCCTTCTCTCTTGACCCAGAGAGCTCACCCACTAAGCTAATCTAGCTAGCTAGCTTGCCCAGGAAGGAGCCCCCTAACTTTGCCTCTAAGCACTGAGGTTACAAGCAGGCCACAACATCACACTGGTATTTAAATGGGTGGTGGGGTCCAAACTCAGGTCCTTAGCTTGCACAGCAAGCACTGTACTGACTGAGCCATCTATGCAGCCTGTCCCCACCATTTTGGAGCACAAAGGCCCTTGCCTCCATCTTCCCACCCTTATCAGCAATCATGACATAAACTGATACACTTATCCTCAGAAGAGGACCTTGGCATCTTCCTTCCTGCCTCTATTTCTATCCAGCATTCTGATTCTCTTGTCTATTCCACCCAAATTCCAGCCTCCTTCAATGCTCACTTCCACCCTTCACCCTCCAATGATCCTTCCTCCCAGCCTCCCTTCCCAGGAACCTAATGTGGAGGCATAGCTAGATACATAGTGTCTACTTCTGGTGTTGATTTATTATGGCCAGGGTGTGGCATCTTCCCACAGGAAGGTTTGGCCAGGGGTAAAAAGAAGTTCTTTGGCAGTTCTGTATACTTCTGTGATGGCTGTAAAGAACTGGGCCCTTACCTTATTCTGACCTTGCCAAAAGCTACCCCTCCCACCCCCAACAATAGCCCTGAGGGCAAGTGACTGCTAACCCAAGGGAGTGCATCTGGAAATCCTGGGCCTGTAGTACCTCACAGGTGGCTCCACAGGCTCTCCACTTAGCTTTCTGCCTCACCCAACTGAGTAGTCTGACAAATTAGTTCAACACTAAGACTAGGTCTTCTTATCTACATCTACAAAAGGGCTAGGGCAAGGATAGCTGGGAGCATGCAATGTGGAGACAAAAATTATGTGCCTTACCTGGCTCTGCATATAGTAGGCCCTCAGCAGTCTGCACAGAGGCCTCAGACCCTCAACAGTAAGAGCATAGAACAATCTACCTCCTTCCAGAAACAACTCACTTCCTATTAACCCACTAAAAAGCTGCTGCTAATAGAAGGTGGCTCTTCTCTGAATAAAGAACCCTTCATAATGTTGTGTGTGTGTGTGTGTGTGTGTGTGTGTGTGTGTATGACAAGCCAACAAGTCCATGTTTGAGCATTTTGCCAAAAATAAAGGTTACATCAATGCCTATTATCGGATGCAATTCTTTTAATCAAGGTGGGTAACTAACTCAATATTCTAATCATTGTAAGTGGGTTAAGACAACAATCAAATAACTGTAAACTTAATTTTATTTATATGATAGACATAAAACATTATTCTGAATATTAAAATCAGAAATAAAAGCTTGGAGAGGCAGAGGGCAGGCCCTAAGCCTAATCATAATCACAGCCTCTAACAAAGTTGTCCAAAATCAGAGACCTCAATACTAATTTTTCCTGAAAAAACAAAGAATAATAAACATCTAAATATTGACATTCCGACAACTTTCCCCAAAATGGATAGAGGAACTTGTTCTGTTAAATGTGCTCCTTGGTGTAACAGACAATTTAAGATCTTACGTCATCCTAAGTGCTAATGATAATGGATGACATCAGACCCAAAGTCTCAAATGGCATATGACAGAGTCCAACCCCACAGACACAAAACCAAAGGAAGGGAAAACAGCTAAGCAGTAAAATGACTAAGTGGAAACACTCTGTAGGCAGGGAACACCACCCCAAGACAGGACTGAGGGCAGCTCTGTCCCAAGGTGAAACTGGACACCATGGTGCCAGGCAAATACCTGCCACTGGCAAGCTGTACAGCACACCCACAGCAATGACCACACAGACCCATCATACAAACAACAACAAAAAATACTACAGTCCTCCAGAAGGCAACATTTCTTTATGTCTTCCCTTCAGAATGTGGCTTGGAAGGGCAGCCATGTGCTCGCTAATACAGTCAATTATAGAGAATGTCAAGTTTGCAGAAAAAAAGTTCCATCCCAAAAGACTTAGTGTTCTTTTAGGCACCCAAATGTCCACCTGACTCTGAGTCATATTAGACAAAAATGGAGCTAAGTTCAAGCTTTACAACCAACAGTGGGGATAGGGGAACATATAGTTGTCACCAACATGGCTTTTCTTTTTCCTTCCATGTACTAAATGATGTATCTTTTTCTTTTTAAGATCTCTTGTGACCTCTAGTGGTCATCTTTAAGAAAATCAAATCCATCCTTTGTAAACTAGATGGGGTTTGGAGCTATTCAGCTTCTAATCCCTGAAAAAAATGTCAAGATTTTAAGTTTTGGGATGTTCTGAATGACTTCAAATCACATGGCCAGCCAATTATATACCCCTCCCCATCTATACCACCAGGATCTGATCTAAGCATCAACTTGGACACACCATTACCCTGGTTAAATTGTCCACCAAACTACCTGCCTGGCCGCATCTTAATGACAAACTTCACGGGGTATAAGAGGGGACCTGGCTAAATTCTGCAACTGTACTGTCTCTTGTTTGTGAATCTTCAGGGTGTTCATAACTCATACTTCAAAACATTCATTCCTGTGAATTACTTAGGGGTTAAATTTCAGTAGATTTCCCAAAAACATGGAACTATCAGATGTCTCATAAAAACAATAGATTCAGAAATGAAAAGCAGGTATTGTTTTAAACCTCATGTTTTAAATAATTAATTTTTCTTTCCTTGCTAAAATTTTTTTAAATTGATTGATACATAATAATTGTACATATTTATGAAGTTACAGGGTGATAATTTGACTCCTGTATGCAATGTTCAATGATGAAGTCAGAGTAATTAGCATTTCCATTTCTTTAAAAATTATCATTTTAAAAAAATTATCATTTTTGTGTTACAACTCTCTTCTAGCAAATAATTTTTTCATCTATTTTAAAAAACAAGGCCAGGCATAGTGGTGCATGCCTTTAGTTCCAGCACTCAGGAGGCAGACATAGGAGGATCACCATGAGTTCAAGGTCAGCCTGGGCTAGAGTGAGACTCTACCTCAAAAAAAAAAAAAAAAAAAAGCCGGGCGTGGTGGCGCACGCCTTTAATCCCAGCACTTGGGAGGCAGAGGTAGGAGGACTGCCGTGAGTTCAAGGCCACCATGAGATGACATAATGAATTCCAGGTCAGCCTGAGCTACAGCAAGACCCTACCTCAAACAAACAAACAAACAAACAAACAAACAAACAAAAAACCAATAAAATTCTGAGCCAATGTGGATAACCCTTGTTATCTGCAAAGAAATAGTATTCCACGATGCAAAGAACCTTAGTCATATTACAACACTGTCAGACAATACATCATCTTATCTGGGTCTTCCTTGCCCTCAAAGATATGAAAAAAAAAATGCTTTCCCCTGAAAGACCATGGCAGAAAATTTTAAATCATGAGTACCTCAAACCCACAACAGATGATTAATTAAACCCACTAAAGATTTTTAAAGATGTGTCCAGAATCAGCCATGCTTTATTTCAGATATAATGAAAAACACAGAAGAGTAACTTCATTAATTAGTGTCTAAGTAGAGGGGCAGATTACAGCATAATTTTCCACATGGGTAAATCAAAGAAACAGGAGAGGGGATTATGGTGTTAATTCTTTGGTTCTGAATATGTTACTAGTTAAATAGCTGAAGGATAATTACATCCCCAAACCCTTCCCTGGTTTAGTGTCTTAAGAACTGTGTCCATCACCATTAATTATCAGTGCAAGTAACTACTGATGAAACAGATGTCAAATGTAGGGGAAATGAGAGCAATGTGGCACTGTAAGAGGCACACTGCCACGCCTATTCAATGCTGTGCAACGTCTTTGTGTTCCCAACATTGTTAAGGAAGCAAAAGTCCACACAGTGAAGTTTCAAGATATGTAAAGTTTTATATCCACAAGTACCAAAACTTCAGTCTGAACATTTTGGGTAAAAAGGCCTTGAAAAATGCCTCAGAGTTCTGGATCTTCTTCAGACAAAGACACTGTCATGATGTCACAATTTGCACCTGTATCCACTACTGTGCACTTATCGTTATATACATGCCCTTCATCGCTACTGTCATCTCTTTGCATCAGGACTTCATCTCTCTTTAGAGTTGATACTTTCAGAGTTTCTGTGGTATGTGCAGACAGAGCAGTTAGCCATCAGTGGTTGTATGAACAAGACTTTTAAGTTGAGTGGTATGTAAGTTTCATTTCAAATTTTGTGGGTCTTGCCCACTGGAAGGCTCAAAGGCAGAAAAGATGGAGGAGGTAGAAAGGGAGCAAGGAAGGGAGAGACCAAGACCAAACCAGAACTATTAGTTACTAACCAAATACTTCCTTAGGCAGTGAGCTAAGCAAACTTTATCTTTTTTTCCTATCACCTACATCCTGAACAGTAAGTGGGGTATCAATGAACAAGTCACCAACATAACACCTTGCTAAAAAGTAAAAGAAGCCGGGCGTGGTGGCGCACGCCTTTAATCCCAGCACTCGGGAGGCAGAGGTAGGAGGATCGCCATGAGTTCGAGGCCACCCTGAGACTCCATAGTAAATTCCAGGTCAGCCTGGGCTAGAGTGAAACCCTACCTCGAAAAACCAAGAAAAACCAAAAAAAAAAAAAAAAAAAAAGTAAAAGAAATAGATCATTTTCCATGGGCTACTTATGTACATGACACTTTCTGTATTAGATTTATAAACAAATTTTCTATTATAATAATGTCTTACTGAATACTTATGTTAGAAGTACTTTTAAGTCTACATTTTTCTGGAAAAATGCTATTTCACAAAAAATACTTTTGGAAAATTACCTCATTTGTAACTAATTCATTCCCCTACATCCAACCTAATCCTAAAGAACTGTTCATGTTGCAGAAACATCTAGTCACCCATCAGTATAATTTCTAAGCTGGAAATTATTTTATATTCAAGTGTTTTATTCATTTAAATGGAACTTGTTAAATGACACATCCACACATATTGAGATAAGTGCCATTCAAACCAACAAAATACTGTTTTGACCTGACAAATTAGAAATTTTGGTAAGTGAAACTATCCAAGGATTGGGGGTGTAGCTTAGTAGCAGCATATCTGTCTAGCATAGATGAAGACTTGGGTTTCATCTTTCACATGAAAAGTTTTTTTTTTTTTTTAAAAAAAAAAGGTCTTATCTTATGAAAACCTACACCATGGGTGTGTACAAGGAACCAGACTGCTGTGGTGGTGTTCTACGTTTTCCCTTGACAACCTCTCCCTTAGCAAGATGATCTCCTTCATTTTCATGTCTCTCCATTCACCTACAAATGGACAACTAAAAAATGTGTACCTCTAATACAGCTTCTCTCTATATTTCTATTTCTAGCTCTTATGCCCTCCAAACCTGTTTTACTTTCAGCTATTGAAATTAACCTTCTGTCTAAACTGGAAGACCTTAAGTCATTCTTATCCTTCAGCATCTCCACCCAATTCACAAGCAAATTCACTTTCCTTTCCTTCTAAAAATTAAAAGGCTCTCTGTGTGTATGTGCTGCTCTGACCCTTCCTTTCCCCTTCCGAGTCTCCATAACATGGTGCTGGCCAAATACCAGCCTGGATCATTTCCTGACCAGACTATTCTATGCTCCTCTCCTGAAAGACACAGTGACCTTCTCAGTGTACAGCCCATGTGCAGACTTTCTTCTTCAGAGATGGTTCGAGACAGAGCTTTCTCCTGGTTCTGCCTCTGCTTCCCAGGGAACCGCCCTTCTTCCCACACATGGAAGAGCAGCCCTATATGCCTGCCTGTCTGGTCAAGGGCATGCCTATAGCTTTCTTATTTCCAACTTGGCCCATTCTGCCCCTCTGGTTGAATTCTGATTCACTCTTCCAGACCAAATTTGGAGGCCACCTTTTTTCAGGTATCTTTTTTTGTTGATGTATAATAGCATGTAAGAAAGTACACATCTTTCGAGTATAGTTTGATGAACTTAGGCGCATACCCCATCAGTATATTCAGCATTACCACCACCCCTGAGTTCCCTCTTGTCCCTCCTAATCTCACTTTTCTTCCCACTGATTTCTATTTCTAGAGATTAGCTTCAACCATTATGCATATCATAAAAGTGGGATAGATAGGATATGGACTTTCTTTCTGTGTGTGCTTCTTTCATTTAGCAAAAACTTTCTAAGGTTGACTTATGCTGTTGCTACACAGGCAATTCATTCTATTAAATAGGGTAGTATCCATTGTATATACTGCCATAGAATATAAGAGCAAATATTTAGAGAGCTAGATTTTTAGGGAGAGGGGAGGCCTTCTGTTTCTGCCCTTCCATTTTCTACACTATATATCCTTACAGTTTATTGTTTATTAGATTTCTCTCCTCCCTGCCACTTAACTCTAAACCCTTTTTATGTATATGTATGGGATTGATGACAAGATGTTACACATGCTAGGTTTACTAAATCAGGGTTCTCTAGAGGAGCAGAACCAATAGAATGAAAGTGTATTCTGAAGGGGACTTTTATTATTATTTTTTTTTATTTTTATTTTTTTATTTTTTTGTTTTTCGAGGTAGAGTCTCACTGTAGCCCAGGCTGACCTGGAATTCACTTTGTATTCTCAGGGTGGCCTCAAACTCACGGCAATTCTCCTACCTCTGCCTCCCGAGTGTTGGGATTAAAGGCGTGCGCCACCACGCCCGGCTTTGAAGGGGACTTTTAGATTAGCTTACAGGATAGAGGCTGGGCCATCCAGCAGTCTGGAGAGTTAGAGAACCTGGTAGCTGTTCAAGTCCACAAGGCTGAATGCATCAGCATCTGGCCTGGAGGATTCCCAAATAGCCACTAGTCTTCAGTCCATGTTGGGAGACCGATGATGTTGAATTCCAATGTCCATAAAGGATAGCAGCAATGGGGTGTATGCATGCACCAACAAGTAGCATGGGCAGCCAGGCCAAGGTACTGTTTCCTTGGATCTTCTTTATATGTATTCCACCACTGGAAGGGCTGATTACTCTGAAGCAATTTTCTCCCCCCATCAATCCTTCCTGGAAATGCCCTCACAGACCGGTCACTTCTTCCTAATCTAATCACGATGACAACAGAATAGTATTTAATATTTCTTGGACTCTTACATTTGAGTGGAAGGATGCTAAGTACAGGACTTTGATTAATTCAGTCTGGTGCTATAGACAACACCCTATACATACCACTGTCAGAGAGACATCTGAGCCCTACAGCATCAGTTTCCTTCTGGAAATTAACACATTTGGTAAGTGGAAAAATGAAGATAGAATCTAGATGCTCTTTAAAACTACTATGTAAATGTAATACTGCTTGCCTAGTACATAAAAGTCTCACACTTTTTTTTAAAAAAAAAGGTAAATTTGATATTTTTCTAAAGAAATAAAACTCATCAAATATGGCAATGGTATGAGAATGATACAATGCATTCTTCATGGATAAGCCAAGTAACTGGCCTTGTGAACTGACTTCATAAAGCACTCTTGTTTCCAATCAGCCATATCTTTTCTCTTAATTTTGAGAACTCTAACGAGGGCAGTTGAATATCCTCACTTGGGGTTTGTCATGCAGCCATTGTCAGATGTCCCCCTTAGGCTGGATGTCTACAATGGCTCACTCACAGAGCTGGCAATTGATGCTCACTGCCAGCAGGAGCTGGGATCAGGAAAAAAACTCTTTTAAAAATTTTTTGCTTGTTTGTTTGCAAGCAGAGAGAGAAAAAGAGAGAGGTGGTGGGCACATCAGGGACTCTTGTCACTGTAAACAAACTCCAGTTGTATGCACCACCTTGTGTATCTGGCTTTATGTGGGTACTGGGGAACTGAACCTGGACCATCAGGCTTTGCAGGCAAATGCCTTTAACCACTAAGCAATCTCTCCAGCCCCAGAAGAACTCTAACACACAGCTGATATCTTCCACAGCAAGCACCTGAGTAGAATCAGGCAGAATCCAGACTTACAACTTTGAGCACATGCCTGCCACCAAGGTGTACTGGTGAGAGTTCTCAAGGTCTGCCCAGATTCACACTGAAGGCACACATAGCCCACCACTTGACGAGAGGAATGGTAAGGTCACATTATAGGGAAGTTTTCATGGTGAAATATGGTAGACAGCTATCTTTGAAATCCACAATTTACCATACCTGCATCCTTAAATCGCTATGCTTGGAAATTGTCATGGGGACAATGGTAAGTAAAGACCTTCTACTTGGAAAACTCTTTGGAGTCAATAACATGCTCATTTACTAAATGCCAAACATGAGAGGGTTTTACTTAGAAAACAAAATCGGAAGATTCATGTTTCAAATTTGTTGGTTTTTAACTTTTTTTATTTTATTTATTTGAGAGAGAGAGATGAAAGAGAGAGACAGACAGAAAGAATGGGTATGTCAGGACCTCTAGCCATTGCAACCAAACTCCAGATGCATGCGCTATTGTGTGCATCTGGCTTACGTGGGTACTGGGGAACCAGACCTGGGTCCCTAGGCTTTGCAGGTAAGCACCTTAACCACTAATCCATCTCTTCAGTTACTTTTTGTTTGTTTGGGGGGGGAGTTGTTTGGTTGGTTGGGCTGTTTTGTTTTGTTTTTGTTTTTCAAGGTAGGGTCTTGCTAAAGCTCAGGCTTACCTGGAATTCAATATGTAGTCTCAGGCTAGCCTCAAACTCACAGCAATCCTCCTACCTCTGCCTCCTGAGTGATGGGACTAAAGGCAGACACCACCAAGCCAGGCTCAAGTTTATTTTATATGACAGTTATTGTACTTGGTGTGGGACCAAGGGCTGGTTTCAGAACCCCTTAGCCATCAATGCATAACTCTGCAGTCACACAGATCCAAATGAGAATCATCAAACAGCCCTACCAAATATGTCATCCAGGTGAACTCTAGGCATAGCCAAATGAAGTAGGCTCATAACAACTTAATCTAAGTGATTTATGACCCTCTAATAAGAAGTGGCAGTTTCAAGTCTTTTGTAAGGTGACTGTCTCTGAAGAGGCACTGCTCTAACTGTACCTGGCTTTGCGCACGTGTAGCTGCGGGTAGTGGTCATGTCTGTGACATATATGTACTGCAAAGTCTTCATCATACTTCAAACAAGGAACGTTCCCCACTTGGTCAAACACAGTTATGAGAGTTGAGCCTGTACCACAGAAAGGAAGAAAGAAACATGTCCTCATTTTATCAAGGAATAACTGTGGGACTTCAGGGACAAAAATATGGTCTCCACTCCATATGGAGCTTTCATGGATATAATCAAGAATGCACATGGGACACTTAAGGCCTAGCAACCAATCTTTTGTCCTGTTCCCAAGAATGCTGCTCTGAGTTTAAATTCCCTGTTAGCTACCGAGGACCATGGGTCAGTGAGGGGCCTTACCTAGGCTCATGTAGGATGGCACTATGAGGAATATGAAGTGCAGTTCTGGCACTGCCTTAAATACAGACCTGGGAAGGAAATACAGGGTGTGATGGTGAGTAACAAAGTAATCCCATTACTTGGGACCTTATGGAGACAAATGCTGCCCCTGCAACAATGAGGTGTCTCCTTTGTTCCCCGCCTACCAAAGCAGGAAGAATGTCTCCAAGGTAATCTCTTTTTCTGCTCTACTCTCCTTGGATTCCAAAGAGCTAGCTCCTTTTCTGTCTGTCTCATGGAGGTCGAGAGAATAAAGGGCATGATGTCCATGCGGCACACCAGATTTCTGCTGACATTAACCTTTGACCTGGCATCTGGATGGTCTGGTGTGACATTACAAAGTGACTTGAAAGCTGAGTTCCTCCACCCCACCCCCAGATCTGTGCAGATTGTCAGAGATGCATCGCCATGACTTGATGGCCCTGCTGATCATTTTTCCATGTGCCCTATTATTCAGGATGCCTCTGCAGTCTGTCATGTTGATAAGCTCCTCTACAGGTAAGATTGACGGAGTCTATTTTTGGAAGCATTTGAGCCAAACCTCTCCAAATCCATTTCTTTAAATAACTGCACTACCTGTTGGCCTCAAATGATAGCAGTTAAAGATGTGGACTGAATGGAATGTGGGCTCTAAAGGAAGATTATTTTCGTTCAGAAATATTGCTGCTATTAAAGTAAGAGTATAATACATCTATAAACTACAAGCAAATTAAGTGCCCTCAAAGAATTTCATGTTGTTTGAAAAATATTTTATATGGCATCTTTTTCAGTCACCAACTGTAAGGGGCCATCCACTCACCGAATGATCTCTTTGCAGCAGCCGATGGAGAACTCATCCACGGCCACAAAGAGGTGCATGAAAAGCGTGTTCAAAGGCTACAGGAGAAAAGAAGGCATGGATTAAAGGCAAGCCAGCCTCTGTGCTGGGATAGAAGAGAGCTCAGCACAGTCCCAGAGGCAAAAAATGACCAATATTTGTGGGTGACATTTATGTCTGAGATACCCAGACAGCATTTGAGTCCTGTCATCACTTCATTCACTGCCTTCTGTCCAAGGAGCTCAGAATTACTTAAGGAAATGAGGATCATAATGAGTCCAGAGCGCCTGGCCCTTCCTCCTGCCCTCATGGAGGCACTGTGGGCAGGGAAGAGCCTGCAGGGCAGTGAAATCGATTACAAACTCCATAGACACGTCTTCGGGGGTGTCTACGCCAAGTGACAGACAATCACACTTTCCCTGGGGCTCCCGACTCAGCAGCTGCTGCTCTATTCATGATACACGAGGGAAAGATTCTCTTATGAAACTGAAGGATGGAAGGCAGATGCTAGGTTAGGAATCCAAAGGCTTGTTTTGTTCAACATTCTCAGAGTCTGAATCAAATTATTACTCTTGGGATCCAGAAAACCTGGGTGCTGAGAACCTAAAGTAGCAAAATTTGAACATGACTTTCAGGCTAAATCTTCCAAATTTTTTCAGAAAGATATTTTATTTTTATTGTCTTAACTAGCTTAGTTTGTATACTAGATTTTCATACATATTTCATTTTGGTAGGTTCTTTCCCCATCCCCGCTCCTCCTCATCTCCCAGAGTATTATCCTGTAACATTTCAAGACTATTTTGCTGACCTAAATATTGAACAGTAGTTCCATAATTCATCTGTTGGTCCACTATATGCATAAACATCCTAGAAATAGTGCAGTTGCAGCTGACTGGTGAGGGCAGTGAGGGGCAAGCAAAAAAGCTACCTCTTGTTTTCTCAATAATGCTGCCCATCCTTCAGGGTCAGAGTGTGACCAGAACCACTGCAGACACTAAAAATTATGGATATTCAACTCAGGTCTGTTGTATAAGATGGTGTACAATTTATATGTAACCTATACACATCCTTCCTTGTACTTCAAATCATCTCTACATTACCTATTGCGCCTAATAATCCAGTGTAAATAGTTGTGATCCTGTATTGTTTGGAGAATGAATAATGGCTAAGAAAAAGTCTGTACATATTTAGTACAGGTACAACTTTTAAAAAATATTTTCCATCTGAAGTTGATTGAATCCATGGATATGGTGCCTGTAGATACAGAGAACTGACTAGTTTTCTACGTGGCCTTGAGATACCAACTACACAGTCATGCACTGTTTCCATGCCTGCAGGATGGTGTATGACTTAGTAGCACTCAGCAGGAATTGTACAGTGTGTCATATGGCATGAGAAGAATCGTATGTTTGATTTGTAACTCTGGAAATTCCCAATAGGAAAACAATACAAACCCCCAAAGTCCAGGGTGTTAAGCACTTCTATAAATCAATGCATTTAATAGCTTTGCTTAAAGCCTGTATTATATTCTGAATAGGATTGGTCATGGGAGCACATAGCTTATAACTTGCTTGTCTCCCACACTTTTTCATCAAAAATATTGCAATTATGGATTTATTATTCAAGATATAAACCATTGCTTCACTTTCAAATGCCACTGAGATAGAAAATATATTGAAGCTTAAGGCTTCATACCAATGCTGCCCAGAAGAAAACTAACGTGAGTCACAAATGTAATGTAATTCTAAATTTTCTAGAAGATGCATTTAAGAAGATAAATAAGAACAATTAATTTAGAATGTTTTATTTAACCTGATATATTCAAGTTATCATTTTAATATCTAACATAAAATTTTTATTTATTTATTTACTTACTGACTGGCCTGTTACTCACTATGTAGCCCAAGCTGACCTCAAACATGTGGAAACCTTCCTGTCTTAGCCTCCCAAGTGTTAGAGTTACAGGCATGTGTCATCATGCCTGGTTCAATATAAAACTATTACTGAGCCGGGCGTGGTGGCGCATGCCTTTAATCCCAGCACTTGGGAGGCAGAGGTGGGAGGATCGCCGTGAGTTCTAGGCCACCCTGAGACTGCATAGTTAATTCCAGGTCAGCCTGGGCCAGAGTGAGACCCTACCTCAAAAAACCAAAAAAAAAAAAAAAAAAAAAAAGAACTATTACTGAGATTCTTCACACTGCTTTGTTTTCTGCTAAGTACTTCAAATCTGGTGTTTATTTTATATTTATAGCACAACTCAATTCAGCCTAGCTAATTTCAAATCATCAAAGGTTAACTTTAAAAAAAATATTTATTCATTTGTGTGTGTGTGTGTGTGTGTGTGTGGTCATGTCAGGGTCTCTTGCTGCTGCAAACAAATGACCATCCAGCTTTTTTTCTCTTTTTCTTTTTCTTTTTCTTTCTTTTATTTTTTTTGAGGTAGGCTCTCACTCTAGCCCAGGCTGACCTGGAATTCATTATGTAGTCTCAGGGTGACCTTAAACTCTCGGAGATCTTCCTACCTCTGCCTCCCGAGTGCTGGGATTAAAGGTGTGTGCCACCACACCCAGCTCATCCAGCTTTTGTATGAGTGGCTGGTGAACTGAACTCAGGCCAGCAAGCTTTGCAAGCAAGTGCTTTTAATTACTGAGTCATCTTCCCTATCCTCTCAATGTCTACCTGAAATTCAGTGACTCCATGTAGGCAGTTTGAAAATAATAGAATATGACTAAGTCGGAAGATTTGTTGTGATTATGACAAGGGCAACTGCATAGGTGACAGTGGCCCTCCTATGAGATCACAGATCTCAGATACTAACACAGAGAACAATGGGAGATTTGGATGTGTACATCAGACACACTAATTCCTTATTCCCAGCTCTTGTTAAATCAGGAGGATGAGCTGACAGGGCCACCACCTACCCATCCTATGCACTACAGCCTCCTGAGATTCATCACAGCTTACTTTATTTTTACATATTTATTTATTTTGATTTTTTTGAGGTAGGGTCTCACTCTAGCCCAGGTTGACCTGGAATACACTACGTAGTGTCAGGGTGGCCTTGAACTCATAGTAATCCTCCTACCTCTGCCTCCTGAGTGCTGGGATTAAAGGTGTGTGCCACCACGCCCAGCTTTACTTCATTTTTAAATGTCATGATGTCATGTATTTTTTTTATGAGTTCTAGACTTCTTAATTTAGAAATGGAAATGATACCATTCTGAAATCAGGTCTTCCCTTCCACTTGAAGGCTGTTCTGGTAAGCATGGTATATGAGTTCTTACTGTGCATGGGATTTCATGGTCCAGCTCTCGGAACACTGACACCCAGTTGTCCTGCTCAGCAACATTCCAGTTGGGATAGTCCACGAAGGTTGCATGGGCCATGATCTCCTCCTTATCATTGCAGAGGGTGACAGCAAGATTTGCCTTTTCTCTGTGGAAACAATTTAAAAATGCAACCATAAATAGAGATGACCAAAAGTAAGATAAGAACAGGTGATTGTTTCTTTCAGGCTACTGGAGCTCATCAGCCACTACAGAGAGGTGCAATGATCTTTGAAGTGGTTGGGATGATGTTGAAAAGGTTGGGTATACTCATTCTGGATATTCAAAGCTGTCAACTAAATGCTCACTTTATTATTTATTTATTTATTTTCATTTTTCAAGGTAAGGTTTCATTCTCGCCCAGGCTGACCTATTTATTCTCTATGTAGTCTCGGGTGACCTTGAACTCATAGCAATCCACCTACCTCTGCCTCCCTAAATGCTCACTTAAAATTATACTTCACTAGAAAGGTATTATATCAATCATTAAATATCTGATACTACCTTCACTTCCCTTGGGGAACTGGCCAGGAAAAGCATTTCACTGCAATTTCCAGCCTCTTCAGGTTATCAATACCACTGTGTTTGTTGACCCAAACTCAAGAGAGCTAGTAGAATGGCCTACTGTCCTTCAGGGCTGAGATGATACTCAGGATTTGAATGTTTTCTGCTAAAACCAGCAAAGTCTTAGGCAAATGGGGATGGAATAGTCTCCTATACATAGTAACAAAGTTGAGTGTAGTTGTGCCTACATTAGCATCCTTAAGTAGTTTCTTCATAGGCTGAGTCTTATGAAATCTAGGCATCTACAAAATCACCTGACACAGCTGTAAAAACAGAAACCCTGAGAGGTTCTCTGTAACCTAAGGCAGCCTGGTGCCTTAACCAAGCCAAGGGAGGAAAAACAGGCCTACAAACTCTTATTGTAGTGGATATACCTAAGGGACCATCTTAACGATCTACCCAACTGCTACCCTGCCTTGTCACACAGCAAGACAGCCAAAGCTATGACTCTGAGCACTATGCAGTTTATCACATTAAGGACATTTGTATATAAATTAAAAGGCCATTTTCACTTTCTTGGCTGAATTAAATCTACTGGTAATTTAATTTTAAGCACTACTTCAAAAACAAAGATGGCAGGAGTTACCACAACCTACAAACAAGATAACTTAACATTTTGCTTCTCCCCTACTCTCTTTCTTTGAGAAAAGGTTTCACTAGGTACGCCAGGCTGGCCTCAAACTCACCATACTTTTGCCTTAGCCTCTCAAATGCAGGGATAACAGGTATGTCCAACTACACCTGGCACAGACTTCACTGTTTTGAGAGTAGCTCTATATGGAAATGTGCTTTGTGTATTTTTAGAAAAGAGGTGCAGAGTTCATACTGTTTGTAGGCTGAGTTTCTTTCCAGTTGAGAGTGGACCATTTTACTAGAACAGTTCACCAAACAGCAACTCCCCCCCCCCCCGTCTCTTTCTCTCTCTCTCTCTCTCTCTCTCTCACACACACACACACACACACATTCTCCTCCCTCTCTCTTTCTTCCTGTACTTTAAGAATTTTCTTTAAATCAATTTACTTTTGGCTTAAACAAGAATACTTGGGGCTGGAGGGATGGCTTAACAGTTAAGGCATTTGCCTGCAAAGCCAAAGGACCCAGGTTCAATTTCCCAGGACCCACGTTAGCCAGATGCACAAGGGGGCACACACATCTAGAGTTCATTTGCAGTGGCTGGATACCCTGGCATGCCCATTTTCTCTCTCCCCCTCTCAAATAAATAAATAATAAAATTTGAAAAAATATTTTAGTAGGGAATTTCTATCACTAACATAAGTGGAAAACCAGTCTCTTTTGCTATCTACAAACTATGAAAACTTAAAAAAAAAACTATAAAAATGAAGGTACCACATTTAAAACAGAAATTGTTCATGCAGGTATAATGCAAAATTGCTTTAGAATCTACTAGATGCATGGGCATCTTTAGGAAACATTGTATTCAGTGTTTCATCTCAGTACCTACAGATAGCTGAAACATGAGGGGAATGAACTATGGTACACTTGGCCCAAGAGCCTGACCTGAGCTTTGACTATCAAGGAAGGGTCCCTTAGGTTTCCAGAATCTAGTATCAACACAGAGGCCCCGCTGGCAAGAAGATAATTATGGCAGCCCCATAACTTCTCAACTCAATGAAGTCTCTACTCCTCACTCTCTGAGGCATGTTTCCCCAGCTCTTGGTCTTCTAGACTTTTCTACACCAAGTCATAACCTATAGCCTTAGGACAAGAGCTCTACCTCTACTTCAGATGAGAAGACATCCATAGCATAAGACCATGTGCATGTCAGCTATGATGATCACAGTGGTGGTGGGAAGGAAGAGATGGACAAGAATTGGGGACAGGGTATCTACCATGGCCTCAAGGAAGCAAAGGACAATGTGTTCCTGGAATCCTAATTTTAACTTGAAATGCATTTATCCATGGGAACCGTGGATGGTGGTTGAGTTCTGCAGTACAATTAGCACAGCACCATACTACACAGACATTATGGATTAAATAAGCTTTTGTGGGTTGGCCTGGGAAGCCAGCCAGGAGCAACTTTGTTTCAATGGGAAAATGCATTACAATTTCCAAATAGCTACCATAATAAAAAGTAACTTCTGTAGCATTAGTCTTTTGTGAACATAATTTCCATTTGTTATTGCCTTGGCCATTATGTCCTTCTCAGGGACAGATAAAAATCATCGTGGGAGTAAAAAAAAGTGGGGGTAGACAACAAGGAAAAAGGTACATTTCCAAAGGCTGAATTTTAAACTGTTCTTCATGAGCTAGAGGGGATTTTTCATATATAATACATGTGTATATAATATACAAACACACACACATATGTTTCACACAAATTATGTTAAAGCTCAAAGACATGGTCTAGCAATAGAAATTAGAGTTCTTTTCATTTGAATAATGTTACATTTATTCAATTGGATTAGGGAATTTTCCAAGCATAATCAAAACTTATTTAAGTGTACTTGATGGAAATCTTGGTGAGACAACATGCTCCTTTCTGCTTCATTTAAATGGGTTAATGAGAGACCTCCATGTTCCTTTGAGTTCATCACACACAGATCGAGGCCTGGACAGTGCTGTGCCCCTTGTCATCGCCATTCTGATGTCTGCTCTCAACAAGAAAGATGCTTTAGCTCTTTTCCTACTCATCCACTTTTCCCAGTCTGTGCATTTATTCTCCTAAAATTTAGTCAGTCCTTAAGAGATCAGATTTACTCATGTCTACGTTGCTGTGACTGAGCAATTAAAAATTAAAACTAATCAATGAGAAGAGGAATCATTGTTTTTAGAAATGCCTTTAAAAAAAGTTAACAATTGTTAAGGCTTGAGATTTGCCTGGGAAGGGTGCAGAAGTCACTGGGAAACAAAAACCTAGCTGGTCTTAGTAGCAGCTGTTTCATAAGTTCTAGGAAATTAAAATAGAAATTTACTTTTTACTTCTGAAAACATGCTGGTTTCTAAGGTAGGTCATAACCTTTTTGGGTATAAGGATCTTATTTTAACATGATTTTTTCTTTGTCCTCAAACTCCATGATCATCTTGCTTCAGTCTCCTAAGTATTAGGATTATAGGCCTGAGTCACCTTACTTAGCTTATATAATTTTATTATTATTACACTTTTCTCATATGCCTTAAGATATACTTTTCTTTCAATTCAGTAAATAAAATGTATTTTCAGTTAATCCAAAACCCAACTTGCTTTCAGGAATAACTGTTAGCTGAAAGTCAAACTTTATGGAAATTAGCACACGACTATGTGTGAACTTTGAGAAAATAGGTTTAAAGAAGTGTATTGAAGAAAAAAAAAATCTTTAGATAGGCCCTGTTTGTAACATACATCCCCTCTGCATTTCATTATCTGAATACCCCCATGAAAGGACTTGTCCTTGAAGGCCAGGAAGAGCCAGAAATCAGGGGCTAGGCTAGCTGTATCCTATGACCCTCCTGCTCAATCTGAGTAGAGTTGACACCTTTGCTATATTGTAGGATGTGAAGGAAAAAGTGAAGATGGGCACAGTCAAATGGTGGTTGTGGCTGCAGACATGATGTAAACTCAGTGACTAATGATTAACTTGTATGTTCAGAAGAGGGTGGCAGCTGTGGCAGAGCTCTGCTGAGGATATCCAATGAACACCTGCCTGTAGCCATATGAATCAAACTTCAATTGGCCCAGCAGTCGGGTCTTAAGAGGGAACATTCCAAGAAACTTGGTGGAAATTATAAGACTTTACAAGGCTTGAAGTCATGTATAGGGCAACATTTTTACTACTTTCTAGTGACTACATGAAGCCACCCCCTGACTCACTGTGAAAAAGGGACAAGGGCTTTAGTGCCAGGATGTGTGGCTCATGGATTCTTTGTGTACTACCTCTGTCCTCCTCTTATTCTAGTTATGTTCATCCCAACTTACATACTGTTTTGACCATGTTTTAGTTGCCTGCTCTTTTCTTGAGACCCTGAGGACTGATCCTAGAGCCTCATATATACTAGACAAGTATTCTACTACTGAGTTACAGGTCAGCACTGACTTTTGGCATTAATGTCAAAAACATTCAGCCATTATTATGTTTTTCTTATACTCACTCATATATTTAACCACATTTTTGTTTGTGAATTTATAACCTTAGATTGTGAACTTGTGGGTCTTAGAACTTTATCTGTGGGAATCACTAGGTGTCTGAGCTGAAATTGCATTTCTTCAAGCCCACTCTGCATTTAATTCAGCCAGTCTCCTCAATATACTACTAACCTGTGACTATGTTTAATTTAATTTCCCACTTGAGTTTCAAAAACATTTTATTCATTTATTGGACAACAAAGACAGAGAGGGAGAGAGAGAATGAACCACCAGGGTGTCTAGTCACTGCAAATGAACTCCAGATGCATGCACCACTTGGTGCATTTACCTTTACATGGGTACTGGGGAATCAAACCTGGGTCATTAGGCTTTGCAAGCAAGTGCTTTCACCACTGAGCAATCTCTCCAGCTCCCACTTGAGTCTTGGGGTGGTAATCCAGATCATCAACACGAGTCTCTACTGAGTATGTATTCATGAACACTCAGAGGAGACTGTTATATCCTCACAGTCCAGGCTGAGGTTGAAACTGGCTATCTTCCTTACTGTCCATTCTCATGCAGTGGGTTTATGGTGCTTATCCTTACAATGAACATCCCAGTTTCATACGAAAGGATTTCAGACTACTTTCCTTACAAGGAGATGGAAAGCTGTCAAAACAAAAAATAAGATGTCTAGAATGTGACAAAAAATCCTTGAAGAGAAAGCTGGCATTGGTTCCTGGTTATTTTGCAGTTTCTGATTTAAATTTGGCAATATCTGTACCATTCTTAACTTTTATGTCCAAATATATATCAGCATTTTTATTTTTTTTATTTTGAGAGAGAAAGAGAAAAAGGCAGATAGAGAGAGGGAGAGAATGGGCATGCCAGGGCCTCCAGCCCCTGCAAACAAACTCCAGATGCATGAGCCCCCTTGTGCATCTGGCTTACGTGGATACTGGGGAATCAAACCTGGGGCCATAGGCTTCACAGGCAAGTGCCTTAACCCCTAATCCATCTTTCCAGCCCTATATCAGCATCAGCATTTTAAAAAATATTTATTTATTTGCAAGCAGACGGGGGGGGGGGGGAGAAGAAGGGAGGAAAGAAAATGGGTGTGCCAGGGCGTCCAACCACTGCAACTGAACTCCAGATGCATGCTCCACTTGGTGCATCTGGCATTACGTGGGTAGTAGAGAATCAAATCTAGATTGTTAGGCTTTGAAGGCAAGTGCCTTAACCACTGAGCTCTCCAGCTCTCCATCCCTGTATCAGCATTTTAATTATTTTCATAAAGTGAACATCATTAAGGTACTGGTCTACCATAATGGCAAACAATGAAATAATTTAACTGGAATACAATTTTTTCAAAAATATTTTGTACATATTGTCCTACTACCTTCTGGTAAAGTGGTGGATATTCATCTACACACATCAGCGTAGTGAGCAGAAACTAGCAATTTTACTACTGTAGTCTGGTCTTAGTTTACACATTATGATCATGCTTAATGTAAAGGCTTTTGAAATCTAATATAACAGGGAATATAACATTTTCAATAAAATGACAAGAAATGAAAGGGATATTTCTATTGGAAGCACGAAGAAAAATCCTTTTATGAAAAAATGTTCATAGTTTGAAGTTTAAAAGAACAAAAGAACATTTTAGCAACAGTGATTAAGAGCAAACCCAGCCTTGGTCACTTATATGCAGTTTGGTCATGGGCAGTCCTATTCTCATGTACAAGAAAGATACAACAGCAATATTTTAAGAAGTAGCTGAATGCCAGGATCAGTGGCGCATGCCTTTAATCCCAGCACTTGGGAGGCAGAAGTAGGAGGCTCACTGTGAGCTTGAGGCCAGCCTGGGACTACAGAGTGAGTTCCAGGTCAGCCTGGACTAGAGTGAGACCCTACCTTGAAAAAAAATAATAAGTATCCGAATGAATCAGCAAGATAATGATGTCAGGCACAGAGCCTGAATACACTAGATTCTTAAAATTGGTAGCTAAAATTATTAATTTGCCCCAAATGACTTCACCAGTGGGCGGAGCAATGGAAACTTCAATACAAGCTTTTTGAATCTATATCCCATGGGTAGCCTTTTCAATGTTCACATTGTTACAGAAATACAGACTGGCTGTTTCCTTAGACTTCTTGCTATACATTTGTCACTATACAGTGAACTGCCCATTACTCTCTCTCTAGGAGTCTTAAGTCCCGTGAAGTCATATGAGTGAGGTCCCTTTGTAGTGTGTGCTAAAATGTTTAGGTTTTGTGTGAGCATGCATGTGTGTTTTACAAGGGATTAATCCAGGGTCTTATATATGCTAGGCCAGCTCCCTGCCTAAAGTACATTCCCAGTCCTGTGATAAACTTGAAAAACAGTCATGAACTTATTTAGCTAGGTACTTACAGAAGATAGATGATATTAAGCCTCCCAAATAGCTTCTGAGTAAATTTTCTAATGAGGTTTTTGATACAGTAAATATCCTGTGATTCTGTTCTTCGGCAGTGCACTACTTCTACTTTTCCTCTGGGGGAAGTGAGTATGGACATGTTTGCCCTGTCCCAAAAGAAAGAGAAAAAAATCCACTATTAATCTGAGATGACAAGCTAGTTACAGTACTCACAGGTTTGAACAATGATTCAACTTCCATATGATCAGGATAAATAGGCTGTGGGAGTAGTACTGTGACACATGTTCCCCTGGGGTTGTTGGCAATAATTGCCACAGCAAGCCTGCTAAAGAATGAAGTTTCTGAGGAATGGCCCATCTAGAACTTCCTACAAATGTATTCTTTGTTTTCAACAAAACTGCTTTAAAATATTCTAAAAATGGGATTTAAAAACTTCAATTACTGATTCAATGTCCTGTCATATTTAACCAGCCACTGTATCATATGAATAAAGAGTTGCAGAGAGCTGGGCATGGTGATGCACGCCTTTGATCCCAGCACCCAGGATGCTGAAATAGGAGGATCGCTGTGCGAGTTTGAGGCCAGCCTGAGACTACATAGTGAATCCCCAAAATCCCAAAAGGCCTTGGTTTCCCACCAGCAATAGATGGTAAGACCCTATTGCTGAAGACGACACATACTTGGGTGGCAAGGCCACTGAGAAATTCTGCTGGAACTGAGCTGATAACCTCCTCCATGTAGACCAGCTGAGAGAAAGCTGGAAGAAGCCATTCTACATGTAGTTCAATGGGAGAGAGATATCACCAGTGAAGATACTCAACAGTGGACACTACAAGCCTTATAATTGGCCAGCCAGGCCAAATGAGCCAACGGGTGCAGTAGTGGCACGTCTGTCATGGTGGAAACCAACTGACCTCCAATTGGACTGGAGGCCAGCTCCATGGGAGGGAATACATCCCTGAAACTGAAAACTTAAAACAGGGGTAGTCATGAGCCCTAGGGGTATAACATCTGCTGATGTCTGGAAAAATGTATATACTATGCTTATCAAACTGCCCAGTAAGCACTTCTCTTAATATTTATACCCTTATATTAATGCTACTCTCACTTTGGGTAGAGAATCTTCTCTTTTCAGATGGCAGTGACCTTGGGATGACTCAGAAGGTATCATAGTGTTGGAAAAAAGTGACTGGAGTACTGAGTAACATCTCGATCACACCTTCCAAGGCTCAGGGTCTAATGCGGAAGAGGTGGCGGAAAGAATGTAAGAGCCAAAGGAAGGGTAGGACTCCTTTACAACGTCCTCCCTCCAGACATAAAATGGCCTGGATATCCATGACCTCATAGTGCCTGACACTACGTACACAAGACCATCATAAGAGGAGGAAAAGATCATGACATCAAAATGAGAGACTGATTGAGATGCGGAGGGGATATGAGGGAGAATGGAATTTCAAAGGGGAAAGTCGGGGGAGGGAGGGTAGCACCATGGGATATTTTTTATAATCATGGAAAATGTTAATAAAAATTAAGAAAAAAAAATCCCAAAAGGGGGAGAGAGGGGAAGCCTGACAGTGGCTGCCCATATTCCAAATAGAGTTTGCTAAACTGAAGCTTTGAAGGATAGCAGGTCAGAGATTGTTCAAGACAAAATCAAAACAAGTCTATAGTCAAATAAGTATAGGAAATGCTTCTCACAATAGCCTTTCCGAGGGATCACCATCCTATTACAATGTTTTGGAAGTGTCTCCCAAAAGCTCATGTGTTAAGGGTTCAAGTCACCAACCTGTGGCACCACTAGGAAGTGATGAAGTATTTGAGAGGGAACTGGCTCCTTGAGAGTGTCTCTTAATGGGGATGCTTATCTCCATTGTTGTTTTTTTTTTATTGATTTATTTGAGAGAGAGAGAGATAGGCAGGTAGACAGAGAGAATGGGTGAGCCAGAGCTTCCAGCCACTGCAAATGAACTCCAGACACGTGCGCCCCCTTGTGCATCTGGCTAACGTGGGTCCTGGGGAATCGAGCCTTGAACCAGGGTCCTTAGGCTTCACAGGCAAGCGCTTAACTGCTCAGCCATCTCTCCAGCCCTCCATTGTTGTTTTGTGGCAGTGAGGTGAGCAGCTTCTCCCACTGCACACTCCCACAATGATGTACTATGCTGACACAGGACCCAAACAGGGCCAAGTGACCACAGACTGAAGCCTCTTGGAACCATGAACCCAAACTGTTCTTCTTTATATTTTCATTATCTTGGGTATTTTTTCACAGTGATGAAAGCTAGGAACATGTCAATGACTTCCAGAAGTTCCATAACAAAGAAACCTGCTCTCACTGTATAGCCTAGGCTTCCCCACACTTTCTGAACAGACTCTCTGAGGGCAAAGTCTAAGTTCCAGAAAGATGTCATGAGAAGTGCTGCTGACAGCAATAGACAGGCACAAAATGGATTCTCATTGTCTGTCTTTTTTCCATTTATCTTTCCTCTTCCCACCTTCTTACCCTTCCTTCATTCTTGCCTAGAGAAAAATTATGTGTCATATATGAAGTGAGAAATAATAAGGAAATTAATTTTTCACCATCCTTTTGCCTCAGATAATAATATGGAACATTTTTTTGCACCATGAACCTGTCCAGAGTTGCTCTCATTGTAACCCCTAGTCTTCCTCTACAGATAACCATGACAAAAATTATCTCTTCCAATTTTTCAACATCATACAAATGTAATTATATAGCTGTTGCAGTCAGGTTCGCATTGCTGGTAGAAATCACCCAACCAAGAGCAGCTTGTGGCAAAAAGAGGTGTATTTTGGTTTACAGGCTCGAGAGGAAGCTCCATGATGGCAAGGGAAAATGACTGCATGAGCAGAGGGTGGACATCACCCCCTGGCCCACATAAGGTGGACAACAGGAAAAGGAAAGTATGCCAAACACTGGCAAGGGGAAACTGGCTATAACACCCATAAGCCCTCCTCCAACAATACACTCCCTCCAGGAGGCGTTAATTCCCAAATCTCCATCAGCTGGGAACCTAGCATTCAGAGCACCTAAGTTTATGGGGGACACCTGAATCAAACCACCACACTAGCCAAACAGTGAAAGCAGTGTGTGACACATAGCTAAGTGCTCAGTACATAGTAACCATCATTACCAATTTAAAAACCTATGGTTTTTCTCATATAATATACACATATTTATATAATTTTTATGTAATCTTTGTGTATAATTTGTTTCTTAATAGTTGTTCAGATATGTCAAAGAACTTAAATACTGAGATGGCTTGGAAGAGTGCTGGACTTCAGGCAAGGAAATCAAATGCCAGGAGCAATGTGATTTGCCTCAGGTATACATATTTGAATTAAAAATAGAACCCTAGCATCTCCATCCAGCATAGCCTCCCCCACTCCCCACTGTGGGGTCTATGAATAACAGTCCCCCATCTTCACTGTGTTCTGGTGTTCAGATTAAACTTCAGCTGGGCTGCTCTTAACCCCAAATCTTTAGGTGGCAAAAGTATAAAATATGGGATGATCAGGGGAACCTGGAAAGACAGCAGGTTAACAGCCAGAAATCCCCTATCCTTAACCAACTCCACAGGCTTACAGAGAAATTTTATCATCTTACCCTAGCCCTTGGGGACAGCCCCATGTTTCTCAAGTTCACGGAAACTGAAAGGAATCCAAACATGCGAATTTGTCTATTTCTTAACAATTTCCCACTTTACAATGAGAAAATTAAGACTAGAGCAGTCCAGATGTTTCCAGGAAAATTAGCAAGTTATATGGATTAAGTATAAGCTTGGTTTTTGCCTTGGACAGAGTAGGGTGGTAGAGAAAAATTTCTCCATGTGCTGTGTGGTCTGTGTGGCACAGCCTTGGTGACATAGTCCTGCTATGAATTAGGGAACTCAGGCCATCTTCAGCTTCAGCCAGGTGTAGCCTGCTAAAACTGAGGGATCAGAATGGTAAGTCTTCACTTTGCAAGGTATAAAAATCTTGTTATCTATGTAATGCTTCAAAAACTTGAGATATTGACTCACTGATTTTTTCATACTCTACAGACAAAAGTACATATTTCATTAAGCTGTGGCAAAGCTATTCATGTATTATCATTGTAGATCAATTGAATAGGAAGGCTAGATAACAGTGGGTGGTGTTCATGTAAGTGCCAAAATATGGAGAAGGCTGCGAAATGCAGCTTCTGTCACTCCCTGGCTGTGTGACCTAGGGCAAGTTACTTAACTTGTACGTAAGCCCGTTTCCTCATCTGTAAATTGGGATATACTATGCTGAGCTCAGTGTTTTATAAATGAAGTATTGAGTGCCAAACAGGGAAAGCAATGTGTGATGCATAGCTAAGTGCTCAGTACATAGTAAGCATGATTACCAGTTTTAATATTGAGCATAGATAGACATTCTCAGGATACAAAATGGTGGATATCCAGAAGCTGTTCACAGCTTCCACTGAGCATGAAGCTAAGGGAGCCAGAGATGAGCAATGCTTGCTTGGAACCTCACAGTTTGCCTGGGTTTCTCTATACTGTTGATGCCTACATGGTCTATCAATCCCTTTGTTATGGATATATTCCTTCCTAGACAAAATAATGCATCTAATCAGACTCCAGTAAAATCCTAATAGTCTGAAAGGATTCCTTTCTAAGATGGCTTTCTATAGCCCAGGAGCCATATAGGTTGGTTTTATGTTCAAACGCTGTCATTCTTAAATTTTACTTTGAGAATTATAATAGATTAATATTTCATCATTGTGAAAAGCACACAGCTTTACATATATATTCTGGTTTTATTGTGGTAAAATATATACAATATAACATTTATCATTTTTTGTTTTGTTGTGTTTTTAAATATATGATTTAATTATTAGAGAGAAAGAGGCAGATAGAGAGAGAATGGGCGCACCAGGGCCTCGGACCACTGCAAATGAACTCCAGATGCATTTGCCACTTTGTGCATCTGGCTTTATGTGGGTACTGGAGATTTGAACCTGGGTACTTAGGTTTTGCAGACAAGTGCCTTAAGTATTAAGCCATCTCTCCAACCCTCATTTTTAAAAAGTTTTAAAAATTACCATTTTAGCCATTTTAAGTGTATGTTTCAGTGGTTACTGACAATGCTGATCAGCCTTCACCACTATTCATTGGCAGAACTTTTCACCTGAAATCCTCTTTTTTTTTTTTTTTTTTCTTTTTTTTTTTGAGGTAGGGTCTCGCTCTAGCCCAGGCTGACCTGGAATTCACTATGTAGTCTCAGGATGGCCTGGAACTCATGGCACTCCTCCTATCTCTGCCTCTCCAGTGCTAGGATTAAAGGCATACACCACCATGCCGGCTTTGAAATCCTCTTTTGATACCTTTGACCCCATCCAAATAATCTCTTTTTGGACTGGCATATTGTACTTTCAAACTGAATTTTCTATTTTATGGGCTTACATATAAACATGTGCCATCCTTGGTGGGATGGGAACATAGTCCGTTAGGAAAATAAGCACAGGTGGTTATCTCCCTTAAAAGGCCTTTCCCATTACAACTATGGGAGAAGGGTTGGAGAGATCACTTAGTGGTTAGGCACTTGCCTGTGTTGCCTAAAGACCTAGATTCAATTCCCCAGTACCCATGTAAGCCAGATGCACAACATGGCACATGCATATGGAGTTCATTTATAGCGGCTACAGACCCTGGAATGTCCATTCTATTTGCCTCTTGTGCTCACTCTCGCTCTCTCCCCAAATAAATAAATAAACAAATATGGGAGAAGCATTAGCAAGCACTAGAATGACAGACTGGTTTCAAAGGAAGTAGTCAATACCTTTCTAGCTATCAAAGTGATTAAATGTTCAATTATATTTCCCATAGCCCTGGTGATGAGATTAGTGGAGCTATCACATTTTCGAATTTATAAATCTTGACCTGTCCCTTAACTGGTTAGAAACAGTCTTTAATGAAGACCCCTGTTGAAGCTAGCTATACTGTCATTCCTGGTTTTGATGTGAAGTTGCAAGCAAAATGAGAATGAGACGACTTTGTGAAATATTATATCATAAGCTAATGCTACAAATAAATAAAAATTTGAATATAGTAAGAAAGTATACTTACAGTCATGAATTTAAAAAGAAAAAATGGGCTACAGATATTGCTTAGTGGTTAAGGTGTTTGCCTGAAAAGCCAAAGGACATAGGTTAAATTCCCCAGGACACATGTAAGTCAGAGGCACCAGGTGACACATGTGCCTGGAGTTGGTTTGCAGTGGCTGGAAGTCAACTTGCACCAATTCTCTCTCTCTCTCTCAAACAAATGAAAAATAAAATAAACTATTTCTTTAAAAAAAGAAAAGAACAAGGAAAATCTACTTAGATGCCAATGTCATTGTGAGCAGTGACTGAGGAAGTGATCAGATCTGATCTACTTTTATACTCCATCAGCTTAGCATGGAACTCAATCTAAACAGAGATTTGGAGTAAAATGATGCTTCTAGTATGGATTTTGGAAGGTTAAGCCCTCTGTGAACATGTGGATCTAGAAAAATTGTATGTACCACTTCAAGGAAGTGACAAGGAAGCTTTGCTCTACATAGAAACCTGCAAAAATACTTCTAAGGAAGTCCAAACTCTAGACCATTGTGGGTTTGCCATCCTAATTCCTTCTGGTCCAGTATTTTATCCCAGCAATGAGAAAGTAAAGGATATTGAAAGGAAAAAAAGGGAAGGAGACTTCCTGTTAAGATGGTGGCTTAGGAACCACACCAAAGCAGCCTAGGGGAGAAAAAGCCAAAGAATACCCAGCAAAATCACACTTTTACTAAAAAGTGAGGTGTATAAGAAATCAAAATGGCAGCAGAGAAGTAGGAGAGATCCAGGGCATCCAGAGCCCACACAGGCAGGACTAAGCGGCCCCACCAGCAGCGGCTTCTGCTCTGGCTCTGGCATTGGCAGTGCCGGCTCCAGCAGCAGCAGCAGCAGCTCTGGCAGTGGCGGTTCCAGCAGCGGCAGATACAGCAGCGGCAGTGCCAGGTCTGTGGGGCCACAGCTGCCAGGCTCGGCTTACCCCACAGGAAAAGCCAGTGCCCAGTTCCAGAAAACAGAACAGTGGTCCAGCGATCCAGCCAGCCTACTTGAACCCACAGGGCACCAAAGAGGGACGCATAATTGAGACCAAAATCATCCAAAAAGGTAACTGGGATTGCACCAGGGAAGGGTCTCACTTGGTCACAAGCTGACTTGGAACCCTCAACAGACCAGATATCTTAACCTCTTTGTTGATAGAGGATCCAGTTGTTATAATATCTACTCTTCCATAAACACTCAGTGCTGCTTTTCATTGAATGTGTCCATTGTTTAGCTATATTTTAGAATCTATCTGTATTTTGTTCCACTCAGCCTACTTGAATACTCCCATAGCAGGCAAACCCAACCCCTAGGAACACCCTTGTAGATACTCTGAGAGTCTTAAGAGCCACACCTAACACCTTAAGCTCCTACCCCAAAGATATATAACATCAGATCAATGGATACAGCTAAGAATACCCAGCTAGGTAGAAAATCCAAGCATTAATTTAATCCAAGATGCAAAAATACATACATTATAACACAAGAAACACTAAAAAGCAAGACAATATAAATCCACCAAAATGTATTAATGCATCAGAAATGACCTCCAGTGAGAACGAGTTAGAGGAAATGCCTGAGAAAGATTTCAAAATTATGATTGTAAATATGTTCAAAGAAGTCAAAGAAGAAATCAAAGGAATCAAAGAGGACATCAAAGGAATGAAAGAAGACACAGGACACCAATTTAATGAAATAAAGAAGTCAATACAAGACATAAATAAGGAAATGGAAGTAATAAAGAAAAACCAGTCACAATTACTAGCAATGAAGAACACAGTTAATGAAATAAAAAACTCTGTAGAAAATCTCACTAGTAGAATGGATGAAGGAAAGGACAGAATATCTAAGCTAGAAGACCAGGTGGCAGATCTAATACAGTCCAACTAAGAGAAAGAGAAACTAATAGGATAGTATGAATGGGAATTTCAAGATATTCGGGACACTATGAAAAGATCAAACATAAGAATTCAGGGCACAGTAGAAGGAGAAGAATTTCACTCCAAAGGCATAATAGGCGTCTTCAACAAAATCATAGAAGAAAACTTCCCAATTGGGAAACAGGTGCCAATGCAGATACAGGAAGCCTTTAGAACTCCAGCCAGACAAAACCTGGAAAGAACCTCTCCTTGCCATATTATAACCAAACTACCAAACACACAATCCAAAGAAAAAATATTGAAAGAAGTTAGAGAGAAAAATCAAGTTATCTACAAAGGCAAGCCCATCAGGATTACAGCAGATTACTCAACACAAACTTTAAAAGCCAGAAGGGCTTGGAGTGATGTATTCCAAGTTCTGAAAGATAATAACTGTCAACCAAGGTTACTTTATCCTGCAAAGCTATCCATTCAAATAGAAAGAGAAATAAGGACATTCCACAACAAAAGCAGGCTAAAGGAGTATTTGAATACAAAACCAGTTCTACAGAAAATACTTGAAAGAATCCCCCATGCCAAAGAAAAGGAAAAGCACACATATAAGGAACCTGGAAAAACAAACAATACTCAAATACTCTTTAACACAAGAGAGCAAATGTAGAACCGGAACTACAAAAAAAACTGCAAACATAAATACACACCTTTCAATAATATCTCTTAATATCAACGGCCTCAATGCCCCAACCAAAAGACATAGGTTTGCAGACTGGGTTACAAAGCAGGATCCTACAATTTGTTGTCTCCAAGAAACTCACCTTTATACAAAGCATGGACATTATCTTAGGGTGAAAGGTTGGAAAACGGTGTTTCAGACAAATGGGCCTAGAAAACAAGCAGGGGTTGCTATCCTAATATCTGACAAGGTAGACTTCAGTCCAACATTAGTCAAGAAAGATAAGGAAGGTCACTTTATATTGATTAAGGGCACACTCCAACAGGAGGACATTACAATCCTAAACATATATGCACCTAACATGGGGACTCCCAAATTCACCAAACAAACGCTATTAGAACTAAGGTCACAGATAACACCAAACACAGTGGTAGTGGGTGACTTCAACACCCCACTTTCATCAACTGACAGGTCATCCCAGGAAAAATAAACAGAGAGACATCTGCACTAAATGAGGTCATAGAAGGAATGGACCTAACAGATATCTATAGGACATTTCATCCAAATGCTGCAGAATATACATTCTTTTCAGCAGCACATGGAACATTCTCTAAAATAGACCATATATTAGGACACAAAGCAAATCTTAACAAATACAGCAAAATTGAAAAAATTCCTTGCATTCTACCTGACCACAATGGAATCAAACTACAAATCAATAGCAAGAAAAGCTACAGATCATACAAAAAATCATGGAAACTAAACAATACATTACTAAATGATGAATTGGTCAATGAAGAAATCAAGAAGGAAATCAAAAACTTCATAGAGTCAAACGATAATGAGAACACAACATACCAAAATTTCTGGGACACGATGAAGGTAGTTCTAAGAGGTAAATTTATACCTTTAAGTGCCTATATTAAGAAATTAGAAAGGTCACAAGTAAATGACCTAATGCTTCACCTTAAAGCCTTGGAAAAAGAAGAATAAGGCAAACCAAAAATCAGCAGACGGGAAGAAATAATAAAGATTAGGGCAGAAATTAATGAAATAGAAACCAAAAAAAAAAAAAAAAAAAATCCAAAGAATCAATGAAACAAAGAGTTGGTTCTTTGAAAGGGTAAACAAGATTGATAAACCCTTAGCAAATCTGACCAACAGAAACAGAGAAGAGACAGAAATTAATAAAATTAGAGATGAAAAAGGTAACATCACAACAGATGCCAGAGAAATTCAAAAAAATCATTGGGACATACTATAAAAACATATACTCCACTAAGTATGAAAATCTGAAAGAAATGGATGATTTCCTTGATTTATATGACCTACCTAAATTAAATCAAGATGAGATTAATCACTTAAATAGACCTATAACAAGTATGGAGATCCAAGCAGTTATCAAAAATCTCCCAAATAAAAAAAGTCCAGGTCCAGATGGGTTCACTGCTGAATTTTACCAGACCTTCTGGAAAGAACTAACACCATTGCTTCTTAAGCTTTTCCATAAAATAGAAAAAGAAGGAATCCTACCAAACTCCTTCTACGAAGCCAGCATCACCCTAATACCAAAACCAGGCAAAGATAGAACAAAGAAAGAAAATTAGAGACCAATCTCCCTCATGAACATAGATGCAAAAATTCGGAATCAAAAAATAGGCAAACAGAATACAAAAATATATCAGAAAGATCATTCACCCTGACCAAGTACGCTTTTTCCCAGAGATGCAGGGATGATTCAACATATGCAAAATGATAAATTTAATACATTATATAAATGGACTGAAGGACAAAAATCACATGATCATCTCATTACATGCAGAGAAATTGACAAAATCCAACATCCCTTCATGATAAAAGTCCTACAGAGACTGGAAATAGAAGGAACATATCTCAATATAATAAAGGCTATTTATGACAAACCCACAGCCAACATATTACTAAATGGGGAAAAACTGGAAGCTTTTCCACTAAAATCAGGAACAAGACAAGGGTGTCCACTGTCCCCACTTTTATTTAATATAGTACTGAAAGTGTTAGCCATAGCAACAAGGCAAGAGAAGCACATAAAAGGGGTAAAATTGGAAAGGAAGAGATCAAGTTATCTTTATTTGCAGATGACATTATTCTTTATATAACAGACCCTAAAGACTCTACCAGCAAACTGTTAGAGCTGATAAACACCTACAGCTGCATAACAGGATACAAAATAAATACACAGAAATCAGTAGCCTTCCTAACTGCTAACAACAAACACACTGAGAACGAAATCAGAGCATCACTCCCATTCACAATTGCATCAAAGAAAATAAAGTACCTTGGAATAAACCTAACCAAGGAAGTAAAGGATCTCTACAGTGAAAACTATAAAACACTCAAGCGAGAAATTGCAGAGGACACTAGGAAATGGAAAAACATCCCTTGTTCCTGGATCAGAAGAATCAATATTGTGAAAATGGCAGTCTTACCAAAAGCAATCTACACATTTAATGCAATCCCCATCAAAATTCCAATGGCATTCTTCAAGGAAATAGAAAAACAATCCAAAAATTCACTTGGAATCACAAAAAAACCTTAAATATCTAAAATAGTACTGAGCAATAAAAATGAGGCTGGTGGTATCACTATACCTGATTTTAGCCTATACTACAGAGCCATAGTAACAAAAACAGTATGGTACAGGCACAAAAGCAGACATGTAGATCAATGGAATGGAATAGAAGACCCAGATGCAAGTCCAAGTAGCTACAGCCACCTGATATTCGATAAAAATACTCATTGGAGAAAAGACAGCCTCTTCAGCAAATGGTGCTGGGAAAACTGGATATTTATCTATAGAAAGATGAAAATAGATTCTTCTCTCTCTCCATGCACAAGAATTAAGTCCAAATGGATTGAAGACCTTAACATCAGACCTGGAACTCTGAAACTGCTAGAGGAAAAAGTAGGGGAAACCCTTCAACATACTGGTCTTGGCAAAGACTTTCTGAATATTACCCCAATTGCTCAGGCAATAAAGCCACAGATTGACTGCTGGGACCTCATGAAATTACAAAGACTTTGTACAGCAAAGGACACTGTGAATAAAGCAAAGAGGCAACCTACAGAATGGGCATAAATCTTTGCCAGCTATACATCTGATAGAGGATTAATATCTAGGATATACAAAGAACTCAAAAAGTCAAATAATAAGAAATCAAACAAGCCAATTAAAAAATGGGCTATGGGACTAAATAGAGAGTTCTCAAAAGAAGAAATATGAATGGCATATAAGCATCTAAACAAATGTTCTACATCCCTAGTCATCAGGGAAATGCAGATTAAAACTACGTTGAGATTCCATCTCACTCCTATCAAATTGGCTAACATCATGAAAACAAATGATCATAAATTCTGGCAAGGATGTGGAAAAAGAGGAACCCTTCTACACTGTTGGTTGGAATGCAATCTGGTCCAGCCATTGTGGAAATCAGTGTGGAGGTTCCTAAGACAGCTAAAAATTGATCTACCATATGACCCAGCTATCGCACTCCTAGGCATATATCTAAGGACTCATCTCATTACCTTAGAGATACCTGCTCTACCATGTTTATTGCCGCTCCATTCACAATACCTGGGAAATGGAACCAGCCTAGATGTCCCTCAACTGATGAATGGATAATGAAGATATGGCACATTTATACAATGGAGTTCTACTCAGCGGTAAAGAAAAATGAAGTTATGAAATTTGCAGGAAAATGGATGGATCTGGAAAGGATTATACTAAATGAGGTAACCCAGGCCCAGAAAGCCAAGCGCCACATGTTCTCTCTCATATGTGGATCCTAGCTACAGATGACTGGGCTTCTGTGTGAGAAGGAAAAAGCTCAGTAGCAGAGGCCAGCAAGCTAGAAAAGAGATAGAAAGGGAAGAAAAAGGAAGGGAGGGGGTTACTTAATAGGATGGTGTTGTATATATGTAAGTAGAAGAATAGATTAACGGGGGTGAAATGGCCCAAAGTGAGGTCAGGGGAAGAGATTGAGTAAAGTAAAGGTGGAGGGAGGGTAATCAAAATCTAAGAGGATATAAATAAATCATATGGAATCCTCCGGTTTTGGACAATGGAACAATCAGGAGCCGTAGATCATTGATAGAAAATTTTCAGTGCCAAGGATGGGATACCTTCCAGTGAGTTGTTGGCCAGGGAGGTCCTTGATGCCCCCAAAATATTATAGGCCATTGCCAGGGCCCTTGGTTTCCCACCAGGAATAGATGGTAAGACCCTATTACTGAAGACTCCACATACTTGGGTGGCAAGGCCACTGAGAAATCCTGCTGGAACTGAGCTGATAAGCTCCCTCATGTAGACCAGCTGACAGAAAGCTGGAAGAAGCCATTCTGCATGCAGTTCAATGGGAGAGAGAGATACCACCAGTGAAGATATTCAACAGTGGACACTGCAAGCCTTATAATTGGCCAGCCAGGCCATATGAGCCAATGGGTGCAATAGTGGCACGTCTGTTATGGGGGAAACCAACTGCCCTCTAATTTGACTGGAGGCCCTGCTCCATGGGAGGGAATACATCCCTGATACTGAAAACTTAAAACAGGGGTAGTCATGAACCCTAGGGGTGTAAAGTCTGCTGTTGTCTGGCCAAATGTATATACTATGCTTATCAAACTGCCCAGTAAGCACTTCTGTTAATGTTCACACCCTTATATTAATGCTACTCTCACTTTTGGTTGAGAATCTTCTCTTTTCAGTTGGCAGTGACCTTGGGACAACTCAGAATGTATCATGGTGATGGAAAGAAATGACCGCAGTGCTCAATACTGCAATATCTGCATCACACCTTCCAAGGCTCAGGGTCTAATGTGGAAGAGGTAGCGGAAAGAATGTAAGAGCCAAAGGAAGGGCAGGACTCCATACAACATGCTCCCTCCAGAAACAAAACGGCCTGGATATCCACGGCCTCACAGTGCCTGATACGCACACCTGCATAAGACCATCATAAGAGGAGGAAAAGATCAAGACATCAAAAGTAAAAGAGAGACTGATTGAGATGGGGAGGGGGTATGATGGAGAGTGGAGTTTCAAAGGGGTAAGTGGGGGGAGGGAGGGTATCACCATAGGTATTTTTAATAATCATGGAATTTGTTAATAAAATTTTGGGAAAAAAAGGGAAGGAAAGGGAAGAGAAGGGAGAGGGTGAGAGGAAGGGGAAGAGAAGAGAGAGCGGAAACAAGGAAGGAGAAGAAAAGAGAAAGGGGGAGAGGAAGGCGAAGAGAAGGGAGATAGGGAGGGAAGGAGAAGGGAGAGGGGATGGAGGAGAGGAAGGGGAAGTGAAGGGAGAGGGGGAGGGGAACGGGAAAAAAGGGGGAGGGAAAGGAGAAGAGAAGGGAGAGGGGTCGAAGAAGGGGAAGAGAGAGGGGGAGAGGAAGGGGAAGAGAAGGGCGAGGGGAAGTGAAGGGAGAGGGGGAGGGGAAAGGGAAAAGAAGGGAGAGGGGAAGGAGAAGAGAAGGCAGAGGGGTAGAGGAAGGGGAAGAGAGAGGGGGAGAGGAAGGGGAAGAGAAGGGCGAGGGGAAGTGAAGGGAGAGGGGGAGGGGAAAGGGAAAAGAAGGGAGAGGGGAAGGAGAAGAGAAGGCAGAGGGGTAGAGGAAGGGGAAGAGAGAGGGGGAGAGGAAGGGGAAGAGAAGGGCGAGGGGAAGTGAAGGGAGAGGGGGAGGGGAAAGGGAAAAGAAGGGAGAAGGGGAAGGAGAAGAGAAGGCAGAGGGGTAGAGGAAGGGGAAGAGAGAGGGGGAGAGGAAGGGGAAGAGAAGGGCGAGGGGAAGTGAAGGGAGAGGGGGAGGGGAAAGGGAAAAGAAGGGAGAAGGGAAGGAGAATAGAAGGGAGAGGGGTAGAGGAAGGGGAAGAGAGAGGGGGAGAGGAAGGGGAAAAGAAGGGGGAGGGGAAGTGAAGGGAGAGGGGGAGGAGAAAGGGAAAAGAAGGGAGAGGGGGAGAGGAGGAAGGGAAGGGGAGGGGAGGGGAAGAGGAGGAAGGGGAAGGGTAAGAGAAGGGAGAGGGGTGGGGAAGAGAAGGTAGAGGGGAAGAGTAGGGAAAGGGGAAGGGAGAGGGGGAGGGGAAGGGGAGGAGAGAAGGGAACAGGGGAGGGTAAAGGGAAGAGAAGGGAGAAGGGGAGGGGAAGGAGAAGAGGCGGAGAGGGGGAGGGGAAGAGGAGGGAGAGCGGAAGAAGAGGAGGGAGAGGGGGAGGGGAAGAGAAGGGATTGGAGAGAGGAAGGGGAAGAGAAGGGAGAGGGGGAGGAGAAGAGAAGGGAGAGGGGAAGGGGAAGAGAGGAAAGGGGAAGGGGAAGAGAAGGAGGGGGGGAGAAAGGTGAAAGGAAGACAAAGGGAAGACAAAGTAAGCATAACAAGTAAAGGGAAAACAAAACAATCCCTGTGTAGTATGGGGGTCAGCAAGAACTTTAGGTAACTGATACTAAAAGAGACTGTCAATTAGGTATGCTTATAATTCTTTCTTTTTCTTATTTCTTTTTTGTGTTTTATTTGAGAGAAAGACGCAGAGATAGAATGGGCACATCAGGGCCTCCAGCCACTGCAAATGAACTCCAGGCGCATGCACCACCTTGTGTATCTGGCTTACACTAGTACTGGGGAATAGAACCTTGGTCCTTTGGCATTGCAGGCAAATGCCTTAACAGCTAAGCCATCTCTCCAGCCCTGCTTATAATTATTAGAAATATATAAAGATATAAATCACAAAAAGAAAATAGGTAGCTATTTAAAAGAAAGAAAGAATAGGAGGCTAGGGAAATGGCTCAATGGATAAAGCATTTTCCGAACAAGCAGTGACACCTGAATTTAGAACTCTAGATTCCACCTAAAATCTGGAAGTTGTGGTGGACTTCTATAATCCATTAGGCTGATGATGAGATGAAAGGCAAAGGCAGGAGATAAGATGGGTGAAAGAGACAAGAGAATCTTCCACAAGCTTACTAATCAGCCAGCCTGGTGAACAAATCAGTGAACAATGAGCCATGAGAAACTATGCCTCAAATGAGGTGGAAGATGAGGACCAACACCTGAAAATATCCTCTGACCACGACACCCCTGCACTCACACACAAACACACACAGAGAGAGAGAGAGAGAGAGAGAAGTGAAAAGAAAACCAGAAATTTAAAGTGGAAAATACAACTTTCAACATTTAAACTAATTGTATGGATAAAAACAAATAAGGCTGAAGAGAAAAAAATAAACTGAAAGACATTTATGAACAAATTATCTAAAAAGGAAGTGGAATGAAAGTATAAAATGAGATAAGAAACATGTAAGATTGAAAACCGTTCAATTTATAGGGATTTTACAGAAGATATCTGAAAATAATGGCAAGAAATTTTTGGAATTGATAAAGATGTAAATCTTCAGTTTTTTTATTTTCTTAAATATTTTTATTTATTTGAAAGCAGAGAGAGATAAAAGAGAGACAGAGCGAATGGGCATGCCAGGGCCTCTAGCCACTAGAAACAAACTCCAGACACACATGCCACTTCCTGCATCTGGCTTTACATGGGTACTGGGGAACTGAACTCAGGTCATTAGGTTTTGCAGGCAAACGCCTTAACCACTGGGCAATCTATCCAGCCCAAATCTTTAGTTCTGAGCAGAAAAATATATCCTAAAACCTCAAACACAAAGAGAAAACATTAAAGCAACAAGATAAAAGAAAAAAAAGAATGTCCATGAAAGAATATTTCTCAACAGCAAGAATACAAGCTTATGTCAGGGGATGGGGAACTTCTTCTGTGAAGGGCTGAGTAGGTATTCTAGGCTCTGGGAGCCCCTGCTCTGGATGCAGGGGCACACTGTGTACCACAGTTGCAAACAGAGACAACATGGACATGAATGAACAGGCCTCTATCCCAATAAGATGTTTCTTACGCACACTAAAATTTGGCATTCAAAACATTTTCATGTATTGTGTCATATTCTTTTAAGGTTTTCAAAGCTTTAAAGTGTAAAAATATGTATATATCCTTAGCTCAAAGTCATACAAAAACTAGGAAGTGAACTGAATTACATTGATGCGTTATAATTATCAGCCCAAAATATTATCTAGAATAACATTTTTAAATACAAAGGTAAAATAATCATTAACTTCTATACCTAACTAAACAATCATAAAAAATCAAGGTGAAATCAAAGCAATTATTACCATCCAAAGCATCTGGATGAAGGAACTAGGAACACACTCTCAGGAGGATCACAATTATTAGAATAGAGTAGCAAACAAAGGAGGGGTTAGAGGAAAGCAAGGTAAACATGCAGCTATTAAAACAAGCACAGGTGGCAAAAAAGTAATGATCACAAAATTTCCTTCAAAAAGATGACAGATGTGATATTGCTAAATATATATAGGTATTTTTTCCCAAATACCAAGAATCTTGTAACAATGAAAACACTCTTAATTAATGATCAAGCCGTTAAAAAAGATGGAAGCTACTCATATTACTAAGTGAAAGTTGCTAATGCCAAAAACCAACAGAGGCCCTGAACTCAGATTGTGCTAGACTTATATACCTTTCATAATCTTTTGTCTGAATTCTCCCATGCTTCGAGAGTGGAGAGATTTACACCATGAGTGTAGAGTTCTGTCAAATAAGATTAAGTGCAGGCAGCTGTCTCCTGGGATAAGAGTTACATATTGTCCAAAGGGGTCAGGCTTGGAGTCACAGAATTCTTGTTAGCTACCATCAGAGGAATCTCCCCTGCTACAGTTTCAGAGGAGGGAAGTGCAACATCTATTGCTTCACTGAAAGTCCTAGGCATGTTTACATTTGTCATAGGTACATTGATTATACTCCATCTAAACTAATATGTTAGAAACATTAGATATATGATATTCCTTTAATAGAAGCACTTGCCTGAGAAACCTAAAGACCTAGGTCTGACTCCCCAGAACCCATGTAAGCCAGATGCACAAAGTAGCATATGCATCTGGAGTTTGTTTGCAGTGGCTAGAGGCCCTGGTCTGCCCATTCTCATCGTCTCTCCCCCGCCCCCCCCCCTCATAAATATTTAAAAAAAATTCCCAAAAAGATTAAACGAATTGAGCTTGGGGAAGCTTAAAAGTGTATAAAACTGAGCCAGGTGTGGTGGTGCATGCCATTAATCCCAGCACTTGGGAGGCAGAGGTAGGAGGATTGCTGTGAGTTCGAGGCCACCCTGAGACTACATAGTGAATTCTAGGTCAGCTTGAGCCAGAGTGAGACCCTACCTAGGAAAAAAAAAAAAAAGTGCATAAAACCAGTTGCTTCACAAACATGTCCACCAAAGTTTGGATTCCCAGAACCCACAGAAAGCCCATAAGTAAGTAGCCTCTGTAATCTCAGCAGGTCGGTGGTACCAGGGGAATCCTAAAGCTAGAGAGGCAGGTAGTTCAATAGTGGTGTTCAATAGCAGTAAACCAAGGTCAAAGCCCAGGACTGGCACTCCCAGGCTGTCTTCTGATTTCCACCCATGAGCATCCCCCCACCCCCTAGGCGCACAAGTTCTGTTAATCAGTTGTTTACGCTACTCTACTATACTAACACTATATACATATATATACATATATATATACATACATATACATATATATACATACATATATATATATACGGTATAATACCACTGAGTATTTAGCATAGAATTCTTTAATCCTAAGGAAATGGGTGTTTTCTACCTTATATAGTTGAGGGCACTGAGGATAAGAAAATTTAAGTGAAGAACAAAATAAAAATTTTCACGCCACTTCATGACCACAAGGCCGGGTGACTTGTTACTCTCATTTATTTTCACTTTTCCTAACATCTGCCTTTTTAAATGCCTCTTGTAGAGACTAGTTAGTAAAACGATGGGATTTCAGTAGGGACGGAATTGGAGGGGGGGAAAGAGAGGGTAATGGGAGGAAATTATGATCAAGGTATACAGTCTACATTTATTGAAGCTGTCTGAAAAAAAAAAAAAAAAGAAGTTTTAAAAATAAGTCTTGCAGCTGGGCGTGGTGGCGCATGCCTTTAATCCCAGCACTTGGGAGGCAGAGGTAGGAGGATCTCCGAGAGAGTTCGAGGCCACCCTGAGACTACATCGTGAATTCCAGGACATCCTGGGCTACAGTGAGACCCTACCTCGGGGAGGGGGGTGAATGAGTCTTGTTATTTAAAATTCCAACCTTCAGAGATCATCCTCTGGTCCCTTTCCTAGGGAAGATGGAAGACTACAAGGCCTAGCATGCAACGGGGCGGCGGCGGCGCGGGATTGCGCAGACCGGCCCCGCACGCTGGGGATGGTAGCTCCGTAACCCGACACTCCCCCCGTCACCCGCGAGCTTCCAGACCCCAGCCCAGCTCCTACGCCCCTCGCCGGGTGCCACAGCCAAAGACTCCGCCCATCCCCGCGGCCGGGGCCAGGGATGCGCGCTCGGCACTCGGGGGACCCAGCCCCGCGTCCCTGACGGGGAAGCCAGGCGGCACCACCCACCTCACCCTCTACTTGCCGACGCCGCTCCGCCCGCTCCTCTCCCAGAGGACGCGCAGTTGGTTGCCACGGAAACGACGCGGCTTCCGTCGCGGCGCAGGCAGCGGTCAAAGGTCACCTCGCGAGTTCCGCTTCCGGCTCCGGGACCCGGTTTGTTTTGGAAGAGCTGTGTGGTGCGGGCGAGCCCTCGCGGCGGAGTTTTGGGGTCCTGGTGTGGAAGGGGGTTCCCCGAGGCTGCAGACATGGCGGCTTCCACGGCGGCCGGGAAGCAGCGGATTCCTAAGGTGGCCAAGGTAGGCAACGGCGAGGGGGAAAGACGATGGGACGGGTGGCCGGGCGCGGGTCCTGTCATCCCGGAGCACGACTTGTGTTAGCCTAGCCTGCCTTCTGGGGGCGGGGGGGTGTTTTTTAGGGGAGAGGAATTATTTTTTTCAGGACGAGTCTTGGGGTCTTTTCCGCAAATATTTACTCTGCCAGCCATTCAGCTTGGCGTTGGGGACCCACGCTTTAACGCGGGCAGCCAGCAGTACCGGGATTTGGGTGAAATGGCAACTTTGCTCGATGAACCGAGGTACCGTGCACCACACCACGGGCGAGAACCAGAGTGTGATAAGCTTAAGATTCAACTTTGCGGAGCAAATGACATTTCAGCTGAGACTTTACCAGGCTGAGTGGGAGTTAGCCCAGCTGATGGTGGAAGCAATGGGAGGCGGCAGGCTTTAGTGCATAATTTTAGTTAGCTAAACACCAGATTTATTATATTTCCGACAATGGCTGATACTTCACCAAATGCTTAGTAAGTGATAGGCCGTGTCCTAAGCCTTTACAGATACTCTTCCTCCGGTCTGATTCTCTTACTTGATCTTTTTGTTTTGTTTTTGGTACAAGGTCTGCGTCCTCCAGCCTCAGCCTCCTGAGTACTAGGATTCCAAGTGTACATCACCACCCAGCCAGAATTTGATCCTTAGGGTGCCTGTTTACATGACTTCCAAAGATAGACTTTATATCATTCAATGCTCATTAAATATGAGCTACCCTCTTCATGCATGCCATTAAAAACTGTGTCTTGTAATTCGGTTTTGATAAATTTTTGTTGTTGTTGTTTTTTGAGGTAGGGTCTCACTCTGGTCCAGGTAGACCTGGAATTAACTATGTAGTCTCAGGGTGGCCTCGAACTCTCAGCGATTCTCCTACCTCTGCCACCCAAAGGCTGAGATTAAAGGCGTGTGCCACCACACCAAGCTTGATAAATTTTTATAATAGGATACCATCCACATATTTTAACTTTTATCATAGCTGCACAAAACACAGGTGATATTAATTTTAATATATTTAATCCAGTGTATCCTAAACATTCATTTCCACATGTCATCGTGGAAAAGTCCAATTAAGTAGCTTATTTTTTTTCATATTCAGTCTTAAAAACTGTACATTTTGCACTTGGGATCCATGACAATTTAGACTTGTAGCTACTCTGTTGATCAACTCAACTGTAAAATCTCAAGAAGCTTATAGCCTCACTGGACACGGTGACCCACACCTTTAATCCCAGCACTCTGGAGGCAGAGGTAGGAAGATCTCTGTGAGTTAGAGGCCAGCCTGAGACTACATAGTGAATTCCAGGTCAGACTGAGCTAGAGTGAGACCCTACCTCAGGGGGAAAAAAAAAAAGCAGCTTGTAGTCTCGTGATGGAAACTTACTAAATAAGTTTAAATTTAGTTAAAATACCATGAAAAAAAAAAGACTAACTACTAGTGTTATTAAAATAAATTGACACATTCTCTGAACAGAAGTTATAATGGCAGATAAGAAGTAGCATGCATCTTGATAAGAATCTCTGGTAAGAATTGTACCTAGATAGCCCCAGTGTTTATTATTCTATTTCTCTAAAAGGAACAAGTTGGTGGTGGGGAGGGGGCTAGTCACTGTTTTTCCCTTAAGACTTCTCACTGAGGGCTTTTAGTAGATCTTTTGTATTAGATGGAAAACATAATTCCTTTTTCCCCCCTGTCTTATGGAGAAATGTCAACATGTCACACAGAGAAGGCATTCTGTGATTATACTTCTGAAGTTCACAGCCTAAAAAAAAAATGTATGTGTATTCTTAATATTGAAAAGAGCACCACTGTTTTTTTTTCTTTAAAGGTCAAAAACAAAGCCCCAGCTGAAGTACAGATAACTGCTGAACAACTCTTACGAGAAGCTAAAGAAAGAGAACTTGAGCTTCTTCCACCTCCACCTCAACAGAAGATCACAGATGAAGAAGAATTAAATGACTATAAACTAAGGAAAAGGAAGGTTGGTCTAGGTGATGTGTTTCAATCAATGGTTAAGAACTTTTAGGCCAGAGTCTGAGCAGCTCCTCATTTGTGTGAGTCTAAGATATGATGAAGTTAGCATTTCTAGCCATATAGGACTTCTGGTTCCCAAATAACTGCACTTTTTTTTTTTTTTTTTTTTTTTTTTTTTTTTTTTGAGGTAGGGTCTCACTCTAGCCCAGGTTGACCTGGAATTCACTCTAAATTCTCAGGGTGGCCTTGAACTCAACGGCGATCCTCCTACCTCTGCCTCCCAAAGTGCTGGGATTAAAGGGGTGCGCCACCATGCCCGGCCCAAATAACTGCACTTTTCTGAACTATGTAAGCTATGCTATGAATTGTCTGTTTAAAAGAAACTAATTATGTCTCCACTAGAGACATTAGTTTTGGTGCTGAATCAAAGATTGGGCAATGTGGCCCATGGAACACTGACACATGAAAGAAAGAGGTGCACCACGTACATCTATCTGGGAACCAATATGAAGAGTTACAACCTAGAAGGGAACAGGAGACAGCCTTTGAGGTCTGATTTGACCTCACATTATACATTTCCAGACACTAATCTTGTATTCTGCTTACTTGTTCTCAGTGAGTTACATGTGAAATTATGAGAAATACTGAGAGGACTACATATATGGTTGTTAGAAATAAGACTACAGTATATTTAAAAACTGATTAGTTGTCATAGGGAATAGACAAAATATCAACAATTCTACCAGTAATTCTTTGTGCCTACAGTTTTCTGTTTGTTATTATGGGAACTTGAAAGAAACACCTGCAATTGCAACATTCTGTAGTGGTGTTCTTATTCCTCAAGAATCTGATGTGTAACTTCTCTTAAATAACAATAAAACGAGTACTTTTTTTTTAGTGCAAGGTGAAAAGTAAATTTGTAGTCACTTTCCATTTAACATGACCCTTTTTTGTTTCCTTTTAGACTTTTGAAGATAATATAAGAAAAAATAGGACTGTGATTAGTAACTGGATAAAATATGCACAATGGGAAGAAAGTCTAAAAGAAATCCAAAGGTAAAAGTGCTAGGAATATACTTTGCATCCTAAGCTATCATAAGAAAAATGGAAAAAGTTCAAGGATATGACTGTGCCTCTGGCACTATTCTCCAGCTTTTTGTTCCATAGTTCCCTAAGGTTCCTTAAGGAACCTCAGGCCCACTGGAAAGGATAGTTATGGGAGTGTGGCAGGAGAGGCTCTGTAGGTGTGTCTTACCACCAGCACACACTCTGGTACCTAGAGAAGCACTATTTTACATGCTTTCTGTATATTAATATTTTTAAAATAGAGTCTGAGGAGATAACTAAGTAAATGAAGCGATTGCCTTGCAAGCCTGAGTACCTGAGTTTGATGCCCAGGTAAAAATGCCAGGCAGTGTAGTGAGTGCTCGTAATCCCAGGTCTAGGGAAGCAGAGACAGTGGGATTCCTAGGGCTGACAGGTCAGCCATTCTAGCCTAATTGGTGAACTCCAGGTCAACTGAGAGACCCTGTCTAGAAAAGGTAGATGAAAGGAACAACCACCAAGGTTGTCCTCTAGTCTCTACACACGTGTTCCTGCACAAACAATACTATACACACACTAATTTAAAAAGTTGATTGTCCTCTGGAAAATAATTCCCCATCCTCCCACCCATGCTCATGTAAGCAACCCTAATTAAACTCAGTGGGTCTCAAAAACAAAATATCAGCTGGGCATGGTGGCACACACCTTTAATCCCAGCACTTAGGAGGCAGAGGTAAGAGGATCACTGTAAGTTCAAGGCCACCCTGAGACTACATAGTGAATTCCAGGTCAACCTGGGCTAGAGTGAGACCCTACCTCAATAAAACAAAATAAAACAACAACAATGAAAAAAGCAAAAACAAAAAAACATCAAAACAGAAGAGGGACTAGAAGAGAGTTCAGCAGAAGGGGAGGGGGACAGGACAGGGTACTGGAAAGTGAATATGATCAAATGTACACATGTCTAGAAACTCAGTAGATTTTAAAAAGTGTTCTTCAGAAAACCAATGGCTAACAAGAGATTAAGTTGCAGTCTGGCCTTCCTGTTTCACTGTTCTGCACACTTCCCCGTACATACCCTGCCCCACTCTGCCTGCGTACTTGCCCATCCCCTGATCATCACTCCTTACTATAATATGTTGCTGCTATCTGCTTTGAACATACACTTTTCCCTGCCAACCTTGACCTCTTAGCAAACGGGAACTTCTCCATGTTCTTAGTTCTAGCGTTACCTACTACTTAGCCTGTTCCACCAAATACTGCCAAATTATTTCTATCAGCTTCCTGGGCAGATCTATTTATTTATTTATTTTCTTTCTCTCTCTGTCTCTCTGTATTCTCGTACATACATATCACGACACGGTATAGTGACATGCTTATTTATCTTTAGGATTGTACAGTAACTTAAGGAGATCCTATCTTTTCATATTTTTCTGCCCAGAACCTGGCTCATGGTAGGTCCCCAGTAGAATAGGAGGACACTACACATAGTTTGAAGTGATTGCTACTTGTCTTACATACACTACTTTTGATGTCTCCAAATCTTGCTTTTTAAGGGCTCGATCCATCTACGAGCGTGCTTTAGATGTTGACTATCGAAATATTACACTCTGGCTCAAATATGCAGAAATGGAGATGAAGAATCGCCAGGTCAACCATGCCCGAAATATCTGGGACCGGGCCATAACAACTCTACCGCGAGTCAACCAGTTCTGGTAAGTTTCTGATTAAAACAGCCTTTTATGAACTAAGAAAGTCCCACATGTTTGTATATTAAGTTTTATTTCCAAAGTTAGTATTGTATATGTTGAATTTTACATTCTGCTTTTTCTTCAACTGTGCTATAAGTGGGTTTTTTTAATGTCACATCATTTGTAAGTCATAATCCTAATGTCTCTTAGCTGTATAGTAAGACATGAAAACCTGAATGCAGTCTTGTATTGATAAGAAACTTCTTGGGCCTGGAGAGATAGCTTCATGATGACCTAAGTTCAGATCCCCAGTACACACATAGAAAGCTGGGCATGGCCACATACTTGTGTTAATCCTAGTGCTGAGGAGGGCAGACACACAGGAGAGGACCACTTGAGCTCACTGGTCAGCCAGTCTAGCTGAAAACTGCAGGCTCCGAGAATGTGTCTCAAGGAAATAAGGCAAAAGATTGGCAGAAGAGGATACTGACGTCCCCCTTTGGTCTCCACATGTGTGCTCATGCGCACATGCATGTGCATATACGTATGTACTAAAAAAAAATATCTTATTGAACTAGGCAATTTTTAAGAAAAATCTTTTTTTTTCCAATGGTTCCTTCTTTTTGAGCTTATATTTCAGTAAGGAAACATGTTTAGGAAAGGTAAAATTTTAATTCTTCTCACTTAACAAGAATTGGAGCCTGTCCAAATCATTTTTCCTAAGTTCATTTTGACCACTGCAGACACTTTTGTATGCTGTTGTTGCAGGTACAAGTACACATACATGGAGGAGATGTTAGGGAACGTTGCTGGTGCCCGGCAGGTGTTTGAGCGCTGGATGGAGTGGCAGCCTGAGGAGCAAGCCTGGCACTCCTACATCAACTTCGAGCTGAGATATAAAGAGGTGGAGCGGGCCCGCACCATTTATGAACGCTATATCCTTTGAGTTGTGAGCAGTACATTGTTGTCATGGGTCCACCTCCCGTAGAGGTGCTGTCATGGTCAGGTCATGTAGCTACTCATGCTACATTAGAAGCCAGGAAGGCAGATTTCATCAGGTTCACGTTTATAATCTGAGTAGAAATCGGCTGGACAAAAATTTGTGGTCTGGATACTTGAGTATTTTTCATTGAGACTTGGGATTTATTTATATTTTTATACTAATACTGTGCTTGCTTATAGGAAAGGGCATAACTAAGGCCCTGACTGCTATGACCAATCTTTTAAGTTAAATTATGTATTTATTTTGAGTCTGTTGTTAACACTGTTACTGGAGTTCATCCAGAGTGTTTGCCATGTTTGCCATGACTCCAGCAAGTCATTTAGCTCCTTTGAGCTGTGGCATCCTTTTCTATAAAATAAGAATAAAAGTACCCATGGTGCATGCTAACTGTGTAGCTCATTGGTAGAGTACTTACCTAGTATATACAAAGCCCCAAGTTTAATTCCAAGCACTTTTAAGAAGAAAAAAAGCCACCCATGATGGGCTGATTGTAAAGATTAGGAGATGATACTTGTGAAAGTATTTTTAGAAATAAAGCACTGTGATCCTTATCAATGAGAGATGACATATTTGCAAATTCCCTACTTGGTAAAATTTTCTTGTAATCCCAAAATGAATAATTGCTGGACTTCAGACATCTACAGAGCAGTAAAAATTTTGAGTTGCCCAGCATGTAGTTCCAAGCTGAGGTCAAGCAAGGCAAGGCTCTTTCCCTCATTTCAGCCTTCTAGAGTGATATCCAGAGAGTGGAGATAGGAGGGGCCAGCCAGTGCTGTGCCTGCAAGATCTCTTCCCTTCTGGGGTCAGTGGGGCGGGGTCCTGTAATGCAGCCTGAAGCGCTCTGAGCCCTATAATGAAGAAAACAGACTACTAGGAGTGGTTTTAGGATTTAAAACTATGGTTTATGTGAAATGTGTGCAGACACGTTGCTCCTAGGAGCAGTGGTCTGACATCAGTAATTCAGTGTTCTGATTGGGTTTATAGACTATAGCAACTGTAAATATCTAGAATAAAGCTTATATAGCACTTACTATGTGACAAGCACTACTGTAAGCAAGCACTTTACAAATACTGTCAGTCCTCATGAAAACCCTGCAGTGGAGGAACTACTCCATTCTTTAGATGAGGAAACTGAGGCATGGTCAGATAACTTGGACAGGGTCTCAGAGGTAGGATGGGGTTAGATTTGACCTAGTAGAGCACCTTCAGAAATGATGCTGTCCCATCTTTGCCATATTGGAACATATTACTACTTTGGAAATTACTAACTTCTTTAAGTAAGGTAGTTAAAAAATAGGTATGTCCTATAAAGAAATGAAATGACATTTCAAGTCTTGTCGCTACATAGTACTATCATCATCATCTTTTTTTTTTTCTTTTCTTTTTAATGTGCATGGTAGAGGCCAGAGGATACCTCAAGAGTTGTTTCTTGGGTACATTAATTTGCCTCTTTTTGAGACAGGGTCTCATTGGCCTAGACTAACTGGCCATTGAACTGCAGGGATCAGTTCATTCCAGCTCCCCAGGGCTGGGATTACAGACACATGCCACCAAACCCAGCAATTTTTTTTCATGCATGTGGAGACCAGTGGTATTTCCAGTCACTTTGAGACAGGGTCTCACTGTACCTGGAGTTCACCAACTGGGCTAGACTAGATAGCCAGTAAGCCCTAGGGATCCTCCTATATCTCCCTAGTGCTGGGATTACATGTGCAGATTGTCACATTTTGCTTTTATGTGGGTGCTGGATATCCGAACTCAGCTCCTCATGTCATGCAGCAAGTGTCTTACCAACTGAGCCATCTCCTTAGGTCCTTACACTTGTAAGGCAGGCACCTATCAACTGAGGTACTTCTCCAGCTCCAGCAGTTTTCTCTTTGTGGCAGATTGCTTTTCTCTTAATTACAAGAATCGTTGTTAAGACATTTAATGTAATAGATGCCATTTATTAACCATGTTCTTTTGACCAGAAAATGTAAGAACTTTCATATGATTCCTCACTTAATGAAGCCAATAATAATCCAGAGAGGTTGGCATTACGTGTTCCTATTCACACATGGAAAAAAATTGAGACAGGTAAAGGACTTGTGGAAGTTTTTCTTTGACTCTAAGCTTCTGTTTGTATCCACTGCTCCAATACAAGTAAGCACTGAGGACAGATCAGAATGAGAAAGACAGGGCCAGTGCCTTTGTATGTTTGTCACCCTTACAACTGTATTTTGAGTTGTTGAGGTTTGGGGAGTTGGTATGGTGTGAGGTTTAGTTTTTGAGCAAGGGCAGGTGCTGGGGATTGAGCCTCTGCACATACCAAGCATGAGCTAGACCAGTGAGCACCACCCCAGTCTCCATTTTTATTGTAGCCATGTTGTCTTGCCTATATTTCCTTCATTCCCTGCACTTGTCCTCGTGCACCCTGACGTGAAGAACTGGATTAAGTATGCCCGCTTTGAGGAGAAGCATGCTTACTTTGCCCATGCACGGAAAGTATATGAGAGAGCTGTTGAGTTCTTTGGAGATGAACATATGGATGAACACCTTTATGTCGCCTTTGCTAAATTTGAGGAAAATCAGAAAGAAGTAAGTATATTACCTTCTACACTGCTCAGCATTGTAGACAAGCCTACATATTGGCACAGTGACTACATTTTCACTTGCCTAAGAAAAAATGTTCTCAAAATACAGATTCATAATTTCATACAGAAAATAGCATGCATCTCGTTGGTGAGCTACTGAATTATAGAACTGAGTGGTTATTGATTATAACTGTCTTAATTTCATTCTGCTTTGATTGAAAATGAAGCCTTTAAATATGAATGCCTAGAGTTAGGCAAGGTGGTGCGGTTCTTTGGGGATTGATTCTGAGGCTGAAGCAGGAGAATCACACATTGGAGGCCATCCTAGGCTATGTGTGACCATTATAAAAAAAAAAGTCTCAGCTGGACATTTTGGTATCCTGATTAAAAGTGTTTTACAGATATGCAGCCTGACAGAAAAAGAACCAAAAGTCCTTAGAACACAGAACAGAATTTAAAATGAAAACAGGATTGCCAGGTTTTTTTTCTTTCCTCAACATACAAGGCAAATAGTGTCTTCTTTTTTCCCCGAGGTAGGGTCTCACTGTAGCTCAGGTTGACCTGGAATTCCACCATGCCTGGTTGCAAATAATGTCTTACAGCACTCAAAGCAGTAAGAGTTGAAGAGTTCAGATTCTAAGAGGGAAGGATTGAAGGGATTGTTGTTGTTGTTGTTTGCTTTGTTTTTCTGGTGCTGAGGACTGCACTCATCCACTGAGCCAAATCCCCAAAACTGGAAGGAGGGACTGGATATATCTTAGAGAGCTTCTAGCTAATTCATCAAGATAGCTAGAGAGGGTGGCAAAGATGGAACTAAGAGTGTGCTGGGGATGTAGCTCAGTGCCTCTCATGGATAAAGTCCTGGTTTCAATCTGCAGCAGTTCCAGGGACTAGAACAAGGGGAGCCCAGTGAAGAGGCTTGAAACAGGGCAGACAAGCAATGGAGATGGGTCATCAGCAGGATGAGAAAAAAAGTGCTGTGGTAAAGACGTAGGAGTAGCAGGGCTGTTGAAGGAATGAATGGAGGAAGTAAGAACAGGCGAGGAACCAGGGAAGACTCCTGGGGCTTTCAATGTAAGCAAGTCTGTGACTAGAGGTGTTGCCACTAACATTGGAAAGGACTCAAGTTGGGTGGGGAGGAAACAGAAGATAGTTTTGCACAGTGTTAAGTGTGGTTCTCAAAGGAGATTATCAGTCCTACCTAAAAATACCTTCAACAGAAGACTGAAGAGAAACCTTCTTTGAGCATTTAATTTGAGGCCTCAAATTTTAACTTACAGTATGTTACAATTACTCTCCAAGTAGATATGGCTAGAATGCACTTACTGTGTTTTAAAAACTAATCACCCTACCTGCTTTTAGTTTGAAAGAGTACGAGTCATCTACAAGTATGCCTTGGATAGAATTTCAAAGCAAGAGGCCCAAGAACTCTTTAAAAACTATACCATCTTTGAGAAGAAGTTTGGTGACAGGAGGGGTATTGAAGATATCATCGTGAGCAAACGGAGATTCCAGTATGAAGAAGAAGTGAAGGTGAGTGCTAGTATAGGTGGCTACCTGCAGATAACAACAATGTGCCAGTCAAAGCTAGGTTCAGTAATATGAACAGTAACAAACTGGGGCTGCCAGTGGCTACACTCTGGATGAAAGGTCTGTGATGAACTGGCAGCTGTTTCAGACAGCTTGGAATAAATAAACCTGCCTGATAGAAAATGTACACAGACCGTACTTGGAATTGCTCTGCCATTCACATGTGCAAGGTTATTTTGTCAACTGCTAACTATGATGTGTAACTTGAACAAAAGAAATGTGGAGCTGGATGTGATGGTATATGCCTGTAATCCTAGCACTAAGGAGGCAGAGCTCGAAGGACTGTGAGTTCAAGGCCAGCCCAGGTTACATAGTGAGATCCTGTCTCAAAAGAAATGTGAACTCTGTGTTCATTTATGGAGAAGATGGCAGAGCTAGTGGTTGTCCTTTAGCTTAAATTCCTGAACAAAAGCTGTTTGCTCAACATACTTCCATTCTTTTTATCTGTAATGTGCTCAATAGTGTGATTTTAGTGTAAGATGCTACCATTTTCCTTCACTCTTCTGTGTATCTTTTGCTTAGTAAGATTAAGATATCTCCAAGCAAAGGACTAAGTTTGGTGTTAAATGAGGTGGTAGGTCAGCAAGATGTGTTCAAGATAAATTTCTATGAATTAAGCAGGTAGGTTTCACAATTATGATCATGATGTAATCCCATTATAATTTTATTATCAGCATAATGATATGCATCAATATATTAAAAATGCATTTATAAGAATTAAGCCAGGCGTGGTGGCGCATGTGTTTAATCCCAGCACTTGGAAGGCAGAGGTAGGATCACAAAGTTCGAGGCCACTCTGAGACTACACAGTGAATTCCAGGTCAGCTTGAGCTAGAGTGAGACCCTACTTTGGAAAACCAAAAAAAAAAGTAGAACTAAAGTTGGGTGTTTAAGGCCAGCCCAGGCTGTAGAGTCTCCACAAATAATCAATGAGCAAATCAGAAAGTCATTGTGATGGCTGTACTGGAAAGGAGCTTTACTGTGAGACACCTGACCAACAACTGGTCTTCTATATTCCTTCTTATGTTCCTTTCCTATAACCTCAGGGATGGCATCCTTAAAATACTAGGTAAAATCCAGAGGGAAACTTGCTGAACTATGAAGTCAGTTCCTTGCAGCTCAGATGGCCTGGCAAGTAGAGCTCTTGGTTATATTTATTAACTAAGCTGCTTTTTTTTTCTAGGCTAATCCACACAATTATGATGCATGGTTTGATTACTTGCGCTTGGTGGAGAGTGATGCAGAAGCTGAAACTGTGCGAGAGGTCTATGAGAGAGCCATTGCCAACGTCCCTCCCATTCAGGAGAAGAGGCACTGGAAACGCTACATCTACCTCTGGATCAATTATGCACTCTATGAGGAATTGGAGGCAAAGGTAAAAAGTTGACTATACTCAGCTGTGACTGGTTTTCTCATACGTAGGTGATGGTTATGGTCTTTGAAACAAATTTAGTTTTAACTTCTTACAGGCCTGTCTGTAGATTCCTTTTGCAGTACTGAAACTCTGTATGCCTGTTACAGGCACAGGCAAGGGTTTATTTTGTTTGTTTTTAAACCTTGAGGCATAGCAAGATCACTTGGAACTTGACAAGGGGACAATGAATCAGTTCTCAAGTTTCATTATATATAGTTTCCTAATGTGTTTTCTCATAGAGATTACAGCTAAATTGTATATTTTGGCTATTTAGTAAAAATTTCAGAAACTGATCATGTATAAGTTAACTGGTAAAGATTAACCCTCTGTTACTGATCTGAAACTGTAAAATAGCTTTCTACTTTCAGGCAAATGGCTTTTCTACAAAGAGGCACTCAGTTTGATGGCCATGTTAAACCATAGTTACATCAGCATTTAAAATAGAAACTTGAGAAAACATATTCATTGATGGGGTATCTATTTCTATTAGTAGTCATAGAACTTGTAATAAAATAAGTATTTGCAGCAGACTTTGTAAAAAGTATATATACATGTATTTCAATACAGGATCCTGAGAGGACAAGACAGGTGTATCAAGCATCTTTGGAACTAATTCCTCACAAAAAGGTACATTTGCTATAAACTATTCCGTTCTAGTTGGATCAATATCCAATAACTTGTAAAATAATATTTACTTATTGAGTATTTCCAGTGATAGACACATAAGTAAGAGAGATGGTCCTTGCCTCTGGAAACAACCTGTACTGAGTGGCAAATGAATACTATGGATAATAATGTAAATTGTACAGGACTTTGGGATAAGAAGAAAGGTACATGAAGCACACATGTGGGAGGCACAAACAGCTGTGCTGAAAGCCCAGTAAATATGTGTGTGGATGAATGTGTCCTTGCAAATGCCATATTTCCCAGCATGAGAAACAAAGTGTATTTCCTGTTTGAGAAGTGTTTTGAGTTGTGTCGTCAGAGCAGAAGTTGGTAGCAGAAGTATTACCTACCCACTTACTAGTGGCCTATAAGATAAGGCATATACTAAATAGACATTTCCATGCTATCAAGTATTAGTAAAGTATTTAGATCATGACATATTTTTAATGCTGTGCTGTGGTTTTCTTTATTTATAAACAAGTAAAGTACATCCCTTCTTACTCTATAGCAAATTGCCAATGGCCTTTGGTTAATTTAAATGAATCTTCTGAAGCCAAACATTTTTGTGCTTTTGTTTTGTAGTTCACATTTGCCAAAATGTGGTTATATTATGCACAATTTGAAATAAGACAGAAAAATTTACCATTTGCCAGAAGAGCTTTGGTAAGTAAAAGGATTGACATGCTTCATTAAGTTTTATGAGAAGGAAGTTAAAATCTTCATGCTTACAAGTTCTACAATTTCTACTTTTAAAAAAGCCAGCAGAATGGAGTACAGTGGCATATACCAGTAATCCCAGTACTTAGGACCCTAAGACAGGAGGATCAAGAGTTCAAGGCCAACCTTGGTCTACATAGCAAGACCCTGTCTCAAAAATAAAAGGAAATTCATTATCATCACAACACTTGAAAAAACATTTGATGATAATACTTAAATTATGAAGAAAATGAACATTGTATTTTAACAAACTGAAAGTGTCCATAGACACTAGTTCTGTCCTCAAGCTAGAATTGATGGTATGATCTCAGGCAAATTTTTGGTGTATTAGATGAACTTTCTTTTTAACATCATTTGTCATAAAGTTTCTTAATAGGATCAAATACTGTTTAAATACAATTTTCTTTCAGGTAATGATATTAAGTCATGTTTTTGATTACCATTGTATTTAAAGGAGGTTTTGTGTGCCTGAAATCCATAGTTACTAGAGAGCCTGAGGAAGTTTAAAAGCAGTAGTGGTCGACATAATTCTGAATACTACTGAGTTTCCCATGAGCACAGGCTTCCTGGTCAGCTGAATGAATGTCAATAGTGAGTGAGCACTGACAGAATGCCCTGCAGTCCTGACTGTATAGAGGACAGCCGCTAGGGCAGGTTGACAATTACACAAGTTGAACCCACAGAGTTATCATAGTACTTTGGCCATTTTATTTTCCAGGGAACTTCCATAGGCAAATGTCCAAAGAACAAGTTATTTAAAGGTTACATAGAATTGGAACTACAGCTTCGAGAATTTGACAGATGCCGGAAGCTTTATGAAAAGTTCTTGGAATTTGGACCTGAAAATTGTACCTCATGGATTAAATTTGCAGAACTAGAGACAATCCTTGGTGATATTGAGAGAGCTCGGGCAATCTATGAACTAGCTATCAGCCAGCCACGCTTAGACATGCCAGAGGTGAGGATCTTAAATTGAATGTAGTTTTGTTTAGACAACATCTCAAGTATTCCCATAGGTACCCATCTGTGTGTTGTAGAGTGCAAAGGTGATCTGGCTAACTAGGGATGGCAGAAGCAGCCCTAGATTTGGGGTCCATAGCACAACTGACACGAAAATGGGCAGGGAAGGTTAAAAGGGATGGGGAAGAGAAGACCAGTAGGCAAGGAGACAGCTAACAGGCCCCCCCATCTGGAAAACTGGAAATGGAGGTTGTTTGTCTAAACCACGCTCTTCCTGGTCTGCCCTTAGTTGTGAAGCTGGAGCCACAAGGTGGCACTGAACCCCAGCTGGGACTGATGTGGATCTTAAAGGTGTCACAGAACTCTCTAACTATCTAGTCAGTCTTGTACTAGCAAGACCCTGCATTGATGTTGATAGCTTCATTGACTGCCATCAGGGCAGAGCTTCCTGTAATACTGGTTCCATCTGTGGCCTCAACTCCTCCACTAGACTGCCTGCTCCGCTGTCTAGGCTACAGCAGCCTGTCAGTGAATACCTGTTGAACTCAAATAGCCAGGAATTCGCAGTATCATTAGGAACACACATAAGCTAATCTGGCATATTTTCTCTCCAGAAGTTAATGCATGTGACAGGATCATAGAAGCACCTGGGATACTTGTGACAAATTTTGATTGTTCTAAAGCATTTAAAAAACTGGAAAGGAAAATGTGAAAATGATCCAAAGCCTTTTTTATTTTTTGTATCTAAAATTCTAGGAAAGTTTTAACAAGCTTTTAAATGCCAAAATTTTATATACATGCAGTCTGTTAATTATTGAGTAAAAGTCCCATGTTTGTGCATGTGGGTTAGGAACATTAAGCTGTATGATGTATAGGGGCATGACTGACTGATTATCTTACTTAGGTGCTTTGGAAATCATATATTGATTTTGAGATTGAGCAGGAAGAAACTGAGAGAACACGGAATCTTTACCGACAATTGCTTCAACGTACACAGCATGTCAAGGTATCCTGTACTTTTTCAGTGCTCTTTGATTTTGCTCGAATAAATGGTCCTAAAAAGCACTGTATTTGTGGGATTTTTAAGAGAAAATTTCTTTTAAATGACTTTCTTGCTCTTGGAAAGAACCTGTTAGCCTTTTGGGGTTATTAAGCTTACACCAGGTTATTGTTAATGCTGCATGTTAATCTCCTGGGCATCACAGTATTGAAGAAGTTACTCTACCCAGGATTTTAAAACCATGTCACCACCTCACTGGATGATGCAACAAACTGCTTCAGTACTTACAATGACACACATGCTCAATATTTTGTGGTCAGTGGAACACTAGAAATATATACATCTTTAAATGTCATGGACTAGACAAATTAGCTTTATGATTATTACTGCATTATTGTCTTCTGAGTGAGTGGCAATGGTTAATCTGTTTCCATAATTATTTTTTAAGGTATGGATCAGTTTTGCTCAGTTTGAGCTGTCTTCAGGGAAAGAAGGAAGTGTGGCTAAATGCAGACAAATATATGAAGAGGCTAACAAAACCATGCGGAACTGCGAAGAAAAGGAAGAGAGACTGATGTTGCTGGAATCCTGGCGAAGCTTTGAGGATGAGTTTGGAACAGTATCAGATAAGGAGCGAGTAGATAAACTCATGCCAGAAAAGGTCAAGAAGAGAAGAAAGGTTCAGGCTGATGATGGGGTAAGAGTTGAGGCTTAGAGCTTATTTGCCTGTTGCCAAAGGAGTAGAAATGCATTTTACCTTGAAGTTTGTGATTTTGGACATTCTAGAGTAGAAGCAGGTAGTCTGGAATAGGAACCACTTACAGCATGGCTACTTGGGAAACATAGCCAGAATGGGACAGTGGCAAAAGCTTCTTAGGATGCTGAGCCTAGAGACTATGTAGAATGTGATATTTCTAGAACAGTAAGCAGAAAGTCACTTCAGACGGAAATGAAACTCAGCTTTCAGAGAAGCTAATCTTCATAGAGAGGAAAGCGTTGGTGTTTCATACCTACAATGACATGAGCAGATTGCTAGACTTTCACGCAGGTGGATGTGAGGGACTTAGGCTGAGAAAGATAACCTGTCAGGAGGATGTTTCCATTATAAGTCTAGAAATAGGGTGGAAGCTGGAAGGAGGCACTGAATGTCTTGGTTGCCTGTGGAGGAGCTGTGCTTAGATTCTTAGTTCTCTTGCCCCTGTTCTTGGTGCTCAGTGAGCTACTGCAGCAGAGCAGCAGCTCCTTGTCTAGGCCCAGCCTTTGTTCCTTGTAAGGCAGGTTTGCTGCTTTAGAAGATGAAGAGAAGTTGAGTTTGAACTCTAGGCTTTACCTAGAAGCAGTTTGTTTGCTCACACTTTGCTTTGTTTCTACAGTCTGATGCAGGCTGGGAAGAGTATTACGACTACATCTTCCCAGAAGATGCTGCCAACCAACCTAACCTCAAGCTTCTGGCCATGGCCAAACTTTGGAAGAAACAGCAACAGGAAAAGGAGGTCTCAGAACAAGATCCGGATAAGGACATTGATGAGAGTGAATCATGATCTGTTTTTCATATGGAGAAGTGTATGGTTTTTATAAACTTAATAGTTTGGAATGCTTGACTTCTGGCCATTTTTGTATTTTTCACCAGTAAGACCTGTAGGAAATCTTTGATAGCTACTTTTTTAATTATCTAAAAAATGTGTGGGTTAGCAAAAGGAATTTTTTAACTCCTGGATTTCTTCACCTGACTAAACCCAAGCTTTTCTATTTGCCCATATCATGCACTAGGAAATGAAATTAAGGTAATGCTTAGCATCTGTTTTAAATGGACCTGCAGACTTTCGAATGTTTTTCAAATTCCTCAGGTTACATTCTACAGTAGTGTTTCAGGTGTAGATTTGTCATGCTTATTTTTTTCAGAAAGATATTAATTCTGAAACCTGGCCGGGCGTGGTGGCACATGCCTTTAATCCCAGTACTTGGAAGGCAGAGGTAGGAGGATCTCCATGAGTTCGAGGCCACCCTGAGACTACACAGTGAGACCCTACCTCAAAACAAACAAACAAAAAATTCTGAAACCTGTAACTGTATGCTTTTTAAAGGCAAACAAACGTGAGTTCATTTCCCAGTACTGTCACTTACTCTTTATATAGCTCTCAGCCTTTATTTTGTTCTGTCAGAAATGGTGTAGCAGCTTGACTGTTCTTTCCTGATGATTACATTAGAAAGGGAATACACCTGGTGCATAATAAGTGCTGGGTAAACAGTGCTTATTGTTTGTTTGTTTGTTTTGTTTTTCAAGATAGGGTTTCACTTTAGCTCAGGCTGACCTTGAATTCTCTTATGTAGTCTCAGGGTAGCCTCAAACTCACGGTGATCCTACCTCTGCCTCTGGAGTGCTGGGATTAAAGGCATGCGCCACTACGCCGGGCTCCTCAGCCACATATTAACATATGCCCATTTCTTGTAGAATTGAATGTACTTGGTTAACTTAACATCTAAATATCCTTACCTTCTTTTGAAAATTTTATTTAGAGAGAAGATGGGCACACCAGGACCTCTAGCCACTGAAAACAAACTGCAGATGCATGTGCCACCTTTTGCATCTGGCTTTATGTGGGTACTGGGAAATCAAACCTGGGTCCTTAGGCTTTGCAGGAAGCACTTCAACTGCTAAGCCATCTCTCCAGCCCTATCCTTATTTTCTTAATAGTGACCAGCTTTACTAAGTATACTTTGTGAGGGGAGGGTATTTGTAGGCCAGAGGAAAACCTTGGGGGCTGGGGAGATGATGGCTTAGTGGTTAAGCGATTGTCTGTGAAGCCTAAGTACCCTGGTTCGAGACTCGATTCCCCAGGACCCATGTTAGCCAGATGCACAAGGGGACGCACGCATCTGAAGTTCCTTTGCAGGGGCTGGAGACCCTGGCACGCCCATTCTCTCTCCCTCTTTCTCTGTCTGTTGCTCTCAAATAAATAAAAATGAACAACAAAAAAAATTTTTTTTTAAAAAAACCTTGGGTGGCATTACTCAGGCACTATTGCCAGTCGTTAAAAACAAAAATCATGAAAAGCAACTTGTAGTGGTTTATACATTGTTGGACAATCTTTAGTTCAACAACATTTTTAGTTTGCCTCTGTACTGTTCTCATCAGTTTCTAAAACTTGTAATAGTCTGCTTAAAAGACAGTGAGTGGCCTGCTTAACAGGGATGCTGTGAAGAATGACTTTCCATGCTTAAGTTTTGGAAATACTGGATTAATATGTAAAATCTTGTTAGCTGAGTCTCTTCATAGTCATTAAGAGTTTTCCACATGCCGCTCTAAGCTGTGCATCTCCATAGCATTGCTTCCACCTTGCCAAACAGTGCACAATGGAATTATTTTCATGACAGTATCAATAAGCATCTCCAATTGTGCTGCCGTGAATACATCTGCTTATAGCAACTGACACATTAGGCTTGCCCTTGGGTTAGGACAGGTGTAAAACAATGCAGAAGGTAACTCAGTAATGGAGCTTAAAAGCACTGTAACATACATGCTGGTGTGTTGCTCACATTCAGGGAAAAAAAAAAAAGGCCTGAATGAACCAGTCTGAGACACTCTTTCCTTTAACTGGCCTGTGTTTTCCTAAGCATGTTTTTTTTCCTTGTTTTGTTCACTGCCTAATGCCTAGAACTATATTTTCAGGAATTTTTTTTTAGTCTTAAAAGGACCATTTGTGAGCAAATTTATTATTAAATCTAAATATATTTGTCCAAGGGAATACAAACTGCTCAATAATGTTATCAAATTCTGCCTTGAAAATTAGAAGGTAGAAGAAAATAAGACTATTAAATGATAAATGTTTCTGGCATCACCCTTCTAGTCAATGGACCTGCATCACGGTCAGGTGTGGGACTACATGGAATGCTGAGGTCTTCTAGTCAGTGAGAAATAAAGAAACTTTTTGTGATTTAATGTCTTTTGGATATACAGATTCAAGGCGTGAGGTGAAGGCAGGTCACAAAGACGGTGACTAATCAGTCTGCCTAAACTTCATGTTTTCTTTATGTTGCTTGCACACCCAAAGAAGTCATGTTCTTAGGTAAAGTCATAAGAAGCACATGCCAGTGTGAATGGCTTAAAGGAAAAAGCTATTTCTCATAGACCAGAAAGGATTTATTCTCTCCCAAACTGAGCATCCCAAAATAAAACCTTTCTAAAGTAAGAGTCCTACACCTCCCTTCCAGTGCTGGAGGTTGGACATTCAAAGTTGTTTTCACCAGGTGCTATGATGTGTACCTATAGTCCCAGCTACTACTTGAAGGCTAAGGGGAGAGAGGGTTACTTGAACCCAAGAGTTCAGGCCAGCCTAAGCAACATAACCAGACCCTGTTTCAAAAGAAAGACATACAACACAGGCACACCACACACACATATTTTAAGTAGGCTTTTCTTTTGCTGTTCCTTTACATTGTAAATATTTTTGGATACTAAGGGGATAAAAATGCATGGTTGACCTGGCATTGTGGCACTCTTTTAATGCCAGGAGTCAGAAGACTGCGGTAGGTAGATAGCCATGAGTTCAAGGCCAGCCTGGGTTACAAAATGAGTTCCAGGTCAGCTGGGCTAGCATAAGATCCTGCTTAAAGAAAAATTAAAATAAAAACAAATACATGGTTGGGCTATGATCTAGTTCTATGACCTTTCTTTAAGAATTAGGCTATTTTTTTCTTTTTAAAAAATGTTTAATGTGGCCTGGTGTGGTAGCACATGCCTTTAATCCCAGCACTCAGGAGCCCAAGGTATGAGGATTGCTGTGAGTTCAAGGACTGCATATGAATTCCAGGTCAGTCTGGCCTAGAGTGAGATCCTACCTTGAAAAAAAAAAAATTAGTATTTAAAAACAGGATTTAAATAAAGTATGATAAGAAGAAAAAGATGCAGGACAAGTAATTAACTTGAAAGTACTGACACACAATAAGACGGAAGCTTACATATGTCAGGCAGGAAGTATTTGAGATGTGCATTTAAGAAATGTTTTATATCGAATTCAAACAGCATATCCTACACAATGTCATTTCTTAATCCTGATTATGTTGTACAAATTACCCAACAAACTTCCAGAAAACATCCATAGTCAACAATGTATTTTACTATACATCCAAATTGATACATTTCATTTATGCTTTTAAAGCTTCAATTAACATTTCAATAAAAAATAAAATAAAAAAAAACAACTATGTGCAGCAGTGGTTCTCAGGCACAGAATTTGAGAGAGTGTTGGAGTGAGTCTTCCCCCTGGCATGTCCTGGATACTGTGAGCCATTACAGGGGAACTATTCCTTCTGGCCTGGCTGCTTTCTTGACTGAATTTCATTACAGCAGTTTTAACAGGCATGCTATTGCTAATTGGAAACACTGAGTTTTTAAGTTTATAGCCTGTATTTTCTTGAAGTCTTTAAGACCTAAATGATTACTTTTTCCCGAACAGAGCTCCAAGTTCATCCAGTGAAAATCATGATGTCCATCTGCCTAAGAACCACTGCCTATGGTTATTCAATGTCTTCAGGCCTCACGGGATGAGGTAATGGTATGATGGATTTCTTCTCAGTGTCTCTGGAAAGTGCTTTCCTCATATCTGTCAGGAAGTAAAGTTTAATGTAAACATCCAAATATCTAACTATTTTATATCCAATTTAAAGTGTGTAGGTAAAGTTTCTAGCAGAGGTTCTGTCCGCCTACCTCAAGACTACCAGCTTCTAAGAAATATGTATTTATGATACTCCTAACTTTCAAGCATGTGGTGCTAACCAACTAGGATTCAACTAATCATACAAATGTTCTTTTTTAGTACATAACACACCTATAACATTACTAAATGATAACTGACAGAAGCTAACTACTGACTAGTTGATTTTTTGGATCAAAATAGTTTTTTCAACTGAAAAACATATTTTGGCCTCCTTGGAGTTAATGCTGTGAAGGCAAGCTTGCTTACCATAAGCATCTTCATCAGGCTCCCCATTGCTGGCTGAGTAGTACTCTATGACTGTCCTGTAGACACTGTAGCCCAGCTGCTTGTACATGTTGACTGCAACTTGGTTAGATACTCTTACGAAGAGATCAACAAAAAAGCCACCCTTTCTTTAGAGGGGAAAAACAGGAAGATGTTAGAATGTGAGAAAGTAGGGAATAATAGGTATACATTTTCAAAACAGCACTTGGGAGGCTGAGGCAGGAGGACCACTGTAGGGTCAAGGACAGCCTGGGCTACAGAATGCGATCCTGCTTCAAACATCAAGGAAACAACACTTGTTAGTTTTCACTATTTTTGAATGGTAGTAACAGCCTGTAACTGACAATATCATTTATAGAACTCTGCATTCCTTCTAAGCAAGGATACTATGCCTACACTCTTCCATCTTCTTTGAGATAGGGTAACCTGCCACTGCAAGTGAATGCCAGTCCAGTTGGCCCATGAGCTTTAGATTGTGCTGGTTCCACCTCCACTGTTGTAGGCACATTGGGATCAGATGCAGGTGTCACTTTCCATCTGGCTTTACATGGGTGTGGGGAATTGAGTCCAGGCCTTGCAAGCAAGTGCCTTTAAGCACTGAGGCATCTCCCCAATGAGATAGTATTTTTATGTAGCGTGGCTTCTGACAGTTGCTTTGATTAAAAAACTAGTACCACATGAAAAGCAATGAGAAACATGTATTGCATCTGTTTCCAGGGTTTAAAAAATAATTTGTAATAGAATACCATGACTGATAGAAAAATATATCTTATTTCTACTATTTTTTATAGATAACCACTAACTGCTAGAATATTAAACTGAAGACTGAACTACTTTCTTTTGGCCTAGAAACACTGAGAAATTTACTAACATACCCAGAGGAATGTTAACATAGTGTGGCAAGAACACCAAAAGAAATTTTAAGGCTGATTTTTGATTCTACCAATTATCCAGCCAATAGGCTTCTGGCTGGCCACTCAAAGGCTTTGCCTTAATTTTCCTCACTGAAGAAAGAAACAGTGATGGTACAGTGAAAATGAAAAGCTCATAAAGTCTAAGGCCATGATGATTCCTTGCCCATAGGGAGAAAAAAATTCTTCAAATGTTCAACAAAGATGAAATTGCTAGAGTTCATAAATCACTTAGTCTACTTCAAAACAGGATCTCAGGCTCGGGAGATAGCTCAGCAGTTTTAAGTGCTTGCTTGCAAAACCTGCCAGGCCAGTTGTGATCACCCAATCCTGACAGAGCCATATGCACAAAGTAGTGCATGCATCTAGAGTTCATCTGCAGCGGTGAGAGGACCTGGCATGTCCGCTCATTCTCTCTTTCCCCCTCCCCCTTCAAATAAACAAAGTTAAAAAAGCATAGGATCTTACCTTTCTGAAATCTCCTCTAATAATTCCATAAGTTTAGCAGCCAAACCAAGGCGTCGAAATTCAGGGGCAACAGACAGAGCTGTGACATGCCCATGCCATTCTTCCCGAGCTACAGAACCTTCTGCTTTACCCATAACTGCCACAAAAAAATTTTTTTAAATTCAGTAATTAAGATCCTGATTGGCCCACAAATAAAGAGTTACTGCTTGGTAATTCTTTTTGTTCTCTGTGTATGTGTGCGCCCGAGCATGCATGTGCAGATGCGCACTTGCAGTGCACATGCATGAGGAGAGCTTTGGATAGGTGCCCTTCTCGCTTATCTAAATACTTCTAAGATGGGGGTCTCTTCTTCTGCCCAGAGATTTGGTGAGCCCAGGGATTCTTTGCTCTCTAAGAACTGGGGTTACAGACATACGTAACCACATCCAGTTTTTTATGTAGGTTCTGGAGAGTCAAACTTATATCATGCCCTACCAGGCTCTCATGCTTAAGCAGCAAGTGCTTTTACTACTGATCCATCTCCCAAGCCTTCCCTACATTTTTATTATAAATAATTTAATGACAATGTTTTAATTTTCAAGTACTACTTGAGGCCATCAAGCTAATAATTAATAATTTTATTTGAAAATTCACTTGGAAATAACATGCTATATCTGGTTCTAGAGTCAAATAAATTTTTGTTTTTAAAATTTTTATTTATTTGAGAGAGAGAAAAAGGCAGATAGAGAATGGGTGTGCCAGGGCCTCCAAGTCACTGCAAATGAACTAACTCCAGATGCATGTGCCACCTTGTGCATCTGGCTTATGTGGGCCCTAGGGAATCAAACCTGGGTCCTTTGGCTTTGCAGGCAAGTGTCTTACCCACTAAACCATCTCTCCAGCCCCAGATAAAGCTTTAAAAAATGAATTATTTAAAAAAGAACAAAGAGGGCTGAAGAGATGGCTTAGCAGTCAAGGCACTTGCCTGTGAAGCTTAAGGACCCATGTTTGACTCTTCAGATCCCATGCAAGCCAGGCACAAAAGGTGACACAAGTGTGCAAGCCTGCATATGCACAGAAGGTTCCATCTGGAGTTCGATTACAGTGGCTAGATGCCCTGGCATGCCAATTCTTTCTCACTCTCGCCCTCTTGCATTAAAAAAAAAAAAAAAAAAAAAAAAAAGCCACTCAGGCTTGCCTAAAAAGAAACAGAGCTGGAGAGATGGTTTAGTGGTTATTTGCCTGTGAAACCAAAGGACCCAGGTTCAATTCCCGAGGACCCATGTAAGCCAGATGCACAGAGAGACACAAGCATCTAGAGTTCGTTTACCATAACTGAGGGCCCTTATGTGCCCATTCTTTCTCTCTTAATTGGCCTCTTTCTCTCTCTCAAATAAATAAATAAAAGACTTTTTTAAAATAAAAGAACAAAGAGGGCTAGAAAGATGGCTTAGTGGTTAAGGCACTTGCCTACAAAGCCAAAGGACCCAAGTTCAACTCGGCAGGATCCACATAGGCCAGATGCACAAGGAGGTACACATGCGTCTGGAGTTTGTTTGCAGTGGATGAAGGCCCTGGCACGTCCAATATCTATCTGCCTCTTTCTCTGCCTCTCTCAAATAAATAAAAGACAGTTGCCTTTAAAAAAAAAAAAAAAAAACAAAGAACCAGCATACATTTTTCAAATGTTTCATTTCCTGTGATGTTTACATATGTGTTTGTATATACAATTGAGACAATTCACAGTAAGCCATGTAGAAAGACTCAAAAAGACAGATCAGGTCTGGTTCACTGCTGGATTCCCTGGACCTAGCACAGGACAGGTGTTTATTGGATGAAGGGAAATAAAATTACAACCATCATGATTTTACTTATAGTTCTATCTATAGTATAAAAATAATCAGGTTGAAACCTATATTAAATTCTTAACTGGGCTGGAAAGATGGCTTAGCGGTTAAGCGCTTGCCTGTGAAGCCTAAGCACCCCGGTTCGAGGCTCGACTCCCCACAACCCACGTTAGCCAGATGCACAAGGGGGTGCATGCGTCTGGAGTTCGTTTGCAGTGGCTGGAGGCCCTGGCGCACCCATTCTATCTCTTTCTCTATCTGCCTCTTTCTCTGTCTGTCGCTCTCAAATAAATAAATAAATATAACAAAAAAAATTTTTTTTAAATCTTAACTACCAGCTGGGCATGGTGGCACATGCCATTAGTCAGCATTTGGAAGGCAGAGGTAGGAGGATCGCCATGAGTTCAAGGCTATCCTGAGACTACCAAGTGAATTACAGAACAAAAAAAGAAAAAAAAAATTCTTAACTAGCCACCCAAAAAGTACTAAACTTACTGTATCCCATGAGTTCTCCACCAGGTGCCTCTGCAACAATGAAATACTCTGGCCAGTGGGCAAGATACTGTAAATAAAAAGGAATCCCATACTGGAGTCCTGTTAAGGAGTATGAAAAGTAACAAATGGCTAAAAACTCTTCATAAAGGGCTATTTTGGAAAAAATGTATGTGATTATGCACATGCATGTGAGTAAGAGGCAGAGGTTGACACTAGGTGTCTTCACCATACTCTTGAGACAGGGTCTCTCAGTGGAACCTAAAGCTCACCAACTGGCTAGACTAGCTCGCCAGTGATCCCCAAGGATTCCCTTCTCCACCTCCCCACCCAGCACTGGAATTCTAGGTGCACACCATATGCCTGGCATTTTATGTGGGAACTGAAGATCCGAACTCAGGTTCTCAGGCTTGTGTGGGCAAGCACCTTAACCACTGAACCATGCCCCTAGCCCATTATGATTTTTTTTAAAACAAAAGAGCTTGAGCATATCACCTCAAATGTGGACTAGAGATGGCTTAGCAGTTAAGACATTTGCCTACAAAGTCCAAGGACCCAGGTTCGATTCTCTGGGTCCCACGCAAGCCAGGTACATATGGTGGCACATGTGTCTGGGGTTTGTTTGCAGTGGCTAGAGGCCTGGGACACCCATTCTCACTCCCTCTCTCCCTCTGTCTCTAATAAATAAATAACAATAAAAATGTCTTAAAAAACACCGAAGAACCTCTTACACAATCTGCTTCTTTATTGATCAGACTATCTAAGGCTACATGTGGCATTTGTCATCATCTGAGAGTCCTGATTGCTTTTGTCCTCCCCATGACTGGGAATGTCAGATTCACTTTGCTGCTTGGCACATAGATATTCAATGCATTTATTCTTGCCTTAATTATACTGGCAAATAAATGACTAGGTTCTACTCAGATTGCAGCTATGCAATTGTTAACTTTATAATCCAAGTCTTTATAGCAGCAACATAATTAGCCAGCTATTCCATTCCAATGATTGATAGTCTAATAATGCAGATAAAAACTGACTCAAGGAATGAATTATGTTAAGAATGAATGCCTGAGCCAGGTCTAGCACATGTCTATAACCTCAACATTCAAGGCTACAGCAAGAGAATCTCCAATTTGACCAAGACTGGGGCACATGACACAATCCTGACCCAGGAAAAGAGTAAATGCATGAGTAATTCCTCTTCAACCTAGGGTATCCCTTAGTATTATGTACTCATTCCTGTTTCTTCTTAGTGTAAGCTTCCTGGTGCAGTCTTATGAGAGGACACTGTTAATAGTACATTTTTCAAAGCAACCAGCTAACATTCCCACTTACTGGCAATGGACATGGAACATAAGCATTTTATTTTAATCCCGTGAAGACTTATTTGCTATTGCAGCATAACCAAGAACTAACTTTACATACTTTTTGCTCATTTTTCTACTGGGAACATGATAGAAATTGCTAACTGCTACTGAAAACCCTTTATCCAACTTAGTAACAAGTTCCTCTCCCAACTCCAGATACCACTAGGTAAAGGACAGGAGGGCTGTGTGGTGCTTCTCAAAGGAACTCTTAAAAGGGAAGGATGGCCAGGCATGGTGGCACACACCTTGAATCCCAGCACTCGGGAGGCAGAGGTAGGATTGCCATGAGTTCAAAGCCACCCTGAGACTACATAGTGAATTCCAGGTCAGCCAGGGCTAGAGAGCAAGACCCTACCTTAAAACAAAAAAAGGGAAGGATGTTCACTTCTCTTCACAGGATTCTGCTGCCAGAAGCATGGACATGAAAGTTTGCTTTGGCAGACATTTGGAACAGGAAAACCAAGGCTACCCTGGGCATAGCACAGTGGATCAACTGCAAAGAGCCTAGGTGGTTACTTTACTGTACCACCGCTGGCCTAGCACCTCTAGTTTCGTTTCACAGCCAAGGGAAATAGTCATTTTGTCTAAGTCACTGTGTGTGCTGTTGTATATAGCCAGGCTGACTATGAAGGTGCAGACAGAATCTGTGGTGTTATTTATTTTAAATTTTAAGAGAGATCAAAAGAGAATTGGATTGCCATGGGTTCATCCACTGCAATCGAACTCCAGATGCTTGCGCCACCTAGTGGCCATGTACAACCTTGAGCTTGCCTCACCTTTTGTCTGGCTAACATGGAATCTGGAGAGTCAAACATGGGTCCTTAGGCTTTGCAGGCAAGGGTTTTAACTGCTAAGCCATCTCTCTAGCCCATGTGTTACTTATTTCTATAAAAATCATATTAACTGTAGGAATGCAAACAAGATATTTTTCTCATACTTTTCTAATTGTTTTCAATGTTGCTTATGTTTCCACACCTACATGTTTAAAAATTCTTTTAGGACTGGGAAGCAGTCAGAAGCACTTACTTACATGCAAATAAATTTTTTAAAATTCTTCAGTACTTGTCTATTTTTCCTGTTGCCTCTCTGTATTCTTTGTTCTTAATAAACTTTCACTTAACTTTTTTTCTTTTAAAAAAGGATACAGTTTCAGTAAGTGGATCCAGGTTACTGCAAGAAACAAGAAATGGCAATAGTTAGCAGGATTCCCAAAAACCAGTTTTAAAAGCCAGTAGTACTATGCCACAAAGAAAACAAGATATGCTTAGCTCACAGCTTTGAAACCAACCTGAGCGCCAAGAAAGATGGTTTGACTAGTGGCCATAAGGAGTGTCACAACAACTGTGATACTATATACATTTTCATTCAATTTTGTCATTATAATTTTTTTTTTGACGTAGGGTCTCACTCTAGCTCAGGCTGACCATCTCAAGGTGGCCTCGAACTCATGGCGATCCTCCTACCTCTGCCTCCTGAGTGCTGGGATTAAAGGTATGCACCATCATGCCCAGCTTATAAATAATTTTATAGTTAATAAATGCCATCACAGTCTTCCATTTTTAAGTGGCAATAAATTGTCAGCAGAAGTTGGGACCAACTAGGCATGTACCTCGTATTTACAGCCAGCCAGTCCAACTCACCTGCTCCCCTTTTACCACAAGGATCCTCCCTGGCTGTCTGGGTATTCCCACACAATTTACTCCTTTACCGCCTTGCAGATATGGGTACTTCCTGCTCCAGCCCATCTTTTCCTCTATTTGTACAGCTCCACCAACCCCATTCCTGTACTTTATATTCTCAGAGTACCCACACGCTGCCACCACCCCCAACCTGGCCCTGGTACTGTGGGTACCTCCCAAATGCCCCATCACACCACTCCCAATCAGCAATCATCAGCAATCTTAAAACCCATCTCATCCATCTGTGCACTCATTTTCCTCATCAGTTATTGGAGCCATTTTCCAGGCTCAAAACCTGGAACTTTCAGCTCTTCCCATTTCTTGTCAGATACTCTTTGGCCACCTAATCATATTATATTCCTCTAGCCAATACTCAACATTTTGGGTTTCAGTAACCCATTTTAATTTTTATGTGGGTTATAGCTATTACTAACTTAAATTTTAAAAGTTAATCGTGCTGGAGAGATGGCTCAGAGGTTAAGGCACTTGCCTACAAAGCCTAACAACTGGAGTTCGATTCCCCAGTACCCACATAAAGCCAGATGCACAAAGCGGCATATGCATCTACAGTTTGTTTGCAGCGGTAGACGGCCCTGGTATGATCTTGAAACCTCCCTTCCTCTCCTTGCAAATAAATAAATAGAATTTTTTAAGTTAATCATTTGGGGCTGGAGAAATGGCTCAGTTAATGAAGCATTTGCTACACAAGCAAGACAACCTTGGTTCAGTTCCCCAGCACCTATGTAAAGCACCTATGGGACCTGTAGTCCCAGTGCTGGGGAGGTGCAGATTGAAGGAGCCCTGAGGCTTGCTGGCTAGCTAGACTAGCTGAATCAGTGAGCTCACTCACGTTCAGCAAGAGACATGTCTCAATAAATATGGTGGACAGGAAGACACCTGGCGTCCATCTCTGGGCTTCACATGAAGCACACATACCACCTGTACATGTGCCCTGTCCACACTCATGCCAGCAGAATATACTCACTAAAAATATTCAGTTAAAAATAAATTATATACTGACATGTATGAGTTTTCCAAGTATTTTTTAAAAATTGGTGGGCAGGACATTGTTTTAACAGTTTTTCAGTGTCTGATTTAAAAGAAGATAGCTGAAATCTCAAGCATGTGTTACATTATGCTTGCTACTGAGTCATCACACACCTGGAAAACTCCCTTAGGCTTTAACCATGCAGAACTCAGGGCACAATCCTGGGGTGGGCACCATGGCCCTCACAGGGAGAGTCTGCTCTAAGACAGTATGGAGACTGGCTCACTTTAACTCTCCCAACAGGCTGTGCCCAAGTCTCACCACCAACCCTACCCATTTGTTCCCAGGCACTGCTGGCACTTCTGCCACCGTGCATGCAGTGCGGTTGGTGGCTAAGAGACTCCACTCTTCTCACTACACTGGACCCTGGCCCTGCTTTCTCTCTCCTGCATGTGCACTTCAGCTCTGCCTTCTCTCCTATCACTTGGCTTTACCACACCATCTCATCTCCTCCATCCCATCTCAGGAGGCCACTCAGCTTCATTAACCCTACCACTTGACACACTTGGGATATTCTAGAAGCTACCTTAATCTTCCCTCTGTCTGGAAGAACCTCCACTCTAAGTGCGTGCCTGACTACTTCACCTACTTCCTTATTTCCCCTAGATCATTTTCCAGCAACACTTTCCCTGAACACACTATCCAAAGATAAATCTCTCCCGATTTAGGTTCCCTGCTTTTATTACTGTTTTAACCAACTCATTATGTATGGAGAGACTGCTCAGTAGTTAAGCACATGGCTGCAAAGCCTAACGAACAGGGTTTGATCCCCTAGTACCCATGTAAAGACAGACACACAAAGTGGCGCATGCATCTGGAATTCAATTGCAGTGGCCGGTGTGTGTGCCCATTTTCTCTGGCTGTCTCTCTTCTATCCCTCTGCTTGAAAATAAATATATTAAAAAAATTAATTTCCAAGGGGCCGGGTGTGGTGGCGCACGCCTTTAATCCCAGCACTCGGGAGGCAGAGGTAGGAGGATTGCTGTGAGTTCGAGGCCACCCTGAGACTCCATAGTGAATTCCAGGTCAGCCTGGGCTAGAGTGACACCCTACCTCGAAAAACCAAAAAAAAAAAAAAAAAAAAAAATTAATTTCCAGGGCTGAAAAGATGGCTCAGTGGTTAAGTGCCCTTTCTGCTCCATCATGAGGGACTGAGGGAGCCTGAGACTGCCTAGGTCAAATCTCCAGATCCTGTGTAACAGCTGGGTGTGGCTGTCCCACAGAGGAGCAGAGAGTAAGAACCCTCACATTCCATTCTGTCCACTGAAAGTGAGCAACACCAACCGCAGGTAGTGTGTGGTGTGCAACGCATGTGCAGATACCACACACGACATTACATATGCGCACACACATATAAAAATATATGTATCACAAAGGCCAACTTATTTCTGCTCTGTTCACTGCTGTCTCTCTAGCACTGACACCGAGCACTGGAAGTTAACCGCAGTGATCTACAACCCACTACTTCCTTCCACTCCTACCACAGCACTTACCTGAGTGACTAGTCGTTCTCTAAACATGGCCTGCTAAAAGGAGTGGGAAAGAGTGCTCTCTTTTTTTAGCTTTTCAAGGTAGGATCTCAGGCTGAGCTGGAATTCACTCTGTTGTTCTAGGTTGGCCTTAAACTCACAGCGATCCTCCTACCTCTGCCTCTAGAGTGCTGAGATTAAAGGTGTGCAACACCATGCACGGCTGGAAACTGAGCTCTCTCACTGGCATCCTCAAAAGAGATGTTGGCAAGCCTAAGAGCTGAGGAACTAATGTTTGTAATACATGTTCATAAGTATTTTCCTTCTACTTTCACCTGAATCTTCCAGTTAAACCTGGCCCTCCATTGCCTGCCTTGACCCTTCCTGAAACTTCAGACCCCATGTCATCTTCTACACAACACCTCAGACTGACACCTTTGCCAAGCCATCATTCTGGGCCACTGTCAAGGCCTCCTAACTGGTTCACTTACTACCTGCCTTACCTCTCTAAATCACCTTGGACCCCCACAGAGCTCAATGGTTCAGAATGCAGTAAGCCACCTGTACCCTTAGGTCCTGAGCCATCTGTGCACTCAGCCGACATCACACTGAAAATATTTTTAAAGACCATGTGTCTGTACCTTTACCTGGATAGACTTTTCCCCATTACATTAATTCCTAAACAACAGGATTTACAATATACATCGTGTTAACCCACTGATGATTTATAGCACATGGGAGGGGACTTGGTTATATGCAAATACTGCACCTCTGTAAATAAGGGACTTGAGCATTACAGGGTTTTGGTGTCTGTCCTGGGTTCTGGAACCCAACCCCTTGTGGAGATCAAAGAGTCCTGGAATAGTAGTTCTCAACAGCTAGGAATTTGTATTTCCAGAATATTCCCTGTTAGGTGCTGCAGTCAGCTCAGTCAGTCCAAGTATGCAGCTCTTATTCCCTATGGTCACGGGGCAGTTGTTTCATTTTGGGTTTTTTTTTTTTTCAAGGTAGGGTTTCACTGCAGCCCAGGAAATTCACTATGGAGTCTCAGGGTGGCCTTGAACTCACAGTGATCCTCCTACCTCTGTCTCCCGAGTGCTGGGATTAAAGGTGTGTGCCACCACACCTGGCTCATCTTGTTTCTCGAGGGTGTGTGTGTGTTTTTCCTTGGCTGGGGGTCTCACAGGCTAACTTGAAATTCACTCTGTAGCCCCAGGCTGGTTTCAAACTCGCTTCAATCCTCCTACCTCAGCCTCCAGAGTGCTGGGATTAAAGGTGTGATTCACTATGCCTAGCGCTATTTTGTTTTTTGAGGCAAGATTTCATTCCATAGCCTGGGCTGTATTCAAACTTGGGATCCTCCTGCCTCAGCTTCCTGAGTGCTGTGATCAACTTTTAAACAAGCGCTAGGCTCAGTCTCCTTAGATAGGTTTAGTTACGCCACTTGTTCCTATGTCAGGGGTCCATCTCAGGGCAATTCACTTGAGTATGCAATACCTTACTTTACTCAAAATGAGGGCATTATCATATCACAGAATTATAAAGATTTAAATGATTACATAAGCACTCAATAAGGTATAGGAGGCAGTGAGAATTCAACACAAGCTATGCCCAACAGAAAATCCTTCTCAAGCTGAGTGAGGTGGTGTCTCATGCCTTTAATCCCAGCAAGGTGGAGCAGGAAGATCTAGGAGGATCACCGTGAGTTCAAGGCCAGCCTGAACTACAGAGTAAGTTCCAGGTCAGTCAGGGCTACAGTGAGACTCTGCCTCAAAAGAAACAACTGCATCCTAGCACCTCATCCCAAAATTCTTTATTCCTGACAACCAAATCTGATACAGTGGCCCTTAGTTCTCACATACTGCTCTGTTATATTTTATTTTTTGAGGCAAGCCCAACAGACTAGCCTTTTAAAAAAATATTTTGTTTTTACTTATTTATTTGAGAGAGGGAACGAGGCAGATTGAGAGAGAATGGGCATGGTAGGGCCTCCAGCCACTGCAAACGAACTCCAGATGCATGCGTCCCCCTTGTGCATCTGGATTACGTGGGTACTGAGGAATCAAAAGTAGGTCCTTTGGCTTTGCAGGTAAGCGCCTTAACCACTAAGCCATCTCTCCAGCCCCCCTTTTTTTCTTTTTTAATGTGAGGGAGCGAAACTGTGTGTGTGAGAAACAGAATTGGCGTGCCAGGGCATCCAGCCCTGCAAGTGAACTCCAGACCCATGCACCCCCCTTGTGCACATGTGCAACCTTGCACACTTGAGTCTCTGTGTTTCTGGCTTATGTGGGACCTGGAGAGTCCAACATGAGTCCTTAGACTTCGTAGCAGACGCCTTAACCACTAAGCAATCTCTCCAGCCCTATTTAAAAAAAAAAAAAAAAACATTGTATTTATTTATTTGAGAGAGAGAATGGGCACGCCGGGGCTTCCAGGCACTGCAAAAAAACTCCAGACGCTTGCACCACCTTGTACAACTGGCTCAATGTGGGTACTGGAGAATTAAACCTGGGTCCTTAGGCTTGGCAGGCAAGTGCCTTAACTGCTAGGCTATCTCTCCAGCCCCTGTCCTGTCATTTTTAATAGTGGATATAGAAACTAGAGAAAAAAAGTGTGATAAAATCTGTGTAAGCGAATGTCAAAAACGTCGAGCACAGCATCCAGGTGGGTGTGTCACACAGGTAATATTTTCTTAAATGATAATCAATTTTTAACACTAAAACGTTTTCAGAAAAAGCTAATCTCAAGTCACAGATCTTGCCTCGCATGGGGGTTCTACAAGCCTGTGCGCCCCCCCCCCACCTCCCCGCCCGGGTTCCCCATAACACAATCAAGTAGTCTACTCCGGGGCGCTCGGCTACAGTACCTAAACTTCCAAACACTCTTGCGACGGCGACAGCACCGGCCACGCGGGACACCAAGGTCGCCACGTTACTTCACTCGGGCACAACTTAGCCAGGAAGGCACGCGCTCGGGCCGCCGGCTAAGGAGCTGATGGAGCCCCGGGTCCCCAGCACCCCTCACTCACCCACCGCCCGGGCCCACGGGGAAGGGTTGGTTCCGAGGTCACCAAGGCAGCGCGCCCCGACGCCGGCCCGGGTGACTACTCCCGCCGAAAGCGGCCGTGCCTCACTCACATGTTATTGAAACGGAACAGATCGTCGCAGGTGAATGCCCGGAGCGTAGTCATCGCGACGCCCCCGAGCCTCCAAACCAGCTCACTGCGACCCTACGCCTGGGCTGGCGGAAGTGTCCGAGCGCGCGGCCGCCGTGGGGCGGGACGAAGAACTACTTCCGGAACACGGGTGACTCTGCAGAGACCTAACGCCCCCTGGCGGCCCAAATCACGAATCGCCAGTCCTCTCTTGCAGAGTTTCCAGGAACCTTGGTGTCCACAACCTCAAAACCTGACTGCGGAAAGCAAGCAGTGTGATCACCTAGGAAGAAATGAAAAGTGTCAGAGACCAGGAAACCAACGCATAAAAGAGAATGGTTCAAGCCAGGCGTGGTGGCGCACGCCTTTAATCCCAGCACTTGGGAGGCAGAGGTAGGAGGATCGCTGTGAATTTGAGGCCACCCTGAGACTACACAGTGAATTCCAGGTCAGCCTGGCCTAGAAGGAGACCCTACCTCGGAAAAATAAAAATAAATAAAATAAGAAAAGAAAATAAAAAAGGTCAAAGACAATTAAAGAGAAAACCTGGGCAGCATTACCAGACAAAATGCCCAGTATTCTTTTTGTTTTTAAAACTGGTCATGCAGGGCATGGTGGCACACGCCTTTAATCCCAGCACTCGGGAGGCAGAGGTAGGAGGATCGTCATGAGTTCGAGGCCACCCTGAGACTCCATAGTGAATTTCAGGTCAGCCTGGGCTAGAGTGAAACCCTACCTTGAAAAAACAAATAAATAAATAAATAAATAAATAAAGATAAAAATAAATTAAAACTGGTCATTTCAGAGTACATCAATTTTTTTTTCTGACATGAATTGAGGTTAACTTAAATTTTGCTAGTAGTGAAGTTTTGATGGCTTTCATCATTTTATTCAGGTTCTGATTTGTTAACACAATAACCATCAGGAATTTATAATTGTATACCAAGTTAAATAATGGTATGACAAATGTGATTTTTAATTTTTTTTTTTTTTAGGTAGGTTCTTGCTCTAGCCCAGGCTGACCTGAAATTCACTACCTACTCCCAGGCTGGCTTCAAACTCACACCGATCCTCTTACCTCAGCCTCCCAAGTGCTGGGATTAAAGGCCAACGCCACCATGCCTGTTTGTGATTTTGAATTTTTAAAAAATATTGTGGATTGCTGGTCATGGTGGCTCATGCCTTTAATCCCAGCACTCAGGAGGCAGATGAAAGAGGATAGTCATGAGTTCGAGGCCACCCTGAGACTCCATAGTGAATTTCAGATCAGCCTGGGCTAGAGTGAGACCTTACCTTGAAAAAACAAAAAAACAAAACAAAACAAAACAAAAGTATTGTGGGTTAATCATTGCAGCAACACTTACAGGGATTGGATGCTCTGGGTCACCAATTTGCAACCAATGGCAGATGGGCATGGTGACATATGTACAAGCGTAATTCCAGCCCTTGGGAGGCTGGCACGGGAGGTTTGTGAATTGGATGGCAGCCCGTGTTATGTTGTGAGATTTTGTCTCAAAATAAAATCGTGAGCTGGAGAGATTGCTTAGTGGTTAAGGCACTTGCCTGTGAAGCCTAAGGACCCATGTTCTATCACTGGTTAGCCAGGTGCCCAAAGGTGAGGCAAGTGCAAGGTCACACATGGCCATGAGGTGGCGCAAGAGTCTGATGTTTGCTTTCAATTGCTGAGGCCCTGGTGTGCCAAGTCTCTCTCTCTCTCTCCCCCCCCTCTCTAAAATAACAAAAATTAAAAAAAATAAAATTGTCATTCACAACTATCACTGAACCACATGTCAGCACTGCCTACTAGCTGCACAATTATAGCAAGGGATGGCAGGACCCAGGGACAGGGAGAAAAGCAGAGAGAATATTCTGATATGCAGTTGGCCTTCCCTCCTCTCCCTGTGAGTCTGCTTATTTAAAGCTGTTCCCAAAGCCCGTTGCTGGAAGCGTCTAATGAATGAGCATCTCTAAGAGGGCCTCCACAAGCACAGCTAGTATTAATGGAATGGCCGAAAGAAAGGTGGCACACAGATTGTGCCATACACACTGCCATCTAGTAGTTTATGGCAGTCTATTTATTCCATCAACTAAATCATTTTCCTTTTGCCTCTATTTCTGGGACCTGCAAAAGGTATATAGTTATAGTGTCTCCCTTGTGTAGTTGTTCTGTGGATTCATTTGTCAAGCAATGCTAGAAAGCATATAAAACAACGTCTGCTAGCTTTTATTTTTATTTATTTTTAATTTGTTTGTGTGGGAGTGTGTATATGCACATGGTCAGAGGACAATTTCGAAGTGTCTGCCCTCTTCTTCTACCTTCTTTGAGGGTGTATCTGACTGCTACAAATGGACTCCAGACGATCTGGTCTGCAGCTTTGTGTGGGCGCTGGGGAGGATGAAACTTGTATCAGCAGGCTTTGCAAGCCAGAATCTTTAACCACTGAGCCATCTCCCCAACCTTCCTGCTACCTTTTAAATGCCATGTATGTGTTTGTTAAGGAAAATCAAGGGAATGAAGTGTTTTGCATATTTGAGAATTGAAATGTTCAATGTCAAATGTAGGAGAGGCAAAAGCCTCAACTAGAGCCCTTAGCAAAGTCAGCTCAGGTGTGGAAGCATTAATGGTGGTCTCTGGATGCTTCCAAGCTCTTGCTGTCTTATTTTAAGAATTGACCTGAGAATACAGATTAAATTCCAGGTCAGCCTGAGATAGAGTGAGAGCCTACCTCGAAAAACCAAAGAAAGAAAAATGAAAGAAAGAATTGAAAAAGGCATACACAAGAAGTAAAGCAGCTTTATTAAGAACAAAATAAAGAAAGAAAAAAAAGTACGAAGTGAAAGTTCAAGTTTTGGATACATTGCCAAGAGAAATAGCAGCAGTCCACCTGAGGGGGAGAGTTCTCAAGGGCAGCAGTTACTGTCCAGCGCTTTTTCTTCTTCTTCTTCTTAAAATATTGTATTTTTTTATTTATTTGAGAGAGACAGGCAGGGAGAGAGAGGGAGAGAATGAGCACCACAGGCCTCCAGCGGCTGCATATGAATTCCACATACACGCACCATCTTGTGCATCTGGCTTATATGAGTCCTGAAGAGTCAAACCTGAGTCCTTTGGCTTTGCAGGCAAGTGCCTTAACTAATCCATCTCTCTAGCCCATTAGTCTTTCTTGAATTTAGCAGAAGAAGGAAAAAAAAACTGAATTTAAAATGAAGAGAAGTAAGACATGATGGCACACATCCATCATCCTAGCACGTGGGAGGTGGAGGCAGGAGGGTCAGGAGCTCAGTGTCACCCTTGGCCTCACAGGAAGTTTAAGATCAACCTGAACTACATGAGACTCTGTTTCAAATAAATTAAAAATAAAACGAAACTGAAGAGACTTCCAATACATGCAGAAATATATGAATATGTAAAATTTTCCGCTGAGCTTAAGATGTGTGTAAAATTACATGTGTATTAAATGTGATTTCTATATCTTAATGATGACCACTGAGAAGTTAAAATCATATTTGGAAATCTAAATTCCAATCTAGGGCACTACTGACTCAGGAATGAAAGATGAGCTGATAATGATTGTTTTGTTTTATTTATTATGAATTTATTTTTCTGTTTGGGGCTGGGCATCAAGCTTGGTACATGCTAGGTGACCGTGCTACCATTGAGCTACATCTCCAGCCCCTGATGATTTTTTTTTATTTTAATTTATTTGAGAGAGAGAGAAAGAGAGAGAGAGAGAGAGAGAGAGAGAGAGCGAGCAGATAGAGAAAGAATAGGCACACAAGGGCCTCCAGCCATTGCAAAAAAAAAAAAACTCCAGACGCATGTGCCACCTTGTGCATCTGGCTTACATGGGTTCTGGGGAATCAAACCTGAGTCCTTTGGCTTTGCAGGTAAGCACCTAAAGTGCTAAGCCATCTCTCCAGCCCCCCTGACGATTTTTATTGTGCCTTTTACTCGATTCTTCTGATAAGTTATATTGTTTGTGTGGTTGCAGCTTTCAGGATTTATATTTGAATAAGCAACACAAGGTGCTTCCATCATTTAGTTTTAAGTGTATAATGTTAACACTTAGGCCATATTTTATTAGAATTTTCCCATTCCACTCTTCACTTTGATTTGTTTGCGGGTGGCTCAGTTTCTTTACATGTTTTTTTTTTTTTTTTCTTTTTGGACAGTTGCATATCTTTTTTCTTTTTTGTTTTTTCAATATTTTGAGAGAGAAAGAGGCGGGGGGGGGGGCAATGCCAGGGCCTCTAGCCACTGCAAATGAACTGCGGATGCACATTCTACCTTGTGCATCTGGCTTACATGGGCACTGGGGAATCAAATGCGAATTGTTAGTCTTCGCAGATGAGCACCTTAACCACTAAGCTATCTCTCAGCTCCCCCTTCTGTTTTTTTTGTTTGTTTGTTTTTGGTTTTGTTTTTGTTGTGAGGTAGGGTCTTGCTCTAGCTCAGACTAACCTGGAATTTACTATGTAGTCTCAGAGTGCCCATGAGCTCACAGTGATCCTCCCAGCTCTGTGTTCTGAATGGTGTCCAGCTTATAGGTATTTTTTCTTGGCATACTTTCTTTGCTATGCTTTTCTCAGGTCCTCTGTTCCCAGAGCTTGCTTTCCTGTCAAAATGCTTGAATGTAGTTGTGACTGAATATTCATGGATTCCATGATCTTTCTCCCATAACTCTGTAAACGTCACCATCCCATTGTTGTCTAGTGTAACCTTTCTGGGGGACAAACAGCAGGCCAGCATGAGTCCTTTCTTTCTCTCTCTCTCTCTCTCTCTGTGAGTTACTTAATTGTATTGGAGGATTATTAACTATCACACTTCCAAGTATTTTTGATAATGTATACATTTTGAACTCAATCTCTAACAATTCTTGCAATTTAATGCTGAAATTTTAAATCAGAATCAATCATACATAGCTGGTAAGAAGACAGGATGCCACAGCCTCTCTGGAAGCAACCTGTTAGTTTCTTTATCAACTGAACATTTAACCCGGCAATTGCACTCCTGGGCATTTGGCCCAGAGACCTGAAAACTTATATTCACGTATGGCTGTTAAGCCAGATTTAGTCTCTTTGAAAAAAAATTAAATTAATTTATTTATATGAGTATGTATGGGCATGCCCACATGGTCATCAGAGAAGTTCTCTGTGTTCCACCCCTTTAAGATGGGATCTCTTGGGACTGCAAATGAGACCTGGCCTGGGAGCGGCTTTATGTGGGTGCTGGAGAACTGAATCTGGACCAGCAAGCTCTGCAAGCAAGCGCCTTTAACTGCTGAGCCGTTCCTCAGTCCCCAGAGTCAGTCTTTTCACGGGATGTTTCTTGTTTATGTGACATTTTGGGAAAGGCAGAATTACAAGAACAGAAAATAAATCAGTAGTCACCTGGAGCTGAGCTGGGGAGCACAAGGGATTAGGGTGTGAGGGAGATAGGACTTATAAGGATGGCTACATAAATGGAAGTGTCATGTGTCAAAATTTACAGAACATATGGTAAAAAAAAAAAAAGAGATTTTACTGTATGTAAATTTTACCTTAGTAAAACTGGCATGACAGAAGAAAAGAAAGAAACAACAAAAGAAAGCAAGAAAAAGAAGGAAGGAAGAAAGGGAAGAAAGAAGGAAGGAAAGAAAGCAGTTTTTATCTTATTGGCACCACCATTTAAATGAATTTATTTGAAAAACACAAATGACATTAAGTTTGCTAAGAGCCCTACAATTATTTGCAGTTCCAGGACATGCTTTACTGATTTCTGTTTCAGTGCACTTAGGTTTTGTGGATATTTTGTTGTTGTTGTTGTTTCGGTTTTTTTGGTTTTTCAAGGTAGGGTTTTGTTCTAGCCCAGGCTGACCCGGAATTCACTCTGTGGTCTCAGGTGGCCTCGAACTCACAGCAATCCTTCTACCTCTGCCTCCCAAGTGCTAGGATTAAAGGCACGAGCCACCATACCTAGCCTAGTTTTGTTTTTAACACCCAGGAAAACAGTTTCTGTCCTGGCTGCACATTTTCCCACATTAAAGATGACTCATAGAACTTTTTATTTATGGTTTTACAGTGAGTAATTCCTTTTACTGCTTGGGGGTGGGGGGGAGACAAGCTCTTGCCACATTTCATCATAGAACCTTTTCCTGCTTGTTGAAACAAAACATTGTATGCTCTGCAAATGCTGCTGACCCAGATTCACACCTATCATTGCAAAACTTCACATTTCAAACAGGCAAACAGCTTGGAGTCTCATAGGCCATTGCTCTGTCTCCTTTTCTGCAGATTACATGCAAGCACAAAGCCATAAATATATACCTGGATACACCTGAGGGAGCATGCTTACAAAGAAACAGCCTGAGTGGGGTAGGTGCTGTCGTTGAAAAATGTGTTTTATTATAAAATAATAACTGAACAGGATGGATGCATTGATCCTGACCATCTATAAAATAATCTCTTTACAGCTCTGCTAATTCTAGTTATATATAGAATATAAATATATTCTATAATATAATATATATAGAGAATATAAATATATTCACCACTGAAAGTTAAAGTCGACTATAGCTTTCAGTTAAATAAGGGAAGATGAATATATCTATTTCCTGTGAACACTTCATTAAAACCAGAAAGAGACTTTTTTTTTAAGGTCCTAAGCCGTAAGCTAGATGTTGTGGCTCATGCCTCATGCTTTCAATTCTAGCACATGAGAAGCTGAGGAAGGAGGATCACTGTGAGTTTAAGGGCAGCATGGGCTGCAAAGTGAGTTCCAGGTGGTCAGCCTGGGTTACAGGCCTCAAAATAAATAAGTAAATAAATAAAAATAAAGGGCCTATGCCCTTAGGACAAAGGATCCCAGGAGCCAATGAGAGCTGGTAACAAAATTTTGGATGCCAGAAAACTTAATTAGCAGACAGGAGAAAGCTAATTGGGGTGTGTGTGTGTGTGTCCAACAAGAAGAGAAACAATGGAACTCAGGGATTAGACACAATAGATGTGACTGCAGGAAGAAAATTCAAACCTTTCTTACTTTCTGGGGAGATCAAGAAGCTGTGCCCACATCCTCATGAGTCAGGATAAAAAGATAAGAGATTTAAGGGGATATTAGAAAAGAAAGGAGTCTCCTCTTTCTGAAATCTAGTTCAAGTCTGTCATCAGCTGAGTTAAGGATTCCAGCACAATCAACGCAATTTTCTGTGAAGGTTGGCTACATAGAGGTATAATTCCTTATATAGAGAGCTATTTCAAATAAGAATGTTAAAATAGCAATGAACCATTCCTAAGGCCTAAGAACCATTCTAAGGCTTAAGAAGTTATGACCAAGTAAGGTCTTTCTCCTTTCCCTGAATTTCCTGGGGGATCTCATAATCAAGCTTACAAGCTCCATCTATAATAAAAAGACATGCCTTAACCCCTTGTGCAGCCTTTGTGACCCGTGGCTTTACCTTCTCAGACTATAATCCTATCCAGGGTATTTCAAGACATTAAAATCTTACTTAACCATAAGGAGGAAAAAAAAAAAGTTCTTGAGATGTAACTTCAGAATCCTTCAAAATAGTGACTGTGGCTATGGCTACAGCAATACACGTGACTCTCCTTGGAGGAGCCCGCACCCATACTTGGGCATGCACCATCCTTTCCCTGAGTGCCTCTCTCTCTATTAAACCCAATGCTATTATCTATCTGCTTCTCATGGGCACATCCTAAAATTCCTTTTTGTGATGGAGGCGAGTCCTAGCTGCCCCTGAGCAGAGGTCTCAGAAGAGAACTCTCAGGCTGCTGAAAGTGAACACCCTCCCCTGGAAGCAGGGGTCTGTGAAGGTTGGCACACAGAAGGATAAAAGCCCTGCTGAGTACCAGGAGCTGGCAGCTAGACTAATACCCTCCTGCAACACCCAGGAAGATTTTGGGCATGATTTGCTTGACCTAAGAGAAAAGCCTCATAGATAGTCACATTTGTGGTCCCCAATAAAATGATCAGGTTGCCACATGAGAAGGACTACCATTTAAGGTTATATCTTCAGCACACATAGTATGGAATCAAAAAGTAATGTCTATGGGGTGGAGAGGTGGCTTGGTGGTTAAGGAAGTTACCTGCAAAGCCTAAGGACCCAGGTTTGGCTCCCCATGTCCAATGTAAGCCAGATGCACAAGGTGACACATGATCAAGGTTGCACATGGGCACAAGGTGGCACATGCGTCTGGAGGCCCTAATATGCCATTTCTCTCTCACACACACATACATAAAAAAGCAATGTGTAGGGGCTTAAGAGATGGCTCAGCAGTTAAGGCACCTGCCTACACAGCTGACAGTGGTTCGATTCCCCAGGACCCCTATAAATCTGGATGCACAAAGTGGTGCATGCATCTGGGGTGCACTGGTGTGCCCATTCTCTCTCTCTCTCTCTCTCTCTCTCTCTCTGTCTCTCTCTCATCTCTGCTTGCAAATGAATAAATAAATAAATATTTTTAAAGTAATGTCTAGCTAGGGGTGTAGCTCAGTGGTAGGATGCTTGCCCAGCATGTACTAGGCCCTATCTAGAACTTGCTTTTCCAAAGATGCTTCCATAATTCACTCTTTAGCCAAAATGCACATTTGGTTGAATATGTCTTCCTCAGTTTTCAAAGTTGATGAATAAGATAGTCCTGTAATTGATAGATTCTTACAGAATGAAATGCCTTTAAAAGGAAGCTAGCTATTCTCTAAGAAAACAAGACAAAGTAGTAAACTCCATATATCATGTGCAGACAGTGTGACTGGTTAACTATGTGCACTGCAAGATACCATCTATCTCTAGCACCTCAAAAAGTAATGACAGCCGGGCGTTGTGGCACACTGGGGAAGCAGAAGTAGGAGGGTGGCCGAGAGTTCGAGGCCACCCTGAGACTACATAGTGAATTCCAACTAGAGTGAGCTAGAGTGAGACCCTATGTCAAAAAAAAAAAAAAGTAATGCCTCATCAAAGATGAATTCACTAACTGTGGTATAAGCATTTTTAGACATATGGGATTAATTATGGAAGACAGAAATGAAGAAGTATTTTGGGAAGGAGGCACCAGAAGTGGATTTGGGGTACAGAGCAGGGAACTGCAACTTTCACTTAAATCCTTTTAATATTTAAGCTTGAAAATTATGTATTTTAAAAAAAACATTTAATTTTTATTTACTTATGTGAGAGAGGAAGAGAGATGCAGAGAGAGGGAGGAACTGAGAGAGAGAGTGGGTGCACCAGGACCTCCAGCCACTGCAAATGAACTCCAGAAGCATGTGCCACCTTGTGCATCTGGCTTATGTGGGTACTGGGGAATTGAACCTGAGTCCTTAGACTTTGCAGGTGAGCACCTTAACTGCTAAGCCATCTCTCCAGCCCTTGTTTTTCTTTTAATATATTTCATTATTTATTTATTTGAGAGAGAAAGAGAGAGAGAGAGAGAGAGTGAATGGGCGCTCCAGCCACTGCAAACAAACTCCAGATGCATGAGCCCCTTGTGCATCTGGCCTATGGGTGCTGAAGAATCGAACCAGGATCCTTAGGCTTTACAGGCAAACGCCTTAACCACTAAGCCATCTCTCCAGCCCATCCAGCCCTTGTTTTGTTTTTATTTTTCAAGGTAGAGTCTCACCGTAGCCCAGGCTGACCTGAAAATTCACTCTGTAGTCCCAGGCTGGCCTCAGACTCATAGTAATACTCCTACCTCAACCTACCCAGTGCTGGGATTAAAGGCATGTGTCACCATGCCCAGCCTAAGATTCATGTACTTTTATTCCTTCCACCCATAAAAAAAGAAATGGGGAAATCTTGTGAATGAGCCAGAATTCTCTGGAAAAGCAATTGATGGCTTGGGATTGTCCAGAGAGTAACTGGAGAAATGGAGGCCTTCCTCATGAGGCACCACCCACCACTGCTGCTCATTCCAGAGGACCCCACTTTTCCAAAGGTATTTTCATAGTTCACTCTTTAGCCAGAATGCACGTTTGATTGAATACACCTTCCTCATTTTTCAAAGTTGATGAATAAGATATTCATCATGTAATTGATAGATCCTTGCAGAATGAAATGCCTTTAAAAGGAAGCTGGCTGTTCTCTAAGAAAATAAGACAAAGTAGTAAACTCCCTACATCACATGCAGAAGTATGACTAGTTAACTGCTTGCATTATAAGGTCATATCCCTGGACAAACACATGTCCATGCCTGTGAGCCTGGCTTGGATGGCAGCCCTCCTGACACACAGCTCTCTGGCAAATCATTTAGTTTATTTTGCCTTCACTGACCACTCCTCATCATTAGAATTTTTTCTTTCTTTTTTTTTCTTTTTCTTCCTTCCTCCCTTCCTTCCTTCCTTCCTTCCTTCCTTCCTTCCTTCCTTCCTTCCTTCCTTCCTTCCCCCCCTCTTCTTTCTTTCTTTCTTTCTTTCTTTCTTTCTTTCTTTCTTTCTTTTATTCTTTCTTTCTTTCTGCTTTTGTTTGTTTGATTTTTCAAGGTAGGGTCTTGTTGTAGCCCAGGTTGACCTGGAATTCACTATGTAGTCTCAGGCCGGCCTCAAACTCACAGCGATCTTCCTACCTCTGCCTCCCAAGTGCTGGAATCAAATGTGCTACCATGCCCAGCATAGTCAGAATCTTCCCATCATGTCCCCTTTTTTTCTACCAAAGCAAAAATATCATGGATAACTGTTAGGTGAAAAACTGACATCTGCATTTTAAGGCTAGTGTAGGTAATCTAGGTGATTTTAAGCATGCCTTATTTCTAGGCAGCACCACAAGCTCTTTCTCCTCCCTTAGAGAGATGTAACAGCGTCTCTTCTGCTCCATGTGTGTGTTTACTTCAGCCGACCTGTGTCAATGCCCCTGAACCTCAGACCTAGCACCTGTGTAGCCAATGCTGCTCCAATGAGCTACATCCCTACTCCAAAATGCAGGGACCCGTTCAGCAAGTCTGAGAGAAACTTGAGGTCCTAATGAACTTCCAGTAGGTAGGTTGCTTTATCCACGGGCTATATTTTCAGCTAGACTTTAAACTATTTGCTAAGTGAGAGTTTGCAGTTTACCAAGTGGTATTTGCAAAGCTTTTCTCCTTGCAAGGGCAAGTTGGCCTTCATATTCACTTCCTGCTGGCAGAAGAGCCATCAGCAGTTCGGCTTTGTTCATGGAGCTTTTCTCTCGTTTCATAATAATGGCTGAGTACATTCTGCATATAGCTATACACCGATAAGTTGCCAAGACAGAAAGATAAAAAAAAGTAACACTGGGCTGGAGAGATGGCTTAGCGGTTAAGTGCTTGCCTGTGAAGCCTAAGGACCCCGGTTCGAGGCTCGACTCCCCAGGACCCACGTTAGCCAGATGCACAAGGGGGCGCACGCGTCTGGAGTTCGTTTGCAGTGGCTGGAGGCCCTGGCGCGCCCATCCTCTCTCCCTCTCTCTATCTGCCTCTTTCTCTCTCTGTCTGTTACTCTCAAATAAATAAATAAAAATAACAACAACCAAAAAAAAAATTAAAAAAAAAAAAGAAAAAAGTAACACTGACTGAAACTACATTCTGACAGGTAAGCAGGTACTCTCATAACTGGCAAGACATGGGATGCCTGGATAAAAGAAATACAAATTAACCACCTCAAATTCTTTATTGTTCATTTTGGTCAAGAATATTTTTTAAAGATTTATTTTTATTTATTCATTAGAGAGAGAGAGACAGAGAGAGAGAGAGAGAGAGAGAGAGAGAGAGAGAGGGAGAGAATGGGCATTCCAGGGCTTTTAGCCACTGCAAACAAACTCCAGATGCATGCACCACCTTATGCATCTGGCTTACGTGGGACCTGAAGAATCGAACCTGGGTACTTAGGCTTCACAGGCAAGCATCTTAACCGCTAAGCCATCTCTTCAGCCCAGTCAAGAATTTTTTTGAGGAGCAACCCCCTTAATTGTTAATTATTAATATTAATTATTAATGCATATATTATTATCTAAATAAGTGATATAATAAATGAGATAAAAAGGAAAAATTCTGGGGAAGTTGCTGAAATAATCGCTGACTATAATTGCATTTTGGTTAACTCATAATTCCTTTTTGGGAAGTGCTACTTTAGACTCTGGTGGGGGTGGAGGTGGCTTCTCTCAGGATTTCACTGGGGCCGGGAATGGGAAGTCAGCAAGGCTGGTCTCTGCACTGTCATTCCTCCATCTTCCCTTTCCTGTAAAAATACCACTGCTTACAGGTCCCGGTGATGCTGTTAGTTACTAGAGAATTCTTGAAAGAATGGACCACTCCCTACCTCTCTCTCTCCACCACCACCGTCACCACCAAACAACAATGAACTTAATGTCAATGAATACTATTCTCTTTATTTCTGATCTGTTCCTCTTGCATTGGGCATTCCACTCCAATGTGTTTTTTTTTTTTTTAAACCTTAGTTAACAATTACTGCTTTGCTTTTCTTTTCTTTTTTCTTTTTTTTTTTTTTTTTTGAGAAATTTGCCAGCAATAAGTGGGAAAATGTCAAGGCAGTAGATTATCTATGTTGAAAATAACCAATATGGAGTGGTGCTTAGAATGTGTTAGGTATTTTTTCTTTTGTTGTTGTTGTTTTGAGATAGGGTCTCGCTCTAGTCCAGGCTTACCTGGAATTCACCATGTAGTCTCAGGGTGGCCCCCAACTCATTGTGATCCTCTTACAGCTGCCTCCCAAGTGCTGGGATTAAAAGCATGTGCCACCACGTCCAGCTATGTTAGGCATTTTCCTAAGCATTTGGCATGGTTTAATTCATGGTGGCCTTCTGGAACTCTGATGAGGTATTACTGTTTTCTATTACAATAACAAATATTTTGGTAGTATGTTAGAATTCCACTATTCAATTTGATAGGCAGTAGCCACAGAGGCTATAGGTCATTTGAGACATGATCAGTGGGAAATTAACTATGTTTTAAGTATAAAATACACATATAAAAGATAAAATGTAAAATACTTCCTTAATGTTTTGACTGTTGAAATATTTACTTTTTAAATATATATTTTTATTTATTTGCAAGCAGAGAGAGATAGAAGAGTGACAGAAAGAGAATGGGTTTGCCAAGGCCTCTAGCCACTGCAAGCAAATTCCAGATGCACGTACCACTTTGTGCATCTGGCTTTATGTGGGTACTGGGGAATCAAACTTGTGTGGCTAGGCTCTGAAGTCAAGTGCCTTAACTGCTGAGCAATCTCTTCAGCCTGACTGTTGAAATATTTATTTAGAATTGATTTGAACTCCTTCATTTTTCCTTTTAAGTTGTGGCTTCTAAGACTGGAGAGAATGCTCAACGGTTAAGGAGATTTGCTTGCAATGCTTGCTGGTCCGGCTTCCATTACCCAGTACCCCTATACAGCCAGATGCACAAAGTAGTGCATAAGTCTGGAGTTCATTTGCAGTGGCAAGAGGCCTGGTATGCCCATACTCACTCTCATAAATAAATACATAGGCAATTTCTCTAAAAAAATGTAACTTCTAGAAAATTTGAAAGTATGTGGCTGGCTTCATGTTTCTACTGACAGAGACATGAGAGACACATGCTCTGTGTTCTTCTGCCATCCCAATAAAGAACGATCACTTTAGTCAGGTGCTAGTGGCCCAGGCAAGGTGTGGCTCTCTCAGGGGTGTCTCTACCGTAAGTAAGACCCACTTCTGGTGGTTCTCAGCCCTGCTTCCACAGCGGAGCATCTGGGAGGTGTTTATAACCTGGGTACTTGGGTCCCACTTGAAGACTTTCTGATGGTCTGGCAGCCCTGGCACTAAGAGATTTAAAAGTAATTTCTGGATGCAGCCCTAGACTGCAGACTCCACTGGTGGAGTGTTTGCCTAGAATGTTCAAGGCCCTGGGTTGCCTCCTCAGCACCACCAAAACACAAATACAAACAAAATTACATACACTTAAATAGAAGCAGTGGACATTGAGACTTGGTGATAGACAGGGAAGGGGTGCTATGATATATGCCATGGGGCTCTGATCACAATCACATCTCTAAATAGAACTGCAGAAGTGAGCTATAGAGCGGACAAGGCAAGACAGGGTCTGTGTTTTGGTGGGGAGGCCTGGAATGGAATAAAAGCATTTTAAGACCTGCAGTGGGAGAGAAGCCACGCCCTACAGATCCTGGTGGGAGCATGAGAAGAAAGGGAAGGATGGCCCTGAAGAAGAGAGAGAAGCTCCATCCAATAAACATGTAGAGACATATGTCCCAGAAACCCATGTGCTGGTTACAGTGCCAGGCCATGCTAACCATCCTCTCTGGCCATCCCTAGGCCTCACGCTTCCAGCCCACACATGGCTGGCTCATCCTGTGAGCAGTGAGACGCAAGGCTCAGCTACAATAATTCTAACATGTTCAAAGGAAATATCCAAATTCATTTACATAATCATTGTTCTAAATGTCTTTAATATAGAATATGATCACTCTGGCAAATTCTGTTTTTTTTTTTTTTTTTTGAGGTAGTCTTTAGCCCAAACTGATCTGGAATTCACTATGTAGTCTCAGGCTGGCCTCAAATGGGTGCTGGGAGTAAAGGCAAGTGCCATTACAGCTGGGAGAGAGAGAGAAGGAGCACGGGCCTCTAGATGCTGCCAGCCATCTCTAGATACATGGGTTACCTCATGCGTGCACTGGGATTTAGGTTGGTTTTGGGGAATCAAAGTCAGGTCATTAGGGTTTATGGGCAAGCCTCTTAATGGCTGAGTTATCTCTCTAGCCCCAAATTCTGCTTTTGAATGCAAGAGTTTATTGGGATCAAGAAAAGCTGTCTTGAGCCGGGCGTGGTGGCGCACGCCTTTAATCCTGGCACTTGGGGCGAAAGAGGTAGGAGGATCACAAGGAGTTAGAGGCCACCTTGAGACTACATAGTTAATTCCAGGTCAAACCTCAAACAAATAAACAAAAAAGTACCAGTCTCAGGGTGGGGGTATGGCTTGGTAGTAAAGCACTTGTTTAGTGTGTAGTATGAGAGCTTAGCTTCCATCCACAGCACTGAAAAGAAAAAAAATTTTTTTTTTTTTTGCAAGAGTGTTGACCCAGAAGTCAGACACAAAAGGATTGTTGTAAGCTTAAAGCCAGCCCAAGCTACATAGTGAGTCCTGTTTCAAAAAACAAAACAAAGTGAGTATTGAGTCATACCTTTTATTCCTTTGTGAGTGTTTATCTGTGTGTACTGCAGAACTACAGGTCAAACAAATGAGTGCTGGGCAAGCACTGTATTACTGAGCTACACTCCTAGCCCCTGAATATGTATTTCTTTTTAACTTCCCGCATCTCTTTTCCCAGCAAAGTCAGTATTCATATGCAAAGTTAGGGCCAGTTGCCACTCATCCTTTGATGCCAAAACAACACTTTTTCAAACAAACAAACAAAATACCTGCATCCTGAGACAAATGGGAGTATTCCCTCCCTCCCTGCTTCCTTCCACCATCTGCTTATGATTCCATAATACGATATGGTTTCTTTTGGGTCATTTTTCCAACGTGGCTAGAGTTCACCAAATAATAAACACTTTTGGTCTCAAATCCACACTCCGAGAACAAGCTCGTCAGCATTTTACCCTGGATGCTGCCAGGCAGTTAAGAGGCTGGGTCCCACGTAGGCTGCTTCAGAGCTTTCCTGTGCCATTTTCCTCCAACGTTTGGGGGAATAACCAGGTATGTTGCTAAACACCAGAGTTTACTTATTTTACATTTCTTACAGAAGATCAGAGCTGCTGGGACCACATTTGTGAATGGAAGCTTTCAGGCTGAGTTTCCTGTCTTTTGTGTTTGCTTGTGATCTGACCTTGTAACTTCCACAGATAGGAACAACATTAGCAATTTCTATTTCTATTCTGTGTCCCCAAGGGGGGTCATATTTGGCAGCGCGTTTGACATCAAAAACAAAAATCCTTTCCTCTGGCTGATGTTCAACATATTTTTAGATTTGGAAGTGTGTCCTCCCTCCCTACACCCAGCATGTATATTTTTATTCTGCTCTTATTCCATCTAAACTCCACCAGTCTGTTTCCTGGCAAATTGGGAACTGAGAAATGTCTGCGTGGGGGGAAAAAAATGAAGACACATGTGTTGAAATTCTGGACAAGCATTGCCCAATGACAAATCAGGGAAGGTCTTGTGATGTTTCCTTTTGCCCACACTCGCTTTTCTAGTTCTGATCTTCCGGAGGCTTCTCAAACTGCCTTGGATGCAGATGCTGTGACCTGCTTCCACTGTACCAAGTGCTATCTCTCAGTACAAGGACAGCATAGTGGTCCGAATTCACAGAGTACAGAGGAGGGCAGCTCAATGGATGGAGGGGTCCATTCACTGCAAACATCAAAGGCAAGCAGTTCATTCAGCACTCGTCCTGAGGGTTCAGAAACCCTTCTGAAGGGTTTCCCTCTGCTTCAGTCAGCTAGGATTGAATGAGCATTTACTGTCAGGCAGGCACAGCTGCAAGCACAGAGACCAGGGCAGCCAAGAAGACCATGCCTGTGCCTTGTTGACTGATTTCGCAAATGGCCTGAACTCTCAGCTAGGACACTGCAGAGGTTGCCTAAGGACGGGGCGGAGCTGTCTGTGGTCAGATTAGCTGTGATTTGCTCCAGATCCAACTAAGACAATACTGTGCTGGGTACCCTCCCAACCTTCTCAGGTCACGGGACCATCTGGTTTCCTCTCCTACCCCTTAATTTTCGCTCTCTCTCAGTCTGTAAGCTTCTAGACAATGTAAATTTTTCTGTTTGTATTCCACAGCCAACCAGCTCAAGCTGAGATTTACTGTCATATAAATGTTCCTGACATCTTGGGGTGCCTAATTACATGCTGACTCTAAAACAAATAAAAAAGAGGCAACTGAGAAATATTGCAAAAAATTATTTTCACACAGATTATCATACAGTATTACAATGTATTTATGTGCAAAATTCCATTTGAAAATCATTTACAAAAGGATGTACAACACGGTGTTGTGTTGAAGGTTCTAGTACAATGAAAGCCAAGGCTGGATAAGGTACAAAGATACAAGGCCAACCAAATTAGATGCCCATGCTTCCTTACACAGTACAGTAACATGTATTCTTTAATGACCTATGTTACACTGATACATGGCCCTCCTGCTTTGTGCACCCATAAACTGGTTTTATAAAACATAAACCTAATATTACCACATATCCATTATATATATATATGTGTATATATATATACACATAAATACATATATATTTTTTTCCCTCATGTTGGGGATTAAGCCCAGGGTCTTGTGCATGAGAGGCAAGCACTTGACCTCTGGGCCACTCCCCCAAGATACCCTACAGTCTTATGATGCACAGGGTTTTTTGGGGTACGTTTTCAAGTTCTTTTTCCAATAGCATGTTACTTAACTCAATTATTTAAGTTGATTTCTTCCCATAAATAATTGGATTACCTTAGTTTTGATTTCTGAAATGAGGGGTGGGCAGTGTTATCCTTGACTTAACTTTTCCTTGCCCACACATTGGCCATTTTAAAGTTTTTTTTTTAATATTTCATGTATTTATTTGAGAGAGAGAGAAAGAAACAGATAGAAAGGTGGGGGGGGGGGGAGAATGGGCGCACCAGGGCCTCCAGCCACTGCAAACAAACTCTGGACCTGCATGGGCCACCTTTGTGCATCTGGCTTATGTAGGTGCTGGGGTGTAGAATCTAGGTCCCCAAGCTTCACAGGCAAGCGCCTTAACTGCTAAGCCATCCCTCCAGCCCAAATTGGCTATTTTAAAATTGTTTTCCCAAATCAGACAGCATACAGAACTGATGTTTGCCAAATCTCATGGCATTGCATATTTACAGTACTTGTAGCATAGGTGCTTCCTTCCAACTCCTTTTCCTGCTTCCTCTGGAGAGTCTGAACCTGCAGACTACTCTCCCCAGCCCTTGCTTAGAGCCTGTATTTCTCTCTCAACCTTTCTCTACATTCATTTCTCTCCTTATTCTCAGCATCACTTATTTAAAAAACAATCAAACAAATAAATGTCACAACACTACTAAATGTGAACAATATAACAGTACATCAGATTTTGAAAGGCAGTCTGTGGCCAGTGTCAGGAATACGTTGTTTTATGAGATCCAGCAGTCTCTCCTCACAAAATTGCCAAAACATCCAGTTACAGAAGAGAGACTTCTAAAACAAGATACTCTCAAATCCAGCAAGAGATTTATTTTCAAATATTAAATGTTAAATCACATGCATAATTATAGAATATTTTAAAATTACAAAAATATTTTAAAAACCAATCCTGACAGTTTACCTGCAACTGCTATAAAAATTTCTATGAAATATATAAAAACCACAAAGGCTCTTTGTAAAAAAAAAAAAAATAATAAGAAAAAGGAAGAGTAGAAGGAAAGAAGGAAGGGAGGAAGGAAAGAAAGAATGGAGACATCTACAGAACTGAGAAGTACCGGACGCACTGCATCGGACATCTTGTCAACCTGCTGTTGAATCCAAGGGAAGAGATTGTACCTTAAATGTTTCCTCAGCACATATACATACATCAGCCAACCTAGAGCCTGGCTAGGGCTAGGTAGCCAACAACCTCAGGGCACTTGAATCATCAAATGCAATTCTCCATCAATGGAGGAGAATCTTACAGTTAGACAAACCTTAGCTACCTTGCCTAGGCAATGTGTCTAAAATATGCCCTGGATCAAGTCAGCCTATGGATGGCTCCGTCATTGAACTGAGGGCTCCTCAAAGAGGTGACTGTCTTCTGGGCTCCATCATGTGCCAGCCTGAAGGCTGGGCTTCTAGCTCCCTTTGGGATGCATCAATGGGAAGTCTTCTATGAGGGACTGAGGTCTTCCGCATTCTGGAAAATGACACCATAAGGATCATTCTTGGTACGCCTGTAGACAAAGTGGAAGATGTGGGGTTGGGGCCGGCTGTGCAGCTCGGCCTTGATTTTTTGAGGGTAAGTGTCTTCTGCGAGCTGCTGCCATGTCTCATCAACGAAGAGAAAAAGGCTGTACTCCTCAGGGTCCTCCACCTTAAACTTCTCAGCACAGAGCTGACAAACATCCTCCGTGGTGATGTACGGTCTCACAAGGAGGGTCTTCCCTGTGCAGCCACTGTTGACCTCTTGGAATGCAACTCGGAGGTAATTCTGCAGGTGGGAACAGAGATGTCAGAAACAAAGTCAGAAGAGAAAAGCAGACAACAGTAAGTCACACCAGGAGAAGCAAGCGCAAAGTCGAACATGTGAGCCACTTCAAGGCTCCTGTTTGTCACATTGTCTGAGGAAAGCGTCCCATCTGAGGTTGACAGTGTGTATTGGGGCAACTACATGGACTGAGCTACCACATTTTAGCTCATGTAAACAGAAGCCCATTCAACCCTGATTTTCATCTTTCTGTCTCTCTCATAAAGTCTGCTGCTTAAGAAATCCCCATGTAAGAGTGTGAACCACATCCAAATCTGGGATTATTCCCAGCTTGAACAATAAACCAAACAACAGAAGAATCTAATCCAGGAGTTAGCAGGAGGATTTAAAACATCTACAGCCGGGTGTGGTGGCCCAAGCCTTTAATCCCAGCACTCAGGAGGCAGAGGTGGAAGTGCTGAGTTTGAGGCCAGTCTGAGACTACAGAGTGAATTCCAGGTCAGCCTGGGCTTGAGAAAGACCCCACCTCAAAACAAAAACAAAACAACCCACCTAGATACCACAGCACACATGGTGACCACTTTGGTCACAGCACTGCCCTAGGAAGTCTAAGTAAGGACAATAATGTTAGGTTGAATCCCAAGAGACTGCTGATGTGACCATCTTTGAGCTCCCAAATGTAGTGCAACCTAACATAAGGCTCCTCAGTGGCTCTGGCTGTAATATGGAAAAGAATCAGAGGGAGGAGAATGTAGACTCTGCCAGAAGTCTTTGGAGATGGAGCTGATTGAGAACAGAGAGGTGTCACAAGGAAGAAAAACATTTGCAGGCTTGGGATTGAGAATCATGCTAGATGTTTGCAATCTCGAAAGACAATAAGCCTGGAGTCTCCTATAATAAAAAGTCTAGACAGAATTCTCAATACACACTAGGATCTCTTGGATTGTGTGACCCTGAATAACTCTTTAGTTTCCTTGTTCCTAAGATAAGGGTTTCCAACATTGTGGAAGAGGGGGCCAAGAGAATTTACAGGATGAGGAGTGTTTTGGAATGCTGAATTCCAGACATGAAGTGGCCACTGCACTCATGTCCTCACAGTGACTGTCATTACCTCCATAAGACTTTCAAAACACTGGGCCCATCAACATTCCATCATGGTGGATGGAGGAGGGCTAAAATAAGGACATCAAAACAGAAGAGGGATTAGTTGAAAATAAGAGAGGGCTCAGTGGAAGGAGGACAGAAAGAGGGGACAAAAGAAGGAAATGGGAGGGTATTATAACCAAAATACATTATGTCCATGTATAAAAATAGTCAAGAGAAAGTTAATAAAAAAAATGTGAGGTCCAACCTTAAGTTAAAGTGGCATGTGCTACTCACACACATAAACATCAACACACAAACACACAGAGAGAGAGACCATTGCATTTTCATGTATAAGACAGAGGAGGACAAAAAGAATGAGACAACAAAACAGAGGCAGAACTACCTAGAAAGAGTAAGTTCTTCAGTGGAATGGGGGTTGAGGAGAGGGAACAAAAGAGGATAATGGGATGGGAGTAAGATCAAACTACAATATGTTCATATATTAAAGATCTCAATTAAAATGACTTTCATAAAGCAAACCAAAAAAAAAAAAATGAAAAACTTTCAGAAGAAACAAAACAAACAAGAAGGCATGGGGTTCCAAGACAAAATAGAAGAGTCACAGTCCAATTTGAGTTGCAGTACAAAACAGATACAACTTCCTTGATCTGGCAACCCTGCTCAGGAGGGAAGGGTTCTGCCTATGTTCTCGGGTGGTTGGCATGATGGTTAGCTGGGATACAGGAAGGAAAGCTCTTGGGAAGGACTGTGTGCTCTGTGCATGCAAAATTCTTCATGTCTGTGTAGAGAGGATATTTGTTATCCCCTATGACTTTGCAGAGGTGAGCTGGAACACTCTGGGATCTGAACCCCTATCTCTGGAGTGTGTATAGGTGCCATGAGGCCACATCCTTCCTCCTGAACTTTGTTTGCATGCATTCAAGGAGTCCTGAAGAGAACTGCGAGAACAACCTACCATCCTACATTATCCCCACTTGACTAGTAAAGACAATGAGGCACAGAGAAGCTAAGTAACTTGCATAAGACCATACACCTAGAAAGCCTCAGAACCAGTATTTTTACTACCGGGCTGTACACCTTCTTGTCATGCAGTTTGTGTTTATCACCTTTGATTTTGGAGTTCCAAGTGGAGTTTTGTGTTTAAGTGTTCCTTTCTTCCCTGACCTGAGTACACAAATTTCTCTCTTGGGTGATATTCTGAAGAGATACGCATCTCCAAAGTGAAAGGCATGTGCTAAAGGAGGGGCTCTATGGTGTCTAGAGGTCGCTAGCTTAGACATTGTAGAGATGACAAGAAGAAAGGCCTGGTGGCAGTGGCAGGAGATGGAGGAATGGACTTTTCTCATTGCCTCTGATCTTCTCAAAAGGAGTCCTTCCTTGACAGAAGCTCGGGGGTCTGCGTATGCTGACTCACTTAACACACGGATGTTCTTAATTTGAGAGGGGACTCATATAGCATATGTTCTTGTTCTGTCACTTTCTGTGTCTGGAAGGAATTTCTGAGAAAACTGCAATCTTTGAGAAGAGCATGCTGAATCTGCCTTTCAGCATGTGCTGACTTAGAACCCAAGGTGCTTTTTGGTTACTTTCAAAGCATGAAGAAGGGAGGAAGGAAAGAAAAGGCAAGGAAGATGAATCCGGACATGGAGACAAATCCATCCAGACTTTCCAATTTCCTGCTAGGTAACTTGCCACGTGGCACACAGAAATAAAGCGCAGTCGGGTTTCCCCATCCCACCAAAACCTTCGTAATATTGGAAGACATCTGCAGGCTTTCTCAGCATCGCAGGACAACTACCAAGTGGGAGCCTGCTGGGTGAGGGAAAGGTATCTGAGCACTAACTTGTCTCTCCTCTGAGAAATAAGCTCACGGGGAATCTTATACGCTCAAGCACCCACCAGGTGAGGTACGCTCCAGCTGGGGGACCCGAGAGGTCCACTGTCTGCTGTCAAACGGCTCCCTGACAAGCTACCACAACTCCTGCTCCTGAGATTCTGGGGTCTTCTGTTTGGGGGAGTGTAGGAGAGAAAAGGGAAAGAGAGGAAGAAAGACACCACTGTATCGCCCTTTCTTCCTAAAGAGCCACCGAGTCATCTGCAATGCAAACACTACCGCTTCCTGAAGAAACAAGATATCCGACGCCTGTGCCAAGTGCTTCCTCCTTTTGCACTTCCTGTTGGGTGAGATATTTAGCACCAGAAAGAATATTTTGGGAGAAATCCTGCCTTCCTTTGACTTTGTTATCCTAAGGGTAGCAAAATCTGGGCCAAACCTAGGGGTGGTCCCTGCTTTATGATGTCTCGACACATAATGCAGATGGTCCCTGACTTATGATGATTCAACAGTATTTCAACTTTATGAGCATACTAAAATGATCCACATTCAGTAGAAACTGTATTTTGAATTTTGAAGTTTTAGATGTGTGTGCTCGGGATGGAACTCAGGGCCCTGCACATATATTCTGCCACTGAGCTGTGCCAACAGCCAGATTTTTTTTTTTTTTTCAAGGTAAGGTCTCACCCTGGCCCAGGTTGACCTGGAATTCACTATGTAGTCTCAGGGTGGCCTCGAACTCATGATAATTCTCCTCCCTCTGCCTCCGGAGCGCACTACCACGCCCAGCTTAAAACAGCCAGATTTTTAAACTTGTGTCTTTTCCCAGGCTAGCAGTATAAAATAGGGTCCTCCTTGTGATGCTGGGCAGCAGTGGTGAGCTGAAACTGCCAACCATCCACGAGAGCGTAAGGAGACACAACTGATCCCATCCCCCTCCCCGGCACAGTGCATGAAGTTGGGATGCTCGATAGATTTGCTGTGTTCAATGCATTTTCCATTCATGGTATTTTCAGGGGAGATGTGATTCTTTGCAAGTCGGGGAACATCGATACATATGTTTGAAGAAGCAGAAGTGAAAACTACAAGGTCAGAAGATGGTTTAAAATAACCCTTTTCCACCACAGAATTCACCTGAGCAAGAACCTCAGGCCTTGAACCAGACGTATGGTGGGAGCCGGCTCTACCTTCTTGGAAGACAGGAGGAGGGACACGGGGCCTCGGGCTGCATACCTGAAAGTCATCTACAGAAGGGATGGTCCGGTTGGTCGTTCTCCGCTTGTGCCACTGTCTCAGGGTGTCCCTTGTCTCTGAGCTGAGCAGACGTGCGGCCTGTTCTTCTTGGAAATTCTTTATGAGAGACAGAGCTCCATAGGCGCTTGTCAAATAGTAGCCTCCTGGAAGAGCAGAAAAATGGGTTCTCAAGAGTGCCACTCTCTTGTGAGGACAGTGTGTGTGTGGGGGGTGCACTAGTGTTATTAACCCATTGTGTACAATAGTTCTTTGGTATGTTCAAGGGGTGGGTGTTCTGGGACCTGACCCTTGGATACTAAAATATATGGATGCTTAAGTTTCTTCTAGAAAAATGGTACTGTATTTGCAAAAAAAAAAATCCTCCTATAAACTTAAAATCATATCTAGATGACTCATTTATACCTCAGACAATATAGATGTTATATACATTTGTTTATGAAATAAGGACAAAGAAATGTTTGTCTATGCTAATGTTACTTTTTCTAAATGTTGACGTCCATGGTTGGATGAATCCACAAATGTCCAGGACCCAGGCATGTGAAGGCAGGTAATGATTCCCCATTGCTTCCACAGACGTGTACAGCTCACTCCTTTGTCTAGCCACACATACTCCCATCTCACAGGGCTGGATGGAGTGACTCAAGCCTACACCAAAGCCAGGGAGCATCGCTGAACTGACAGCAGTCCTGTTTCCACTGATGGGAATCCTCTATGTCTAGGCATTGATCAAGTGCAACCTGGGGACCTGAGCAGGGATCCGGTGAGGAAAGCACATACAACTCTGACATAACTAGAGAGTAATGTTAAAATGTTTTCCCAGTAGAGGTCAGGGTGTTGAGGCCTGATGGCGTGGTAGGAAGTCAGGCAGGTGGGGGGTATAGACAACCGCTTCTTAGGCCAAGGATCTCCTGGCAATACTTGTCCTTGGACTTTGCTTATAGAAATTCATATTTTCTAAATTTTAGGTCCAATAAACACTTTGAAAAAGCTGTGGCCTACACAAAATATGTTCATGAAAATATTATTTCAAAATAATTTCCTCCTCCTGATGATGTTTCTTTCCCTCAGGTACAGATGGTTGTTGCATGACATTTAAGAAAAATAACTTACATGGAAGAGCTAACAATGTCTCTCTCTCTCTCTTTTTTTTTGAGATAAGGTCTCACACTAGCTCAGGTTGACCTGGAACTCACTGTGTTTCAGGATCCTCTTACCTCTGCCTTCCAAGTGTTGGGATTAAAGGTGTGCACCACCACAACCGACTAATAATGTCCCTTTGAAAATGCCTTTAAAAATGACCTCTTGTCGGCTGCAGAAATGGCTTACTGGTTAAGTGCTTGCCTGTGAAGCCTAGGGACCCTGGTTCGAGGCTCGATTCCCCAGGACCCATGTTAGCCAGATGCACAAGGGGGCGCATGCATCTGGAATTCGATTGCAGTGGCTGGAAGCCCTGGCGAGCCCATTCTCTCTCTCTCTCTCTCTGTCTGTTGCTCTCAAATAAATAAATAAAAATAAAAGATATTTTAAAAATGACCTCGTGTGTTTGTGGGGAGTCTCAACAGACATACAATATTGTGAAACATACTTGTATCAAGTATCTATCTGTTCATATAATTAGGCGCTTGCAAAGGCATTTGTGAAGTCTGCGCTTGGCAGTCACTAGAGGGCGCCTTGAATGTGTAGTAAAAATTAATTGGGCATAGCATATTTTATACTTAAGAGACATTCTTTGTCAAAATATCCATTGAAGCTTATGAGCTCAAGACAGTCACACAAGTCCTGCTATTCAGACAAGCTTGGGTGCGTTTAGTGTGGTATGTCCAGACTACCTGCTATTCAGAAGTTTATACATTTATTGAAGAAAACAGACTTGCAGTCGCTGTGTTGAGGTGTCCACATACATCTATGGGCTGGGGGTTGCTAAATTACTGTGGGGTGAAGGGCTCATTGGACTTCATTTTTTCAATTGCATAGCTCTTATGTGCTTAGGCCAGCAAGGAAACACACACATTCTCTCTCTCTCTCTCCAAAATGCCAGGAGCGCAAAATTGGCCACTTTTGACCATATGGATACAATTAGAGGATAGTTTTGAATTTCAGTAAAACTACCCCATCGTAAGAAAGTTGTGCGCTAGCAAAGGATCTATGACGCCTGTTGTGTAAATGAGAATACCTGCTTAAACAGCAAAAAAGACACACGGCCGCTGCCAGGAAAACCAAAAGAACTTGGGACAGACCACTAAAAGGACGGATCTGTAATGTGTCACCAGAGTTCTTCCCCATGTGCAGTGCTGCAGTTGGATCTATGCGGCTTGGTCTGTAATCACAGCTGGCCTGCCTGGGCCAAACCCCTCTCCCAAGGAAGGAAGCCAAGGCGTCCCAGGACAGCATATGAAAGCAGGTTCTAGTTCATATAGCAGTTCATGGGTTCTCCACGTGTCATGGCATGTCTTTGTCCTTTTCTCACATGGGATTCCTGCCACCTGCCCATTTGTCATCAACACAGTGTTTATGTTCTCCTTTAGAAAGACAAGCTCTAGCTGGGCATGGTGGTGCACGCCTTTAATGCCAGCACTGGTGTGGGGGTAGGGGGGAGAGCTAGGAGGATCCCTGAGAGTTCAAGGTCACCCTGAGACTACATAGTGAAATCCAGGTCAGCCTGGGCTACAGCAAGACCCTACCTTGAAAAACAAAAAAGAAAAGAAAGGAAAGGAAAGGAAAAGAAAGAAAGAAAGAGAGACAGAGAGAGAGAAAAGACAAGCTCTAAACACGGGGTCTTGCTGTGAGGCAACTTCAGGAAAGGGGGCAGGAAGTGGCTGTCCTTGTCCTCAGACCACAAGACATAAGCATCTGTCTGTCGTAAGTACACACTGTAATGACAGAATGGTGATTTTTCTAATGGAGAATGGTATTGCCATTTCCCTAAAGCCCTGAGAGGGATTCACACTTACTGCTAGAATTAAATAAGATTGAAGGTACTTTAAAAAGCTCACCACAACAAACCCCAAATTGCAGTAATAACACGGTGGGGAAAAGGAAGGAATGACGCTGAGACTAACTAATGCTTCTCCGAGTCCCTAGATGAAGACCCGTATGTATACTGTCCTGCCCAATCCCAGAGAGGAAGATGCACAGGGGGTTTTGGGGCTCAGCATGGACTATTTGGGTCCCTAGCTGAGACTGTTTATGAGGGGACAATGAATGGGCAAGAGGGTAAATGGATGGCAGAGCTCATTTCTATGTGCGTCAGGTCAGGGACAGGGTGGAAGATATTCATTCCAAGTTGGCACTGTCCAGAGACTGGTTGGGAGGGTACACTTTGGGGACCAGGGAGGGCAGGCCTCTGTAGGAAAGCGAAGGTCCAGCGGGCTCATGTGAGAGGACTGAAGACATTCACTGGCACATTCTAGGGGTAAGAGTGCATTTCATTCCCTCCCTGAGAAATGCCAGGGTGACTCAGGTGGGGGGCGGTGCGGGGAGGGAGATCTTGAGGGCCAGCAGAGGCAGACCTTTGAGCTCAAGCCCAGACCAAAACTCACTGGAGAAAAGAAAACACAGCCGTGGGCTCTCCAGGGATCCATGAAAGTGGATTAAATGGGATTCACAATGCACAGGTCCTGAGTTGTTCTTTTTCAGAAAGACAAACACACAGTACAGTCCCAGTTCTTGCGGCTTGTCAAGGAGGTGAGCTACGCTGTAAAGCAGCCAAAGGGTCTCCACGATAAAACCCCGAACCGAAGCCCTGGGAGAAGTAACCTAAACTTAAGGTAAACTGGCAGCAAACCACTTGGGTTCCCCCAACTGCTGTATTTTCTTTTCTTTTCTTTTCTTTTTTTTTTTTTGGTTTTTCGAGGTAGGGTCTCACTCTGGTCCAGGCTAACCTGGAATTCACTATGTAGTCTCAGGGTGGCCTCGAACTCATGGTGATCCTCCTACCTCTGCCTCCTGAGTGCTGGGATTAGAGGCGTGCGCCAGCACGCTCAGCTGCTTTTAATTTTTAAAACAACAACAGCAACATAAAAGAATGTTTTTGGGCTGGAGAGATGGCTTAGCAGTTAAGGCACTTGCCTGCAAAGCTAAAGGACGCAGGTTTGATTCCCCAGTGTCCACATAAGCCACATGCACATGGTGGTACATGTGTCTGGAGTTCGTTTACAGTGCTTAGAGGCCCTGGTGTGTCCATTCTCTCTATCTGCCTCTTTATCTCTCTCTCTCGCTCTCATAAATAAATAATATTTATTTCCTTTCTTTCTTTCTCTCTCTCTCTCTTTCTTTCTTTTTTGTTTTTTTGAGGTAGGGTCTTACTCTAGTTCAGGCTGACCTGGAATTCACTAGGTAGTCTCAGGGTAGCCTCATATGGTGATCCTCCTACCTCTGCCTCCCGAGTGCTGGGATTAAAGGTGTGCACCACCACGCCTGGCTACAAATAAAATATTTTTTAAAATGTTTTCCAAGACAAAAACCAAAGGCATTTAGTGGACAATAGCAGGTGGTGTTGCTGGTACTGAGAAGAGTTGCTAACTAGAAATCTTCCTCTTGGAATCAAAGAAACTATTTTTTAAAATGACATTCTACTGAATGTCTAATTCTATGAAATTCTGACTGTCATTTTCCAGTCTCAGTGAAGTATGAATTATGGGCTTCGTTACATTTTCTGTTTTGTTTCTCTAACCCCAAATTTTCTACAATGAACATGCATTACTGTTGGAATCAACAAAAATGGTTGGTATGATACATACTCTACATTTGATTTTTGCACATGTACATGTGTCATGTGTGCATGCACATGCATGTGTGTATGTGAACATGTGCACTTGTGTGACAATCTTGTGTATTAACATTAGGAACACAGTGCACTACTTTTTAAGACAGTGTCTATCATTGACCTAGAGCTCACCAAACAGGCTAGACTGGCTAGCTACCAAATTCCAGGGATCCTTCTGTATCTGTCTTCCCAGTGCTGGGATTATAGGTGTGTGCTGCCACACCTGGCCTTTTATCATGGCAGTGGGGATCGAACTCATGTCCTCACGGCTTCGAGGGAAACACTTTCTTTACTCACTGAGCTAATCTTCTCAGTCTTGCCATTTGTTTTTTGCAACAGGGTCTCATTTAGTCCAGGCTGGCCTGAAACTTGCTATTTAGTCAAAGATAATCATGAACTCCTGAGCCTGCTGGAATTATAGATGTGCATGCACCAACACATGGCTTAGTACATAGTTGTTAATAATGCTAATATTAATAATGATATCAGTATCAATTCTGAAGTCAATTCGTAAGACGTCAACATAAAGCACCCTAGTACCAGCTTACTGGGTCCAGGATTGTGTTTTGAGGTGAGAGGTGGTAGTCACAGAACACTGTGTGGGTGCTAACTGCCACTGATTTGCTCATTTTTAAAGAAATTTTATTTTTATATTTTATTTACTTGAGAGACAGAGAGAGAGAAAGAATGGGCATATCAGGACCTTCAGCCACTGCAAACAAACTCCAGAAGCATGCGGCACCTTGTACATCTGGCTTATGCGGGTTCTGAGGAATCGAACCTGGGTTCTTTGCCTTTGCAGGCAAGTGCCTTAATTACTAACTTATCCTTCCAGCCCAATTTGCTCATTAAAAAAATTATTTATTTTTTTGCAAGCAGAAAGAGAGGGAGAGAGAAAGAATGGGAGGACCACGGCCTTCAGCCACTGCAAATGAACTCCAAATGCATGCACCACTTTGTGCATCTGGCTTTACATGGATACTGGGGAATCAAACCAGGTTTGTTAGGCTTTGCAGGCAAGCACCTTAAATGCTGAGCCATCTCTCCAGCTCTGGCTTATTCAGTTTTATGTTTTGTTTTGTTTTATTTTATTATTTTATTATATTATTTTATTTATTTTATTATTTTATTTTATTTTAGATAGGTCCAGACAGCCCTCAGCCTCTCAAATGTTGGAATTATACAATGCCCAGTTTTAAAGTGGATTTTATTTTTATTTTTTTTATTTTTCGAGGTAGGGTCTCATTCTAGCCCAGGCTGACCTGGAATTCACTATGGAGTCTCAGGGTGGCCTTGAACTCACGGCAATCCTCCTACCTCTGTCTCTCGAGTGCTGGGATTAAAGGCGTGCACCACCATGCCTGGCAAAGGTGGCTAATTTTATATATTACAAATTTCATCTTGATTTTAAAAAATGAAGAAGAAAAAATACCCAGTTCCTCTTCCACTTTCAAAAGCACATTACCTTCTCCATGTAACAGCGATGGGTCCAGCAGCTCCATCATGTACTCGATTTCAGTGTCCAGTTCAAGCATGTCACACTGAGCTATGACGTAGGTCAGGACTGGCAAGAAGTCATCTGCACCATACATCCTCCCTGATATGAGGAAGACAGGGAGAGTCGGGAATATTTTATCAACTTTTCTTTCTTTCACATCCTGCTTGCTGCTTTTATTAGCTACTAAGAAGTTATTCTGGGGAAGTATGCCATTTATAAACAGAGGTGGGTGTTTCTGGAATCCTCCTACCCAAGTAGTCCTTGAGCCTTCCCCTTGGTAACCAGACCAGCCCTTACTCACACTCTCAGAATGAATGTCTATGAGTCAGGTAAAACAGTTCACATTTTTCTCCTTACTTTTATGACTGCTATAAAATTGTGCACTAGAACAGAGCATCTTTGGGTATTTTAAGTGTTAACAAGTCATGTTACAATTCCTTAACAAAATATTTACTTATGCTAATTAAAAATATTTATTTATTTATTTGAGAGAGAGAAAGAGGCAGATAGAGGGAAAGAGAGAACGGGCATGCAAGGGCCTCTTACCACTGCAAACAAAGTACAGATGCATGTGCCACCTTGTGCATCTGGCTTATGTAGGTACGGGAGAATTGAACCTGCATCTTTAGGCCTCACAAGCAAGCACCTTAACCATTAAGCCATCTCTCTAGCCCTATTTAAGCTTTTTTTTTTGGGGGGGGGGGATAGGGTCTCTCTCTGGTCCAGGCTGACCTGGAATTAACTATGTAGTCTCTCAGGGTAGCCTCGAACTCATGAAGATCCACCTACCTTTAAGTGCTGGGATTAAAGGCGTGGGCCACCACGCCTGGCTTCTCTGTGTTATTTTTCAACTAAGCAAGTTCCCTCAGAGAAAAAGTTAGTAATTGAACCCTGTACTATAACAAGCTCTTTTTGATGTCTCATTTTCTATAGCTTTCTGTACACATTTATCATAAATGTAATAACAAGACAAAATTCCAACCAGGAACAAACTTTTCTCTCAATGTTAATAAGCTTATTTAAGTGTGCCAATTCAGTACAGGCTGAACGGACACATTGATTAATAGCAATATATGGCAAAACATTCCAGTCCTTATTTTAAATTTTCTAATGGGTATTCTCAACAGGTGATTTTTGTTCCCAAAAGGAACATTTGATACTCTTTAGTTATTTTTAGTGTCACAGTTGAAGGGTAATAGTACAGGTGGCAGCCAGGATGCTGCTAACCTTCCCACGGGAAGCAGGACAGCCCCCAAAGATGATCCTGTCTGAATGTCATCAGTGCACAGGCTGAGAATCCTGCTTCAGGAGAATGTGATCACATGCAGATATTATTATGGGAATTTTAATAAATGATCTGATGAACTATAGAAAATATATTTCCTGTGTGTGATGTGCTTGCAAATTTCAGAGGCCATGTCCTCAGGCAGTCATCAACTCATTCCAGATGTTAAGGTCCACACTCAACAATCTGCAGTGCATTTACATATTCCTATTTACTACTGCAGTGAACAAGAGCCTGACTTTTCTCTGTGTTATTATTATTGTTATTATTTTTGTTTTTTTGAGATAGGGTCTCACTCTAGCCCAGGCTGACCTGGAATTTACTCTGTATTCTCAGGGTAGCCTCAAACTCACAGTGATCCTCCTACCTCTGCCTCCTGAGTGCTGGGATTAAAGGCGTGCGCCACCACGCCCGGCTTCTCTGTGTTATTTTTCAACTAAGCAAGTTCCCTCAGAGAAAAAGTTAGTAATTGAACCCTGTACTATAACAAGCTCCCTGAAGACCTGAAACAAGGTAGGTTCAATCACTATCCGTGAATCACAAGCATTCCTGCATCTAGGAAATAGCAAGTGGAGATCTGAGAGCTTTGGTGAATCCCAGTTACGCTGCTTCAGCCTGTGTTAAAGGGCGAGCCAAGGAAATTGCTCTTACCAAATGCTCCATTTCTGGAGCATGCTGTAGATCATCAACACAAATGCTCTTTGGCCAAAGCGTAGTAATGATTCTCGCTAATACTACTTTTGTACTTGGAGCTAAGCATGTGAAATCTTTCCTTTCTAAAGGAAAGGGTCATGTACAATGACATGTGAAAACTGCAATGTAGAAAGGTGATAAAGGCAGCCGAAGTCCCTCAGCAAATGACCTCATTCACAGAGGGAGGGTTGGAATTCAGGCCTCAGATAATGATCTCATAGGCACTACCCTGAACTAACTCCATACGTAAAAAAGCTCTCGTCGCCCTTAACCATTTCCATGCACTGGTGTTATTCTATGAATGTGTTGCACAAGACTCACAGATCCATAAACAGTACTTGTATTTTTCTGAGCTGCTAATTGAAATCCAGAGAAGAAACCGGGAATGAATCAGAATCCTGACACAGAGTGCCAACAAGTGGCCCCACGAATCTGGTAGTCTCACCTGAGTTGTTCTCCATGACCGTGTAGATGAGCTTGCACACCCGCAGCAGCAGCATGACTTTCTTTTCCGGAGAATACATCTTCTGCATGGTCATGAATTTAACCTTGATCTTCTCCATATCCACAAAATCAGGGGTCGGGGCAAAGACCCCCAGCTCTTGCGGATTCCTTTGTCGCACGAGCTGCAGGTTTTCCTTGAGTTGTTTCCATGAGCCGTCGGCCATGTGGAAATCCTTCAGCATGGCCTCCACGTGGCTCTTAAGGGGCTTCAGGATGCACTTGTGCATGGCCTTTTCCAACACCACATCTGCCAAAGAAAGTGCAGCTACTGTGACCACTGTCTGAAGGAAGAAGTGCAATGTCTGCTTCCTCAGAAGGCTTTTCTGCAACTTTTCACATTGGTTACTGGAGAGGGCAAACAAGTGATCATTTAATACCCAACAGATATCACATGCACCTTTTATTTTTCTCCAACATGAGCCAGGAAAAGTGAATTGTTCCTAATAATGTTCCCCTTGCATATAATTGATATAATCAAACATTTATTTTAATCACTTTTGTACCACTCCATATATGTACAAGCAAATGTTTTAGAAGTCATTCTTGCTGGGTGTGGTGGCACACACCTTTGACCCCAGCACCTGGGAGGCTGAGGTAGTAGGATCACTGTAGGTTTGAGGCTAGCCTGGGGCTACACAGTGAGCTCCAGGCAGCCCAGGCTAGAGTGAGACCCTACCTCCAAAAGACCAAAGAAGTAAAGCCATCTGTTGCACAACTACAGAAGAGTTATCAAACCTGGGAGCATAATACTGAAGCTCTGTTAACGCATGTACCTGACCTGCAGACTTTATTCAGATTCCATCTGGTGCTGCTGAAGCTAATGTCCTCTGTTGGAAATGAAATAAAAAGTCAAGCTGGGCATGGTGACACATGCCTTTAATCCAGCACTCAGGAGGCAGGGGTAGGAAGATTGCCATAAGTTGGAGGCCACCCTGAAACTACAGAGTGAATTCCAGGTCAGCCTCGGCTAGAGCAAGACCCTATCTTAAAACAACAGCAACAACACAAAAATCATCTGGATAGACCTGGTGGCCCACACCTTTAGTCCCAGCACTTGGGAGGCAAAGGTAGAATAATTGCTGTGAGTTCGAGGCCACCCTGAGACTATAGAGAAGTTCCAGGTGAGCCTGAGCTAGAGTGAGGCCCTGCCTAAAAAAGAAAAAAAAAATTGGTCCAGAACCCGATTCAAGATGCTTCACTGAATTTGTTTCCTCAGTAAGTTTTTTAAAAGATGTATTTTTATTTATTTATTAGAGACAGAGAGAAGGGAAAGAGAGAGATGAGTGAGAATGGGCACGCCAAGGCCTCTAGCCACTGCAGACGAACTCCAGATGCATGCGCCACCATGTGCATCTGGCTTATGTGGGACCTGGAGAACCGATCCTGGGTCCTTAGGCTTGGCAGGCATGCGCCTTAACCACTAAGCCATCTCTCCAGCCCTCCTCAGTAAATTTTTAAAAAATGTTTATTACTTATTTGTGTGTGTATGTGTGGATACACGTGTGTGGATATGTTCATGTGTGCGAGTGCAGGTACATGGGCGCCACGGTGGTAATGTACAGGTCATAGAACAACTTTTGGGTCCGTTCATTCCACCTCATTTGAGGCAGAGTTTCTCTCAGTCTTGCTTTGTTGGTGTTGTTCGTTCTGCTATGGCCATGGAGAGCTTCCAGGAAACTCATGTATATATACATATATAATTTTAGAGAGAGCAAAAGAGGGAGAGGGGGACAGAGAGTGTGAATTGGTGTGCCAGGGCCTTAGCCACTGAAATTGTATTCCAGATTGCTTGTGCAATCTAGTGGGCATGGGTGACCTTGTGCATGCCTCACTTTCTGCATCTGGCTTACGTGGGATCTGGAGAATTGAACATGAGTCCTTAGGCTTTGCAGGCAAGTGCCTTCACCACTAAACCACCTCTCCAGCCCCACGAAACTCTTGTGTCTCTGCATCCCATCTCTTAGAGTACTAGGCTTACAGAAGCCCATCACAGCTTCTGGCTTTTTCTGTGGGGACTGAGTACTTAGATACTCAAGCTTGAGCTGTGAACACTTTATCCACTGAGCCATTTCCCCGGTCCCTCAGTAAGTATTTTTATTTTTATTTATTTATTTTTTGTTTGGTTTTTCGAGGTAGGGTCTCACTCTAGCCCAGGCTGACCTGGAATTTACTATGTAGTCTCAGGGTGGCCTTGAACTCATGGCAATCCTCCTACCTCTGCCTCCCTAGTGCTGGGATTAAAGGTGTACGCCACGGCACCTGGCTTCAGTAAGTATTTTTAAGGACTCTTGAAGCCTCACTATTAGAAAACCCTTCTTTAAAGCCAAGCACATGGCTTTGTTTTTAGGAAATATAAAATGAACTATTTAGGGTTAGGGGTTGTAATGCCTGCAGCTAATTTTCTAGTGATTGAGAAAAAAAAAGGAAGGTACATGTGTGTGCGTGTTTGCAAACAGAGAGACAGAAAGGAGAATGAAGCAAGTGTGGCAAAGTGGAGGATCTGGGTGAAGGCTGGACATTGCTTTGTATTGTTCATGCAACTTTCCTGAAAGTGTGATAAGATTTCAAAATGAAAACCTAGAACATTTTAACCTTCTAGGGAGTTAGGAAATGTCTTCAAGTGTGTGTGGGTGGTATTACTTTTTCCTCCTTCTTTGAATGGTTACCCAATGGAACAGCTTCCTTAGCTGATACTAAAATGGCCAACAACATGAGCCTGGGGTTCTAGGCTAAAGATGATTTATGCACTGATAAATTCTTTGTTTTTTAAATAACAGCTGTTTAATCTCACATGCCTGCACATTGGCGTCAAAGCCACCTGAATTCACTACCATGACTTTCTAATCCATGACACTAATGAGATTCTAATGCTTGGAGAAACATGGATTCACTTATTTATAAGACTGTAAACACTTGGGTTATCTCTCTGGCTTCTGGAATTCCTGACACTAGGTCAGATCATATTGAATCCAAATTATTGTACATGATTATAAATTCAGGGGAAATAAAGTAATCTAAGCCAGATGTCCAAAGACTGAGAACAATTTTCCTGTGCCTCACTCAAAACTGAGGCTGATGGTCTGGAGAGATAGCTTAGTGGTTAAGGCACCTGCCCACAAAGCTAAAGGACCCAGTTCCAATTCCCCAGTGCCCACAAAAGCCAGATGCACAAGGTGGCACATGTGTCTGGAGTTCCTTTGCAGTGGCGAGAGGCCCTGGCACACCCATTCTCTCTCTCTCAAATAAATAAAATAGAATAAACTGAGGCTGAAAGTTAATGCAAATTCCACAATGATCAGATTCCTCAATGTAGATTTGTCTTTGCTTATCCACTTCCATATCCTCTGTGTTAAAATACAGACCTTCATGAGACTACAGAAATCAGACCGGAAAAACAGCAGAACAATGTGTTTACATCGGACACTGAAACATCATGTACTTTGCTTTGTTTTGTGTTAATAAACTTGTGTGACTTCATAACTGCTTTGACTTTATCTTACATGATCATAACCATAAAAAGTCAATAACAGTAATTAGTATTGTGTGCTTTGATGAGCTAAGTCTTACCCAAATACTTCATTAGCATCTAATCCTTGCCACAATTACTCACATTTGCATAACACTAATACTATGCCCATTTTACAAGCGAGAAAACTTTGGTCTCTCTCTTTTCTGTAGTGCTGAGATCAAACTCAAGGTCTTGAGCATTCAAGGCAAGAGCCCTGCCACTGAGCAAATCCCAGCACCCAAGTAAGCAAGACCTTAATTCTAAAGTTCAAGGTATGTGTAAACACTGGCCAGTTTATTTCTCACATCCAAAGGTTCTGGAAGCTGCATTCATGAATAGCAGCCACCTTTACCTTGGTAGAATGGAATCTCCAAGAGGCATGGGGAAGTCGTGTTGGACATTAATTAGGAAATGTACATGAATGTCCACAGCAGTGTTTTTCATTATTGTTTCAGATTGGAAATTACCTAAAACCTGGTCCAACGGGCTGCATGGGCTATATTCATCTAGTGGAAGACTGCAAGGGAATTCAGACAATGGAAAACATTCATTCAGTGGGGAAGCACACGACTGCTCCAGAGGCAGCAGACAGACACAATGGTGTGGGTATGAAAGAAACCGAACGTAAGTGTACTTCATGTGTATAAAATCCAAGAGTGTGGAGGCTACACAGATGGCTCAGTGGTTAAAGGTGCTTGCTTGCAAAATCTGCTGGCCTGGGTTCAATTCCCCAGTACCCACATAAAGCCAGATGCACAAAATGGAGCATGTGTCTGGAGTCCAATTGTAGCAGCAGGAGGCTTTAACATGCCAATACACTCTCCTTGCAAATGAAGAAAAAAAAATTTCTTTAAAACAGACAAGAAAGCCGGGCGTGGTGGCGCACGCCTTTAATCCCAGCACTCGGGAGGCAGAGGCAGGAGGATCTCCGAGAGTTCGAGGCCACCCTGAGACTCCATAGTGAATTCCAGGTCAGCCTGGGCTAGAGCGAGACCCTACCTTGAAAAACAAAGCAAAACAAACAAACAAACAAACAAAAAAACAGACAAGAATATGACTGGCCACGGAGCCAGAAGTCATAATGGGGAGGAACTGACTAGAAGGGGGCAGAGGGACACTTCAGATGTTTTATTTCTGGATTTGGGTGGTGGGTACTTGGGTGAATTCATATGTCAAAATTTGTGGAGCTCAGTTCTTAGGATTTACATATTTTATGCATGCAAATAAATATGCAAACAGAAAACTGAAGATCAGCATGGGGTTTGTATCTTGGCCTCTGAGAGCAGTTATTTATTTATGGGGGGGGGGAGAAAGAGGCAGATAGAGATGATAGAGATAGAGATAGAGATAGAGATGAGAGAGAGAGAGAGAGAGAGAGAGAGAGAGAGAAAGGAAGGAAGAAAATGGGCACGTCAGGGCCTCCAGCTGCTGCAAACAAACTGGTCCCATTTCTTAGAAATTACTCCTCTTTGTTTTCCATTATCTTTGGTTGCTTTAATACCAACAAAACAATCTCTCTCTCTCTCTCTCTCTCTCTCTCTCTCTCTTTTTGGTTTGGTTTCTTGAGGTAGGGTCTTGCTCTAACCCAGGCTGCTGACCTGGAGTTCACTATGTAGTCTCAGGCTGGCCTCAAACTCACGGCGATCCTCCTACCTCCACCTCCCAAGTGCTAGGATTAAAGGCATGAACCTCCACACCCGGCTCTTTTTTCACTTTTAAAGTAAGCACAGCAACATGATTCTAGGACTTTACGGGCACTGACTCTTTAAATTCTCAAACTCCAAGGAAGAAGGTCTATTATTTCATCACTCTACAGAAGAGGAAACTGAAACCCAAAGAAACGACATCTTGCACTAGTAAGGAGAGATCCAGGATTCAGAACCAAGCATGTCTCCTGGGTTCTCTGTAGTTGTTGTTACGTGTGTGTGTGTGTGTGTGTGTTACACACGTATATGTGGAGGCAGCAGGTTGATGCTGGGTATCTTCCTCAGTTGCTGTCCACCTTTTCTATTGGTGGGGGAGGGGAGAACAAATTCTCAATCAACCTAGAACTCACCAATATGGCTACACTAGCTTGCCAGTAAACCCCAGAAATCCATCTGTCTCTACCTCCCCAACACTGGGACTTCAGGCACTGCCACCATGCCTGGCACTTGTCTGGGGATCCCACGCTTGTGCAGCAAGCACTTTTCCCCCTGAGCTGTGTCCCCACTCCATCTCTGGGGTTCTTGAAAGAATGTCAGCTGCTCTAAGCCAGGAGCAAGCAAGTAGAAGAGCCACTTGCACACACTGCACCCATCAAATGACAAGGAACTGGTGACTGTTTCTCCTTGAAGTTCACTAATGTGCTTTCAATTTTTTCTTATAGCATGAAAATCCTAGAGAATTGTCTGAGCTATAATATTTTGAATTTCAGAAACCAAATGTCAGCTGTACTCTCTGAATGATCCAAAGTGGAAACAGAATTTTTTTGTTATTTTTGTTGTTGTTTTGTTTTGTTTAAACATTTTTATTTATTTATTTGAGAGAGAGAGTAAGAGAGAGGGAGAGAGGCAGATAGACAAAAAGAGAATGGAAGCCGGGCGTGGTGGCGCACGCCTTTAATCTCAGCACTCAGGAGGCAGAGGTAGGAGGATCACTGTGAGTTCGAGACTACATAGTGAATTCCAGGTCAGCCTGAGCTAGAGTGAAACCCTACCTTGAAAAACAAAAAACAAAAAACAAACAAACAAACAAACAAAAATAAACAAAACAAAAACTTTGCAAAAAGAGAATGGGCATGCCAGGGCCTCCTGCCACTGCAAATGAACTCCAGATACATGCACCAATACCTTGTGCATCTGGCTTTACATGGGTCCTGGGGAATCGAACCTGGGTCCTTTGGCTTTGCAGGCAAGTGCCCTAACTGCTAAGCCATTTCTTCAGCCCATTTCCTACCCCACCCCCCGGCAAGATAAGGTCTTACTTTAGCCCAGGCTGACCAGGAACTCACTCTGTAGTTCCAGACTGGCTTTGAACTCACAGCGATCCTCCTACCTCTGCCTCCCTGGGTGCTGGTATTAAAGGCAGGTGCCACCACACCAGGCTGGAAACAAAGATTTCTAAACATACACATCATATCACTTGATCCCAAAGACCCTGCTTAAGCAGGATGTAACAAAGAACATGACAGTTGTTCTGATTCTCCTTGCCTTTCTGCTACTTAATATAGTCACTGATAGGAAATGCTCATTGTATTGGAGTCACTCACCTACTAAGAAAAGGAGATGGCATACTTGGAAAGGAAGTCAGGATCAAGAATTCAATGCCAAGCCGGGCGTGGTGGCACATGTCTTTGATCCCAGCACTCGGGAGGCAGAGGTAGGAGGATTGCCATGAGTTCGAGGCCACCCTGAGACTCCATAGTGAATTCCAGGTCAGCCTGGGCTAGAGTGAGACCCTACCTCGAAAAACCAAAAAAAAAAAAAAAAAAAAAAAAAAGAATTCAATGCCAGCCTCAGTTACATAGGGAGATTGGGGACAACCTGGGTTACATGGGACCCTGTCTCAAAATAAATAAGTAAGTAAATAAATAAATAAAACAAAAACAAACCAACAAAGGAAACGAAGCCTTTTCCTTTTTCCTTGTCTCTGACCTACAGCACAGATTCAAAGGTTAGAGACAGATGAGCCAACTCTAAGTAACACATCAGCTTTGTTTGTCCCTTCCTGCTTACCCACTGCAGGCCAAAAAGAAGCAAGAACCCTGGAGGCAAAAGTGATGTCTAGAGGAGTCTGACTTAGAGCCCTGTGGGCCACAAGGCCCGGCAACCAGCCCAGCTCCGTTGCACTAAATGCCTTTGACCTGGATGAATTACTTTTGTCATTGCTTGGACCAAATACCTGGCAGAAGCAATTTAAGGGAGGAGAGGTTAACTCTGGCTACAGTCCATCATGGTGGCTTGGTTCTTTCTGTCTCTGTCAGTTGGAGTTTCCTGCTCCACTTGCTTGTATCACGGCAGATCAAGAAACAGAGAGAATGGGACCTGTACAGTAGGGCTGGCCCCTACCCCTCAGGGGCCTGCTCTCAGTGACTCAACTAAGCCCATGTCCCAAAGATTCCAGTACCTCCCAGAATGGCACCACAAGCTGGGGACCAAGTTTTCAAACCCAGGAGTCTGTGGGAGACAGTTCACACTCAAACCACAACAATCTTTCATGGGGCCAGAACTGTTTCACATTTCAGAAGGTTTTCAGATTGGGAAATATTTGCAGAGATTTTACTGGATGCATATCTCCAAACCAGAAGTCTAAATTACAAAATGAAACTTTTTGAGTTTATGTCACAAAATTTCAAGTTTCCAGTGTCATTTTCATTTCCAATTTCAGATTTACACACCAAGGATGCTGAATGCTTAACTTGCATTAAAAATACATAGGTTAAAAAATGCATAGGTTACAAAGCTCTTTGGCAAAGATGAAAACAGAAAGTTAGATTATAGGGCCTTTTGGTTTATTCTTCTACCACTGTGATTAAAAAACAAGATTAAAGCAGCAAAAAGAGAAGCTAATATTAGATAACAATACAAGGGCCTTTTGTAGGAAACTCAGGTTCTTAAATTTAAACATTTATAATTCTGATATTAACTAGATATTGTGGTGGACTGAATGTAAAATGTCTCCCATAGCCACAAATTGTTTTGTGATTAGGCCTCACACTCAATCCCCAGCTGGTGGAGCCTTTGGGAGGTGGAGCCTTGCTGGAGGAGGTGTGTTGCTACGGGTGGGCCTTGGGGTTGATTAGCCCCGCCCACCCAGTGTTCAGCTTAGATTGCTCTTGCTGCTCCTTCCCTGTGGCTGATGTATGAGGATGTGCGCTCAGAGCCCTGCTTTCTCCACCAGGATGAAACTTCCCCTTGAAAACATAAGCCTTAAATAAGCCCTTTTCCTCCCATAAGCTGCTTCTGGTCAGGTGGTTTGTCTCAATAATGAGATGGTAACTGTTTGTGCAGCTCCTATTCTAAGATTTCCCATGAACCCTCATATTAGCTGGAGGCAGCAGGAACCATTCCCATTCTCATGTTCAAATGACAGTCCCAGGAAGGCTGGGCTGAGGTGCAAACCAGGATGCCCAACAAGTCTAGAGACGCATCATTTGCCCACTGTGCCACAGGGGAAGAACAATTGATGCTTCTACTTTCAATGTACTGACAGATAGTGCTTTGGTCAGATGATTAGAGAAAGGATCAAACCGGATTAAGCACACACAATCCCTATTAGTCTTTTTATTTATTTATTTTGTTTGCAAGCAGAGACAGAGAGGAAGAGACTGGGTACACCAAGCCTCCAGCTGCTGCAAATGCACTCCAGATGCATGTGCCACTTTGTGCAGCTGGCTTTACATGGGTACTGGGGAATCAAATCTTGGTGGTTGGGCTTTCCAGGCAAGTGACTTAACCACTGAACCATCTCTCCAGCTCCCTATTTGTCTTAGCTGGGGTTCTCTTAGAAACTGATCTGGAGACAAGGGTTTGAGTATGACTGACTAGCACAGGAAGTGATCTCAGGAAGTTCCAGAAGGGGAACGAGAACAGCCTACGGGGACTAGAGGCAAGCCCAGCTGGAAACTCTAGGATACCATGATGAACATGGCCTGGAGGTGCTCTATAGCCCTCCAAGAGGGAAAAGAGGGCTTTAGCCAAACAATGGTGGTATGAGGATGTCTCAGGCCAGATGCTACAGGTGCTAGCTGCTGAGTGTCAGACTCAAAAGCAAGTGTCAAGGGGCAGGGCACAACTGTTGTCTGTAGCACCTTGTTACATGGCAGTAAGATAGTAAGAAACAGGACCAGATGCACACAGGTCCTCAGCGTCAGAGCAGGGACTTAAAACCTGGCGGTCCAGCCTGAACGCTTCTGCTGGTTCACCTGACAGTCCTACCTTTCAGTGGGGAAGTCTGTCTACCCTGTATCAGCAGAGCTGAAAGCTGAGAGAAGCAAAAGGCTGTGTCTAAAAAAATTCTCAATTTGGCACCCGGGTACACATGAAAGCCCGTTGCTCAGCCTCCTTCCGAAACTGCCCCAAACACAGAGCACTCAAGGCTGCAGAGGCATCTGGCTCAGATGCAAAGCCTGAATGGTCACACTTCGGACGTGTAGCCTTGAGGGAGGATGGGTACCTAGAGTAAGCACGCTAAAGCCATTGGTTCCCTCCGTGGATAAATTCAGGGTTTTTTGTTCTCTTTTGTTTTTCAATATTAACCATGGTTTGTTTAGACCCGAAGTGGGAACTGGTAGTATGATGATAAATGAGTTTCCTGGGCACCTCTTTCTCTCTCAGGTATCCATGTCAGCCCCTCCCTTTTGCATCAAGATGGGACCTGAGGCTGGCTTTCTGACCTTTCTTGCCTCATTACTCCTAGAGTTTTATCTTGGCTGCATCCCGTTCCTACCTAAGCGCTTAGAAGCCCAACATGAGCTGGACGTCTTGGGTGATCTGGGTGGCCATGTAGCCTTTACAGCAGTGGGAACCAAGAGAAGAAGGGGGCCCCAGCTCCACTGCAGATGAGAAAATATGGTGCACGATGCGGTCTGGGAGGACACAAGCCTCCTGCTACCTGTGGGGTGAAAAATAGATTCGGCCCATCATCAGTGGAATTTTTGGTCTATGAACTGGAGAGGGCCATATCACACTGCTGTGCCTGCTCTATCCTCTCCACTCCAGGACCCTGTATCCTGGCTGGCCACAGCGGTCCACAGACATAGCATCAGTAGTGACTGTTTTGGCTTGTTGGCACCTGGGCTGGAGAAATTATTAAATGGTTTGCCTATTTCTTTGCCTGGGCTAATCTTTTTTGACTGTTTTCTACCAACTTAAGATCTCAGACAACTTCTGGGTATCTGTCCCTGCCTTGTGCCCTGTGCTTTTATCTTGTCATGTTCTTTTTTTTGTTTTTTGAGGTAGGGTCTCACTCTAGCTCAGGCTGACCTGGAATTCACTATGTAGTCTTAGGGTGGCATCGAACTCATGGTGATCCTCCTACCTCTGCCTCCAGAGCGCTGGGATTAAAGGCGTGTGCCACCACGCCTGGCTTGTGTTCTTTTTTTAAAAATTATTTTTAATTTTTCTTTATTTATTTGCACATGCAATGGGTGTCAAGGGCCTTGTGCCTCTGACAATGAACACTAGATGCTTGTGCCACTTTTTTGTTTCTGGCTTGAGTGGGAGATTTGGGAATTGAACCTGGGTTGGCAAGAAAGCACATTTAACCACTGAGCCAATCTTCCCAATCCAAGGACCTTGTGCTCTTGGTAAAACAAATAATATTATAGAACCTCTGTCTGTGCCTCTGTGCTTTTTCAGAGCTGCTGCCTGCCAGGCATGCTCCTTCTCCTGGGTCTGGGCTCTGCTCTTTCCCAATGTGGATTTTAATGAAACTGCCCACTTGTTTGCCTCCCTTACTGCCTCCTCCTAGCACCTTGCATCCTCAGTATTCTTTGTTACTGCTGCCAACGCACTGGGCAAACTAGACTCCTCTCCCTGACAGGAAATTCTGTGAAAACGAGACCTGGGGGGGCGGGGGGAAGCTAACCCCAGACCCTAGCAGAAATCTAACATATAACACATACTCCAAAAGTATTTATTGAATTGGACAGAAAAAATCCTTTCTCTGGGTGCTTACATGAAAATTATGTTCTTTGTTCTTGTGCAAAACACAGCTGTATAATTAGTGATGACATAATTGCCCATGTGTGAGGCCAACAGTGTCCCTTGCAGCTCTGCAGGGGTGTCCTGGAGCCCGGATTTATTATAACACAGTCAGCAACATACACACTGGCTCATCAGCAATGATGGCCCAACCTTCTATGGAAGATCCCACCATCCCTGTGACACTTTATAAAGAGGTGGGGTTGTGATACACTCACATTTTTGCTCATTTTGGCGGGCTTCAGCAAAGGCCATCATGAAAATGTATGCACTCTATGCCAGTAGCATTTCATGCTAGGAACCTCCAGGACTGGTTTCAGCACTTTCTAGTAAAAGGCCAGGGGAGAAGAAAAGAGCAGTCTCTCTACTAAAGAAGTCCAGATCTTTCAGGTCGAGTCTCCCGTCTCCAGGAGTGGTGACGCACGGTTCGGTCCCTACCCTTTGGGTGTAGGCCCTGCTTTGTGACTTACTTCTAAAGAAGAGCAGAGAAACAAGAACATTCCATCTCACAGGACAGAGACTTGGCAAACATGGCCTCGTCCAAGTGATCAAGGTAAACAACATCTGTGGTAAGCCTTGTGAAGAGCAAGTGCCCACAGTATGATGTAATGCTACCTCTGTGGTACTCCATCCTTTATGAAACAAAGAAGAAAGGCAGTGACTAGCCACCAAGCAGGAACAGAGGTTGGCAGTAGTCTTATTTGCATTGTGGCTTGACCATGCTAAACTTTTGTTTCCTCATCTGTAAACATGAGGTTACTAAATGGGGCCTTCTGAGACAACTTGAGGACCAAAGGGGATTTTATACATAAAAGGGCTTTCACTGGCTCTTTTAAATTCACAGTATTATCTGTCCTTCACATCTTTGGGCTCTACATCTGCACATTCAACCAACAGCTGGCTTAAAACATTTGGGTAAACATACACACACAACCGACAATAAAAATAACACAATAAAAAGACATACAAAAATACAGGATAACAACAACCATATATACCATATACACTGTACCAGGTATTATAAGTAATCCAGAGATGATTTTAAATATATGGGAGGATGTGTACAGGTTACATGCAAATACTAAGCTATTTTATAGATGGGACCTGAGAATCCTTAGTTTGGCATCCAAGCGGGTCCAGGAACCAACACCTAATGGATACCAAAGGATGCACTTAACACTTCATCTTTGACCCTTCAGGTGAGGTGGCCCTGTGACTTCCCCTGCAGTTGACAATGACTGAGACCCTCCAGGGTGGACAGTATGCCAAGAGGGGAAAGTGCTCCTGTGTTCCTAGGCGAGGCTTCTGAGGCAGGCAGATCCATGGGCCACTGAGAGCTCTGTCTGTGTAGCATCGCAGCACTGTGGCAGCATTACGACAGCCAGCGGGAATCCTGCCTTCTATGGGAATAGGGTAATAGGACTCAAATTCCAATTCTAGTCAATCAGTGTGAATCTTAGAATACCCCTGAGTCATGCGCTTCGATTTTGGCATGAATTCCTCATTATCCTGCTGCCTGGGAAGCAGAAAGAGTCTAGGGATGCGTTAGCAAAGTCTCACACAGACCATTCCCACTTCCTACCTCTGAGCAGCAGCTTTGGGAGTGACAGGCCTATCAGCTCCCTGGGTTAGAATGTCATAGAGCCATGGAGATCGTTGGCTCCAGATCTGTGAACCTTCTTGTGGTTGATATAACATCACTGACCCAATTCTTATGTTCTAAAGTAAAAATTACACTGGACCTGCTGGTTTATGACTGTAATCCCAGCTATGTGAGAGTGAGAGGTAGACACAGAAGGACTGCAAGTTCAAGGCCAGCCCAGGTAACTCAGTGAGACCCTGTCTCAAAATGAAAAGTGAAAAGGAGGCTGAGGGTATATCTCAGTGGTAGAGTGCTTGCCTAGAATAGTGAGGCCCTAGGTTAATCCCCAGTTTATTGCTGCTGAAAAATTAAAAAGTAAAAATCATTTAATAGATGATACCCCATAGGGGCAGGTGTTCTATTTAAATAAAATTTCAAAAATGACATAGGCGTTCTTTTCATTTATGTATTTTTGCGGGGGGGGGGGCAGACAGAGAGAGAGAATGGGCATGCCAGGGCCTCTAGCACTGCAAATGAACTTCAGATGCCATGTGCCACCTTGTGTATCTGGCTTACATGATTCTTGGGGAACTGAACCTGGGTCCTTTGGCTTTGCAGACAAGCTCCTTAACTGCTAAGCCATCTCTCAAGCCCGATATAGGCATTCTTTTTGCATTCTAGAAGAGGCCAATATTTGTTCAGTCATTCTACTCATTCTTTTTTTAGTTATTTTTATTTATTTGAGAGTGACAGACAGACAAAGAGAAAGATAGAGAGAGAGAATGGGCACATCAGGGCTTCCAGCCACTGCAAATGAACTCCAGACGCGTGCGCCCCCTTGTGCATCTGGCTAACGTGGGTCCTGGGGAATCGAGCCTTGAACTGGGGTCCTTAGGCTTCACAGGCAAGCGCCTAACTGCTAAGCCATCTCCCCAGCCCCATTCTACTCATCCTTAAGTGCATAAAGACCTTTGTCCTTTCAGGTGACAGTCACAAACCTACATCAGACATTAGAAGTTTCAAGGGTTGTGTGTGTGTGCGTGCATGCATGTGCATGTGTGTATGTACATGAGTGTGCACATGTGTGCACCCTGTGTACACATATGTGGAAACCAGAGGAAGATGTTGGGAGTCTTCCTCTATCACCCTCCCACCTTATTTCCCTAAGACAGAGCTCTCACTGAACCTGGTTGACCTGGCTGACGAGTGAGTCCTAGGAAGTTCCTATCCCTGCCCCTCACCATTGCAGTTACAGGCATGCACTAGCTTTTTTTTTTTTTTTTTTTTAATGTGGACTCTGGTGATGGGTCTTGGGTCCTCATTCTTATATAGCAAGCACTCTTACGTGCTGAGCCATCTCCCCAGGCCAGATTTGAGATTTTTTAAACTTAACGGGGTATTAATATGCCTCTCTGCCACATGTCTCACAATAGCTCTTTAAATAAAACAATTCAGGATATTGAACCACCCTGACAATTAAAAAATTATAAACAAATGACATTAGATGTTAGAACTTTAGCCAGGCTTAAACACTTAAAAAACAAACAAACAAACAAACAAATTTAAAAAAAAACAACAACAGGCTGGGCATAGTGGTGTATGCCTTTAGTCCCAGAACTTGGGAGGCAGAGGTACGAGGATTGCCATGAGTTCAAGGCCACCCTGAGACTACACAGTGAATTTCAGTCAGCCTGGGCTAGAGTGAAACCCTACCTCGAAAATAAAACAAAACAAAAAATGTAAAGTCAGATTCGTAATGTGGTGCATGCATCTGGAGTTCATATGCAGTAACAAGAGGCCCTAGTGCATCCATTCTTTCTTTTTCTCTCTTAGTCCCTCTCTCTCAAAAAACAAAAACAAAACAAAACAAATAAAACAGCACTCAGGAAGCAGAGGCCAGAAAATGGCTATAAGTTTGAGGCTAACCTGGTCTACATAGGTAGTTCCAGGTTATCCAGGGTGACATTGGGGGACCATGTCTCAAAAACAAAATACAAAAACAATATAATAATACCAAAGCAAGCAATAATAACAACAAAATCCCTTAAACAGCCAAAAAAGCACAAAACAACACGACCCAAAGTAGTGGTAATTATTTATTCTCATTATATCATTGCCTAGGTTGCTCTTGAAATCCCGGCCTCAAGTAATCCTCCTGTCTCACCCTTTTGAGTACTGGGACTGTTAGCATCTACCACTCATTATACCAGTATCTCCTTCCCCAACCCTCTTAGGCATGTTTTATTCTCTGGTGTCTAACCACATTTTAAGTACTATTTCTTGATCTAAAAAAACTCCAAAAACTCCTTGGATATATAAGTAAATGTGCTCTTTGAAAAATGTGGGAATCACATTTAAAGTTGTTTCTTTTTCAAAGAATTAAAATGCTCATTGGGGAAAAACACATATGCTTTGGCCTATAAGAAAAATATTGTTTTGTTTCTCATCATTGATTTTTAGGAACTTTTGGCGTTTTGTATCACTATTGGTAGAGTATGATGAACAACTGGAATGAAATAGAAAATCTTAGGGTTACTAACATTTTTGGAGTTAGTGAAATTTTATTTCTTGAGAAAGATTTAAAAAGCAAGCATTTTCCAAGTTTGGTGTCAAGTCAAAAGGAAAATTTATTTTATTAAAATTAAAACATTTGGGGCTGGAGGGATTGCTTAGTGGTTAAGGCACTTTCCTGTAAAGCCAAAGGACCCAGGTTTGATCCCCCAGGACTGATGTAAGCCAGATGTACAAGGTGGCATGTACATCTGGAGTTCATTTGCAGTGGCTGGAGGCCCTGGCACACCCATTTTCTCTGTCTCTCAAATAAATAAATAAATAAATAAATAAATAAATAAATAAATAAAGTTTTAAACAATTAAAACATTTAATCAAGGCATTTCAACAAGGTTTGCAAAATGAGGATTTCTTTATCAGAAATTTAAAACAAATCTCTCCCATTGGTAGGAAAAGATTTAAGCAAGAATGCCCATGAGGAATAAATGTTGAATTAACAAGTAATGTCATACCCATCTGTGCTTAATGATGTGATACAACCAGTTATGAGATTAACTCACTCTGTTCAGGAAGAAAATGACCACAGAACTTTATGTAGAGCCTCCAAGCATGTCCTCTTCTTATTAAAACATTGGTTTTGTCCTTCCCTGTACCACACTGGAGGGTAAGAGTGAGTGATAGCTGTCCAGAAAGGGAAGCCCAATGGGTGGCCCTAGAATGAAGGGAGAGGTGTTTACACGGAAACTGGCCCATGTCTCATCCTCATGAAGTTCATTGTCCAACCAGCATCACCAAGCTGATGTCAGTCAACTAATATGTATTCAAGAGCCTCTGAGTGGCGGGGCTTTTGGATGGAGGTACTTCAACGAGAAGTCGAAGTAGAATGAACATTCTCCATGACAGGACATACCACTCACAGTGGAACCCTTTTATTTTTATTTCTTATTTCATTTTTTTCTTTATTTGAGAGAGAGAGAGAGAGAGAGAGGAGAATGGGCGTACACCAGGGCCTCCAGCCTCTGAAAATGAACTCCACATGCGTGCGCACCCTTTTGCATTACGTGGGCACTAGGGAATCGAACCTGGGTCCTTTGGTTTTGTAGGCTAGTGCCTTAACCACTAAGCCATTTCTCCAGCCCAGTTTTTTTTGGTTTTATGAGGTAGGGTCCTGCTCAACCCAGGCTTTCCTGGAATTCACTATTTAGTCTCAGGGTGGCCTCGAACTCATGGTGATCCTCCTAGTTCTGTCTCCTAAGGGCTGGGATTAAAGGCATGCACCAACATACTTAGCACTTTGTTTTTTTAGACTGATTCACAGCTTATCATTTATACTTGCCCAGAAAGTGCTAGAAAGGAGAGTGGCACCAGCACACAGGCAGAATCAGAGTGGATGAGAACTCTTTCCCCTTCCCAAGTGTTTTTCTCTGTGTAACTGAAAAACCACTGTCCAAAGAAAACATGGCACCAGCTCTGAGCATAGAAGAGATCCCTGTGCACTCATTTTGCATGGTGAGTGAATGGCCACTCTCACTGGACTGAGGTTTTAGCAAGTGAAATGCTTCTTTCCACTTCCTTGATTTCCGAATGAATGTTCTGTAAGTCTGTGTTTAAATTAGAATTCCCATCTCTTATCTCAGCACTCTGACTTCCAGAAGTTATGGGAAGGGAAAGCAGGACAAGATTCCTTTAAAGCAGAGAAACCCAAGTGACATCTTGGAAAGCCTTGCAAGCATTCATGGACACCCGTTCAGAACAAAGCTGAGGCCTGAGATTCTGGTGAGGGCTTCAAAGTGGTATTCTTTCCAGGAAGTGAGATGTGGGAATGAGCACACAGTAGAGACCAGAAGAGCTGGTCTTAATGCCTTCCTTGTGGGCCCTGGCTTCACCCTCAACACAGAACTATATCCTAGCCTCTGTTTCCAAATGTGCAAAACATAAACAACACACATAACTTTGAGTTATAGGTCTCAAAGGTGTCACAGTGTGAACACGTCTATATCAAACCATGGAGACCTTCATTTAGGAATATATAAAATACAGACCACTGGGTTCAGTGCATGTTCTGGACAGAGTCCTAATCTACTCATGGGCACAGGCTTTCTAATAATTAGGGTCATATCTCCCTCTTCCTGTTCTAAGCTTCTCAGACTGACCTCTGCTCCATTAGCCTTCCCCTTCCTTTCAAAAGCCCGACACTTTTCACTATTCTTTCAAAACAGTATCATGGTTTCAACAATGAAGAAATGAGACAAACGTCCTGTCTTAATGCAAATGTACAAGACCGAATAAATTGAAAGCCAGGTTGGGCATGCAGTCCCAGCTATTCCTGAAGCCGGGGCAAGGGAATAGAAGTATGTTTCTGAAGGTCTCAGCCACATTTCAATGGAGGATTAGCAAACTGTAACAACTCCCCTTAACACCTGATGGCAAATTATGAACACAAGCAGTAGCAGAGGGTTAGGTTAGCGAAACAGAGGTTTGGCAAGGGTAGTGACACATGCCTGTAGTCACAGCACAGGAGGATCGCAAGTTCAAAGGCAGTCTAGGCTACATAGTGGGTACCAGGGGCTTAAAATCTCATAGGAGCTCAAGTTTTGTGCTAGTTATTAGCTGGTGTGATGTTGAAGTAATCATTCCTACTGCCTTCCTACATTCCCCACCGGCCAGTAGATGCTTCTTACACAGAAGCTGGGGAGTGGAAGATGACCCACAATTGCAGCTTGGTGGTCAGTCTGCCTGACTTCCCTTCTCACTAGGACTTTAGATGTTAAATTAAAGACTGCATCCCTCTACCATAGGGATATGTATAATTTCCAGCAAGATTTTTGGAGAAGATGAGCTCTCGATTTCTAAGAGTAGATACCATATCTGAACTTAAGGACCAAAGGAGCTGGCAGGAAGACCTTCTTAAGACTGTCTTGGGTTGGTGTTTTAAGACATCAGCAGAGGGTTGAAGAGATGTCTCAGCCATCTGCTGGTCCAGGTTCAATTCCCCAGTACCCACCTAGTGCACAAACTGGCACATGCATCTGCAGTTTGTTTGTAGTAGCAAAAGGCCCTAGCATACCCATTTTCTCTTTCATGCACTCAAATAAATAAATAAAAATATTTTTAAAAAGACATAAGCAGGCATATGGAGGCTGAGGTTCTATTCCCTAAGGAGTCCCTGCTCCATGGGCTGGCAGGCACTTCCTGCACATAGCTTAGCCCTGACATCAGCCTGCTGGCCATCCCTCAGTCCAGAGAGGAAGCTTTTCATGAAGGTCGAGGTCCCTGGAATACTAAGGCAGAGCTGGTCATCAAGAGAGGGGACAATGGTAGGGAGACGGGGGAAAGACCAACTTGTGTGTCTCTTCAGCAGTCCTTGGAAGTCTTCTGAGGCAGTTTCAATTGCAAGGCACATTATAAAGACACATTCCTTTCACTTATTTCGGCAGCACTCCAGCTTCTCAACCACACCCTGGTCAACCCTGGGCTCCTTCAAACCATCACAAGAAAACAAACAAGGTGTCGAGTCCTTTGTGAGCAAATCAAAGAGCTGCTCAAACTCAAAGCAGGAAGAGACACCAGCTCATGCTCTCTCTCTCTCTCTCCCATTGTGTGTGTGTGTATGTGTGTGTGTGTGTGTGTGTCAGAGAGAGAGAGAGAGAGAGAGAGAAGAGATCTACTACTACCACACACTGTTTACTATTTTCAACAAACCACCCAATCAAAAAGAAGAAATTTGGGCTTAGCTTTTGAACTGCCAGGAAATGTTTGGCTCTTGCTGCCCAGTGAATACGTCTGAAATTAACCTTTTAGAGTCAACCTTCTGTAATTAAAACAAAACAACAACAACAAAAATCCCTTCAAGACTCTCAGCCTGGAAAAAAAGATTGCTTGCCAACTGAAATTTGCCTTGGCAAGTTCCTTCCCAAAGTAACTATTAACAATTCAGCCCTCCCATGAGGTTATAAAGAAAGTATTTCCCTTTGACTTTGGAGAGAAAGCCTTTCATGTGACCTCCAAACGATGTCACCTTCTTTAAAGGTACACTAACTAAACATTTCTGGCTTACTTCGAAACTGTACCTAGAACAGAACTCTTGTGGGTTAAAAAAGCCAGCAGGGAGGTTACTGCTGGTGCAGGCCAGGGTCTCAGGGTCCCTGGATGCTGTCTTGTGCTTTCAGAACTGGCACCGTGCCTGATTCTTTGCACTCTGAACATAAGCTACAACATCAACACAGGACAAAACACCCACAGCTTTCAGAAGACAGTGAAAACAAGTATACAGCTTGCAGGGAGATACACACTTTCAGAAAATGCTCAACAGATCACACAACGCACACACACATACACACTAGCAGGAGGCACCTGGGCCCCCTCTAGAGTGGCACAAATTCCATCCTGAGCAGAATCCTTCCAAAGTTCCAGTCACTTTGACACTTGACATGCAGCAGCTGCTCTAAGAAAAATCATTCTGTTCACATCAGGTGTCCAGTGTCATACTGAACTTCAGAGCAAACTTCATCCGAAACAACAGATGGACTGTCTAACGAGGATACATAGCAGCTTTCACACATTAAAAGAATGAAACAGTGCTTACCAATTTGGTCTTCGGGGATCAAGGACTCGATGGGGGGGTCCAGCTCGGAGCTCTGAGACAAATAGTTCTTGACCTGGGTCATGAACTGCCGGATGGTCTGCAGCATGTCTGTGCTGGACACGTGGCACTCCTTGTTCTCCTGCAGGAAGCTCACGTAGTCCTGCACCAGGCATCCGAGATAGGTGCATTTGTCTTGGGACATCTCAGCTATCCTGCGGACCATCCGCTTCTCCGGGGTCATGAAGGAGCTGAACACCCCACTCATCTTTCGCAGCTGGGACTTGACGAGCTTGGGCAGCACAAAAGAACTGTTCCTTTTCTTTTTGGACTTGATGGGGGGCGCCATGGTCTCCTGGTCACTCTCCCCCTCGTAGTCCTCCAGGCTGCTGGTGGTATCTGCCTCGTAGCCATACAGGGGCATGCTCCGGTCGAACTCCAGGGAGTCGGAGGAGGAAGTGGAAATGCTCATGTCGCTCAGCCTCTGTCTGCCTCCATGGCACGGAGGCTGGGGTGATTCAGAGCCCGGCCTTGTGCAATCCCCGGGGGCGTCCCCGGGCGGGGCTCCACCTGCGTGCCCAGCTGTGCCCAGCTCCAGCTCGGGACACTGGCCTGGCCGTGGCCGTGGCCGTGCGGCGGTCAAGGTCTTGGCGTTGCCTTCTGCTTCCAGAAAAGAAGCTTGCTTCTTCAGCCGGGGTGGAGGGATGGGAGTTGGTTTTGTGCCAAGCAGAGCTACGTTCCCATGTTTGCTATGGCTGACTGTTTCTGGCATGCTCGTCTGGGGTTCAGTCCTGGACAGCCCCGGGCTTGTGTGCAGACTATTAATAGCGGGGGGCGGGGGCCTGGGTGGGGGGGACCGAGGCCTCTCGGTGCCATTGGCGTTGGGAGTCCTTGTGCTCGGCCGCTTCAGGCCTCCGCTGAGGTCCTGGCTGTGCACTTTTAAGAAAAGGGGATTAATAAAACACAAGGCTCCGTTGGTCTGGCTGCACTCCAGCTCCGAAGGCGTCCTGGTTTTTATAGAATGCACTCCATTTATAAGGCAGAGCTGACGCAAGGAGGCAGGACAGATGCTGCCGGCAGCCGAGGAGGAGAGAGGCCTATGGGGAGGTGGGGAGTTGGGGGGTTTGCTGTCAGCTGAGGAGCTCCAAAAATCTGAAAGTCATTATCAGTGAACACAAGAATGTAAATACAGTGCACTCAGGCCATTCCCTCACAAAGCAAAAAAAATAAAATAAAAAAAAAAAAACACACTCTCTGCACTTAGGGCTTTTTTTTGTTTTTCTTCTCCCTTCTTTGTCTCTCTCCCCACCTCCCCTTTTATTGCATTCCCCTTACTGGAATGAAAGGCTGCCAGGCCCAGCTGTGGGCTCAACAGGAAGACTCCAGGGGCCTCTCACCTTCAAAGCCCTTGAAAATGTTGGCTCAGCCAACAGATACCTCCTGCCCAGCCCTTGACTCAGGTAAGAAGGAAAAGGAGAACCAGTTGCAGTGTCAGCTCAGGAAAGGTCACGGAGCTCCTGAGCTGGCTTTCCCCAATCCCAGTCAGCTCAGAAAGCAACACCACCCTTTCCAATCTACTTCTCCCTCAGCGCCTCTCCTCTGAGGTGGCTTTCAGCCCATCCATCCCATCCGGCCTCCAAGTTCCCCTTTACCGGGTAGGACCAGCAGCTGGGCCTTGGGGAATGTTACACAATCGGCTTGGGGTTTTACACATTCAGCATTAAAGCCCAAAGGAGAAGAAAACTACACTCATGAATCCCACATAGGCCCCACGCAAGGACAGCAGGACAAGCAGATGCAAAGGTGCAGTGCAGTTTGGAGCGCTGATCACTGTGGTTGGTTGCCTTCCTTCCCAAATCCTGTAACCTTCTTTCTAAGGCTATACATGCTGCAGTTGCTTTTTGCCTCTGTCCTACCTGGCTCTGCTCTTTCAGAAAGGGCCTTAGTGATCCATGCACACTGAGAGAGACAGTGATAAGAGAAATGGTCTGGAGCAACTTCCACTCTCTCCTTCCATCCCTGTCTCTGTCTGTCTCTCCTCTTCCTTGCTGTGTTTGTTCTACCTGTTTCTTTCCTATGGGCCCAGAATGGTTGTTGTTGGTGGTGGCTTGGAGAGGAGTGTAGGATAGGAGCCCTGGCCCTACCCAATTTGCCTGGTGACAAGTCTGATTGATGGTGCTGTCTGTGACCTCTTGGTGTGGGGCACCCTCCTTGTCACACAGCAGATCCTTAAGGAATAGTTGTTGGATGAGTGAATAAATGAGGTGATGAATTTAAAAGTGTGAGGTCTCTACTCCACATTAAAAAAACTGTAGTGGAACGTCTAATCATTAGACCTCATTTGCTTATGAGAGTCTAGAGTAAGCTATATCTGCCTTTATCTTTGAGCCATACAAGCAGTCCCTTGACTTTGTTCCTTCAATCCCCGCAGTAGGTATATGCTGCATGCCAAACACCAAACCAGAGCTACCAGGGCAGTTGTCGCGAGTGAAAAGTGAGACCTGAGGCATGTCTTCAAGAGGCCTGCAACCAGGGGCTGCAGAACAGCTCGGTGGCAGAGCATTTCCCAGCATGTACAAGGTCCTGGGTTCCATCTCTAACATGGGTGAAAATATCTAGTCAATTGCATTAACTTTTGGAAATATTTTACTCCCTCTCCAAAAGGCATGTGTAACTTAGTTGCAAAACAAGGTGCAACTTTATTTATTTCAGCGAGAAAGAGACAGGCAGGTAGAGGAAATGGGTGTCTCAGGGCCTCTAGCCACTGCAAATGAACTCCAGACGCATGCGCCACCACGTACCTCTGGGTGGCTTTATGTGGAATTGAGTTTGGGTCCTTTGGTGTTGCAGGCAAGCGTCTTAACTGCTAAGCCATTTTGCCAGCCCAAAAGGTAGAGACATTTTTTTTTTAAGTAGGGACATTTCCATGGTTCTGCCATTTTTTTTTTTTCCCTTCCAGGATTCACGTTCCCACATAATCCTCCTACTCTGACAGGCCTGAGACACATGTGGCAATCCTTGTGAAGCAACTGATGCTTCAGAAGGGAATGGGGAGCTTCTGCTAGGTTCTCTTTGAGTGAGGGAGGCTCCCTAAGAACTGATAGCCATTTCAAAACAAGTTCTTTAGACCATGCCTTTAATCCCAGCCTGGGACTATAGTTCCAGGTTAGCCCAGCTAAGAAAAAAAAAAAAAGAATAAGCCAAAGGAAGAACATTTTGTTTTTCTTTTCTAGATCAAGAATGATAGTTTTTCTTTTTTTTCAGGTTCAAGAAATCTTGGTACCAGGGCTTTAAATCCCCAATCTTCCATTCAAACACCACGGTCTGATTATTAACCTGTCCGAAGTCCTAAAGTCTTAAGAGAATTTCCCTTTTCCATCTAGGAGTAAATTCATTTTTATTTTCTTTTTTTTTTTTTTTTTTGGTTTTTCGAGATAGGGTTTCACTCTAGCCCAGGCTGACCTGGAATTCACTATGGAGTCTCAGGGTGGCCTCGAACTCACGGCAATTCTCCTACCTCTGCCTCCCGAGTGCTGGGATTAAAGGCGTGCGCCACCACGCCTGGCTTCATTTTTATTTTCTAAAAAAAAAATATTTATTTTGAAAAAGTTAAATCCACACCGATTCCACAGACCGTCAGGACAAAGAAGCCAAGCCAGGTGAGCTGTGGCCATTGACAGCCACCATCCAGCAGGATTGCAGGGGCTTGAGTGGGGAGGGGCATTGGCAAAGGGGCAGAGAAGGGAAGCAAGGCTCAGCTGCCAGGGCAGGGATTCTTGGCGGGGTAAGGGAAATGACCCCGAGCAACAGGACAGACATTGAGTTAGAGGGGAAGAGAGCCAGATGTCACTTGAGATGCCTATGCTGTCGAATTCCTCAGAGCACTGAAGGGCCATCCATGCCACTCAACATGAAAGGCATGCACGTGAGATGCACCACACTGGATTTCTCCTTATTTTAGAGCTATCTCTCCTCAGCAAGATGCCACAGAAAAGGGAAGACCCTAACAGAGTATAGGTGCTTACATTATTATTAAAAACCCGGCAGGAGAAGTTAGGATATTTGAAGACCATCCAGGCAAACAGCCTTAGCATTGACTGAGCATTTGATCTGGAAAAGGAATCCAACAAAGTATGGTTTGGGGACCTCATGGACCTGAGGGCCGCACTGGACCATGGGGGTGGGGAATGCTGTGATGTAACACTGTAGCCTTAGCCAGCCCCATAGACGCACTTTAAGATAGACCCACTTACTTAGTCCCAGCTGGCCTAGTTCTTCAAGCTGAGCCTCTGTCTTGGCTGTTGAAATGGCATAAGGCAACTTCAAGGTGAATGGCAGAACATCCCTGTTTTGTTCAGAAAAAGACAGAATGTAATTACATGTCTGGTTTCTACTCAGGCATTCCTTGTCATCCTAGCCACGTTTCAGCTTAAGTAGACACCCCACTGCATCCAAGCCAAATTTCTCTTTACTGCTTACTTCCTTATTATCTGCATGATCGCACTGAAGGTAGGCCAAGCCATAAGTCTGCTTGGTTTCATCCACATCCATGCTGAGGACCAAATTTCCCTGCTGGGTAGCAAACGCATGAATAGCATTCATATCAGAATCGCTGACAATGCCGGCTGACCTGGCTGACCTATCGCACCTCTACAGCAGCATGTGCTAATTTGCTAGATGCCTATCTGAATGTTGGGCTCCAACTCCCCAGACAGGAATGTGCAAACCTAAATCTCAGTGTCTTACACAGGGCAGATCCTCAGCAAACATATGATGGTTTCCTTTGTGACATTTTCTAACTAGGGTCCATGCATCATACTTTGTGTACTGAAGACAAAACTCTCGGTGGTATTTAAACTTGGACTTACATAGGAATCCCCCAAGAGGCTGGTTCCATTGCATATTGTCTACTTTTCTATCAAGCTTCCAAGCAGTGAATACTGCTAGCCCCAGAACCAATCTTTGAAGTCAAGTCTCAGGTACCTCATGCCAGTGACTGCCCAAGAGGTGTGGCATCAGGTGCAGATGGGCATTACCACGCAAGAAACCCAATAGGAAGGAGTCAAACTGACACCAGGGTCCCCTCCAAGCCAGGGTATAAAGTCATCAGGAGTAAATGTGTGGACCCTGACTTGCCTTCTCAGAAATAGCATAGGCAGATATAGTAACATGCTCTTCATTTTCATAGAAAAGGCTGAGGACCACACTGTAGGACCTCAAGAAGTTCCCACAGGACTCAGCACAGTCCTTTGCCTCAGAGAAGTGAGTTTAGAATAAATGAACGAATGAGCATTCAGTAATACCGGTGACCTGCCAAAAAGGCATTGTTTTCAGTAGTTGTACTGATCTTACAAAGAACAAATTTCCACGCTTGTTCCACGAATGTGTATGCTTATCTGAGCTATGGCAGACATTGCCCCAGACCCAGTAACAAAACATTGAATCACTGCGAGATGGAGTGTCATGCTAGTGGACATCAACGGGAGAAACATGAATACGAAACTGGTAGAATTCACATACTGTGAAGTAAAGTGCTGCATCAAGGTGGAATAAGGACTATTTGAAGCTAGGTGTCTTGGTGCACATCTGTAATCTCAGTACTTTGGAGGCTGAGGCAGGAGGATCATGAATTCTAGGCATAGCAAGTTCCAGGTTAGTCTAGGCTATATGAAACCCTGCCTCAAAAAATTAGAGAAAAACTAAAAAGAGTATGTAGAGGTGATGTTTGGCTTCCTGAACATGTGGCCAGAGAGTAAACATCTGGGGAAATGCCTTTTCCGGGCTGGGGGGGGGGGAGCAGCAGGCAGAAAGGCTCTGGGTGGGAGAGGGTCTGGCACATCTGAAGAACAACTATGGGTGAGGTGGAGCTGGTGAGGGGTTACTGCTTCTGCCCGCATGTTGTCATCACAAAATGTCTTGAAAATTTCCACCAAAGAAAATCACTACACCAAATAACTTGCTTACTACAGTAAGGCGAGGCAGCATTTTTACAATGGACTGCTTAAATTTGGGTGACTGGAGAATTTTGGAACCCCTAGAGCTGTTGAGAGTGAATAACAAAGCTGTCAAGGTGATGAAAGGAACGAAGTGTGGGTGCTCCAACATTGTATCATGTCACCAAAACTGCCATGTCACATGAGGTCAGGGGTGTGGAGGGGACTGCTGCTTTTGATGGTGTCCAACCCAGATCTCCACCTGCTTCCGTGCGACCGTGAGCACCTTCCGTCTGTGTGTCCCCCTGTGTCTGTATTAAGCTGGTGGAGCTGCAGGGGGTGGCTGCTGTGTGACTTTGCAGGGGTAGTGACCCTAACTATGATCTGAAGTGAAGATTAACGCCAACCACAGCTTCACAACATTAGGCTGCACTGCAGGTCTGTGTTTGTATGGCTGCACCCATTTCATTCAAATCGACACTCTTCAGCCAATGTGGGAGAAAAACTACATGCAACAAAACCAACCTAATACTTTTTTTTTTTTTTTTACACGAGCTCAATGTGCTACCTGGGTTTAAACATCACCTGCCTCGTTTGCATTTTTCTTAATGACATACAAGAGGAAGCTATACTTGGCATTTGCTAATGAACGGTTGTAGGCTTTGATCTACTTAGACAATTAGATGTTGTACATGAGCCCTCTCCCACTGTGCCTCAGCACCTTCTCTCTCTCTCTCTCTCTCTCTCTCTCTCCCTCACACACACTCACAGGGAAACATCCTTCTCATGTACATTCTATTAAAAAGAGGGGCCTCATCAGAGAGATGGCTTAGCAGTTAAGGTGCTTGCCTGTGAAGCCTAAGGACCCATGTTCCACTGTCCGGGTCCCAAGTAAGCCAGATGCACAAGGTGACGCAAGTGCAAGGTTACACATGTGCACGAGGTGGCACACGTGTCTGCAGTTTGATTGCAGTGGCTGGACGCCCTGGCATGCCAATTCTCTCTCTCCTCTCTCATAAAGGCATTTACCAGCAAACAAAAACATAAATAAACAGAAAGAGAGGCCCCAATGTTCAAGCTTGCATAACATATAAAATAGACCCATCACCTTACATATAGAAATTTCATGCAAGAGTCTCAATACATGCCCAGTCTAGTTCATTTCATCTTTGCTCCATATGCTGTATTTCTCAAGGAGCGGAGACTAACATTATTAAGTAAGTGCTATTGCAAAGCACAGAGCACTTGAACTCCTGTGGGGCCCACAGACCATGCTAGGAAGAAGCTGCAATTCTATGATGTCAGGATCATACAAGCATAGTCCTTGGCATGCCCTCCACAGAGCTTGTAGTGGTCAGAACTACCAGTGTTGGATCTTAACATACCTAGTAGTGTGTAATGGGAAAATAGGGCTCTGCTATCAAGGCAGGACTGAATTCAAGTCCAGTATCTGAGCTCTCTCTCTCTCTCTCTCTCTCTCTCTCTCTCTGTGTATGTGCAGTTTTTTCAAATGGGTCCTCACATATAAAGTAGGCTAGCCTTGAATGCTCCATTTTTCTGAGTGAAGGAATCACTATATGAGCACATTCTCTTTCTCTCTCTTTTTGGTTTTTTGAGGTAGGGCCTCACTCTAGCCCAGGCTCCAGGCTGACATAGAATTCACTATGTAGTCTCAGGCTAGCCTCAAACTCACAATGATCCTTCTACCTCTGCCTCCCTCCCAAGTGCTGGGATTAAAGGCGTGCACCACCACACTAGTTTATATGCTCTATTTAGTTCTTTTTGTTTGTTTGTTTTTTGTTTTTTCAAGGTAGGCTCTCACTCTAGCCCAGGCTGACCTGGAGTTCACTATGTAGTCTCAGGGTGGCCTCAAACTCATGGCAATTCTCCTATCTCTGCCTCCCAAGGGCTGGGATTAAAAGCATGTGCCACCATGCCCAGCTCTATTTTTTTAAATTTAGTTTTATTTATGTATTTGACAGAGAAAGAGGGAGAGGGCATCCAACCACTGCAAACGAACTCCAGATGTGTGCGCCCCTTGTGCACCTGGCTTACGTGGGTCCCGGAGAGTCGAACCTGGGTCCTTTGGCTTTGCAGGCAAAAGCCTTAACCACTAAGCAATCCCTCCTGCCCCCAATTTTTTAATGACATGATTGCCAGCAAGTGCCTCACTTACTCTGAGACTCAGTAACTTCTTGGTTCTAAATTACAAGACTGCCAGGAGAGTTAGTGACAAAATACCATGGTGCCTGGCCCAGATGTAGAAAACCCAGCTACCATTTCCCTTCAAAACTCAAGAGTCTATAACCAGCCTAGCAGCAGCATTGACATCACACGAGGACTTGTTAGACATGCAGGATGTCGCACCACCCCAGATCTCTTGAATTAGAATCTGTACTTGTTTTTGTTTGTTTGTTTTTCAAGGTAGGGTCTTGCTCTAGTCCAGGCTGACCTGGAATTCACTATGCAGTCTCAGAGTGACCTCGAACTCATGGTGATCCACCTACCTCTGCCTCCCAGGTGCTGGGATTAAAGGCGTGCGCCACCACGCCCGGCTAGGAATCTGTATTTTAACATGACTTAAAAATGATTCCAGTGCACTGTGGAGTGTGAAAGGCAGTTCTATCTACCACTGCACGGACTGCTCCCAAGCCACAGCAGCTTGGCACACTGGTGGTCAAGAGCACTCACTGCTCGTGTCCTCAACTGTGCTTTGCACTGAGCTGACCTGACACTGTGAACCACGTGCCCACAGATCTGTGAACCCTCTTGTCCATGCATACTAGACACACACTGTGGTAACTCTTCACGGTCTCCATTTGAATATTTAAAAAATATTTATTTATGAGAGAGAGAGAGAGCACCAGGGCCTCTAGCCACTGCAACAAATGAACTCTAGACACATGTGCCACCTTGTGCATCTGGCTTTACATGGGTACTGGGGAATTGAACCAGGGTCCTTTGACTTAGTAGGCAAGGGCCTTTCTCTCCAGTCCTCCTTTTGAATATTTTGATGCACTAAAAACCAACTGAAAGATTTCAAAAATACTTTGGTAAGATAGGATCTTATGAACTACTGATTACCAAGAACACAGATGAGTAACAGTAAAAAAGAAAACAAATATGTTTGCATTCTGGAACAAAAAGGAAAAATGAATATCTGGTTGTGTAATGTTGACAATGGTCATGACTTGTCATTTCCCATAGGCTTTCATTTACTTCAGTCTGCCCTAGAACTACAGCAGGTATTACAGACTACTTTGAACATGGAGGAGATGGGATCTTTTGAGTGGCTTCCAAGTATTTGTGAGTGTATGTTTTCCCATAACAGCATAATTCCCAGCAGACAAAACTAGGAAGGCAACCTTTATTGACTTCACCTCTGTCTGACATGTTAACATTAATGTCTTCTCCACCAACCTGGTTGACTTCAGACTAGGCTAGGACTGGCTTCCCAGGGATGCAGGTATGTGTTAGGGGGCTGTCTTTCCATACTGTTTTCTCTCTTTGGGGTATGCATTTCTTTTTCAGGATGCAGTTTGTCATATTGTCAGGGTGCTACTGGCTTTTAGTAAATAGGAACAAGGGATGCTAGAGTGTCTCATTTTATTGGGACAATTATCTCACAAAGAAATGAATTATTCATATCCCAAGTCCCCCCCCCCCCCCGGCTCCGCCCGAGGTAGGGTTTCACTCCAGCCTAGGCTGACCTGGAATTCACTCTGTAGTCTCATGGTGGCCTTGAACTCACAGCGATCCTTCTACCTCTGCCTCCTGAGTGGTGGGATTAAAGGCGTGCACCTCCATGCCCGGCCCAAGTTTCTTTTGGCCCAAGTTTTTTTTTTTTTTTTAAGAGGGAGCTTTTGAACAATTTTAATATAATCCTCAATGCCAGGCATGGTGGTGCATGCCTTAAATCCCAGCACTGAGGAGACTAAGGTAAGAGGATTGCTGTGAGTTCGAGACCAACCAGAGAGACTACATAGTAAATTCCAGGTCAGGTGGGCTAGAGCAAGACCCTACCTCAAAAGGAAAAAAAAAAATATATATATATATATATATATATATATATATATATATATATATATGTATATATATTGTCCTCAATGGCCAGGAAGACAATTCCTGTGTTCATTGATAAAAAGATTGTAGTTTTGGGGTGCTGGAGAGATTGCTCAGTGGTTAAGGTACTTGTCTACAAAGCTTAACAACCCAGGTTTGATTCCCCAGTACTCACATAAAGCCAGATGCACAAGATGGTGCATGCAACTAGAGTTCATTTATAGTGGCTAGAGGTCCTGGTGTGCCCATTCTCTCTCTCTCTCTTAAATAAATAAGTAAAATATTGAGAAAAAATATTTGAGTTTTGCATTTTGTTCTGACCTAATGTTACCAGGAAGGTTTATCTTCACGTAAAATAAGCCCCCTTGCCATTTGTGTGCCATTTGTATGGTGCCAAGACTGCAAACCCAGCACAGATTTGGCCTGCACTTGGGGTACAGACTGCAGATTGAGTGTATGTGCACATTAAACAGGAATATATTATTTAGCCAAAATTTAAAATGCCAAAAAGAGAAAGAATGCAGCATTCGGCTAAGTAATGTCTTCACTCTCTTAATCTAAAATTATCCATTACATGTAGTTCTCTTTAGGTGTTCAGAAAATGCAGAGACTCTGGGGACTGTGACTTGACCCTGGCAGCAGGTGGCATGCCCTTGGGAAGGTACAGGAGGCACTGTCTCTTATAGGAGAAGCCTTTTCTTCCGCTGGTGGCCAGTGCTGGGTTGGGTTCTCCCTCTGGAAGCACCTGCCCTTCTTCATGCGATTACTGGGCAGTTCAACTAGCCTGAGAACTTAGAGCCTGCCTCAGGCAGAGAAAAATCAACAGGGCTGATAAAATGTCAAATAACCTAATCCTTACAGTAAAATGAGCCAAGCTTAAACGAACTGCTCAGCCTTCGAGAGTGAGAGCTATGAGATGTGATCTTTGGAAATGTGTTTCCCTGTATCCTCTGCACTGTGCAAACAGAAAGCCAAAATATCCAAGTGGAGCGCTGCCCAGCCAAGAGCAGGCAAGGCCTACCTCTGCAGACAGCATGCGTCTTCCTTGCTTAATCATGAGGAGAACAGACTTAGAAAAGCTGTTATTACTATACTGAAAATAAAATATGATGATGATGATGATAATAACAATGTACAACCCACTCCCGACACTAGTTCACATGCTTAATTTCATCATACCAGTTATGGAAAGGACCTAAGCACTCAGCCTGAAGAACAACTGTGCAGAATTTATGGGCTGGTTTGAGAAATCCAAGTGTGTAGAATGGACTCTCTTCCCTAGAGTTTTCATAAACATTATCAGGGACCTTAAAACATTACAGATTTATGTCACTGGTTCCCTTTTCTGTGTGTATGTGTGTCTATATGAGTGTGTATATTTGTGTGTGATCATATATAACACATGTGCATTTATTATGTGTATGTATGCATGTGTGTACATGTTTCTTGCTTAATGGGTCTAGCCAACAGGAGCCTTTGAAGCAGCTTAAAGAAAGGGTCATATTCATGAGAATTTGCACCTGGAGGGCTAAGCAGTTGTTTCTATCTAAATTCGGATATATAGACTTTGGGAACATCTTATTTAAGTAGCCAGCCCTTCCTCTGACATCTAATAGTTAACGAGCCTTGCAGCTCTTTCCTCCCAATTTGAGTCCAGATTCTATCACACACACAGAGCAGGACCTTGGAGTCAGGAGACACGGAGAGGCCTTACCTGCTGATGCAGTAGAAAGCAATGAGCCGGAATAAATCCGCAAAGCTGATTCCTGAGCCTTCCAGGGAAAAGGCTGGAAAAGAGAGATTCCAGAAAGCTGCTGAGTCTCACCGAGCACGTCTGGAAAGGAAGAGCCTCTGAGGCAGCATGCGTGGGCCATTTCCATCCTCTTAAACTAACTACTGTGGACCTCATGCAAACCATGTGCAAGGGGGAGGCTGACAGCCAAACACAGCTGTCAGCAGCGGGGTGGCCTGGGGCTCCTTCCCTGACTCACGTGGAGCACATGCTCCAGTGCTCCGTAAACAGACCAGACGCTTGACTTGCACAACAACCTTGTTTTGTTTTCAAGTTCTGAGCATAGAGTTTGGCAGGGCTAAGGGCCAGTCTGACTGCAGTGAGAGCCCATCAGTACATGGCACTGATGGGACAAGGCCCCCACTGCTCCTAACCCCTCTCTCTTCATCTCAGACCTCCTGGGCCACATTCTTTTTAATTAATTAATTAATTAATTTTTCCCTTCTTTTTTTTTTTTTTTTTTTTTTTTTTTTTTTTGAGGTAGGGTCTTCTTGCACCAGCCCAGGCTGACCTGGAATTCACTATGGAGTCTCATGGTGGCCTTCAGCTCACGGTGATTCTCCTACCTCTGCCTCCCGAGTGTTGGGATTAAAGGTGTGTGCCACCACACCTGGCTATTTTTGTGTTTTTGAGGTAGGGTCTTGTTCTAGCCCAGGCTGACTTGGAATTCACTATGAAGTCTCAGGCTGGCCTTGAACTCACAGTGACCTTCCTACCTCTGCTGGGATTAAAGGCATGTGCTACCACACCTGGCCATAGTCTTTTGTTGACAAGTCAGGGCTCCTCTGGTAAAGCCACAGGGAAGAGTGACATAGAGCTTGGAGATCATTTCAAAAATTCCAGAAATCAGTTTTTGGTTACACTCCACAAGAAAGATCCTAAAGCCATGTTATATAGCCTGGCCTCACCATGTGAGCTTCCGAATGAAGACATGTTCCTAATGGAAGAAACGTTCCGATGAGAGAAAGGCTATGTCATGTATACATCTGCTGTGTGGTGGGGTAGGGAATGGTCTAACTTTGAATTCTCATGTATTTGCCAACCAACCTCGTGCCACCTCTGTTGAAATTCTACTCACAATGTCATTCCTCCACAAACATCCCAGAAATCCTCAGCATATGAAGATTTAATTGCCTATGTTTGTGCCCCTCCCCACTTTAACATTTTATATCCTTATTTATTTGGCTTATTTTGTATTAGCTGCTGACTTTGCATTTCTGTAGTACTTCAAAATGCATTTATATTCTACACATACATTATGAAAGACAGACACAGAGATACACACACAGGAACAACAAAGGTATGTAACAGTCTACCATATTCACTAGGAGGGAACCAATGTTGGGTGGTTTAACTTCTCTGGGCCAAAGTTTTCTCATCTGTAAAAATGGACAATAATGGTTCTTTTTTTGCTTGCCAGAAGGGTCGAAGTGGGGACTTGAATTTTTTTTTTTAAATGAAATAATTTATGTTAAGGTAAAAATATGAAGGGGTACTCATTACATTATCCAGAAATAATGATAAAATATCTATGTTTAGCAAGCCCTCTTCCCACCCCAGTTTGTATAGAAGACAGGCTCTGCTGGGAAGGTGCCATCATGATGGGGCCCAGGCCTGTGGTAACTAGCTGTGGACAGGATAATGCTTTGGTCAAACTAGTTCTTTCAATCATTTGAAAGTCACGTGGAGAGGATGAAGGGAATGGCTGAAGTCTGCCATATCACAAAGGAAAAACGTAGTCACAGAACCATGATGGACAGTGGAGGACTTTTACAGACACTGTAAAGGAAGTGGCTTTCCAGGTCAAGGTGAAATATAGATATTTAGGAGGAAATTTAAAAACCAGGAAGACCTGTTGCTGCTTGGCCAGTGCCCTTTCAAAAGCCAATTTAGGATTACTTACCATTAATTGATCTTCTATTTATTTAATAAAACCTCATTCCCTTTAAAATGGTGGGTCTAAAATGTGTCCTCAGGGCTGGAGAGATGGCTTAGCGGTTAAGCACTTGCCTGTGAAGCCTAAGGACCCTGGTTCGAGGCTCGATTCTCCAGGACCCATGTTAGCCAGATAAACAAGGGGGCGCACACATCTGGAGTTCGTTTGCAGTGGCCGGAGGCCCTGGCGCACCCATTCTCTCTCTATCTGCCTCTTTCTCTCTCTCTGTCCGTCACTTTCAAATAAATAAATAAAAATAAACAAAAAATTTAAAAAAATGTGTCCTCAGATTACTTTCTAATGGCTTGTAATTATTCTCCAGGTTCTGCGTGTTCAAGTGAAATTGTTTTCCTAACATCCTTTATCTTGTGAGTTCCAGGTTTAAATTTGGACCGGGAGTAGATCATAGAGGAAGGCAGGTTTTTCCTCTGCTGAATATATCTCCTGCATGGATTCAGTCAAAGGTCATTTGGCTTAGGGAGACTGAACTCTGGAATAAGTGGAATCTCATGCTTGTCCTTCAACTGACCTCAGTACCTTCCATTTCTTAGGACCTGAGGCACATTCAATCCTACTTCCTAACTCAGCCTTGCTAACTTGGGATTTGCGGACCCCCCTACTTTGTTGTGCAGATCCATCTCCTGATCTTTTCTTGGACACTGGCAGTACATCAGTACTGCGTGTTCCCTCTTTTATTTAAAACTTGGCCTCCCACCGCTTCACATTTCCAATGACCAAGAAGTAGACAGCAACCCCGGGATGGCGAAAAGAAAACCAACACGACTGAATATCTTCTCCCTTCAAATCTCCAGCCGGCGATCTACCCAGAGGGACAGACTCCACCTCGGCTCAGCTGCACTTCACAGAAGACTGAACAGTGGTGACTGCCTACAGGAAGTGCCTGTGCTTAGGAGTACTTATTCACAAAGATGTGCAGACACAGGTTCTGGTGTCAGATCCTGTAAAAGAGTATGTTGCTGTAGCCTGCCCTGTGGTTTAGTCATCAGCAAGCCTAGGGTCAAAATCCACGCTCTACTTAAGAAAGCCAATTTCCTTAAAGTTCTTACCAGGTGCCAGGGGCAGGGACAGATGGCTTAGCTGACCTGAGACTAGGACATAGGTTACTCACTGCACATATGAGAAAATGAAGGCTCCTGAGGTAGGTCACTCGGTGCCAGGACGTCCACATGTGTCTGTCTCAAAGTACAGAATCTTTCTAGGAGACACGAGGCCTTCCCATGAGCCCAGCCCACACTATCCAACAATCACTTACTGTATGTGCTTTCCTTTATAGCGAACTCCTTGAGCGGAGCTCCAAATTCACAGGGCAGGCGAAGGGAGAGAACTTTCTTCTGCATTTTGGAGGATTTACGGACTAAAAAGATCTAGAAAAGGGGGGAAAAAAAGCTTCAAGTTTAGGAAACAATGAGAAAGTTGGAACTGGGGCACATAATTTTCCTTATATCTGATGCCCATGAACAGAAGACCCTCCCAGCAGAACCATCGAGCTTAATGCAGGACACTATAGCCAGGCAAAGGGGCTCAGGAGAGCTCACTGCACAAGCGCGAGCACCTGGGTTCAGCTCACCAGCACCCATGTAAAGTGCCAGGCATGGTGGTGTGCATCTGTAAGGCCCAGCACTGGGGGAAGTAAGAGAAAGGATAAATCTCCTGGGCTTATCGGCCAGCTAATCTAGCAGACTGGTGAGTGAGCTCTAGGTTCAGTATGAGACCTTGTCTCAAAGAATAACATTGAGAGCAACTGAGGAAGACACCTGATATCAGCTTCTGACCTCCACATGCACATGCACATGCACATGCACACATGTACATAAACACACACACACACACACACACACCACATGCACATGTAAAAGAAAAAAGAAATCAAGCTTTGGAAGAACGTACTTTTCCTCTGACCCACCCATGCAGTGAAGTCCCTCCTATGCAGAGGTACTGGCAGTCTGGTGACGGTCTCTCTGCCACACCTACACATTCCCCAGGCCCTGTCTCATCCAGGTCTTGGCTGATAAAAACCTAATTTCTAAACAAAGGTCACATGGCTAAACCATAAGTGGTGAATTAGGAGTTCACTGGCTAATTAGGTTCTTGGCATATTTAGGAAAGGAAGTTGAATTTGCTGTTAAGAGTGAAAAAGCAAGAGCTTTAAAATTTATTTATTTATTTATTTATTATTTATTATTATATGCGTATATGCGTGGGGGGGAGGGGAGAGGGAGAGAGAGAAAGGGCACGCCAGGTCCTCCAGCTGCTGCCAGTGAACTCGAGATGCATGCGCCACCTTGTACATCTGGCTTACGTGCGTCCTGGGAAACTAAACCTGAGTCCTTTGGTTTTGCAGGCAAGCATCTTAACTGCTAAGCCATCTCTTCAGCTCCAGAGGATTTTTTGTTTGTTTTTCGAAGTAGGGTCTCACTGTAGCTCAGGCTGACCTGGAATTCACTATGTAGTGTCACGGTGGCCTTGAACTCACGGTGATCCTCCTATCTCTGCCTCCTGAGTGCTGGGATTAAGTGCATGTGCCACCATGCCTGGCTGCAAGAGGTTTATTTATTTATTTTAAATTAAAATCTGAATTTCTAGCTTCTCTGGGAAAATGAGATAATATTTCAAACCAGACATGATAGTGAAAATATCTCTGGAGACAAAACTGGAAGCTCCATTGGGGAGGGGAGGTGGGTGTGATGGGACACTCAGCCCAGCCAGTACTGAGGCTGTCCATTTTCCCCAAAGCTCGCTTGTCAGCAGTTCCCTCCAGGTTCTAACTCTATCATTAGACATGTGCTTTAAGCCAAACCAACTCCCAGTGCTGACTTCAGGACACCAGGTGGCCTTGGCCATGCAGAGATTTACACCTTTGCAGCTCCGGGAGGCACCATGCACATGGCTTTCAAATCAAACGGTTTGTGTAGTGTGGCAGTCTTGGCTGATTCCTGATCCTCTTCTGTGGTGCATGATCCTCCCGTAAGAATCCTTTCCTTTCCTTTTTCTTTGTGTGTGTGCACATGTATGATCATGTGTGTACAGTTGGTACTGGACAGTAGGTACACGTATGTACAGTTGTGAATGCACATATGTGCATGCATGTAGACATCAAAGGCAACCTTAGTTGTCAACCTCAGATGACTTATTTTATTTTATTTTTTGTTTTTCAAGCTATGGTCTTGCTCTGGCCCAGGGTGACCTGGAATTCATGATGTAGTCTCAGGGTAGCCTAGAACTCATGATGATCCTCCTACCTCTGCCTCCTGAGTACTGGAATTAAAGGTGTGTGCCACCATGCCCAGCCTTATCACTTTTTTTTGATGTGTAATTTTGAGGTTTTTTAAAATTTATTTTACTGACAACTTCTATGCTTATAGACAACAAACCATGGCATTTCCCTCCTTTCCCCTTCATAACTCTGCACTCTGTCATATTCTCACCTCTTTTTTAAAAAATACTTTTTTCTCTAGGGTCTGTAGCTAGTGCAAACATACTCCAGATGCATGCATCACCTTGTACAACTGGCTTACATGGGTACTGGGGAATCGAACCTGGGTCCTTAGGCTTCACAGGCAAGCACCTTAACTGCTAAGCCATCTCTCCAGTCCCTCAGATCACTTTTTTGAGATAGGGTCTTTTGTTGATGTGGAGGTGACCAAGTTCAAGTAGGCTAGAATGGCTGGCCAGCAAGCCCCAGGAATAGCAGTTCCCTCCTCCCCACTGCTGGTATCACAAGCACACGCCACCATGTCTAGCTCTTTTATGTGAGTCTTAGGAATCAAACTTAGGTCCTTATGCACACATGGCAAGCACTTATCCAACTGAGCTATCTTCTCCAGTCACCTGTCCTGTTTCTTTCTTTCTTTTTTTTCTTTTTTTCTTTATTAGTTAGTTTTGTAATTCAGCAAATACAGTCAGTTTGGTACCTATTATTAGGCTCATCCGTGACCTACCCCCTCCCCTTGGCCCCTCCTTGTTGAGGTATACGGGTCATGCAATGTGGAGTTAGCCCACAGTTAATGTGTAAGATAAATGTCTCTGCATATCATGACCCAACATGTGGCTCTGACATTCTTTCCGCCCCCTCTTCCGCAAAATTTCCCTGAGCCATGTTGGGTTCATTTTTGGTCTGCTTCAGTGATTTCTTTAATCACTTCTCTTTCCTCTGGATTCGATAGCTTACTCTCTGTTCCTCTATCTTGCAACAGCATTTCATTTATGCTACTTAATCTTTGTTTCTCTCCTTATGTTTAGTTAGTAGTAGAGAAAGGAGCGGCCATGGGAACCGGGTGTCTGGCGAGGAGCGAGCCAGGAAGCTTTGAGCTCCCGTTTCTCCCAGTGCTCAAGGGAGGCATCCAGAGAGCTCATCTGGCTCATTTATCTGAGCCCTCAAGAGTCTCCGGCACAGCCTAAAATTGTAGCAGATGCTTCCTAAATGACATCTGATGGGCAAGAAGCCCAAGCTCTGCTGAGGGGCAACCGCTGGCAGACAGGAGGCCCTGCTCTTTGTGCGGTGGGGACCACCCTGCAGTGTCCCTTAGGAGTCAGGAGTGCAGCTCCCAGGCCTTGCTTCCTAAAGGACTGAGGCTCACTAGGGAGCTTGGCTAATCCTGGCTTGCAGAACACATCCATCGTGCTTGTGTTCCTCTGAGTAAGGATGCGCTGAAACACAGCATGAACTTGTTTACATATTGTCTGTGGCTGCATTGGCCAGAAATTGCCAGAGCTGAATAGATGTGATAGACAGGCCATGACCTGCAAAGCCCCACACATTGGGACTCTGACTCTTTGCAGAGCAGTTTGCAGATTCCTACCTCAGGCAGGCTGTTGTTAATGAGAGGCAGGGTACCGCTACCACCTTCAGGCTTCCAATCCAGCTTCACCCCTTTCCTCAAAACTTCACACCCTTCAGCCACTTTCTAGCTCCTCCTCTGTCTTTCTTCTGCCCAGATGACTCATGTCCTTGTCCCGCCCTCTGCTGCTCCCATCTTGTCAGGTCCCTGTCCAGGGATCTGGTTGGAGGATGGAGAGAACATGCTGCCTGGCTTGTTCCTCAAGCAGGTCTCAGCAGGAATGGATGTGCCTCACCCTAAAGTGGGGAGCCAGGCAAGGTGGGGAACTGTTGCCTGTAAATGTCCTGATTCAGAACTTTGGCAGAAATGCAGAAGCAGATACCTCAACCTGCAGCAAATGGGGCCTCCCAATCATACGGATCAAAAATAGAGGCAACAGCCCAGTATGCTAGCCAAGGAATCTCTGTAAAGATGACTGAATATCATGTCCTATCACCATAAACATGGGATCTTAGTCTGTTTGGTTCTGCTTCCAGGAATAAAGAAATAAAGATTCAGGGCAGGAGAGATGGCTTAGTGGTTAAGGGACTTGCCTGTGAAACCTAAGGGCCCAGGTTCGATTCCCCGGGTACCCACGTAAGCCAGATGCTCAAGGCGGCTCATGAATCTGGAGTTCGTTTGCAGTGGCTGGAGGCCTGATGTGCCCATGCTCTCTCTCTCTATGCCTCCTTCTATCTTTCTCTAGTAAATAAAAAATATTAAAAATAAAGATTCTCTTATAAGGAAAGTTGGTGATAACTTCTAGGATCTAGAAGCTATGAAACTCCAAAGTTTGGTTTTGTGTCTCTTATAAGATATTCCTTAGCCAGCTACTGATGGGATTTTCTCCTTGCCTCTCCATGACTGTCTTATTTTCTTCACATTGTCCTATGTTTTAAACTTTATTTTATCTGTGGCTTATTGCATTCGTCTTTTGTTTGAAAGCAGACAGTGCTGGTTAGAACATTCTGCAGGCATGGAAATGTTCTCTCTAGCCATCCAACATGGCAGCCATCTGTGGCTCCTGAAGCAATGAAAATATGGTTAGCATAACTGAGGGATTGAATCGCTTATTTAATTTACTTTGAGAATTTAAATAGGCAAACAGAGCAAGAAGCTATCTTGAGGGACAATGTAGGTTGAACTAACTAACCATTGTGTAGCATTTTTAAAAGAAATGTTTATGGAGACATGGGGTGATTTACTTTAATTTTCTTCCTTTCTGTCTTCCCTTTTCTCTTTTGTTGTTATTTTTTGTTTGTTTGTTTTTTGGACAAGATCTTTCTATGCAGCCCAAGACCTTGAACTCATGATATTCTTGTCACAGCCTTCCAAGGGCTGGGATTACAGACATTGACCACTATGCCCAGCTGTGGAGAAGTCTTAATAAGAGGAAATAGTGGCCTTGGATAGGGCAGTAACTGGCAAACCTAAATCAGACATTTTGATTCACATGGAAAGCCGCTGAAAAAGCAAAGAAAAGGATTTCATAGGCAGCCTAAGCAGACAGGTCTGAAGACACAGAACTTTAAAAAATATTCATTTGAGACAGAGAGAGGCAGACAGAGAGAATGGGCACACCAGGGCCTCTAGCCACTGCAAACCAACTCCAGACACATGTACCACCTTGTGCATCTGGCTTTATGCGGGTCCTGGGCAATCAAACCTAGGTCATTTGGCTTTTCAGGCAAGCACCTTAACCACTAAACCATCTCTCCAGCCCAAAACACAGAACTCTTTAAGGTTGTTTTTCAAGCTGGATCGCTGGGACTCACAGGGTCCCAGGCTCAGAATAAAAGGAGAGAAGCAGACGCAACTGGGACCCAGAAGCAGGCTGAGAAGGCCAGTCCCAGGGCCACTGGTTAGAGCTCCTTCTTTTTTCCACTGATGCCCTGGTACTGAGGCCTGGGAGGTCTGCACTAGGAGCCATACCCCGCACCCCCCCCCCCCCCACACACACACACTTGAAGCTGGGAAGAACTTTCTGAAACTGTGAGTGTTTCTCTGCAGGAAAGCAAGCTTCCTGCATGCCTCAGCCTGTCTCCAGGCGCCCAGAGCCTCACCCCTGGAGGCTGGGACTGCAGAACGTGTGCTGCTTCCTCCTCTCCCAGACTCAGCTGCAGCCATATGGGGTGGGTGTGGAGGAGCCGGTCCAGGATGCTGAGCCTGTTGGAAAGGCTGTCATAGCCTGAGTCTCGGGGACACATCTTTCCATCCTTCTCCTCAGGATAGCTGTCATCCTTGTGTCTTACCATGCTATAAGAAAGAGAAGATGGTGTCAAATAACTACTGTCATCCCCACAAGCTCACCACGCAGACCAATCACAGCATGTGCGCCATCCTACCAACTTACCATCTTCCCAAGACAAAAATCCTTGAGGGCAGTCTGATGTTTTATCTCACTCTAAACCCTGATAAGAAAGAAAGTACTCTGGAGCTGGAGATATGGCTCAGCAGTTAAGGCACTTGCCTGCAAAGTCTAAGGACCAGGGTTTGATTCCTTAGTACCCAAATAAAACCAGATGCACAAAGTAGTGCAAGCAACTGGAGTTCATTTGCAGTGGCTGGAGGCCCTGTTATGCCCATTCTTTCTGTCTGTCTCTCTTCTCTTCTCTCTCTCTGCTTGCAAATACACACACACACACACACACACACAAAAGAAAGCACCAGGCTAGAGAGATGCTCAGCAGTTAAGGCATTTGCCTGCAAAACCCAAGGACCTGAGTTAGATTCCCCAGTATCCACATAACACAAGTTGTATAAGGTAGCACATTAATCTGGAGTTTGTTTACAGTGGCTAGAGGCCATGGAATGCCCATTCTCTCTCTCTCTCTGTTTTTTTTTTTTTTTTTTTTTTTTTGGTTTTTTGAGGTAGGGTCTCATTGTAGCCCAGGCTGACCTGGAATTCACTATGGAGTCTCAGAGTGGCCTCAAACTCATGGCGATCCTCCTACCTCTGCCTCCTGAGTGCTGGGATTAAAGGTGTATGCCACCACACCTGGCACTCTCTCTCTCTCTCTTTTTTTTTCTCCGAAGTAGGGTCTTGCTCTAGCTCAGGCTGACCTGGAATTCACTATGTAGTCTCAGGGTGGCCTCAAACTCATGGCGATCCTCCTACCTCTGCCTCCCGAGTGCTGGGATTAAAGGCGTGAACCACCACACCTGACACATTCTCTCTTTCTATCTGCCTCTTTTTTTTTTTTACTTTGTTGTATTTTTTGTTTGTTTGTTTTTTTGAGGTAGGGTCTCACTCTAGCCTAGGCTGACCTGGAGTTTACTATGTAGTCTCAGGGTGGCCTTGAACTCACAGCAATCCTCCTACCTCTGCCTCCCAAGTGCTGGGATTAAAGCGTGAACCACCACACCCGGCTCGCTCTTTCTTTCCTTCTTTCTTTCTTTCTTTCTTTCTTTCTTTCTTTCTTTCTTTCTTTCTTTTCTTTCTTTCTTCTTTCTTTCTTTCTTTCTTTCTTTCTTTCTTTCTTTCTTTCTTTCTTTCTTTCTTTCTCTCCCCCCCCTCTCTCTCAGACAAATGAATAATAAAGCACCTTGTATTCAACAGACAAAATCTTGTTTTTCCAGCCCCTGTCTCAAAGGGTTCTAAAGCACTCTAAATACTGTTTAGCTTAGGTTTGCCTCTGGGCATAACGCATTTCTGACTTGGAAGCCCAACCCTCACATGCTGAATTCCAGATTCAGTAACCATGAGGCCTCGGTGATCAAAACCATGAATACAGCTGAACCTTAAAGGCAAAATGCACTTAGGCATATCCACTTTGTATCCAAATGGTTAGATTTCATTTCTTCTGAAAATTGAAGTGTTTTTATCACCAATATTATTCATAACATCACAACAGAATGTCATAAAATCAAAGTGACATTAGTCATATAAATCAACAAATGGATATACATGCTACCCTATGGATAAAGCTGGAAAACATCATACGTGAAAAAGCCAGGTGCCCTAGGTCACAGTTTTTGGGGAAAGGGGGAGAATAGGGCCTCATGTAGCACAAACTGTCCTTAAACTATGTTCACTATATTGTATGGCCCCACGTGCACACGTTCAGAATAGGAAAAGCTCTAGGGAGAGAAAGTAGGTTAGTAGTTGTCCGAAAATAAAGGACAGGAGAATGGAGAGCTACTGCAAATAGGTACCAGGTTTCTTTGGGTGGTAGAGGAAACAAGGTATGACGTCATGGTGAGGATTGCACAAATAGACCAAATAGAATGGACCGAAAATCTGAATGACTCACACACTTAAAAGGGAAACTTTTATGGTCTGTGAATTATATCAACAAATAAAGCATATTGACCACCTTGGATGCCAACACTAATTCTCAGTGAGCGTTCGTTTAATCCCAGTTTTATAAATGAGGAGACTGAGGCCCAGAAGGTATTGAGCTGTGTAGAATTCCAAACAGCCACAGAACAGCAGATTCTAGTATCCACCTAACTTAGCAGGTAACAAGTAAGTTTGGCACCACAGGATAGTTTGTATCCATGTAGTGTCTACTGTATGCTGGTCCCTTTAATATGAGAGAGAGAGAGAGAGAGAACACAAGAGGGAGAGAATGGGCACGCCAAAGCCTCCAGCCACTGCAAACAAACTTCAGATGCATGTGCCACCTTATGCATCTGGCTTACATGGGTCTTGGAGAATTATACCTGGGTCCTTTGGCTTTGTAGACAAATGTCTTAACCACTAAGCCATCTCTCCAGCCCAATGTGACACTGGTTTTAAATGAGGATCAAGTTCATGTCTTTGCTCAGAGGGAGGGGGCTAAAATGCCAATCCAAGGCTTCTTGGCTCTGGGGTCTCTCTTCTTGACCCACCCTCAGCACTGAGACTTTCCCTGACTCTTAAAGGACAAGTCTCCAACATGGTCCTAGAGAAGCCAGTAGGAGCTTGGTTTTTACCCTTTTGTCCAAAGAGGCAGGTTAGACTTTGGGTATACTTGGTTGTCAAACACCTCAACCCAGAGAAACCCACATGGGTCCTGCAATGTCTCAAGGATGAGAGAATAGGGGGTTTGCAAAAAAGAAAGTGTAAGGTTTTCCATGTGGATAATGCCACTCCTAAGAAGCAGCCAACCTGAGCTGATAACCTATGTGACCACATATGTGACACCGTACAGCAGCCATAATGAGAGCACATGCCCAGAAACCCCACCCCAGGCTCGGCCCTACCTTCATGGCTTTCTTCAGATCTAAACAACTTTGCTTTCCTTCAAGAATTAGCTTTTAGCTGTGTACTTGCACCACAACTACACATGAGGCTGAAGCAGGAGGATCACTTGAGCCCAAAAAATAGAGGCCAACTAGCTCTAGCTATCAAGACCCTAGCTCAAAAACAATAGAAATGTTATCTCTGATTTCATTTCAAGACTGTGAAAGTTTTTCATTACTTTGGCTACCAGTTTTCAGAAACAGAGAAAGAATATGTGTGTGTGTGTGTGTGTGTGTGTGTGAGAGAGAGAGAGAGAGAGAGAGAGAGAGAGATAAAGCTGTACCAAAACAAGGAAAGCTCTCTTGTTTGCTATGCCTTTATAGTACCTCAGGGTGTTTTTGGTTTTGCATGCAAATATGTGTGTGGTATGTGTGTGCATGCACTTTCATGTATGTGTGGGTGCTCAAGCAGATGGAGGCCAGAGGTTGACACTGGGTGCCTTCCTCAATTGCTTTCTGCCTTACTTTACTGACTGGGTGATCTCTTCATCCCCACTTGAAGTGATTATTTGTAGCTTTAAAACAACAGCTGGGCGTGGTGGTGTACTCCTTTGATCCCAGCACTAAGGAGGGAGAGGTAGGAGGATCGCCGTGAGTTTGAGGCCACCCCGAGACTACATAGTAAATTCCAGGTCAGCCTGGGCTACAGTGAGACCCTACCTCGAAAAACCAAACCAAACCAAACCAAAACAACTCCAAAGGAAGCCAGTGTTAAGATTTCTATCACATAAAGTGAGCTAACTGGGAGACTACTGACTTTTGCACTTGGCTGTCTATCAAAATCACTCGAGACCTGAGGAAACATCAATTCTTAGATTGCACTCCAGTTCAAACAAAATGAGACTATTTGCGCCAGGTGTGGTGGTGCACGCCTTTAATCCCAGCACTCGGGAGGCAGAGGTAGGAGGATTGCCGTGAGTTTGAGGCCACCCTGAGACTCCATAGTGAATTCCAGGTCAGCCTGGGCTAGAGTGAGACCCTACCTCGAAAAAAACAAACAACAACAACAAAAAAAAACAAAAAAAAAAGAAAAAAAGAAAAAAAGAAAATGAGACTATTTGGGAGGGATGCAGGTATCAGAATTAAGTCACAAGACATCTCAAAATGAACCTGTGAAGAAGTCCCCTGCGGTCTTGTGAGACCACAAAGATTCTGATTCCATAGCTGCAAAATAGACCGGAGGTGCTGCGCTACTAACAAGTTCTGGGTGAGGCTAATCTTGTCAATCTGAAGACCAGGCTTTAAGAACAACTTGGTGGAGAACAAACACAAGGCACACGCCTTTAACTCTGATCCAGTTAACTACTGGGTTCTGTGTGAGGTCCAGAGAAGAGGAGGGTCCCTTGCCAATTGAAGGAATTCTTGGAGTTTAAAGAAATTTCAGAGCTAGGGCCACAGCTCAGTGGAACAGCACTTGCCTAGCATGTTCTAGAACCCTACCACTGTAAGAAATAAAAAATGGACAAACAAAAAAATGAAACCTATGTTTGTTTTTTTCCACCAGTTCCAGTTGGCCATAATTTATCAAGGCCCGATTTGACAGTGTCTAACACAATCACAAATAGAACGACACTTCTTCCTTCCTTAGAAGGGCACATCCTGTGAATCGTCCTCAATCTGAAGATGCTAAAAAACACTTTGTTGTGATGACTGACCTCAGCCTAAACAGCCAGGGCCCAGACAGGAAGACGGTGAGTAAGATTCATGGAGCCCCATGAAGAAGCAGCCATAAATTAGACAATGCAATTAGTCTTTGGAACTGACTCAGCTAACTCCTTGATCCAGCCAGCCACGTGAGGTTTACAGCGTGTTATTACAGGACAAAGTGGCTTTTATCAGGAACAACTTCCAGGAAAGAACTGATGGACGAAAGACAGACTATATGGTGGATGCTATCACTCCCACCGGAATCCCCTTTCCAGGCCAGACACCTGCACCCTACCTGGTGTGAACAGTGGCTGCTAACAGCTTACCACCTTCCCATTCTCCTGGAAAGGCCTGGGAAGTTATCCCCTCTCCCTGGGAACTGACCGCCGCTCATGATGCACTGGTATGAGGTGGCTGTAGACAGCAGCCTCTTGTCTCAGGAGGAGGCAGCTCTGCTGAACAGGCCCCTGAGCCCGCTGCAGGATCTGGCTGAGCTCACATCTCTGCCTCACTTTTGTCTCTGTGCATCCCACACCCATCACTTCTCCTCGGAATGCTCCTTAGTGTCTCCTTCCAGAACCATTTCCACAAGAAATTCCGGAAATAGGCTCTGCTTCTGGGGAATGCCACCTAAGACAGAACCAGCTGAGAGTAATAGAAACAAGTGATTTCTAAGACAGACAGATGTCCGAATGCAAATGAGCACAGGCAGACACTGAGTGGCTTACACAGATAACAGGGCGCTATATGACATAATCCAGGTGATTGTAACGATGACATGGTCAGAGTGTGGTGACCCTAGTACCAGCCCTTGCTGGGAGCGTGATGTCCCCCCTCCTAGCTTGTTCAGGCATGGGAGACTTTGGCCAGCTCCTTTTCTGGGCCTCATTGTTCTGATCTGAAATGCTACCTCTGCCACCAGGTAGAAATTACACCTCAAGAATCACCTGCTTGGGAACTAAGCATGAAGCATGCAGCAAGCAAAAACTGAATGGATGCTAAAAACAGTAAAAGCAGGTAAAGTAGGTAAAAGGCCACTAGGAAAGTAGGAGGGGCCATGAGGGCTCAGGAAGGGATCAAAATGGAGGAGGGAACAAGAGAAGGTAGTGGACAAGGGGAAGAAAGACAAAAGTCACATGCTTTAACTCATGTGCGGAATCTACATTTAACAACAATAACGCACACACATGAAAGTACAAGGGGGAATATTTGGGAAGAGGACAGGAACCAGAAAAGGGGTGTAAGGAGGAATAGGGTAGAGTATGGGAGACAAATATAAACAAAGTATAATGATATATGTATGCATGAAAATGTTATAATGAAGCCTATTTTATGCTACTTTAAAAATTAAGGTGGGGGGGCTGGAGAGATGGCTTAGCGGTTAAGCGCTTGCCTATGAAGCCTGAGGACCCTGGTTCGAGGCTCGATTCCCCAGGACCCACGTTAGCCAGATGCACAAGGGGGCGCACACATCTGGAGTTCGTTTGCAGTGGCTGGAGGCCCTGGAGCGCCCATTCTCTCTATCTGCCTCTTTCTCTCTCTGTCGCTCTCAAATAAATACATAAATGAAAATAAACAAAAAAATTTTAATAAAAAAAATTAAGGCGGGCATGGTGGCACATGCCTTTAATCCCAGCAATTGGAAGGCAGAAGAAGGAGTATTGCCATGAGTTCAAAGTCATCCTGAGACTGCATAGTGAATTCTAGGTCAGCCTGAGCTAGAGTGAGACTCTATCTTAAAAACCACCATATATATATACAAAAGACTGTAAGGAGTCAAGATAATCACAGCAATAAAACATCACCCACAGACCACTTAATTATAGAAGAAAAGGTACTTTGACTATATATGGCATAAAATGCCTAAAATAATCATATGTTTGGCCTCCCATCTACCACCAAAAAATGAATAAAAAATAGATACAAATGAAGCAAATGTAAAAAATTTCAACAATAGGTGAATTTTGATGGATAGTATATTTTTGTAATTTTTTCCATAGGGACTGAAATATCTCAAAGAACATGCTGGGGAAAAAGTAACAATATTCCCATCTCATTGGACTTTTTCCCTTTGCTTTCTTTCTTTCTTTCTTTCTTTCTTTTTTTCTTCTTTCTTTCTTTCTTTCTTTCTTTCTTTCTTTCTTTCTTTCTTTCTTTTCATTTATTTATTTGAGAGTGACAGAGAAAGAGGCAGATAGAGAGAGAGGGAGAATGGGCGCGCCAGGGCTTCCAGCCACTGCAAACGAACTCCAGATGTGTGTGCCCCCTTGTGCATCTGGCTAACGTGGGTCTTGGGAAATTGAGCCTCTAACCTGGGTCCTTAGGCTTCACAGGCAAGTGCTTAACCACTAAGCCATCTCTCTGGCCCTCCTTTGCTTTCTTGAGACAGGATTTCACTATGTGGCCCAGGCTGGCTGCAAAGCTGTAACCCTCTTGCACCTGCCCCTCCCTGGGGTTACAGGCGGTGCCACAACACCCACTGCCACAGCTACTCACTCCTCTACTACGGTCTTCCTGTTTCTGTCCTACAAGGAACTGTGAAATGACCAATCCATATTTTTTTTTCCTTTTTCTTTTCCATCAACCCTTTGTCTTTAAAACCAAGCTCCTGTGCTCAGCTCATTGGAACCCTCATCCTATTTTCTGGAATCACAAAGGCCTTTAAACCAAATTGTTTAATTGTTCCATTTTAAAAAATGAAACACATAAACATATATAAGCCAATAAAACAAAAAAGATCTCCAGACCTTTTAATGATGTGTAAAAATCGCATCTTCATTGAGTTAACAATTATGATTTTTAAGTGGATAATTTATATCAACTATGATTATACATGTTTTTTTTTGAGAATAAGTTTTGTTTCGTTTTTTTTTTTTTTTTTTTTTCAGTTAAATATCTCAAAGGAACTAGGAATTTACCTTTCTAGGCAGATTGTTAGGTGGCAGTTCAACTTCAAAGAGATTGGTGTGGTAAACACTGAATGGCAAGTCCTCGGTAGAGGTCACTGAGCCTCCTCAACGTACATGCTGGCACCCCTGCTTTGGAAGTGGGTGTGTCCAGGGCTACCTTCATGGACAATGTTTAAGTTTAATAATAACCTCCTGTATTTTTCATTTAACCCTATTAAAATTCATACCAAGGGCTGGAGGGATGGCTGAGCAGTTAAGGTGTTTACCTGCAAAGCCTAAGGACCTAAGTTTTATGTTTAAGTGATGTCTTCTCTTTTGCCTCTTCTACTTCCAGACTTGCTGGGCCTGGGAAATCAAGTCACTTGGAGACTCAGGGACAAATGAGTCAGCGGGATGTCTTAGAGGCAAAATCATCACAACTTATAAACAGCATTGTTTTTATCTCCTGCTTCCCAACTCCCAACTTCTGGTATAGAAACCCCCTTCTCCATCAGGCCCTATCAAGGTGTGGAGAGCTCCCTTCTTCGAGGGCCTGCTTGCTTCTCCCAGGCCATTATTGATGTGTAGGTTGAGAAGCCCCTCAGGTGCCTCAGATCTGGGTTTTGAAGAAGTGGATGGTGGGATTCTATCATGCCTCACTTCGTGAGGCCTCCCATGAATTTCCAACAAGGTATGCCCAGAGCACTCGACCCTTGAGGAAAGATTCCCTTGCTGTCCCTCAAGCTTGAAGTCTGTTCCCTGAGGGTTCCTGGTGGATAATCTAGCCCATAGTTTTATTCACTTATTTATTGTTTTTTTTTTTTTCAGGGCTTTATGTGTGCTAGGAAAGGGCTCGACCTCTGAGGTACATCCTTACCTTCCTTCTAAGACTTTAGAGCAAACAAACTTCCTTCTGTTTGCATGGCAGATGGTTGTAGAGTGCAAACAGATGGACTGGGCTAATCATTACCAACAGGAAGTTAACCTTGTCAATAAAGCAAAACACACACAAACAACAACCAAAGCTCACTCAGTCCCATTCGCTTTTGCCTCTGACTTAATTGTGGATTAAGCATCACTACATTGTCTCCAGCGCATAAAGGGCTGCAGAGCTGTGCCTAGCTGGAGAACTGAGAAACCACTCCACTATCGATTATCAGTATTTTGCTGCCTCTGGCAATCTTCCTTCCTCAAGGTCCCAGAGTCCTGGGATGATAGGTGTGAGCCACAATGCTTGGCTTTGTTTCTCTGTTTTATAACATCTCAGTGGTTGTTCAAAACCACACTATTTCTCAAGGTATGGCAGGTATATTAAGGTGGTACATGGAGCTTGGCTTTACTTTAATGACTGGTATGAATTAAATAAAAAAGCTTATTTATTTATTTGAGAAAGAGAGAAACAGAGAAGCAGAGAGGTAGAGAGAGAATGGGTGCAACAGGGCCTCAAGCCACTGTAAACGAACTCCAGACACTACACCATGTGCATCTGGCTTACATGGGTAGTGAAGAATTGAACCTGGGACCTTAGGCTTTGCAGGTAAACACCTTAACTGCTAAGCCATCCCTCCAGCCCTTGGTATGAATTTTAATAGGGTTAAATGAAAAATACAGGAGGTTATTATTTTGGACTGAACTCCTATACTAAATTCTAACAGACCACACTAAAAAAATAAAAATCACTCTAAGGCTAAAGTTTGTATCACCAAGTTGAAACGAAGCTATTTATCTGACCTTCTAAGAAATCCTAATTAGAGCCAGAACAGCCAAATCTCTCCAGCAACCAATTTCATTTGGCCTAAGAATAAAGTTCCCTCTGCCTTAATCTTTGCTCAACAGGTAACCTGAATAACCTGAAGGCATCAATCAGTTATTCTTCTGTCATTCTGATTCCGTTCTAGCATTACCACAAAAGTCACTTTGAAAGGATCAATTGATCACATTTTGTTCATTTTTTTCCCCTGCTTTCTTCATCCTTTTTCTATGTATATTACTAACCTCCTCTCTTCTGCTCATTGGAGTACTTTTTCCTATTTTATGGAACGACGCATGTCCAGTTCTACAATATAAAAAAAGACAATGAAGAACTTGAAACTAAGTTGTTACAACTTTGTCCTTTCACAGTAGTAGCTAGCATATTTCTCAATTATAGTGGAGATATGAAATTTACCTTTTAAATGAAAGTAAATATATACAAAGGGGGAGTCAGTTTAAGGAAACGATTAGTTAAGTGAGTAAAGATGAATGAGTCAAGGGCAGCATACCACAAGACTAAAATTAGGAAGGATATTCTAGATTAGAATGAAAGACTATTTTCCCCATGTTAATATTTAGTGGATTCAAAAGGAAAGATCATCTTGTATAAACCATTTTTTTTTTTTTTGCCATGTGTGGCCCCCTTCTTGCTGAGTTTAAACTATTCTTATTTATTTTATTTGCTCATGTGGTGCTGGGGATAGAACCCCAAGCCTTACACATGCTGAACACACATTCTCCCATGGAGCCACTCCACGAACAAGCCCCAAGTTACTTGACGGTTGTACTTGAAGGTTGTCAATCTATCTGGCTCCTGCCTACCTGTCAAAACGGAGCTCAAGTCCTAGTCTCCTTTTCTATCTCTTTCAGCTTCAAGTCATCCTGTGGCCTGCATCCCTTCATAGCTTTATATATCTCTGAGGTACTTAACCCCCACCCCATAATATGCTGATCTAGGAATAGCCATATTCATGCCTAGCCCAGGGAAGGCAAGGGCAGAGGCCAGAGTGAGAGGTGGTATGTGGACACTGATATGAGTGAGGGGGAAGCTCGTGGGCCCTTAGCTTCATTCTGAGGCCCCTATATACAACCTGGGATTTAGGCCTATCCTTAGCTAGGCCTGAATGAACAAAATCTTTTGCTCAGTTCCAGTCTCAAGAGACAAAGGATTCTTGTCTGTGTGTTTATCAGGAAATGGGTGGCCAAAGTCACCACTATTACCAAGAGCCCCCTGGCCTTTGGCCATCGTGGGGCCTGAGGCAATAATGCAATTCCGGTCCCTGCAGCATAACAAACCCAAAGTTTCAGCAGCAACTTCCTCCTTGCTCATGAACAACTCATTGACACCCCTAGCCTTCATGGTGAGTTTTAGCCTAGGATTGCGAGTCTATGCCCACTGACCTAGGACACTGGTGACGAGCACTCCATCTAAGGTCCCCAAATATGAAATGGCTATTCCAGTGCTAGGAAAGATTCCAACACCAAACAGCTTGCTGTGCACAGGAAAATCTCAAAGTAGATAGCATTGCATGAACAGCCTTTCACTTAAGGCAGGTGCACTGCATGAGGCATAGAGAAACCCCAATGTGGACACCAGATCACACAGGTCAGAGAGCTTTAGGAGTCACTCAATAAGCCCTTGTTTACCTTGTCTAAATCACCTAACTCTGGCTCATGTGAATGTATGGATATCAAAATGACTCTTTTTTTTTTTTTTTTTGTAAGACATGGTATTTTCAGGAAGGCAGATCATAGTTTCAATTGATCGATCCTATTTCTAGTCCCTCAACCTCATAACTTTTCTTTTTTTCAGAGCTAGGGATCAAGCCCAGGGCCTTGAACATGTTGGCAAGTGCTGTACCACGGATCTTCACTCCCAGGCCTCAACCCCAAAATCTTCAGGGATTTGTGGAAAGAGGATTTATAATGAAGCTGGGATCAAAGTGTGTGCTTTGAATGAGATGTCTCCCATAGGTTCATGTGTTTTGAATACCTGGTCCCTAGCTGGTGAAAATTTGGGAGAGTTGTGGCTTCTAGGATGTGGAGCCTTGCTGGAGGAGGTGTACCCTTGGGGGTGGGCCCTGAGGCTTCTTAGTCAAGCTCACTGGGTGTTCCGGGCTAGCTCAGTGTTGCTGCTCTTGCCCTGCTACTCAGGTATGCAGATGTGAGCCAGATGCCTGCTCTGCCATGCTTTCTCCACCACAGAGAAAAACCATGCTCTCAAAACTGTGAGCATGAAATAAGACCTTTCTTTCCGCAAGCTGCTTCTGGTTGGGCACTTTGTCCCATCAATGAGAAGGTAAACTGCTGCGTAAAGCCTTAGTGCTGACTATTCCTAACTATGAGGACCTGAACACTGACCACATGCCATCTAGCCTCAGACTCCCTGTGTCTAAAAATGGATTCTCGTGGATAAAAAGGAAATCTGTTACTAAAATAAACAAACAAAACCTGGATAGAACTTGTGGTTCTAAAAGCCCAGGATGTCTTTGGAACTGTGAGTAAAGATTCAGCAGTGGAATGTTCAGGATGACGCCTGCATTGTCTCCTAGTTTGGGGCAGTCACAAAAAGAGGGGAAGGCACTGTGTTTCCATTTGAGGACTGACAAAGACTGTTCTACAGACAAAATTCTGGAGCTTGTTCTGGCAACTTTCCATGTGACTTGGGGAAAGAAAACCCCAGAACGTTCTTAAGGATGGATCCTAGCAGCTTCTTGGAGTTGGAGGGTTCTATCTACCACTAGGGTCTAATCCCAACCTGGCTCCCAGTACTTGCTATCTTTACCTTTGAAACAGGGGAAAAAAAAAAAGGCTAGGATGTGGGTGGGGAGAAGCTCAGGGTAAAGCTCTTGCCCAGCATGCATGAGGTCCTTAGCTGGGACTGGTGTGTGTGTGGCACAGTGCAGGTACTTTTCTGCTGAGATTCCCCTGTGTATTTTGCTTCTCTGCAAGCCTCCTTTCTTCTTTCTGCCGGTGAAGAGCCTTCAGCTTCTCCCAGGCCTTACGAAGCCTTTTCATGTGAAGTTGCCTCAAACAAACACAAGAGTAAAAAAGAAGCAACTCAGGCTGTGGCCTTGTTGGAGGACCCAGGTTTCTTGCTCCATGGGGCCAATGCAGGCTCTGTCCTTAAGAATAAAGGACCAGGGGCTGATGAGATGGCTCAGTGGGTAAGAGTGCTTGCCACACGCACGAGGGCCTGAGGCAACCTGAGTTGGATTCCTCTGGATTCGCAGAAACAACTGGGCGTTGTCATGTATGTTTGTAATCCTAGTCCTGTAGGGAGCAGAGGCTGGAGAATAGCTTGGGGAATCCTGAAAATGGAAGGAAGCTCTGTGTTCAGGGAGAAACTCCATCTCACGGAAAAATCATGGATGAACAACAGAAGGACAATGTTCTCCTCTAGCCTTTGTGGCCTGAGAGCATATTTTCACACATACCACGCACATACACACACCACACACACACACTATCACCGCATACATACCACACACACACACACACACATACACACACACACACTCCACCACCACACCACACACACAGCACACCACATACACTACCACCACACTACATACACAAAACCCCATACCACACCCCCACACACCATATCATACACATACCACCACACCACACCACACCTACTATACCACACATATACACATGCCACCACACCACACACACATTCCACAACCACACCCCCACACCACACACACATACATACCACCACCACACCACACACATCGCCACCACCACAACCACACACACATTCTATCACCACACCATACATACATACCACACTACCACACAACGCACATTGAAAACTATGAAGGACCAGACAGAAGTTTGAATCTTGTGTATACCACAGTTTTACTCATACAGCAGCAGACCTTTGACCATGTATCAAAATGCTTAGCAGTGGCCAATCAGATGCCAGGATTGGTGGGAGGTGAACCCAGGGCTGGGGAGGGGGGAGGTGGTACTAGTTGATAGGTCTGAGAATCAATGGTTTCAATAAATGTTAGTAGAAGATAGAAAAATTACATACAAAAGAAATCCATCTAATAAAAAAAAAATCTGGTGGGATGGAGAGATGACTCAGTGGTTAAAGGCACTTGCTTACAAAGCTTGATGGCCCGGGTTTGATTTCCCAGTACCCACGTAAAGCCAGATGCACAAAGTGGCACATGCATCTGGAGTTTGTATGCAGTGGCAGGAGGCCCTGGTGTGCCCATTCTCTCTCTTTCTCTCTCTGCCTCTTTCTGTCTTTGTCTTTCTCAAATAAATAAATATATTTAAGAAAAAATCTCTGCTACAAAAGTCTGCACACACACACCAAAGCAAACAAAACAACCCAGAAAACCTTCAATTTAAAGACTAATTACAGCTCTATAGCTGGGCATTGGTGGCACATGCCTTTAAAGTCAGCACTGGAGAGGCAGAGGTAGGTGGATCACTGTGAGTTTGAGGCCAGTCTAGGACTACAGAGCAAGTTCCAGACCCTAACTCGAAAAAAAAAAAAAGAAAAATAAAGAAAACACTTAGTAGTTGCTATTTAGTGATTGCTTAACACCTTCAGACATGATGGCAATTCTTGAGATACTTGGAGCTGAATTAAAGCAAGGGAAGGAGGTTCAGGCTCACTGTGGACACCTTAGAGCCTCAGCAAATGTTTCCAGTTTATAGTACAGAATTTGGCTGGTGAGATGAGGAAGCCTTCTACCCACCATCCAAGATGGGAACGGTGACAATGGTGGGGAAGGGATACACTTACAAAGGTCACTGAATGTTTAGCTGAAGAGGGAGATAGACAGTTTTGAGTCATCCAACTTAATTCCTTATTTGAGGTGAAAAAGATTGCCCAGGCTGACCTGGAATTCACTCTGTAGTCTCAGGGTGGCCTTGAATTCACGGCAATCCTCCTCCCTCTGCTGCCCAAGTGCTGGGATTAAAGGCACATGACACCATGCCCAGCAGAGAAGGACTTTAAAAAAATATATTATATATATATGTATTTATATATACCAGGCATGCAGGTTGGAACAGCAGTAAAGGCATTTGCCGGCAAAGCTTAAGGGACAAAGTTCAATTCCCCAGTACCCACGTAAAGCCAGACGCACAAAGTGGCACATGTGTATGGAGTTTGTCTGCAGTGGCTAGAGGACCTGACATGCCCATTTTCTCCCTCCCTCCCTCCTTCCCTCTCTCACTCATAAATAAATAAATAAATAAATAAAATGTGCCACCTTGTATATCTGGCTTACATGGGTACCGGGGAATTGAACCTGGGTTCTTAAGACTTCACCTGCAAAGTGCCTTAACCACTAAGCCATCTCTCCAGCCCCCAAATGATTTAAAAACAAGAGAACTGGACCCAAATCTACTCTCCTGATGTCTTTGTTGCTATGGTTGTTTTGTTTTTGTGGTGCTGGTGATCGAACCCTGGGCCTCATACATGTTAGGTGAGTATTCTAACACTGAGCTATAGCCCCAGTTCCAGTTTCCTGACATTTCTCCCTAGCATGAGTTGATGTTTTAATTCCTTGAAAGCTTTTCTTGTCCTCTTCAACTCTAAAAGGAGAAAGTATTACGGCCATTATTTTGGGTTAGGGATTTTAATCCAGCGTGGCTGAGGGCTGCTGTTGATGTTTTGAGAGAAGAAACCACAACTTCCTTAAAATGATTTCTAATGACAAGTCTCAGGAGGATATTTGGGAAAAACAAACAAACAAAACATTTGAGTCTTTTAGTGATTTTTTAAAGATTTCCCTCTCAAGGACCAAGAGGAAAAGGGCTGAGAAATGGGAACCTAACTATTGCTGTCACCATGAGCAGGACAGCCCCTTTCACAGAAGAAAGATTGGGTGACAATCTCCCTCAGGAGCTTCCTCTCCCAGACTCTCCAATTAGAGATGAAAAGGCCAGATATGGAGTCAGTCCTGGCAGAGGCCTTCATTTCTTCTTGTAAAAATAAGACGTCCAAACAAAGAACCTGTTGTCTTGGTTGCCCTTGGAGCCGAAAACAGGCAAGAGAGGAGCCAGGCGGGCTGCAGCCTAGCCCCACAGCCCTTGAGCCTGGAGCGGTGGCAACACCGCTTCACAGAAAGGCACGCACTCCCTGGCTTCGCAGTTTCCAGCATGGAAGTGTTTTCGGATGCTGATGTTATTTCCTAGCTGGACTGCTTCGTCAACTGAATTCTAAGTAAGCAGATAATCTTGTGGCGAAGCCAAGACAGCAAGGAGACCAAGCCTGCAGGGTACAGCAGGGCTGGGGTGCAGCTCAGTGGCAGGCCACCTGCTTAGCGTGTGTGAGGCCCTGAGACAGCATCAGTTGAAAAAAAAAAGCGTAAAAGAAATCTAACCCTAGAGTGTGCCTCTGTTGCAGTTACGTGATCAAAGTTTACTGTTGGCAGAGAAGCCAACCACGGAATTGAATGGCATTAGTGGTCAAAATAAACAGGACCAAGCCAGCAATGGCACACGCCTGCCTAGTCCTAGATGCTAGGGAAGCTGAGGTTAGGGCATCACCGAAGCCCAGGAGTCCAGCGATCGCTCTGCAACATGGTGAGTCACTGTCTCAAAACAAACAAGCAAACCATAACAACACCGAGAAAATGGAACAAAAACTTCCAAAGAATCCAACCAAAAGCCAAACGTAGAATCAAGTTCTACTAGGCTGCTGTGCAGTTCTGGGATATTTAAAAACACCCATGTCAGTCGGGGGAAAATTCGTGCATGATCTACCATGTAAATGCAGGGTAATGGCAAACAAAAACTTTACAGGGATATACGCTAAGAAACAAGGCAGCCAACCCAAAAGACACAAGTGATTCTATCTCAGTGGGTGAGTTCAGTCTTTTTCTTTGCTTGAGAAAGAGTCTTTTTGTAGCCTAGGCTGGCTTTGAATTCTCTATGAAGTCAAAGCAGGCCTTGAACTCCTGGTCCTCTTGCCTCCACCTCCCTTGTGCTGGTATTATAGTCATGATCTATCACACCCAGCTGTTTTATTTTTTTATTTTTTAAGACAGGTCTTATTATGTAGTCTAAATTAGCTTCAAACTCTTCAACCTCCTACCCAGCCTCCAAAGTTCTGCGAGTAAAGGCGTGTGCCTCCATGCCTGGCTTCATGGTGAATTTGATTTACATTTTCTGCTAGGTGCCTTTTCAACAATGTACATGTTCACTTTTAGTAATCAAGAAAAGAAAGTACAAATGTTCTTTTTATATGAGACAGACTAACCAGCTCTTTGGAGCATTCATGATCAGAAGCTATTCTCAACCAGCTCAATATATTCCTTAACCCACTTGATGTCAGGTCTTACCTTTTATAAAACCACCTTTGACCTGCTTTACCCAACTCCCTGTAGACCTCTGGCTCACTCCTGTCCTCATCTGTGGTGCTCTCATTCCATTACATGACAGTCACTTGTTTACAAGGCTCCACTGGGTAGGAAAGTTAGCAACTGCACCCACTCGACAAACGCTTCCCACGGGGTGATCTTAGTTGTTGCCACACTGGTAAGAGTAGGACAAATCCTCAGAGAATTCCTTAAAGTCTTATGGAAAACACACTTAGTGACCAGACTAAGTAAGGACCTTAAGGAGTGTTTGGAGGGAAACTGATCAAATTAGCATATTCACAGCAGAACGCTTTCCACAGTGGAGCTGGGGAGATGGCTCAGCAGTTAAAGACCCTTGCTTACAAAGCCTCATGGTCTGGGTTCAATTCCCCAGTATCCACATAAAGCCAGATGCAAAAAGTAGTACATGGTTTCTGGTATTAGTTTGCAGCAGAAAGAAGCCCTGGCGCCCCAGCCCCCCCAACACATACATGTGCAAATAAATAAATATATCTACTAAAAATATTTTTTATTTTTATTTTTATTTTTTGGTTTTTTGAGGTAGGGTCTCACTGTAGCCCAGGCTGACCTGGAATTCACTATGGAGTGTCAGGGTGGCCTCGAACTCACAGCGATCCTCCTACCTCTGCCTCCCAGTGCTGGGATTAAAGGCATGCACCACCACGCCCAGCTAAAAATATTTTTTTAAAGAATACCCTCCACGGCTGGAGAGGTGGCTTAGCGGTTAAGGCACTTGCCTGCGAAGCCTAAGGACCCATGTTCAACTCTCTACATCCCAAGTAAGCCAGATGCACAAAGGTGAAGCAAACGCAAGGTCACATACACCCACTAGGTGGCACAAGTATCTGGCGTTTGATTTCAGTGGCTGAGGCCCTGGCACACCAATTCCTTCTCTCCCTTTCTCTCACTCTTTCTTAAAAAAAAAGCATACCCTCCACAGGCATGACAGGAAAATGTCTTATTGCCAAACTATCACTGCTGAACACACCTGCTCTATTTATGAACCAAGCACATCCCCCTCAAAGCAGGCTCGATGAAGTGGTTCACACAGTAGATTCTCAGCTGTCTTTCAGAGTGCAATCTTGACACAAAGCAAGAAGTTTTTCTACCTAGTTTCCGTCTCTTCAGAAAGAATGTGAACAGGCTGACAATGACTAACACCTAAGACCTAGTGGAAATGTGCATTTACAATGCTTGGAAACAGACAAGAAATTACACAGTTGTGAATATCAAACAGTTTTATTTTTTTTTCAAACAGCCTAAGCTACTGCAAGGAAAGTCCAATACTCTGCCACAGATGGCTCCTGTGCGTCACCATGTTGAGGAACCAGAGAGGAACTCATAATAAAGGAAGAAAAACAAACTCCCCCCCCCTCCCGCTTCCTTAGACAAGCACTCTCCCACGGAGCTATGTCCCCAGCCCCTCAAACAATCAAGCTGTGACTGGGCTTGGGAGAGGCTGACACTGGGAGACCTTGCATGAGCCCCCAAGCCAGGAGCAATGCTGACCTAGGGTCTGGCATGTTTCTACAGAGGGCAGGAGAGGCTAACACTGCACACAACACAGATAGAGTGAGAAGTCCAAATGCACCGTGACTGCGTCCAGTGGCTTGACCCTGCTTCCAAATGACCTCACGTGCACACTCTAAACATTTCAGATGAGTAGTGCAGAATATAAACTACTGATGGATGGCCTCTTTATATTTGTTTTGTGAAGACAAAGGAATAAAATGAGGTCACTTTAAATTCTGTGTCTGCAGTCACTTCAGTTGAGGACATAATACTTTTTAAATATGGGAAACCGTATTAGATGCAGTAAGCGGAACTTAAACTTCACAACAGCTACATCATCTTTAGGAACATAGTGATGGTGCGGCGGATAGCCTTGAATAAGTCAGTTCATGAGATGCCGAAAATTTCTGCACACAAGTACTGGACAAATAAACTGGGTGCAGTAGCAAATACTGGTAATCCCAGCATTGAGGAGGTGGAGGTAGAAAGATTCAGAGTTCAAGGCCAGCCTCAGCTACATATCAAGTTTAAGGCCAGCCCAGGCTACTTGAGACTTACACACACACACACAAACACACACACGCGCATATGCACACACAATGCGCGCGCGCACATACACGGAAACAAGGGCTGGGGATGTGGCTCAGTGGGTAGAGTGCCTTTCTAGCATACACAACTCCCAATGCTCGATCCCAGGCACTCCATAGAATCAGACATGATGGTGTACATCTGGAATCCTAGCACTTGAGAGGTAGAAACTAGAGACAAGAGGATTAAGAGTTCAAGGTTGTCCTCAGCTACTTAGGTAGTGGCAGGCCAGTCTGGACCACTTAAGACCTTATTTTTTAAAACAAGGAGGAAAGACAAAAAGAAAAAGAGAGAATAGGAAGCAAAGGAAAGGAAGGGAGGAGAAGGGAGGGAAGGAAGGAGAGAAGAAGAAGGGTAGGGAGCCAAGTGCGGTGGCTCACAACTTTAATCCCAGCACTTGGGAGAAAGAGATAGAGGATTTCTGTGAGGTTGAGACCAGCCTGAGACTACAGAGTAAGTACCAGGTCAGCCTGTGTTAGAGTGAGACACTACCTCAAAAAAAATCAGAAAGAAAAAATAAAAGCAAGAAAGAGAAAAAGAATTCAAACAAGTAAGCATAGCACAGCACAAGATAAGGCAGCAATAGACTAAGAAAAACTGCTGTACTTTTAGTTTTTTTTTCTTCTATTAGATCTAAAACTCTAAAACAAATATAACAATAACAGATACATTTATGTTTATTTTTTCTTTTTTAAAGATATTTTATTTATTTGAGAGAGAGAGAGAAAGAGGTAGAGAGAGAGTGAGAGGGAGAATGGGCACACTAGGGCCTCTAGCCACTGCCAACAAACTCCAGATGCATGTGCCTCCTTGTACATCTGGCTTACATGGGTCCTGGGGAACTGAACCAGGATCCTTTGGCTTTGAAGGCAAACACCTTAACCGCTAAGCCAGCTTCTCCAGCCCTATGTTTATTTTTTCATAATTTATGGACTATTTAACCTTCTCATCTCCTCTCCCCAAATAACCCTTTTACTAATTTCAGTTTTCATAAATATTACCCAGCAAACCCGCTATGAACTCAGAATTCCCCATGACTTCAGCTTTGAATTCAAACATGTGAAAAATTTTGTAAAGACTGCCGAGTTCCCATTCCTGCAGCACCAAGACAGAGATTGAGTCACGACACAGGAAAGGTACACCTACCTATGTGCATCCATCACAGGCGTAGAAATGCAATCAGCACAGTCAGAATCGTTTCAAACATGACAAAAGGTAGCTACAACCATCTGTGCATGAGAACAGTGTGCTCATACACTCAGGGATATGAGAGCAAGCTGACAGAAGAACAAGTAGCATGTGCAAACGCTCCACACCCCGATAATGATAACTCCACTCTTATACCACCGACTGCGCCCACCAACAAACACACAAGAATGTTCATGGCCCCGGGTGTGGTGGCGCACTCCTTTTAATCCCAGCACTCGGCAGAGGTAGGGGGATTGCCATGAGTGTGCGGCCACCCTGAGACTACATAGTGCCGGACCTCATCCAGGCCCTGCAAAGATGACAAGCCACACCCTGCTCTCATGGAGCATGGCCTTCTAACCGTGGCAGGCAGGAGACGAGTGCCGAAGGTATATAAGTCTCTTTGTGTGACAGTGGTTCCATGACCCTTACAGATACCAACATCTGTAGATGCTCAAATCCCTTAAGTAAAAATGGTATAAAGTTTGCTTTAAGCTACACACATCCTCCTGTATTCTTTAAATCACCTCTAAGCCGGGCATGGTGATGCACACCTGTAATCAATCCTAGCACTTGGGGGGTGGGGCAGAAAGACGGAGAGTTGGAGGCCGACTTAAGCTGAGGCAGTGTGACTCTTTCTCAACAGTAAAAGTCATCTCTAGATTACTTTAAATACTTAACACAATGTGCACGCTACACAAACAGTTATCATACTATATTATTTAGGGAATAATGATAGGAAAAACATCTACACATATTCAGTAGAGATGTGAAGTTTGTAAGTGATATATACATACATATATGCATATATATATATATTGCATTTTTCTAGATAGGGTCTCACTCTCACTATGTAGTCTCAGGGTGGACTCGAACTCACAGGTGATCCACCTATCTCTGCCTCCCAAGTGCTGAGATTAAAGGCGTGTGCCACCACACCCAGCGTAAGTGATATTTTTTGATCTGTGATTATATGAATCCATGGAGGCAGAACCCATCAATTTGGAAGGCTGTTTATGTTCTATCGAGTTCTCAGGGAAACCAGGAATGGTTGGTAGAAAAAATGGAGGGTTCAAGGGCAACTGCTTCCAGGAGGAATAACATTCCAGGCAGAAGGAATAGTAAGAACAAAACCAGGAGCTAGGGACCCCTTGGCAAGTCACCCAGTAACTGAAGGAGAAGAGATGGTGGTAGCTGGGGCATGGTGGAGTGAGATCTAGGGTCTTAATGGTAATGATTTTGGTTTCATGTGGAAATCTGTTGAACAGAGCAGTGTCTTGAGTTGGATTTGGGTTAACTACTTAGATAATAGCCCAGAGAAGCAGAAAGAGCAAAGACAGGGATACCATGCAGGGTATACTATGGTGATGCTGGCGAAAAGTAGTCTCTGCATCTATTTTAAAGGGAAGAGCTGCAAGGATGTGGAGAAAGATGGAAGGTGGGTTATGAGAGAAAGGAAGGCTGCAAGAACAATATTCAGGTCCATGTCCATGGGTAAAGAAAGGAAGACCTGGGAAGGAGAAGGTGTGTGTTGGGATCCCATGGGTCCAATCCTGGTCTCTATCAGTTTGAGTGGGAAAGTGGATGCAAGCCTCTCAGTTGAATAATTGATCAGTCAAGGGGCCTAAAAGGGGAGTCACATATAGATGGGATCAACATCACAAGGACCTTATATGATTACCTACATTACTCCAGAGACCTCTTTTTAAAATGTCACACACCGTGTTTGCCTGGGTCAGGTACTGTGTAAAGATCTTCAGAGCCATTAACAGATTTAATCTTCTTGAGAACCCTATGAAGGCTGTCTTACCACAATTCCCATTTTACTGATGTAAACACAGAGGCATAGGGATTTTTAAGTATCTTAGACAGGGTCAGTGGAAGAGAAAGGTGGAGAGGGATGAAGAAAAGGCTCAGGCCTGTGTTCCAGGGGCTGCAGGGTTAAAGGCGTCATAGAACAAAGGAGACTAGGCCAGAAGCTAGAAGCAGCAGCAGAAGAGGGGAGAGGAGCCCAGGAAATGTGGTGTCCTGAGCTAGGAACTGGCCACTGGGTGGACAAAGGTGACACTTTATTTTCACAAACCTCACTTTGCAATGAACTTCCTCCCACTTGGAGTGCGGGCAACACAACCATGATAGTAACCACAGTACCTGTGACTTCACTGAACAGAACCCAGGGGTATTCTCCACCAGCCCAGATGGCAGAGGTCACAGTACTGCTGCTCAACTCCACGTCCAGATGATGGTAGTTCCTATCTCACTGCAGACCGCCTCACTTCATGCTTTAATAAAGAAGCACCTATGCTAGGAAATCACACTTCATACATTTTGAGCATTGTTTCTCCTGTGTCGTCATATTTGTTGATTTTATGAGTTTAAAATTTTCTGAGGAGCCCAGGGCACAAGAGAAACATTAGGATCTCAAGATCCAATACTAACCTTGGAGTGGCTACATGCCAAAACAGGTAAGGGAGTACAATTCCTTATCTAGGGGACTACCTTGGCACTGAACCCCATTTTGCACCAAATAAGGAAGCTCGGGCATATGGTGGCTGTGCCTGGGTTAGAGGAGGCAGCAGCCCACTCACACTCATGGAGAAGGATGTCAGAGGATGCTGACTGGGATGCACCTGAGCTGCATCCGACATCATATACATCAGTGGTGTCTGAGGAGGGATGGGGGATAGCCCCCTCCCTTCTTCCCTCCCTCTCTCCCTCCTTCCCTCCCTTGCCTCAAGCTTGTGGTCTTCCTGCCACAGGCTTCCAAGTCCTGGGATCACCGGTGTGTGCCACCACGCCCTGCTCAGCTAGCAACTTCTTGCCATAGGAAGACAGCAAGACAGGGTGACTTGTGGTTTCCCTTGTACCTGAAGCAACTATGTTTTGCCTTCATTTTGTAAACAACTAAAAATCTCTTTCTCAGGCTTAGCAGTTAAGGCTCTTGCCTTCAAGGCCAAAGGACCCAGGTTCAATTCCCCAGAACCCACATAAGCTCAAGGTGGTGCATGCATCTGGAGTTGATTTGCAGTGGCTATAGGCCCTGGCATGCCCATTCTCTAACCCCCTCTCTTTCTCTCCCTCCCTCTCTCTCTCAAATAAAAAATATAAATGAAAATATTTTTGAAAAGGTGCTGCCTGCAAAGACTAATGACCCTAATTTGATCGCCCAGTATCCACGTGAAGACAGAGGCACAAGGTGGCACATGCATCTGGAGTTCATTTGCCATGGCTACAGGCCCTGGCATGCCCATTTTCTCTCTCTATCTGCTTCTTTTTCTGTCTGTCTCTCTCTCTCTCCTCTTGCAAATAAATACATAAAAATATTTTTAGAAAATGAAAAAAGGGGCCGGGAGTGGTGGCACACGCCTTTAATCCCAGAACTTGGGAGGCAGAGGTAGGAGGATTGCTGTGAGTTTGAGGCCACCCTGAGACTACATAGTGAATTCCAGGTTATCCTGAGCTACAGTGAGACCCTGGGGAAAAAAAAGTCTCTTTCTCTTCTTTCCCTGGTGTTTGGCTCTCCTGACCCTGCATTCGGCAAAATGGAAAACTTAAAAGCAAAGGCATCATTTTAAAAAAAATATGTTGGACTACAGCACAGAAGCCCAAGTGCCATTAGTCCAGTGTTTCAGCCACACCATAGATCCTGCATCGGTAGAAAAAGGGCAATGATAGACCTCTGCTTCTAGAGTTGCTCAGAAGATGCGATGAGTTAGCAGCTGTTATTGGCTCAGGCCAGTGCCTGGCACATGGCAAACACGACATGCACATTATTAAACAGACACATTATCTTGCCTCTTCTCTTTCTTTCCTATTTGTTGCAGTTGCCTTTGCGTTGCTGGGACAAAACATCAGACCAAAAGCAGCTAAGAGGAGGAAAGGGTTTATTTTGGCTATGGTGTTGAGGGCAAGCTTCATGATGGCAGGAGAAGATGGTAGAGCAGAGGCTGAGCATCACTTCTTGCCACAGCAGCTTGTAGAAAGCAACAAGTGAGTGAGCTGAACTAGCCCTGGCAAGCTAGGGGCTAACAAACCTCAAGGTCCACTCCTAATGATACACCTCCTCTGGAACCAAGCATTTGCCGTGGGGGGACATCTGATTCAAGCCACCATGCATTAAACAATATTTTAAGCCATATAAAGCCACTCTAGAAATTAGTAAGTTCACTGTTAAATATATAGAATCCAAGAACGAGTGACATTTATCTGAACAAAAAAGTTATTGTGGTGTACTTTTGGTTAGTTTACATTTGAAAAGGAAGATATTAAAAGATCTGTTAGGGTGTTGCTCAGTGTCAGCACATGTACTTAACACATACAGGTTCTGAGCTCAATCCTCCGCCTCCAAAATAAATCAATAAATGTGATCTTAATGATTAAATGATTTCCCAGCTCTCCCACTGTAATACCTGCTGAAGTCAGAAGTGAGATCTTGATGGCTCCTAACACTCCACCTCACATCCCTAAAGGTAACTTAAAACTCAGGGGAGGCATTCCACAGCTCTGCATCTGTGTCTGTCACCTGCAAAGCTAGGGAGTCTCACAGCACCACATCTCCTGTGATATGGAAGAAACCAGGGCCACTAAATCTCTCTTCCTATTCCTGTCATCAGCCTGGACTCCTAATTTGCTTTTTGCTTAACAAGGCAAAGAGTAAATGTGAATCCTGGGCTAAAACTGCAAGGGGAGTCCTAGAACTACTCTTTGAGTGTATGATGGGACTTAGTACCTAACTCAAAAACCATTGTGAATTTGTTAAGTCTAAGGGGAGTAAAATGTAACTAATCAAAACCCTTCAGACTGAGGTCTAAAGAAAGCCTAGAATGCCTGGCTTTTCCAAGGAGTGTGGGAAACATCTGGTTTACCCTTATCGTCTTGTAGAGAAGGGCAGAAAGTGGAGGACACTCAGCGCTGTCACAGCTAAGACAACCGCAGTTCCTTCTGAGAGGCAGGGGTCAGAGCACTTCTTCCAGCTGCCAGGCGCCGGCCTCCCTGAGTTGGTGCTTGCTCCCCTCAGCTTTGGGCACAGAACAAGTCGGGCTGGTTTGAAACTTGCCTGAACAACGAGTCACCTGGTTCACCTGCTGTCACATGACTTGCAAGCAAAACCAACACCATAAATCTCAGCTTCCCACTGCTCCAGACAGCCTCAACCCCACTTTCTGCATAAAGGGGAAGCTGATAATCAATTTGGTTTCCAAGGCACCAAGTGCCCATGTCTTTTAGCAGCGATTATATTTTGCTGTCTTTGTTAGTAAATATGACAATATCAACAAGCTCGTAAGAGGTGACCTCCAACCTCCCAGCTCCACCCTGACCCCGGCACCCCATTTACCAGATAAAAACCAGTCCCTGCTACGTATTCAGAGAGTGCACAACATGTTTAACCAGAACAACATAGTCCCTCCCCTTCCTTAACCATTTACAACCGCATCTAGTTTCCAACCCACTAGATCGCTTTTCAGGTGAGTGGTGATAAAGAGTGTGGCTATGGGGTTTTTCTGACCTGAGAATGCAAAGTGAGTCCATCCGCTTTAGTGGCTCCCCTTTAAACCTGCTGGAGACAGACAGGGTTACGCTGACTGCTACTCTGCACACAGAAGATCCGCTGTGCTATTGTCTCCATACTGTGACATGTCACTGACAATTTTAGGTTTCCGGGTTCTGGTGCCAGGAGGAATCACGAAGGTATAAAGTTCAAATGCCTTCAAAGCCATTAAAATAAACAAGCAGACAAGGCACTCCCAGGCCACTCCCACCTCCTACAGAGAATTTCTTCTGGCACAGTGATCACACTTCCCAGGTCCTAAACTTGGGAGGAGTGAGGGAATGTCAGCCCTCTTCTTCCCTCATGGGCCTCACAGAATCTCCCATCTCGCGCCCAGCACCTAATATTCCGTCTTTGGTCACCTGTGGGTTTCAGAAGGTTCCAGGTCATTTTCCAGGCTGACATCTGTATGCACCATCTCTTGTTTCAGTTCTCCGATCTCTGAGGCGATTGTGTCAATGAGCTATTCAAAGACAAAAAATAGTATGACGTCAGGAAGTGGAGAGGCGGGGCCATGTTTTCAGAGCTGGGGAGCTCCTGCCCTCAACCGCCACCTATATGACCATCCTTTTAAAAATCTTGACTCTGTGAATTTCCTCTAACCAGAGGAAAAACTAAAGGGGAAGGGGCAGCTTCCTTTTTAAAAAGGGAACTGGGTTTAGTATTAGGGAAAAGCTTGGGTTTCAGTATTGTTAATAAAGAAAAGAATCTGACGCTCAATTTGGTTGCTCAACATGAAGACAGAAAGGAAGAAATAACTCTACTCAAACCAGACCTCCACATTCACTCATGTCAAGGAAATATGTCAAGGGATTCTCTGCAGGTACCCAGCTTGGTGGAGCATGCCTTTAATCCCATCATGGGGAGGCTGAGGACGGAGGATCACCATGAACTGGAGGCCAGCCTGGGACTACAGAGTAAGTTCCAAGTCAGCCTAGGCTAGAGTGAGCCCCTGACTCGAGTGAAATAAAAAAAAAAATGCTTGTAATCCAAAGCTGGGCATGGTGGTGCACATTTGTAACCTGGTACTTAGCCAGCAGAGCCAGGTGGATTGCTGCAGTTTGAAGCCAATCTCTACATGAGATCCTGACTCAAAACACTCAATCTTTCTCTCTCTCTCTCTTGGGTGTTGTGACACAAACCTGTAATCCCAGCACTCAGGAAAGTGAGGAAAGAGTATTAAAGAGTTTGAGGCCAGCTTGAGCTACATACATAGTGAGACTCTGGTTCAAAATGACCAGCCAAGCCCTGACCTCCTCAAAGTAAAGGACATAGAGCACTTACAAACTCGATTATTTTGTGGTGCTAGGGATCAAACCCAGGACTTACACATTAGGGAAGTATACTATCACTGAAGTACATCCTTAGTCCTGCCTTGATTGGTTGAGTGAGTGAGTGACTGAGCACGGTCTTGCTATGTAGCATGGGCTGGCCTTGAAGTCACTCAACAGTCCAGGGTAGCCTTGAACTCGAGACAATCCTCTTGCTTCAGCCTCCTGGGATTATAGACATGTGCCACTTGGCTTAGTTTTTTAAAGGATGAAAGGCAGGCACATTGGCACATGCCTGTAATCCCAGCTACATGGGGGGAGGGGCAAAGGCAGGAGGATGGTTTGAGCACTGAAGTTTGAAGCCAGCCTGGGCAACATAGAGAGATCCTGTCTCATCATGAACAACTGAACCAATAAAGTAAAATAAGTGAAAAAATTTTAAAATAAAAACAAGACAGGGGAAGAGGACCTCTGGTCTCCATGCACACATATGCATGTATACTCACACAGATGCAAACATGTATACATGCACATTGCACACACATGCAAATGAGGAAAAACATGTACATATTCTGACATTATGGATGATACCTGTAGTCTCAGCTACTTGGGAAGTCGAGGCTGAGGAATCACCTGAGGCCATAAACTTGAGACTACTGTTGTGGCAATATAGTGAGACCTCCCCAACCTCACAAACAAAATGCAGTGAGACCCCAAGCTCAAAAATAAAATGTAGTGAGACATTCCTCCCTCAAAAACAAAATATAGTGAGACCCCCCACTTCCAAAACAAAATGTAGTGAGACATTCCACCTCAAAAACAAAATGTAGTGAGACCCTCTACCTCAAAAACAAAATATAGTGAGACCTTCCACCTCAAAAACAAACTACAGTGAGACCCCCCTCAAAAACAAAATGTAGTGAGACTTTCCACCTCAAAAACAACATAGTGAGACCCCCACCTCAAAAACAAAATGTAGTGAGACCATCCCACCTCAAAAACAAAATGGAACAAACAACAAAGACAAGACGAAACGTGTTACATCAAATATCTAAGTTTCACATCATGGCGCATCATTGACAATGCCATTTCTCTGTAGTGCAAAATGAAGGTCAGAGACCTCAAGACATGAGGGTACATGAACACAAAGGGTGCTCCTGGCGGGACCCCGGTCAGATGAGAGTACTGCTTTCTGCCCCCTCCATCTTTTCTCTCCCCATCCATCCAACCTCCACGCACAAGCCTGACAGCAGAGGGAATTTCTTGGCAATCCAGGCCAGGCCTGCTTCTCAGAATTATTTTTATATACCCTCCAGGCCTTCCACGAGGATAAGCTGCCATCACAAACTGTTCATTCTCTCTGACTGGGTTTCTGGTCGTCCCAATATTGTTCTTGGATAAATTTGTGCTTCAATGTTTGTTCTTAATTCTTACAAACATTGCTTCTACTTTTGGTTCTTTCTTCCGTGTGTGTGTGTGTGTGTGTGTGGAGTATGTGTGTGGTGCGTGGTATGTGCACATGTGTGTATAGATGCACATGTCCCATGTTCATGTATGTGGAGGCCAGAGGAGAATATCAGGTGGCCTTCTCTTTAGCCCACCCAGGTATTTCTTTCCTTGGGACAAAGCCTCTCCCTAACCCGGAACTTTTATTCGTCAGGGAGGCCTAGGAGTTCTTTGGTCTTCATCTCCAGAGGACTGGAGTTACAGACATGGGTGGCCATGCCCAGCTTTTTATGTGGGTTCTGGAAAGTAGAACCTACTAGTTTCTGCCTGAGAGGCCCTCATGCTTCAGCAGCAAGCATGCTTCAGCTGGTAATCACTGAGCCATCTTCCCAGCCCACATGTGAGTCTTTCTGATTTCCTTCTTTGAGGACAGAGATAACTTGTCACCCACAGGGACCAGTTTTAGGCAAACCTTTTCCATATTAAATCCATTAACAGTATCAGTAAGTCCTTTATTAAAACTGATTCTAAGCCAGGCATGGTGGTGCACGCCTTTAATCCCAGCACTAGGGAGGCAGAGGTAGGAGGATCGCCATGAGTTCAAGGCCACCCTGAGACTACATAGTGAATTCCAGGTCAGACTGAGCTAGAGTGAGACCTTACCTTGAAGAAACAAAAAAACCAACAACAAAAAAATTGATTCTATTTGGCTGGGGATGTAGCTCAGTTGGTAGAGTGCTTGCTTTACACGCATGAGGCCTGGGCTTAACCCCTAGCATTGAATAAACTGGGTGTAATGGTGCATACCTGCAACCCCAGAATTTGGGAGGCGGAGGAGGCAGGGGGATCTTTGTCTACATAGGGAGTTTAAGGCCAGCCAGGAATACATGAGACGTGATCTCAAAAACAAGCAAACAAAATTAGTGCTATGAATTAGATTTCCCAAAATCTACTCACACAACCCAAGACCCAACACATAGATCTAGAAGTCTTCCCGTAAGGATAGGAGCTTCCTAGACATCTACGGAATCAGACCGTGACTGCAGCTGGCACAACTCTGCCTGGATACCCAGGAAGCGTACAGGCCCCAGGGAAGATGGCAACAAAGGCAAGTGGTGCAGCCAGAGGCTGAGATGGGGCACCGTATTGCCAGGGCACAAAGTTGGTGAGATTTTCATTCTTACCCCCAAGCTCCAGAAAATCTATGTTATTCCCAAAACACCTCACAGTAAGTAAGGGCCAGACCCAACAGCCAGCCACCTTCAGGCACACAGCACAGTAGCCAGAGCTCAATGGACAAAGGAGGGTGTTGCCTGGGTTTGTTTTTGCCTGCAGGGACCCATAGCAACACATGGAAAGCAAAGGGGTGACACACATGTGTTCAGAAGGCAGTGGGGGTGGGGGGCGCTTGGGACTGCGACACAGTGCTAGAACACTTGTTTCGCATGGGTGAGACTCTGGGCTTGTTCCTCAGCACTGCAAAAATTTAAAAATTGAATAAGCTAGGAGAGAAGGCCACTGGCATGTCTGGGTACCAAAGGGACTCAAGAGGAGCCCTGGTGCTCATGAGAGAGAAAGGCAGGCCAGGTGTTGAATGGCTGGGTCCTCTCCCTCATTCTACTCAGAAACCTGGTGACCTTGGGGTTCTGGAACCTGTGAGCCTTCCTGCATTATTCACCTGGGTGACTCTGCACGTGAACAGCATCCCTGTCCAGAGGGAGAGAGTAACTCAGGAGGTCTTTCTCAGTCCTTTGAGGTACCACCTGGGAAAGACTGGGCCTGCGCACTTGTCTGGTATAGGACTTCACACTAATTTGCACCAGGACGGAATCATTCATAACTTCTCTGCAGGTGGGAATGCTGTCCGCAGACCAATGCTTGAAAGCAGCAGCCACTTGTACAAGTTCGAGGCGGTCATGGCCTGACTGTACGGAGCAGTGGCGAACACTTCAGCTTGAGGGTCAGGAAGACTGGCCTCTGAAACCTGTCTCAACCTCCCCTGTGGGCAAGGTCATCTTGGACCAGTGGCGAGTCTGTCAGGTGGCCTCATCCCTAAGCCTCTGAAGCTGATGCTACAGAGAGGATGGTTGGAGGACCAACCAGGACAATGAAGTGGCAACATTTTGCAGGAGGTATGCAGAAGTTCCCTCCTCTCTTCCTATGTACACTATCTCTTGATCCTGGCATTCAAGATCACACAGGGAGCTGATGTGTCTTAAGACACTTAAGAGAAAGCCACACACCTCCCAGCCTGGAAAGAGCCACTTGATCAACAGCAGCGGAGTCCTGTGGCAGAGGGAGGGACCTCCCTCTGTCTGCCTGCCCAGAAGTCTCTAATCTAGAAATTTGCCCACTGGAGCCCATTTTCTTCTAATGGGGAGAAAAGCCATTGTATGTATCACTGTATGCACTGGGGGAGGAAGGAAAAGGGAGGGACCCCAAATCTTGTTTTCTTCCTCTTAGGGTTAGATAAAAGGAAAATAATTCTCGTGAAGGTCAAGTAAAAATAAAACAAGCAAGTGCTTATAGAGTGAGTTCAGATACAGGGCTTTCAAAATTCCTCACTCAGGAATGTTATCAGTGGATTGAGAAGGGATGTGTAGCTGATAGTATGAAGGTTAGAAACCTAGGGGTGTGGGAAAAGTCAAGCGCTTGGCTCCTAGCTATGGGATTCCTTCTATACTACAATTCATCAACTTGGCCTTGAGGTGTGGTGGGCTTTTTACATTCTTGGAATCAGCTCTGTGGGAACAGACCTACCTCTGGGACCTGAGAAATCACATGACCCAAACAATTCCCTCTCCTGTTTACCTCGGTTGACCCGAAGTTGCTTTGTGGTAGGCTGACAGCATGCATGCTGGAGGTTTTCTCAAGCAGTGTGGAAACAGTGGCTCTCTGCCACAGAAGAACCTTTGCCTCAGGGAGCTATCACTGAACAAACCAAAAATCAGCAGGGTTTCCTCCATCCTTTGGTAGAGGGGCACCTTGAGAGTGATGGGGAGGATTTCAGAAGAACCTTGCCTTTTGGGGAGGTGGGAGAGGGCGGGGTGGGGGTGGGGAGACAGGGTTCCAAGTAGCACAGGCAGGCCTTACAATTCTTGATCTTCCTGCCTGCCTCTGAGTCCTGGGGTTACAGGCATGGGCCGCCACACCTATTTTTGTTTTCTTTTGCCATTTTGAGACAAGGGCTTACTTGGTACTCCAGGCTGGCCTTGAACTCGAGGCAATCCTTCTGCACCAGTCTCCTGATTGCAGGGATTACAGGTGTGAGCCAGCGTGCTCAGCATTTTAGTCAAGCCCAAATTCTAACACACTTTGTGAGGGCTGAATATGTGCTAGAGTACATATTTTACATGTGCAAGGCCCCGATCTTTAAAACCACACACACACACACACACACACACACACACACACACACACAGACCAAACCCAGCAAGGTAACACAGGGTTCTTGCATTTATATTTTTGAAATTTAACACCATTACATATTAAATTGAAATTTAATACTATTACTATAACAATTTAAGTTATAATTTCAAACATAATACATGAATACGGTCACATGGAAGAAAAATACTAGCGTTAAAGCTAATTTCCCTTGACGATCACTTATATTCCCCATCACTTACTTTTTTAAAAAAAATTATTTTCATTTATTTATTTGCAAGCAGAGAGAAAGAGAGATAGACAGAGAGAATGGGCACCCCAGGGCCTCCAGCCACTGCAAACGAACTCCAGATGCATGCTCCACCCCTCCTCCCTGTGCATCTGGCTTTACCTGGATACTGGGGAATCGTGGGTCGTTAAAGAGTTTGCAGGCAAGCACCTTAACTGCTGAGCCATCTCTCCAGCCCTTATTCTTTTTTTTTTTTTTGTTTGTTTGTTTGTTTGTTTTGGCTTTTGAGATAGGATCCAATTTCTGATCTTCCTGCCTCAGGCTCCTGAGCACTGAGATTAAAGGAGCGGGCCACCACATCCAGCTGCACTGTTCTTGCATCGCTCTGTGCTTTTACCATCATCCCTGCATGGCTCCATAGTTTGCTAATTTCATTCAACAAGATGGCCCAAGAGTCATGTACACTGGTAATGGTAGTTCTTTGAAGCGGGACTCTTTCATTCTCCATCATAGGGATACACAGCAATCTACTCTTCTTATTCATTCACTCATTCATTCATTCATTTTTTTGGAGACAAGCAGTGCTGGCCTGGAGCCCATAGTATTCCTCCTGACTTAGTGGCCCTTGTGCTGGGATTCAGGCATGCCACACCTCGCCCAGCTCTTTCCATTTGATTACGCTGGGGACACTTTCACTGCTTTGCTCTGGCAAGCAGTACTGCGACGAGCATCCTTGTGGGGGCTCCCTTGTGCACCACAGGAAAGCTCAGAGAAGATGCCTGATCCACCTGTCACATTCTTGACCGGGTGGCTCTGTCCTTCTTCACTGCCTCTGTCACCTTTGAAAGTGTCCATGGTACTTGATATCCAACTTTAACTTATTTTTTCTTTCCTGGTGCTGGGGATTAAACCTAGGGCCGTGTATATGCTAGGAAAACTACATCCCCAGCCTAGCGCCCAGTGTTTAAACTTAGTCAGCCTGATGAGTACACAGGATATATATATACATATATATATATTCATTTTGTTTTAGCTGGCTTTGTTCTGCATTTATTTTGTTGTCTATCTGTATTTCTTTTTCTTTGTGCCTGTTCATTTATTTATTGCCCAGTTAGGTGTTTCTTCATTTTTCTTGTGAAGGTATACAAGCTGTGAATGTCTCATATATTTCAGATACTTTCAGGCTATTTCTCTGCCTTTTGATTTTTTTTTTTTTACTAAGCTTTTAATGATAATAGGATCAATTGATTTTTTTTTTTTTTGGTAGTAGTAGATATTGAACCCAGGGCCTTGCACATGTTTGGCAAGCATTCTACCACTGTGCTACAGCTGCGTTCTCCATTGTTTTAACATTGGTTGCTTTTTTAAGATATTTTTTTGTTTATTTTATTTATTTATTTGACAGTGACAGAAGAGAAAGAAGGAGAGAGAGAGAGAGAGAGAGAGAGAGAGAGAGAGAGAGAAAATGGACATGCCAGGACCTCTAGCCGCTGCAAATGAACTCCAGACGCATGCGCCCCTTGTTCATCTGGCTTACGTGGGTCCTGGGGAACCAAGCCTCAAACTTGGGTCCTTGGGCTTCACAGGCAAGCGCCTAACTGCTAAGCCATCTCTCTAGCCCTACGGTCTCCATTTAAAAAAAATATTTTTTAAATTCAAGGCAGGATCTCACTAAGTTGCCCATGCTAGCCTATCCCACTGAAGCTCAGGTAAGTCTTATTATGCAATACTTCTGCCTCAGCCTCCCAAGTAGCTGAGATTACAGGGCTGCACCACCAGGCTTGATGAGAGAACCAACAGTCAAGTAATTTTTCATTATGGTACCAAACTCTAAGTACTACTGAGATTTATATATAGGTTTTCTTAGTATGTATATTTGTTTGTGTGTCTTTCATTCTTCTGGAATTTAATTTTGTATATGAGCCAAGGTCAGGACTAGGAGGTAGCTAAAATATGGCCAACGGTCAGCAGATGTACAAGCACACAACTGTAAATACCAGCACTCTAGAGGCTGAGGCAGGAGGATCATGAGTTTAAGGCCTGCCACTGCTACACAGCAAGACCTTATTTCAAAAACTAAAACAAAGGGACTGGGGGGATGGCTCAATGATCAAAGGCACTTGCTTGCAAGGCTTGCCAGCTTGGATTTGATTCCCCAGTACCCATGTAAGTGCAGATGCATAGTGTGGTACATGTGTCTGAAGTCTGTTTGCAATAGCAAGAGACCCTGGTGGCCCATACCATCTCTCTCTCTCAAATAAATTAAAAACAAAATTAAAATTAACAAAGCAAATAAAATGTTGTCAAAGCTAGACTCTCTAAGCTACTGAGGTGTATCTGAGATATCCCAAGGTACCTTCTGCAAGCCAAACCATGTGTCCAGGGGGCTGTTGCCTCATGAACTTACCAAAGGCTGGAGGTGGCCCCAGCAGGCAGAACTCAGCCGTTTCTCCCAATGGAGGGCAAGTGAGCTCAACACTAATGCATGAGGCCACCTTAGCCAGGTTGACCTGAAACATTACCATAATCTAGAACTTTCTACCTACTAAAAAGTAACCTTTACTATCTTTTTATTTTCATTTTGAAGCTAAAAAGAAATAAGTAACATAATTAAGTAGAGGGGAAAAAATAACTAATGAGCCCAACTGCCCCCATCCCATTTTCTGAACTAAGGGGTAAAGGAGTGGTTTGAGAGGAATAACTTAAATAAATCATAGAGTATAAACTTTAGACTGACAGAAACAAGCACAAGTGAATAATTTCACGTTTAGAAGCATAGTTCTGAGTACACGCCGATCTTGGAATTGCTTCACCTCTGTTGTTTCAAGCAGTGTTTTGTGTTGCTGCGGCTGTTTGCGTTTGGTTGGTTGTTTTGAGATGGGGCTGCCCTGAAACTCTACACGTAGTCCAGGGTAAGCTCAGTGTTCCTGTTTTCAGCTTCCTCACTGCTGGGATCAGGAGTGGGCCTCCATGCCTGGTATAAACACTATGTTTCTGAGTCAATAATTTTTTGTTGTTGTTGTTATTTATTTATTTATTTGAGAGCGACAGAGAGAAGGAGGCAGAGAGAGAGAGAGAGAGAATGGGCGCGCCAGAGCTTCCAGCCTCTGCAAACGAACTCCAGATGCGTGCGCCTCCTTGTGCATCTGGCTAACGTGGGTCCTGGGGAACTGAGCCTCGAACCGGGGTCCTTAGGCTTCACAGGAAAGCGCTTAACCGCTAAGCCATCTCTCCAGCCCCTGAGTCAATAATTTTTTATAATATATTTTATTTATTTATTTGAGAGAGAGAACGAGGCATAGAGAGTGAGAGAGAGAGAGAGGGAGAGAGCAAGAGCGAGAGAGAGAGAGAGAGAGAGAGAGAGGGAGATAATGGGCGTGCCAGGGCCTCTAGCCACTGCAAATGAACTCCAGATGCATGAACCCCCTTGTGCATCTGGCTTACATGGGTCCTGGAGAATCGAACCAGGGTCCTTTGGCTTTGCAGGCAAACACCTTAACTGCTAAGCCATCTTGTCTAACCACTGAGTCAATAATTTTAACCTTAAATATTAAACGCACATATTGAGGCACGAGGCTGTATTTCAGGGCTGTCTGGCAAGTCCACTGAGGTATGAGGAAACTCTCGGCAGATGCACACAGTTGGCATTTTTGTTGGTGAGGAGAAGTCTGGTTTACAAGGGCACTAGAAGTGCAGGGTGGGGGTAAGTGGTAAAGTGTGGTATCTCATGATATTTGCCAGGTCATGGGTCCTGGTACAATGCCCATAGGAAAGACCTTCAACCCCAGGGTCCCCATGAACACTTTGACTCTGTTAAGTGAGCAAAATGTTATATTTTTCTACATTTCTTTTTTTTTGTGTGTGTGTTTTTTTTTTTGAGGTAGGGTCTCACTCTGGCCCAGGCTGATCTGGAATTAACTATGTAGTCTCAGGGTGGACTTGAACTCACAGCAATCCTCCTACCTCTGCCTCCCGAGTGCTGGGATTAAAGGCATGCGCCATCATGCCCAGCTACATTTCTTTATACCTAGCTTATAGAAAAATAGAAGTCACTTCCTTGTAGGAGCTCATAAGAAAACACTTGTTTAAGCAGATGGGGATGGTAGATAAACAGGAGGCTCTGTTAATGGCAGGTAAACAGGAGGCTCTGCTGGTCTAAATAGCTTACCTGGGGCCTGCATTGTTGAGCAAACTCCTTAAGATAAGCGGGACTCCTGGTCACAGGCCTACCTTGCACCCCCCAGGCGCTTCCTGTAACTGACAAACAGACCTATTTACAAGTTCTTTTTTTTTTTTTTTGCTATTATGGCTGTAACTGTCACATGTGAATTGTGATTTATGGTTTAACTCCCATCCTGGTTTTTTTTTTTCTTTTTTCTTTTTTTTAAATTTGTTTGTTTGTTTATTTATTTATTTGAGAGCAACAGAGAGAAGGAGGCAGAGAGAGAGAGAGAGAGAGAGAGAGAGAGAATGGGCGCGCCAGAGCTTCCAGCCTCTGTAAACGAACTCCAGATGCGTGCGCCCCCTTGTGCATCTGGCTAACGTGGGTCCTGGGGAATTGAGCCTTGAACCGGGGTCCTTAGGCTTCACAGGCAAGTGCTTAACCACTAAGCCATCTCTCCAGCCCCTGGTTTTTTTTTCTATAAAAGCTGAAACTACGAACAGTTTAGGGCTGCACTCTGAGATTCTGGGGTGCAGACTTAGTATACCAGACGTTCTTCTTTTTCTTTTCTTACTTTCTTACCCAATAAAACTTTGCCTCACATTCCGTGAGTCGATGGTCTTACTTGTGCGACACTGGATCCCATAACAGACTCCACAGAGGAATAAGGTTCAAGGGTCATGATACAATGGATAGGTTGTTTCAAATTAGGGAAACACCAGAAAATTAAGAACCTGGTGTCCCTTGTGAGTTGTGGTAAAAGTTGTTGACGAATCAGGAATCATTGCTTTTAGCCTTTAGACTCTTCCTCGGATCAGAAAATCCCAACAAACATCAGACTGTTCAGTGGTCTTAAGACCACTGGAAGAGGCCTCTCACACCTTGGGAGAGTGGTCAAGAAGAAGGACCCTGCTCCACACAGCTTCACATCTCTTGACGAAGGAGACAATCCAGGCTGCTGCTGGAAGCTGATGTGTCTGGTGCATGGAGAGACCAAGGAGGGCCCCGGCGTCAGTGTTAAGCCAGAGACCCACGGAGCATAAGTACAGCTCCCACGTCCATGACTGGAATCAATCCAAGGTGAACCTGCATTTGTCTAATGCTCCTTTTCATATGGGCTTAGTTCCCCTCAGGAAACTCTGCTTGGTATTGTAGGCTATTGTGATATCTTTCCCTTGCTTAATTCAAGTTTGATTCCAATATGGGTTTCTGTTGGGAGCAACTTCAGGTAAGACACTTCCATGAATTATCTTTAGCTCTGGTAGAGTTTCTAAAGAACTCGACCCAAGACATTCTCCAGCCTCCTTACTTAACCCTATACCTACTCAATTCAAGCTGGTGAGCTTGCCTGCTGGTAATTTCTAGAACCCAGGACTCCCCTCAGTAACTCCCATCAGATGTAACTTTCCAGTGCAGGCATGTTGTTTAGTCTACCACTGTATTCTCTAAGCCCGGAGCACTGGACGTGAATGACCTCATTGATTTTTCCCCTCCCACCGTCCTCTTGGTAACTTCCTTGTTCATTTGTATTTCAGACAGGGCAAATCAGGACATGGAGGAGGTAGAGCTCCTGCCAGTACTTTATATCCTCAGCTAGCCCGGACGAGGAAGTAGCAGGGATTGTGGCACCTACTAAAAAGAGTCTGCTCAGGACTTGGAATGACAAGTACTGCGTGTTTTCTCTCATGTGTGGGACGTGAATATATATGTGCGAATGTGACCTGAACACAAAAATGGTTCTATGTGGAGGAGGAAGAGGTCTAAAGGGAAGGGAGATGGGAGGCTAATGGCGCAAAGAAAGAAAAATATGGCAGTCTTCTCTTGTATGTGGAATCTACGTCATTCTGTCTGTCTGAATGACACACACACAAACGTGTGTGTGTGTGTGTGTGTGTGTGTGTATACACCCTCAGTTTAAGATACTGCCAACTATAAAATGCACTTATCTTACAGACCATCTAGAAAAAAAAAAATCTGCCACCATGGAAACCTTAGACTTGAAATGCTTTGATTGATCTGTGCTTTATTGAAGTTCAAAGTGGAGAAGTCTTGTGGCTGGATGCGTTGAGTGCTAGTGACTTATTGCGTTGCCTTGTTAGTGACAAACAGGCCGCGTGGTGGACTAGCATCCTGGGATTTACAAAACAGGTGCTGGCATGATGACTCCCAGGCATTCTAACCCTATGCCTTCTCCAGGAGTGGCTGGGCTCTTCTGAGGCATCTTGTCATGGCAACAGCTGGAAGCCTGACCAGGCCCCTCTGCCTCCTGGGAAAATGCAAAACCCAGACAGAACACACTCTCATATCTCACTGTGGCTCTGTCAGCCTTCCAGCCTTTAGGGGAACCTGTCTGAAAGTAGCTTGAAGATACCCATGAAGATCAACTTTCTTCATCTACACATCAGATCAGCTACCAGAGGTTGTTTCTACATTTGAGGATGATGCAAAACTTAACAAAGAGGAAAAAAAATCATTTTTCAAAATTATGGTTGGACACTGTCTAATAAGGCCTATCTCTGGGCCATGCGGAATATTATTTTGTTTGATTTTTATTTGGCCTAAGTCCCAGGCTGCAAAGCCCAATGTTAACTTGGAGAGGATTAATGCACCAAATACTGACACTTGTTTGGAAGAAAACAGAAATTTAAGTTTTGGATTTTTATTTTCCTTGTATGTCTTTAGCCAGTTTTGTGTTAGGCCAAATCATATGAAATAGTGTGGTTTAAGAGTGAAAAAAAAGGCTTGTGACATCAAAGTTAGTGGATAATATGAGCTGTCTCACAGGGAATGTTAAAGCTGGTTCAAGATACTATGCTTAGTAAGTGTGGCAGCATAGGCTTGTAATCCCAGCACTCTGGAGACTGAGACAGGAGGACTGCAAGCCCAAGCCTGTGAAACATACTGAGACCTTATCTCAAAGAGAAAGGAAGAGAGGGGAGGAGAACAGAGGAAGGGAAGAAATAAATTGATCATATATATATTTAGTTTTACGAGGTAGGGTCTCACTTTAGTTCAGGCTGACCTGGAATTCACTATGTTGTCTCAGGGTGGCCTCGAACTCACGGTGATCCTCCTACCTCTGCCTCCCGAGTCCTGGGATTAAAGGCATGCGCCACCACGCCCGGCTTAGAAACTGATATATTTTTGCTCACTGATTTTGTTGTTTTTGGCTTCATGAAGTAGGGTCTTGATATATACCAGGATGTCCTCAAACTGGCCATCCTGCCTCAGCCTTCCAAGTGCTGGGAATACAGGTGTGCACCACCATACACCTGGCTCCCACTGACTTTTCATGTACCCTTTTCTGCCACCTGGAAACACCTCACAAACGCTGCTGATTTTTTTCATTTATGACTTAAACCAAGCTTTGGCACATTCACTGTTTTGTGTTGCTATAAAGAATACCCAAAATTGGGAAATTCATTACCAAGAGACTTACTTCCTTGATAACAAACCTACTTCCACAATTACAGTCCAAATAACATTTACAAGGGCAGAGCCTCATGACCTCTTTAAGGTCCCGTCTCTCAGCACTGTTGCATTGGGGATTAAATTTCCAACCTATGGATCTTAGCGGGACACATTCAAACCATATCGCTCACTATTGATTTGTAAAAGAGTCACTTTTTTTTTTTTTTTTTTTTACTTTGTAAAAGCCTGAAGTTTGGGGTTAACTGTTTTGAGAGGCTAGCCAACTGTGTGACTGTGATCTTGGCAGGAATAAGGTTGCTTAAACTCCGTGGATTTCAGTTTCCTCAAGTACTAAGTGGATTAGTGGGTTTCTAATGCCTCTTCTGGCTCAAACCTAGTGTTCCCCAGCTGTCCTGCCTGACCTTTCCTGGGTGCAGTGGGTTGGATACTCCGTCACATTCTCTTCCCCTTTCTACCTTCCTGCTGAATAGCTATCTCTGCTGGGCTTTCTAGAAGCAGTGGGGGAAAGCAAATGATTCACCATTTCTGAAAAATAATGTGAATCTTTATGAAACCTATTGTATTTGATGTTTCCAATTCAAGGAATCGACCCAAAACAGACATAAGAGAATGTTCTTAGTGTATCATTTACGGTAGTGAACAGTGGGGAAAGGAGGGAATGTCTAATGACTGCGGACTATAGTAACAGTGTGGTGTAGCAATATAATGGAATACAACACAACCAACAAATAGCGATCCTGGTATATGTTACTGAGTTGTATACTATATACTGGATGCCAAAATATTAATATAGAGACATGTTATTAAGTGGAATAAAAGCAAGTTACAGGGGCTGGAGAGATGGCTTAGTGGTTAAGTCACTTGCCTGTGAAGCCTAAGGACTCAGGTTCCATTCCCCAACCCAGGTGCACGAGGTGGCACATGTTTTTGGAGTTTGTTTGCATTGGCTAGTGGCCCCGCCCATTCTCTCTCTCTCTCTCTCTCATAAATAAATAAATAAATAAATAAATGATGGAAAAAAAAACCAACTTACAGAACAGCCTGTATTCGCTGGGCCCATTCATATAAAACACATGGGTGTATTTATGTAGATTTATGGAGTGGAGCAGAATTATAAACAGATCAAGCAGAAGTCTGGACCCAGCACTGACAGGTGTTCAACGGGCTAATTTCCAGTGGAGCAATGATAGGTGCTTCAACACAGGTGATGGTCTTTCTTTACACTTTAAAAATTTTTTTCTGCAACAATTTCACTATTTTTTCCCCCACAGGAAAAGGCAGCTCTTCTCATTTTCAGAAAAGCTGAAGCAAAGAACTAATTCAGTGGGTGGGATTAACAGAGAGCCTGAAGTTAGAAGCAGAGGAATTAGATCCGCCGCCTTCAGAACTCGTGGGCTCAGCCTTGTAATACCTGGGTGAAAGAGGCTTAATTCTGCTGTGAGTGCCAGCGATGGGTCACTCTAATGGCGCAGACCTTGATGAACAAAGGCAATCAGATGTTTTGTCAATGATCACAGCTGAGCTAGGGAATTATCTTCCTCCCTCCTTGGAGTCTGGGATTTTCCATTCATAACTACACTCACCTATGAGCTTCCTTTTCTCCTAGACATGGTCCGGCTCTGCAGCCCAAGCTCACCTCCAACTTGTAATGTAGTCCAGGACACCCCGTAATGTGAGACCCTCGGGCTCCAGCTGCCTGAATGCTGAGATTGAGACGTGCACCACCACACTTGGCTCCATCTTCTTTCTTTCTTTCTTTCTTTCTTTCTTTCTTTCTTTCTTTTTTTTTTAAACAAATCTCAATTACACGCCAGGGTTGACTTCAATCTGCAATTGACTTCTGCATTCAAAGCATTAGTTACCTGGCACATATTTCTTCTAGTTGAAAAAAAAAAAAAACTGAGTAAACTTTGAGCTATAGTTTTCCTTATGCCTCACTGCTTCTACCCAACTCGCTCCAAACACCTATGATCTTAAACTCACTGAAACTTCAGGTCCCCGAGCAAAGCAGCATTTTCCCTAATGGTTTTTACCCAACACAGGTAGCGTAGGATGTGATGAGGCATTTCAATAAAGAACTCACTGCTCCAGTAACACTGGAAGCATCTCCTGAAACCAATCAGGTTAAATATGGTTACAAAAAATTGCCAGGGATTCCACAGGCTGGAGTGATGGCTTAGTGGTTAATGTGTTTGTCTGCAAAGCCAAAGGACCTCGGTTCAATTCCCCAGGACCCATGTAAGCCAGACGCACAAGGTGTCGCATGCATCTGGAGTTTGTTTGCAGTGGTTGGAGGCCCTGGCACAGCTATTCTTTTTCTCTCTCTCTTTCTCTTCCTCTGCCTCTCTCAATTAAATAAATAAAAATAAAATACTTTAAAAATTGCCAGGGACTCCACAGAACCATCTAGATGCACAGTGTACCTGTGTACAGTGTGGCTCTCCAGGGAGGGAGCAGTGGATGGGACCCCCAGACCTGGTGACAGGAAGACTGTGGTAGTTTGAATCAGATGCCCCCAAAAACTCATGTGTTCTGAATGCTCGGTCCCCAGCTGATGGTTACTTGGAAGGTGGAGCCTTGGTGGGACTGGTGTGCTATTGGGGGTCGGCTCATGGCTGTGATAGCCAGCTCCTCCTTGCCAGAGTTTGGCTCACTTGCCTGCTGCTATTTCCCACCTGTTCTGGAAGGATGATGTCTAGCCTCTGTTCATGCCATGCTTTCCCCTGCCATCATGAAGCTTCTATTTGTGACTATAAGCCAAAATAAAAACTTTCCTCCTATCAGTTGCTTTGGCCAGGTGCTTTGTGCCAGCAATGAGAAGGTAATTACAATAAAGACTTACTGTTCCTGACCATTTCTGAGGAGCACTGGTCCTGCAGAAATTTGTAAGGAAATGCTAAGTTGAAGAGCTGCCCTTGGGGACAGTGACTATAATATTTAGAAGTTTGATTTTAATTTTTTTCAAAAGAAAGAAAATAGCCAAGGGTAGAGTACATATTCAAAGAGGAAGAACTGAAGAGGAGGCATGATTCCGTAACTTACAACAGCTGGATGAGATTTTTGAACAGGAACATGAAAATTTTTCCTGTAAGTAGAGAATGACAATATCTTCTGAGCACACATCTTCAGTTTAGAGAAGGAAGGCAGAGGGATTATGAAAAGGGAATTTGACTTGAAGCAAATGTGCAGTTCAGTCATTCTCAGTCTCATGAGGATGATTAGTAACTCTGGGAGATGAATCACTGGAGCTACGAAACTTGTTGCAAAGTAAAGGTTCCTCAATGGGAAGCTGAGGTTTGATGGAGAGGTCTGCAGAGGACCCTGGACTTACCATTTCAGATAGGACTTATGTAGAAGGTTCTACTAGTACCCTGCACAGGCTGCACAAGTTACTGTTACCTCAGGCTGGGCAGGCTTTCTACATCAAGAGCCTTACATTGTATAGAGCAAGCTGGAAATGTCAGGGAGTTAACAGGCCAGGTTAGCTCTCAGCCAGGGACAGCTGGGAGCTGGTGCATGAACACACCAGTGTCCTCATCCTTTTGCCAAGCAGCTCAGATGCCTTCATATAGCCTCCCAGACGTGGCCAGCTGCATTGAGCCTTGTCTTGGCTGCTTTGTCTTCCTGTATCACCTCCTGTCCCCCTCCCTGTGCTTCCTATGACCACTTCTCAAACGAAGCATGGGCATCAGGACTCCTACAGATGCTTAAAGGTGTCCACATAAAATAGTGTAATATTTGCACATAACCTGTAATCCTCCTGTATACTTGAAATCACCTCTAGATTACTAATAAAACCTAATATGTAAATAGTTGTTCTATTGTATGGCTTCAGAAATAATGACAAGGAAAAAAAAGTCTGTATATGCCCTGTATATGATATGGCAAGTCTATATATCCTATTTTCATTTCCTGGTTGGTTGAATCTACGGGTGTGGGGCCCATGGATGTAGAGGGGGGCTCACCACATTTGCTGTACTCGTTCTCCAATTGACACTTAGCTTAGCTTGATTCTATGCTTACTGACTATTATGAATAGTGTTGCAATAAACATGGGGGCACAGGCATCTCTTTGACATATCAATTCATTTCTCTTTGATATATATATATATATATCCAGAATGGAACTGAAAGATCTTTACACTAACAACCATATAATAGTGATGGAAGAAATTCAAAGATACTAATAAATGCAAAGAGAGCTCATGCTGGTACACTCTAAGAATGGATATTGCTAAAATGTCCATAGTGCCCAGAGCAACTAGCGATTCAAGGCAATCACTATTAAAATACCATGATATTCTTCACAGACATAGAAAAAAAATGCATCCTAAAATCCACATGAAACCACAAAATGTATTGAGTAACCGAATCTTGAGCACAGAGAACAAAGCTGGATGCATCAGACCCCTGATGTAAGCATAAACTACAAGGCCATACTCACCAAAATGGCCTGGCATTGGCATAAAAACAGACACATGGGCCAATGGAATGGAATGGGGCACATAGAAAGAAACCCTCATTCTCACTGACAACTTATTTTTTATAAAGATGCCAAAAACATCTTTGAAGATACAAGACAGTTTCTTCAACAAGTGGTGCTGAGAAAACAGGATGTCCACATGCAGAAGCATGAAGCCAGCTGCCCATTTCTAACAATATGCCAAATTCACCTCAAAATGGATTAAAGACTTAAACGATAAGACCCAAAACTATGAAGCTACTAGATAATAACAGGAGAAGAAAGTGAAAAATCTGCAAATAACACATCACATTGACCTGACTATAGATTTTCTTTTTTGGGATAAGACTCCATAAATATACACAACAAAAGCAAACATTAAAAGATATAAATAGTATTGCATTAAGCTAAAAATCTTGTGTACAGCAAAGGAAAAAAATAGTTATAATTTTTGCATCTGACAAAGGGTTGATATTTAGACTATCTAAGGGACTCAACAACCAGGGAACAAATAACTTGATTTTAAGAAACAAACAAGGGGGTGGAGAGATGGTTTAGCAGCTAAGGCATTTGCTTGCAAAGCCAAAGGACCTCAGTTCGATTCCCCAGGACCCACGTAAGCCAGATGCACAGGTGGCACATGCGTCTGGAGTTTATTTGAAGTGGCTGGAGGCCCTGGCATGCCCATTCTCTCTCTCACTCTGTGCCTGCCTCTTTCTCTTTCATGCTCTCTTAAATAAATAAATAAAAAAATTTAAAAACTTTTAAAAAATAAAAATTAAAGAAAACAAACAAATAAGAGGCTGGGCATGGTGGCACAGCCTTTAATCCCAGCACTTAGGAGGCAGAAGTAGGAGGACTGCTGCCAGTTCAAGGCCACCCTGAGACTACATAGTGACTTCCAGGTCAGCCTGGGCTAGAGTAAGACCTTACCTTGAAAAACAAAACAAAAATTTAAAAAAAAGGAACACAAATAGACATTTATCCAAAAGAAGACAAAAAAGTGACCAACAGGTGTATATGAAAAAAAAAATGTTTGCCGTCACCAATCATCAGGGAATTACAAATCAAAACTGTAATGAGATATCACCTTAAACCACTCAGCACAGACAACAGAAAGAGAACAACAACAAAAAATAACAAGTGCTAATGTGGCACAACCCTCGTCTTCCACTGATAGGAATGTAAGCTAGTACAGCCACTGTGGAAAACATATACGTTGGTTCCACAAAAGTTCAGCCCCTCTGAATCAATGGGACTCTTACTAAAGCCATTCACCTCTTCCAGCCAGCAAACACTGGACTTTCTTTCATAATAGAGACTAAAGTTCAACTTCAGCCTCATCAAAGATCCACCACAACACACGTGTTCATGATCCTTGTGAGTAAATGGGTTCCTTAGTCTGGGTTTTAAAATTCTTACTCAGGGTAAAAATAACTGTAATAGTAGTGAACATCAGAATTATTTCTGGTTGTCAGTGGTGGCGCTTGCCTGTAATCCCAGCAATAGGGAGGCAGAGGTAGGAGGATTGCTTTGAGTACAAGGCCACTCTGAGACTACAGAGTGAATTCCAAGTCAGCCTGAGCTCGAGTGAGACCCTACCTCGAAAAAACAAACAAAAATGTGTGTGAGAGAGAGACAGAGAGAGATAGAGAGAGAGGGGGAGAGAGATAAAAGCAATTCAAATGTCTATGCACAAACGGATACATAAAATGTGATAATGGAACATTATTCATCCTAAATAAGGAAGAACGTTCTGACACAGGCAACAACCCTGGCTGGATCTGGAGGACATTATGTTAAGTGAAATAAGCCGGTCACACAGGATAAGTGATACTTCATGGAATGAACAGACCACATTTATTCATGCCTTCTTCCATCCATGGACACTCGGGTTGCTTCCACCTTTTGCCTGTGGGGACTAGTGCTGTTATGAACTATAAGGTATAAGAGGTACTTAACAGTAGTCAACGTCACAGAAACAGAAAGTAGCACGGTGGCTACCAGGAACTGGAGGAGGGAAAATGGAGGACTGGTGATATTTTCAGTTTTGCAAGATGAAAAGAGTGTTGAAACTGTTGGTGGTGGCAGTTGCACAATCATGTAAATAGATTTAATGCCACAGAATGGGGCATTTAGAGGTGGTAAGATGGTAAATTTTATGGTATGTGTATTTAACCATAATTACAATACTGCAAAAACAGATACCAGAGAGTTAGCAGAGTATAAAAGATTGTCTGATGTTGTTGCCTTTGTTATTGTTGAGTATCATTTATTTACAAATATATGCTGTAGAGACTTTCTTTTGTACAAATAATTTATAACACAGATTCAACTTCGAAAGTCTGGGTGCTCTCAATTAGGTGACAGTTAACCTGGTGCAAGGACCCAGAGGACACTAAGAGTGAAGAAGAGTAAACCACCAAACTGCACAACGGCTCCTTGCAGATGGAATCAGGGCGCCTGAGTGGGGCACACTTGGATGCCACTTCTTGACACTGGCTGGGAACAAAAGGCAGCCCCTTCAGCCATGTCTTTCCCATGCTTTGGAACCTTCTCTTTCCCGGTGACACTGCATATCTGGATACAGAAGCAGGACCTACTGCTCACACAGCAGGATGGTGAGGAACCACTGCTCCAGCTTGCAATGCTGGGAGCTTTCTAATGTGGAATGGCCTCCTGGAATCAAGCCATTGGGTACCATACTCCAGGAGGGCACTGACTTGGAGCTTCCCTGAGGCCCCTGTCCTGTTCGGGTTTTCAAATGAAAAGTTTACCTGTGGCCAGTTGACTTCTATTTGAGTCACATTGACACACAGTTGAGGAAGACTCCTGGAGTGGAGGCTGATCTCTAGAATCTGTTTTTTTTTTTTTAATTAAAAACATATTTTATTTTTATTTATTTATAAGAGAGAAAGATTGAGAATGGGCGTACCAGGGTCTCTAGCTGCTGCAAACGAACCTGGGTCCTTTGGCTTTGCAGCAAGCACCTTAACTGCTAAGCCATCTCTCCAGCCCTAGAATCTCTTTTTAATGTTCAGCTTAACCTAACCATCAACACATTTGGAGTAGATACTCAGAAATAGGTACGGAGGCCACAGGAATCCAACACATGCTCATAGTAGTGCTATTCACTACAGCCAAAAGGTGGAAGCCACTCCAGTGTCCATGGACTGAGGAAGGCACTAAGAAAATGTTATCTACGAATACAATGGAATGATATTCAGCCTTAAGAGGAAATGCTGAATACTACAAGAGGGCTATGAACTAAAGCTTACTTCAAGGGAAACCTTTAGAGGGCTGATGTCAAAGACATAGTCATCCCTCATTGCATGGTGCCAAGGCCATGGTTCATATGTCCGTATGCTGGGCTTATCTGTGAGTTTCTCTGTTCAGTTTTTTTTTTAAATATTTATTTATTTGAGAGAGTTTTAAATATGTTATTTATTTTTATTTGTTTATTTGAGAGAGAGAGAGAGAATGGGCACACCAAGGCCTCTAGCCTCTGCAAACCAACTCCAAACACGTGCGCCACCTTGTACATATGGCTTATGTGGGTCTTAGGGAATAGAACCTGGGTCCTTTGGCTTTGCAGGTAAGTGCTTTAACTGCTAAGTCATCTGTCCAGCCATGTTTAGTTTTTTATTGTATTATTTTTCTTGTTTCTGTGACCAAAAATACCTGACAGAAACAACTCACGGGAGGAAAGATTTATTTTGGCTCAGTTTCAGAAGGTGTTTGTCCATCATGGTGGGAGGGTGTGGTGGAACAGAGCTGTTTGCATCACAGAGGACCAGGAAGCAGAAAAGGGAGGATGCTGGCTTCTGCTCTTTCCCCCTTTCTCCTCTCATTCCATCTGGGCCTATGGTATGACCCACTATCAGGGCAGACCTTTCCTGCCACATTAATCCTCTCTGAAACACCCACACAGACATACCAAGAGGTGTGTTCCAATCTCCTAGGTGATTCTCCCCCCCTCCCCCCCCAGGTAATTCTAAAATCAAGTCAGGTTGGCCATAAAATCTATCCATCACATTGATGGTGCTGGGGATGGATCCCAGGGCCCCAGCCTTAGGCTCACTCCGGAGAATCCTCTACTTCAACAACCAGGGGAGTCATTTTTCCTTTTTTCCCCTGTGTATATGAGGGATGTACATTTTCATATGCATGCGGGTGTATGGGTGCAGCGTGTATGTGTACACACATATGTAATGTGCGGGGGGGGGCAGAGGTTGACATTGGTGTGTCTACCTTGATTGTTCTCTACTTCATTTACAGAGGAAGAGTCTCTCACTCAAATCCAGAGCTTTCTGATTTGGCTATTATAGTTAGTCAGCTTCCCCCGGGATTCCAGTTTCCCTGTCTCTGCCTCCCATATGCTGGATCATAGGTAAGCCTTTGTATTTGTGTGGATGTGGGGGATCTGAACTCTGGTCCTCACACTTGCAGGGCTTACAAAGAGAGACAGCGATAAAGCACATGGGACCAAATGGAAGCAACTGGTAACCTGGAATGAGGGGAATGAGCATATGGGAATTCTCTGCACGGTGACTAGAATTTAAGATTATATCAATAGGGCTGGAGAGACGGCTTAGTGGTTAAGGCACTTGCCTGTGAAGCCTAAGGACCCATGTCCAACTCTCCAGACTTCATGTAAGCCAGACACACAAAGGTGAGGCAAGTGCAAGGTTACACATGCTCACTAGGTGGCGCAAGCGTCTAGAGTTCAATTGCTGTGCTTGGACCCTAGTGTGCTGATTCTCTTTCTAAAAATAAAATAAAATCATATTAATAAAAACCACTCAAGACCATGCTGGAATACATGAGGAGTTCAAGCCCAGCCTGTGTAACAAAGCCAGAACCTAACACAACAAACCAAACCACCACTAAAAACAAAACACTACTTGAGGACTTGGTGAATAGCTTAGTTGGTAGTGTCCAGCATGCATGAAGCCTTGGATTTGATTCCCAGCACCCCATAAATCCAGCACTTGGAAAGTGGAGGCAGGAGGATCAGAAGCTCAACATCAGGGCTAGAGAAATGGCTTAGTGGTTGAGGTGCTTGCCTGCAAAGCCAAAGGACTCAGGTTCAATTCCCCAGGATCCATGTAAGCCAGATGCACAAGGTGGAGCATGCATTTGGAGTTTGTTTGCAGCAGCTGGAGGACCTGGCATGTCAATTCATTCTCTCAAATAAATAAATACATATTAAAAAAATAAAGTTGAAAGGTCATTCTCCACTATGTAGCAAGTTCAAGGCCAGCATGAGCTACCATAGAGACCCTTATCTCCAACAACACCATCATCATCAACAACAATGCTTGAAGCAACAGAGATGAAGGGATCCCAAACCAGCCACGTCTTGAAAACTCTGCTTTTAAATAGTACATTATTGCCAGATGGGGTTGCTTGTGCCTGTAATCACAGCACTCAAAAGGCCGAGGCAGGAGGATGGTTGGGAACTTGAGGTTAGTCTTCGCTACATAGTAAGACCCTACCTCAATAAACTTTAAAAAAAAGAAGTGAAAGGGATACTTTGTTAACCAGCTTCAGCCATCCTAGCTGACAGCTGGGAGGCTGTCTCTACAGCCGACACTGTCTTTCCATTCCTTCAATCCTCAGGTCGTCTTAGGCATCACCGGGCAGAGACTTGTTAATCCCACCAGATGATGAAAATGAGGCTCTGACAGTTTGACCCATGTCAAACATACAGCTGGTAATAGTGTGACAGGTATTGGCAGCCAAGGTTCTCAGCTAATAGAGTCAGAGCCTTCTCCCCAGACTTTCCCAAGGCAGGCTACATATGGCTTTGAGGCACTAAAGTAACGTTTGGCTTCATATCTTTTGAAAGGGCTCTTTGTGGACCCCTGGAAGGACCCTGACGCTGCTCCCAGGTCAAACTGACCAACTGCATTTCAGACCATGGGTCTGTGCAAGCCCACCCCACCCTCTTCCTCTCCAGCTCAGCCTTCCTGTGTCTGCGCATCCTCAAATCATCTAAAGCCAGGTCAGGATCCGCAGGCGGTGGGCACTCCCTTTCCTTTGGCGATAAGAGCGGAGGCAGGAAGCTCTGTGAAGGGCTGAGGGCTTGTCTGGAGGCCTGGGAAGCTGGTAGGAAGAACATTTCTCTGGTAAGGGCAGACGCAACTCCTGGCTGCCTTATCTAGAGCTGCCCTTGTGCCTCCTTAGGGACCCACCTTCCGCAGAAAGCTGACAGTCACCACAACCATGTGTCATATGCCAGAGATCATCCTCTGGCTAGGGGCCCTGCTCTTGGCAGCTCCTGCGTTACTATCAAAGTCAAGTCTTTCCTGCAGGATCCGTCGCTTTTGTTGTTGGTTACCACCCAGGGATGAGCCTGCTTTCTGAGCTCTGGCTTCCCTCCCTTACTCCCTTCACCTTTCCTGCTTTTATTTAAAATTAATTCATTCATTGCAAGCAGACAGAGGCAGAAAGAAAGAGAATGGGTACTCCAGGGCCTCTAGCCCCTGCAAACAAACTCCAGATACATGTGTCACTTTGCGCATCTGGCTTTTTGTGGGTGCTGGGGAATCAAAGCCCGGTTGTTAGACTTTGCAGGTAAGTGTCTTAACCACTGAGCCATCTCTTCAGCCCCTCTTTCTTGCTTTTGTCTGTTTGTTTTGTGTACTGCTATGGATTGAATCCAGGCAAAGTACTCTACCACTTGAGTTATACCCCCAGCCCTGATGTGCCTGTCTTAACTATGACCTTCACAGCATCACCCACAGAAGCAGTGGACAGTGTTTTGGGCTATTCCTTGATTGTCCTTATAGAAATGATACACTGATAATTTTATAGCAAGTCAACCACAGTTCCTATAGGAAGACCCAGGAATGTGGAATTTCCTACTGGCACGCCCACTATGCCCTCACTTTGACATGAGGGACACTGGAGAGGTACAGATACAGTCCTTTCTAGGTGAGATTTCTCTTGCCTAGTTACCATGATCTCCAACTTTCCCCACATTCCCTCCTATTCTGAGGCCAAATGTCAGTTGCCATTTATCTGCTTTGCCTGGGATGGCTTTGCTTGCTCCTGTAGACACCTGGGTTTGAGGCCACTACTGTACTCATTCTCGTGATTTCTGACAACCTACAAGGAGGAGGTATGACTCAGAAAAAAAGGCCCTCAGAGCCCAGGCTCTGCATCCTGGCCCTGCCTTTATTTTCGTATCCTTTGACAGGTCACTGGCCCTGGCGTATGTTTGTTCATTTGTGAAATGACACACAACAACCTAGCTCAAGACTGCATTTGACTCAGGAGGCTGAGGCAGGAGGATCACAAGTTTGAGGCCAGTGTGGACTACCTAGAGACATTGTGTCTCAAAAAAATTCCCAATGATGACAAAAACACAAAATCCAATAAACAAGTAAAAGATCGCCTTGGAGAGAGAATTCAGTGACCACATGCAACCCATTTTCCAAGTTGGAGGTCCTTGAACTATCTCTAGGGAGGGCCAGATGGTAAATATTTTAGGCTTTGCAGGCAACGCAATCAGTGACCCCACTCAGCTTGACAACTGTATAGATGATAGGTGATAGACCGCGTGGATGATAGGTGAGTCAGGAGATGTGACCACAGGCAAATAGAACTTGAGGGGTTGGAGAGGTGGCTCAGTGGTTAAAGGTGCTTGCTTGCAAAGCCTGACAGCCCAGGATCAATTTCCCAGTACCCAGGTAAAGCCAGATGTACAAAGTGGCACATGAATCTGGAGTTTGTGCAGTGGCAGGAGGCCCTGGCTCACCAATACACACACACACACATTCTCTCTCTCTTTCTCTCTCTCTCTCCTTCCATCTCTTTCAAATTAAAAAAAAAAAAACCTACATTTAAAAAGAACTTGAATCACATAGCTTCTTTGGAAGGGGTGGCACAGTTTGCTAACAGTCTCTAGTGACTCCCATTCTGTCTCCTGCTTACCTCTCTCCCACATCATACATGCACAGTGCTTCTGGTAGAAGAGTTATTTCAAAAAAGTATGGGACAATTGGTTGGGGATGTAGCTCAGTTGGTAGAGTGCTTGCCTAGCATGACCATAACCCTGGGTTTGATCACCAGTACCACACAGACAAGGCAAAGGGTCACACACGTGTAATCCTAGTGCTCAGGAGGTAGCGGAAGAAGGGTTAGAAGTTCAAGGTCACCCTTGGTTATTGGAGATACTGTCTAAAAAAAAAATAGTATGAAAAGGAGCCTCATGTATGTTAAACCCATACTGTGCCACTGAGCTGTACCTCTGGGAAAATCTTTAAAAAGTAGAATTTTGAATCTTTCTTCCTCTGTTGTCCTCCGAGGGAGAGATGTACGATATAAGCTTCAAGTCAACTTGAGCCCATTATGGCTGGTGCACATTCTAAATCAGGGGCAGGAGAAACCCCAAAAGCATCTGTGTTTAGCCAGACCAAGGCAGTCTGCTCAATAAAGGGCAGCAGGTGGGGACCTGAGCAGAGGGGACATTTTTGAAAACAGCTGTCAGGTACATGAACAGCCATGTGCAAAGAGACCAGCAGCTTTAAGCAATTTTAAGATGTCTACTCAAGCTGCATTGGGGGCCCTGCTCTGGCTGGGATCCGCTGAAGAAATTCAGGGAAGTTTCTTTGGTGCGTTAATGAAAGACACAGGGGTAATGTTAGGAGTCTTTTATAAAGATGACATACAGGTGGTGGCGCATGCTTCACCTTCTCAACACTCTCCAGAGTGACCAAGTGCACTTAGAATGGAAACCCAGGCTAGAGAGATGTCTCAGTGGTTAAGTGTGCTTCCTGCACAAGCATGAGGACCTGAGGGCATGTGAGACCACCAGAGTTTAAATCTCTAGATCCCACATAAACAGCTGGGTATAGTCATACACACCTAAAACCCCAGCCCCAAAGGGGAGCAGAGACCGGAGACTCCTTGGAGCTCGGCAAGCTCTGTAATCAGTAAAAAGACTCTGGCTCCAAACAAGGCCAGGCAGAAGAGGAACGGAGCAGTACACCTGGTGTTCTACCCTGGCCACCATAGGAGAGTGCCATCCTGTGTCCCCCACCACCACCCTGTGAAGGCAAGCCCCACTCTCACTAACCCATCACAAGTGACCACACCACACCATACACAAGAACAATAAAAGGAGAGAGAAGAAAAAAAAAAAAAAAAAGAGTGAAACTCCAACATCTCACTTGTGGTGGTTTGAATGTAAATATTATGTCCCCTATAGCCTCAGGGAGTTTTGGTTGAGGATAAGCTTCCTACTTCAGTCTCCAGCACCCTGCTGGAGGTTCACTGAGGGTGGATCTTGTCGTCCGGCCCTAAGGTGCGTTCCGAGTCAGTTGCAGCTCTGGCTGTTCCTGTATGCTGGCTGTTGGATGGTGTCTCTGCTATGGATCTATGGAAGTAAGCTAGCTTCTTCTGCCCTTGGGTGTGTTCCCCCAGGAAGCTGTAAGCTTGAAATAAACCCCTTCCTCCCATAAGCTGCTTCTGGTCAGAGGTTTGCCCCAGCAATGAGAAAGTAACGGCATTATCCTCTTACTGCAAAACTGGCCCCACGATCACCCAGCCTATCATGGCTATCACCCAGCCTGCCTTGGTACTTGTAGCTCTCTTATTCAGGAAGGCTCTTCTCTCTCGTCTTTTCTCTCCTACACAGCTCAGTGAACACGTGACCTTCTCAAAAAGCCTTTTCCTGTCACCCACACCCATACCAGTACCTCTCCGGTCCTCTAAGCCCAGGTTTCTCTGTTTTGAGCTCCTCCATCCCTGCACATTTGGTGTTTGGACAGGACACATGGTGACAAGTGTTGATTCCATACCAGGTGGATAAACGAATTCTGTATGTAAATATGTGCATGTATGTAAAAATATGCATCACATATTTTTATGCAGCCACATATTTACTGAACATCTATGATTACAGGCCAGGTATTAGCTAAGCTCAGATGACACAAACTTAGAAAGATAGCATCTCTGCCCTAGATGAGTCTTTGGGACAGTGGGTGCTAAATACAGGACCGCACTGTTTCCTTTCCTTTACTTCTGGAAGGCCTGATGCAGACATAGCTAGAAAAACCTCAGATGAGGATTATCTCTACCGTGTAGGTCAGGACCTCTTAACCATAGCACTATTCAATTGGGGGCTGGCTAATTCTTGGTGGAGGCCATTCTGTTTGTTAAAAAAGTTTGGCAGCATCTCTGGCCTCTGCCCACTAGAGGCCAGTAGCTCCTCTGTCCAAGTTGTGGTCACCAAAAATACTTCCAGAGACCCAGTGGCAAAGACTGAACAGGCTGTCCTGGACAGAACCCTAAGTAGCTTGTACCTACAAGACCCTGTGAGATAAGCCAGAATCTGAAAGTAGAACGAGCAAGAATGGAAAATGTCCCTGGCATAACCAATAAACACAGAATACAAATAATGACCATGACAGGCCACCAGAGGACAGGCCTGAAACAAGAGGAAACCAAGATACACCATGAAACTCATGAGGTAGCCCCTCTCTCGACACACGGTATGTTGATTGTTTCTTTAGCAATGCCACCTGGAGTGCCTTTGATTTCCCCACCTTCTCAATAAAAATTAAGCCTTCCCAATCACCAAATTGTGCCTGCTTCCATGCAACATCCACTCCTTTTGAGCTACCAGATAAATTTGTAAATTTGAATTTTACGTAAGTAAAATTTATTGTGTGTATATCTTTTAAAATATATTTTTTTTAATCTTTGCAAGAAGAGAAAGAAAGAGAGTATGTGGGAATGGGCAAACCAGGGCCTCCTCCCACTGCAACTAAACTCCAGATACATGTGCCACTTGGGGCATCCGGCTTCATTTGAGTACTGGGGAATCAAACCCAGGCCATCAGTCTCTGCAAGCCAGTGCCTTTGACTGCTAAGCCATGTCCTCACCCTTATATCTTAAATATTGCTAAGGATGTACTTCAAATGTATTTGAGATTCCTACATATTTTATGTACTAAATCTCTGACCCTACCTTATTTAGAGTTAGCCAGCACACATCTACATCCTAAAACTCCCCACAGTGCCCTCTAAGATCTGGTCCATGTTCTTTCTGGTGCAGTAGACAAGTCAACCCAGTTTTGGCTAAGATTGTTTCCCTGGTGATCTCTGAGAAGAAAGGCCACCCACTTGAGATGTTAGGGAACGCTGAGAAGGAGCCCTCTGGAAGGGAGAGCTGTGGGTGGTCAGCAGAGGACAGGGCAGGGGGGCAAGAGCATCAAGAATGTGAAAGGAAGCTTGATTCACAAGCAGTAAACCCAGTGGCCATGCCCTATGAAATAGTGTATGTGTGTGTGGCGTGTGTGGGGGGAGGGCTGCCTGTATCTCCCTTCTGAGCTGGTCCAGGTACACTGCCTCTGAGGCTGCAAAAAGTCAGATGAAACTCCTTCAAGCTTAAGTACTGTCACCTACACAAACTGTATGACCTAGGCAAATGACTGAACAATTCCATGCCTCAGTTTCCTCATCTGTTAAATGGGGCCATCCACAGCATGAAGATCTCAGAAGTAAATAGTAAATAACTGCATGAATCTAGAATAATGCAGAGTTTGTTAGATTAAGCACGGAATTTTATTTTATTTTTTAGAGAAAGTGAGAGAGACTTGACGTGGCAGGGCATCAGCCAATGAAATTGAATTTCAGACACTTTCACCACCCAGTGGGCATGTGTGACCTTACACTCAGCTCACCTTTGTGTGTCTGGCTTATGTGGGTTCTGGAGAGTTGAACATGGGTCCTTAGGCTTCGCAGGCAAGCGCCTTAACCGCCAAGCCATCTTTCTAGCTGTTGCAGTCAGGTTTGCCTTGCTAGTAGAAATCACCCAAAGAAGAGCAGCTTATGGGAAAAAGGTTGATTTTGGCTTACAAGTGCGAGGGGAAGTTCCACCATGGCAGGGGAAATTGATGGCATGAGCAGAGGGTGGACATCACCCCCTGGCCAACATAAGGTGGACAATAGCAACAGGAGAGTGAGCCAAACACAGGCAAGAGGAGACAGGCTATAACACCCATAAAGCCCGCCCCCAACAATACACTGCCTCCAGGAGGCATTAATTCCCAAATCTCCATCAGCTGGGAATCCAGCATTCAGACTACCTAAGCTTATGGGGGACACCTGAATCAAACCATCACAAGGTACTTGGATGGAACACACCCACTCAACTAAAATTTCCAGGTATCAAAATCAACTACAGGGCTGGAGAGATGCTTAGTTGTTAAGGTGCTTGCCTGAATTCACTATGCAGTTCCAGGCTAGCTTCAAACTCACATCGATCCTCCTCCTACCTCAGCCTCCCAAGTGCTGGGATTAAAGGTGTGTGTCACCACGCCTGGTGGGAAGAACATGGACCAGAAGACCTTAGAGGGCTTCTTAGAGGGCACTGTGGAGGATTTTAGGATGTAGATGTATGCTGGCTAACTCTAAATGTAGTTGATCAAGGAGAAGGCTGGACTTTGCAAACAGCTATGGTAGTTTTCACCCAAATGCCAAGTGCTTAGCAAAGGGCCTGACACTGCCGCATGTTTCCGTTTCTTTGGTGGGGAGCAGTGCGTACCAACAGAAGAGTCATTCCCTGGTCTCTCCTTGGAGAAGGAGGGGTCCGCAGTCCTGATTCTTAGCACACTGAATGTGTGAGCACCTGATGAAAGATGGCAAGGTCGTATGTTCAAGGCTGGTTGGGGTGGCTTTGCTTCTTATTGTACATGGTTCTGGTAATGGAGCAGCCTGTCCCTAAAGAGTTCCATATGTCTACGGGCAGAGGACTTAAGAGAGAAAGAGAAGAGACAGAAAAAAAAAAAAAACCAGAGGGCATTCTGGGAAAGCAGAGAGAAACAAAACAGAAGCAACATCATATCGTATCAATAACACCGTGGCTTCCAGAGAGCTATGGATTGATTAGAATCATTAAATACTGCATTAGAAACAATCGATCTTTATAGCTCAGCTTGGAAAGTAATATCAGTTCATTTTCCAATGAAAAACATAAAGCCAGGTCTACAAGGGAGAAAATTTTGTACGTTGCTTGCCTATTTATTTATTTATTTTTGAAGCAAGATCTGGCTATATTACCCAGGCTGGTCTGTAGGCTCAAGCAATTCTCCTGTTCTTTTTAAAAATTATTATTATGATGTTATTTATTTGCGAGGGGGGGGAGAGAGAGAGAGAGAGAGAGAATGGGCATGCCAGGACATCCAGCCACTGCAAACAAACTCCAGACATATGTGGCACCGTGTACGTCTGGCTTATGTGGGTCCTGGGGAATCACACTGTGGTCCTTTGGCTTTGCAGGCAAGCACCTTAACCACTAAGCCATCTGTCCAGCTCAATTGTCCTGTTTTCACTCTCCTGAGTAGCGTAGATGTCATAGGTGCGAGCTAGCACATGCGACTCATCTTTCCTTTTTCAATTTACTATTTTAGTGGTCTGGATCTGATTATGTTGTCCAGGCTGGTGGTGTATGTGTGAGCTCAAGTGATCCTCTTGCTTCAGTACCCTAAGTACTAGGATTATAGATGTGTGCCCATGAACACTCACATCTAGAGTTTTTGTTTGTTTGTTTGTTTTGAGGTAGGGTTTCACTGTAGCCCAGGCTGACCTGGAATTCACTATGTAGTCTCAGGGTGGCCTCGAACTCATGGTGATCCTCTTACCTCTGCCTCCCAAGTGCTGGGATTAAAGGTGTGTGCCACCACACCTGGCTTTAAATTTTTTTTAAATATATTTTATTTATTTATTTGAGAGAGAGAGAGAGAGAGAGAGAGAGAGAGAGAATGGGCACACCAGGGCCACCAGCCACTGCAAACGAATTCCAGATGCATGAACCCCCTTGTGCATCTGGTTTACATGGGTCCTGGAGAGTTGAACCAGGATCCTTTGGCTTTATAGGCAAACACCTTAACTGCTAAGCCATCTCTCCAGCCCTAGGTTTTTTTTTTTTTTTTTTAATTGAAGTCCTTTAGAGCATCTGTTGAGACTCACAGGAAACACTTAACTTCAGACCTTGTTGCCACACATGCCGGAAGTTTCCCTGACCAGCCATGCAGTCCATGCCGTCTGTTGCTTTCTGTAAACGCTAACAGGAACTGATGACCCATACGCTCATGGCATTCCCGGAAAGGCATGGACTACGGGATTAGCATAATAGCTTTGGAGTAGCCTGTAAGAGACCTGAGTGTGCATAGAAAAAAGCTAGTGGCATCTCTCGGAAAGGCCACTGGCCTCCTGACCTCTCTGAATGCAGTTTCCTGGGAGAGCAAGCTGGTAAGGGGCAAAGCCATCACAGCCCCAAAGTCACTGGGATGGAGGTACTGTCATCAGAGTTATTAAGTTCAAAACCTGGGCTCTGGCAGCCCTAACAGGCTGGACTCACCTACATATTCCCAATATGCCAATTGAGGAGACCAGTAATGGTGAAAAGCCGACAGTGGAGATTTAATCAATGTGGCCACATTGAGAAGAGGAATACGTAAAGGGGTTCAGTGACACCCCCACGCCCATCTTTGAGATCCTGACATGAGATTTAAATAGAGGGCAAGAGATATGTATGACTAAGGTGTCCTGGTCAGGGCTTGGCCCCATCTATCATTGATCCATCATTGTCTTGGCTATAGTCTCTCTTACAAGGTGGTCTGACAAGTTTTCGGCACTGTATGAAATTTCTTCCTGGGAGTCGAGTTCCTTCTGTGGTTGGCACTGGGCTTTCTTTGGTCTTTTCTTTCTTCCAGCATAAGACTCCTGGGGAAATACCAATTTCTTGGGGCCCATTGTGTCAAAAGTCTATATGTAGAAGGGAGAGGCCTATACAAGTTTCTCTCCTTAGGTTATTTCCACTCCTGCCAGGAAGGTCACAGTGTATCAAGGCAGAGTCAGAGTTGGGCTGACTTCCATCTCTGCTCTACACTATCTAGCCCTGGGCTCAGTTTCCCACTTGCAAAAGGAAGGGTTTAAGCCAGATACACATTAATCCTGTGCTGTTCAGGATGGCAGTCACTAGCCACACAGGGCTACTGAGCAAGCAACACGTAGCTGAACTGAGACACTCTGTGGTGATTTGGATATGAAATGTCCCTCACAGACTCACATGTTTGTGATAAAGTCTCACACTCAACCTACAGCTGGTGAAGCCTTTGGGAGGTACAGCCTTGCTGGAGGAGGTATGTCACAGGGGCAGACCTGGAGGTTTACTGGTCCAGCTCTACCAGGTGTTCACTAGCTAGCTCCACTCTTGCTGCTACCTTCCAGCTGATGTGAAAGGGTGTGATGCCCAGCCTCTGCTCTGCCAGGCTTTCCCTGCCACGAAACTTCCCCTAGAAACTGTAAGCTGAAATGAACCCTTTTCTTCCATAGGCTGCTTTGGGTTGGGTGTTTTTTTTTCCCATTACCAAGAAGGTAATTGCTACACATGCTGAGTGGAAAATGATGGAGTGGATTTTAATGATGTAGTACAGTGCACACTTCAAACAACATGTGTATATGATAAATATGTACTTGTTTGTCAAATAAAAAAGATATGGCACAAAAGTGTAAAATTTTTGATTAATAATTTTTATATTCATGACATGTTAGCATGATGACATTTTATATACATGAGGTCAAATAAAATGTCATACTGAAGGACTGAAGAGATGGCTTAGCTTCTAAGCACTTGCCTGTGAAGCCGAAGGACCCCAGTTCAAGGCTCAATTCCCCAGGACCCATGTAAGCCAGATGCACAAGGGAGTGCATGCATCTGGAGTTCGTTTGCAGTGGTTGGAGGCCCTGGTGCACCCATTCCCTCTCTCTCTCTCTCTCCCTTTTTCTCTCTCTGTCTGTCACTTTCAAATAAATAAAATTCAACAAAAAATTATTTTGAAAAATGTCGTATTGAAATTTATTTCATTTTTGTTCTTTTTTAATATTTTATTTTTATTTATTTATATGAGAGAGAGAGAAGCATAGAGAGATGCAGACAGAGAAAGAATGGGCATGCCAGGGCCTACAGCCACTGAAATGAATTCCAGACACATGCACTACCTTGTGCATCTGGCTTACATGGGTTCTGGGGAATTGAACCTAGGTCCTTTGGCTTTGCAGGCAAGCACCTTAACTGCTAAGCCACCTGTCCAGCCCTCATTTGTGTTATTTTTTTTTTTTTTTAACATTTTTCATGTGGTTACTGGAAAGTTCCAAATTCCATCTGTAGCTTGCATGTATTTCCATTGGACAACACTGCCCTTTGGCCTCTCAGAGGGTCAATGTATGTGAAATATTTATCTATGGAAAACAAGAGGCACACCCAGATACGAATGGTAGGGATGCTTTCAATATTATAAATAAATTGTCACTATGCCAGTCACTCTGACTAAATTTCCAATTACCAGTGTTCCCACTGCAAGGTGCTTGGACCTGTGTGGTTATAGACTGTAAGGATGGGCCTCTTGGAGACCAGCAGGAGATGCTCATCATTCACCATCCAGGGGACATGAAACCAACATTCATCTCTATGGCTTTTCATTATCCACAGATTCATAGAAGGGTTTACTCAATGAATTTTTTTTTTTTTTTTTTGCTTAAAATGAGATTTTTCATGTCTCTGCCACATCTTTCCACTATTATGCAACAGTGAATGTCTTTGGCTGTGCATGTGTTGAAGTTTATTTACACACACACACACACACACACACACGCATACACACACACACAAAACCCTCTGAGAATTCAAATGTTGGGAGTCACTGAGGCCCAAGCTGCACAGTTGTGCTAGTTCTGGGAAGACTGAACATTTGTTCTGCAGGCAGGATTTCTCATAACTGAATGCCATTTCAGTTGACCAGAAGAAACTGACAGTCAAGGGGACTCAGCTGAGGTGAAGAGAACCAATCACCAGTACCATTTAGCCAGGAGGCAGAGCCAGGTTTCAGCAAAAGCTAGCAGCACTCAGTTCCTTTTGTTTTCTGAAATCGTTTTTGAGATAAGGACTTGTTATCTAGCTCAGGCTGTTTGTTTGTTCGGGTTTTTTTTTTTTTTTTGAGAATTTTAATATATGGGCAAATTGGTCACATTCCTATTGGGTTATACTCTTTTTTTTCTTAGCTTTTAAAAATTTATTTATTTATTTATTTATTTATTTATTTATTTATTTAAGGCAGAGAGATAGAGAGATAGAGAGAGAGGGAGGGAGAGAATGGGTGTGCCAGGGCCTCTAGCCACTGCAAATGAACTCCAGATGCATGTGCTACCATGTGCATCTGGCTTATGTGGGACTTGGAGAATCGAACCAGGGTTCTTAGGCTTTGCAAGCATGCGCCTTAACCACTAAGCCATCTCTCCAGCCCTCAGGTTATACTCATATGTTCCCTCTCCCCTACCCCATTTCACTGAGGGCCCTCCTGGGTGGGGGTATGGGTAATCACTATGGAGTCATGAGTGTACCAGTTAGTCTCTGTGAGGGAGACAACGCCTCGGAGTATACCTTCCTGTGGCTCTTACAACCTTTTCACTCCTTCTTCACAATATTCCCTGAGCCTTGGAGGGTGTAGTATAAGGCTTCTTTAGTGTTGAGCTCTCAGCAGCCTCTTTTTTTTTTTTTTTTTGCTTTGATGAGTTTTGATTCTCCTCAGTGTCTGCCACCACTTCCCTGTAAGAGGGTCTCAGGCTAGACATGAGAGCAGCACTCATATTTAATCTGCCATTTCCTCTGTAATGTTTCCTGTGCCCTGGCAGAGGTGATAGAGATGACTCATATCTTAGCACCTTTATTCTCTATGGTGTCAGAGAGGTCTCTTGTGGCTTCCCTGCCACAATTGCAGGTTTCCATCTCTAACAGACAAATACTATGTGCCAGCTTGTCTAAACCAACAACTCAGGAAGGTCTCTCACACTGAGCCCCAGCTGATGTGGGCCCTTGAATGATCTGAGCTGGTATGGTTGTTTGAATGTAAATGTCCCCCATAGACACAAGGGTCTGTGATTAAACCCCTACTTGGTTGCTGGCTAGTGCAGTCTTGCTACAGGAGGTATTCATTGGAGGCAGACCTTGAGGTTTATTAGTCTAGCCCACTGGGTGTTCAGGGCTAATTCTCCCTGCTGCTGTGACAACATGTGATGCCCAGGCTGCCTACTCTGCCATGCTTTTCCCACTGGGATGAAGCTTCCCCTCAAAACAGAAGCCAAGATTAACTCTCTCCTCCCATAGCTGCTTCTGGTCAGGTGTTTTGTCCCAGCAACAAAGGTAACTGCTACAGCCGGGGGTGGGGGGTGGAACTCAGGGTCTCACACAATGCTAGGCAAGAGATCCACAACTGCACTAGAGTCCAGCCCTTCCCAGCTAGTTTGCAGTCCTGGATTCAGGGATATCCCCACAGCACAAGTGGTTCTGAGGCATAGGAGAACAGGGTCTCTATGGTCCAAACACATTTTCTTCCTGATCAATTAAGATTCTCACCCTGTCCTACAGACCCAGGGAGGCCGAAAAATGTCACTTAGGATCTACACACAAGTTGAGGCTGATGAGGGTAGGCAGCCTAGAAAGCTCGAAGGCATCCCTGTGAAAATTTCCCCTTGTGGTCTGAGCCATCATCATCATCATCATCATCATCATAATTAATAATAATAATAATAATAATAAAATCCCTCATGGCAGAACTAAAGCTATAGATTAAAGTGTAATTTGAAGCTGGCCTTCTTACATGTCATTTTATCTTCAGACAGAAGGAAAGGTGGACCCAGCTCAGACTGTGTGAACTCTGTGGATACAGTGGGTCTACCCAGCCTGGAAGGATGGTGGAGAGGGAGAGGATAAGGGGTGAAGCCACACAGTCAAAGCCTGGAGGCTGAACAGCAAAGGTTTCACCTCAGACCCAATGCTGCTGCTACAGCAGGACAAGAAGGAGAGATGGGAAAAAGGAGAAGCACAACCTACAGGTCCTTGAATATCAAGGTGAAGACGGTTGAACTGGTCAGACGCTGGCGGCATGGATCAATGGAATGGTTTGGGAATAAACATGGAAACAAACACACCTGATGGTGGAGATGGCTCAGGAACATTGTCCCTAATGCCTGTGGATACAGGAATAAGAGCCTAGGTAGAAAGGTGCACGTGGAGAAGAAGGACGTGGGCTTCAAGACTTTGTGCAAGATTTGGCAGCACTGGGTCCCTGGATGGGGTGGGGGAAAGCTCATTCAGGAAAAGGAAGGAGCATAAATGACTCTTCTTAAATCATGACCACCTGGAAACAATGACATCTTTCCTATATACATGCTTTCATCCAACACACCCTTGAAATCCGATAAAGCTGTATACGTATGTCACGTACATGCAGCTATCTGGTTTCGATGACCAGGGCTCCACCTCCCTCTGTGCTGCCCACAGGTTTGCACAATGGCCTTGTAGAGCAGGAAAACGTTATTTTTCACGGGTGGTTAAGGAAAATTAATCATGGAGCTGTGAGCAAGTGGAAAGTGTGTGTGTTCAGCATAGTGTTTACATGGTGGGAGCTTACAGGATGGAAGCACACAGGAACACAAAGGGCATCCTCAGTGACCCTGGAGTGCTCACGTCACCTGGGTCTTCTCTACGTGCCTCATGCACTCCAGCGTATCTGAGTAACTTCCCCGAGCCAGGGCCCTTGGGAAGCCACAAATCAAAGCTTGCTATTGGTGGTTAGCAACTCTGGTTTCGAAACACAAACTGGGCAGGGGGTAATGATGAAGAAGAGGTCCAACAAGAGCCTTTCAGGGATCTGAGCTTTGCACCAAACCACACAAGCACTAATAACAACGGGAAAACCAGCATACTATAGAATCCAGCTAATCCAAGAAATCTTCATCCTTACGCAGTAGCATAAGACAGACACTCTGAAACTTAGCCCACCTCCACCTTCCTGGATAAGATGGGGTCAAGTCTAGATCTCAAGTTCACTTCTCTGAGAGAGGTTTCTATTGAGTGCCGGGTTAGGTTATATGTCCTCAGAGCCCTCCTTTACTTCTCACACGCTCCCTTCATGAGTCACAGGGATGTGTCTGGTGTGTGGTGACAATTTGATAGCTGTCTTCCTTTGCTACCAGACTGAAAGATCTGTGAAATCAGGGACAGCTTCCCTGGCCTAGGTCAGAACTTGGCACAATCACAGGTACTTAACAGATGTGACTCTAAATAAAGTATGAGGCTTAATGGAAGAGGTAGTGGGTCCCAGAATGTGCTGAGGGACAGACTGTCTCAGCCACTGAACTCTACTACTCAGTGTCCAAAGGGCAGTTTACTTCATCCTTGCAGATAACATCAAGCCTAATGCTGGAGAAGAATTACAGAATAACAATGTGTATAAACAAGAGGAAAGAAAGAAAAATATGCTATATCAAAGTAACCATATCGTTTACAGGGAACATCTAACAAAGAAATTACACAATTTAAGTTCTGCCAAAAATACAGATAATAACAAGTTAAATGGTGCAAGATGCTTTGCCAGTATTTTCCCCCAGGGGATCTGACTCAGGAGAGATCAGGAAATGGGACTCACAGTGGGCTCAGCAAGCTTCTGTTTCTTCTCTAGTTGATCCTTTCATATAACATAAACCAAAACTGCAAGTCTATTACTTTACCTGATGTCCCACTGAAAAGTCAAGCATCAACAAACACACTTTTTCCCAAGACTGCAAGAAAAACTGGCCCCAATGAACTTCAATACAGACAGCCTATTTTGCCCAACAGGACATCTTCCTAAGGAATTTTCAAAAGCACTTTTGACCACATTCAATTTTCTTCTTTTGCCTTGACTCTGAAGTCTAACTACTATGTAAGCGACAACTCCATGGTGCTCCCTGAACATTCTAAGGTAGTAATTATGGACAAGGCAATATTTAGGGTAATTTAGGCAATGTTTTGGGATAAGAAGGACTAGAGACTAGCACTTATGCATAAATATCTCAGGGTAAGATACAATCCAGAGATCTGGGGTTCAGCTGGTTTCCAGGAGACCCTGAGGATTCCCCCCCTCCTAACTCCTTCATGTGGGTAGAAATTACATAGGCTTGACGAAAGCTGAGTCAATCAGTTGAAAATTGAGGTTACTTATGTCCACCTAGCTTAACTTATCCATTTGTGTCAATATAACTTAATTCTTTCTTCAAGATCTTCCTTGCCCAGAGAGTTAAGTCTATAAACCAATATATAGCTTCACTGCTTGCTATAGGAAATTCCTACAGAACAAATTGTCCTGGCCAACAGTTTGCTCACCTGGGGATGCAGCTTGCTTATCAATGGTTTACTCAACAAGACTCCCTTCAAGAACCTGTGTCCACCAATCCCGAGATGTTATGTTACCAACTGTTCTGACATCTAATCATGCCCCACCTTGAAAAATGCAGCATAAAGCATTTGTACCCACATCTCCAAACTCTATCATTGTGCCTCCCAATGGACCCTTACCTATACACTAATAAGACTGCTCTGTTAGTGGGCTCCCTCATTTTGGGAATGAGCTTGGCTTTGCTTGATCAGCAGGTGTTTCTGATGGATTTTATTAAGTCAACCCTTGACATAGTGTCAGTTTGATCTCTTGAACATAGGGAGCATATAAATAAATACATCCTTACAACCCACAAGGGCTGGGGAATTACTAAACCCAGCCATTTTTCTCAGGAATAAATAGTGTTTTCATTGGGGTTCTTCCTCTGGGCACAAGACTCAGCATCTGGTACACCTGCCTATAACAAATTTCAAGCATCCATTATTTTACCTCCCTTTTTCTGTTTCTTTTCATTTGATTTTTTATTTTCTATAATAAATATTCATTTGTGTGAGGATGAATAAAAGCAAACAAGGCAAAAAAAAAAAAAAAACAAAAGCCACAAAAGGGAACGAATCCTCAAGTGTAAATTAGAGATGACTCCCAAGTCTTAAACACGCAACACACACACTCATTAAGCAAGAAAGTCAAGTTAGTCCCCTCAATGCCGATAAGATACAGCAAAGCTGTACAGTTTTCATCTTGCTTTTCTCACGCTCTGCCATAAGAAACCTTGGGGTGTTTGATAAAACTACACCAGAAACTAACATAAGGTGAGGTCCAGGAATTGGTTGACATTTCTGGTTTTCTTTTTCTGTTTCTGTTTGTGTGTGTGTGTGTGTGTGTGTGTGTGCTGTAAGTGACACATAGTGTTAAGCAAAAGGTTAGAGCACACACAGGTTTACACCATCACTTGTCTGGAAAGCATAGTCCAGCTTCCATCCTAAGGCTCCCCACCCCCCACCCCAGGTGGAAAAAGTCCAGGAGTTTCCCAATAGAGAGCCCCTCCAGTGTCTCACAGTGTGACATCTCTCTGCCAGAGCCTCAAGCCTGGATGGAAGCATGAATCACAGCAGCCCCAACCTGTTGGGAAACGTGGGAGAGCAACCACCGCAGGACTCGGGCAAGTTCCCTTGGCCCCAGCTGGATGGACCAGCTCTGCAGCTGCGAGTGCCTCAGCTCGCCAGGCAGCGAGCAGCGACGCACAGGGAGCAAAGCTGAGAGAGAGAGTCTGGAAGATCCAGATCGGGATTCCTTTTACCTTAAAGAAACTTCCGCGCGTGTCCAGACCTCGGGCGCCCATGGTCCACGCTGACATCTCCCCCAGAGAGGCTCTACTACGCGCCCGGGACTCCTGAAGGTAGAGACATTTTTAATGGTTAGTCCAGCCTGTAGGAAATTCCTTTCTAAGCCACAGAACACTCACAACAACAGTCCTGCCAAGATCTTTTTCCGTCAACAACACAGTGCCATTTATTTCTCACCAAAGCCCTTACATGTCCTTTCAGCCTGATTTCCTGCTGCAGCCAGCACTGTTCCTAGATTGTGCCCCACCTCGCTGCCCCACCCCCTCTGCCAGCAGCTGACGTAGAAGGTCCTTAGGACTTCAGAGAACATAATGATGGCTTTGTGTGTTTGCTTGACCTCACACTGAAGTCTAAAAGGGACCAATATTAGATGTCCCCATAATCTGCTCCGAAAGCTTACAGATGCAAGGTGGCCGATCAGATCACAGAAGAATGGAGTTCTGTAAGTCCCAGGAAATCCTGCTGGAAGGGGGTGAGGTCTGCATTCCCTCTGCTAGCTCTCTTCATAAGCAAGGTCAAAAGAAGGGCACGGGGAAGACATCCCTCTGTCTCCCCCTTAGAAGCCAGCAGGCCTGGGATGCAAGCCTGTGTCACTGTTTACAGAGATCATTTGTGTTGTGTAAGGGGAAGCATGTAAACTGCTCCATGGTCATCTAAGGAGCTGGAGGTGGGGCCCACTTTGGAATGCAGAGGAAAATTTAAAGGCTGGCTAACAACATAGTCCTGAATCATCACCATTGCTATTTGAGCTTGCAATTTCCCCTCTTAGAGCGCAGAGTACAGAACTCAATAATCCTCCCCTCTGGACCACAAGGCCTCCCACCTTCACTTCCAAGTGAAATGCACACACACACACACACACACACACACACACACACACACGTGGAGTAGCACACCTAGCAGAGACCAGTATGTACTGAGGTATCTAGGAGAAGTTCCCAAACCCTTCCTTACTTAGTGAAACTGTCCCGGAATCAAACAGAAAACTGCACTCCCCACTCTCACAGCACCCCTGACTTGTCATAACATGCACAAAGACAGGGCGCATCCCAACCATGACCAATACATTCAAACAACAATAAAGAGAGTAGGAGGTGAAAACGTCTCTTGCAACATTAAGAAATATTAAAAGTGGTTGGGCTGCAAGCATGGGATTGTGGAAGGGCACTGAAGCCTGGGTGACCAGCATCACAAAAGGGACACTGAGGACAGGGTCAGGATGCTCAAGCAAGTGAAAAAGCAAAGCCTTCCACAGAGAAGCGCATGCACATGAGAACAAAAACCTTTGCAGAGATTCACTTGGCCAGGGTGAGCGGCCTCTCAGCTTGCATCTACAGTGAGCTGTGGCGACCAGGTATATGAGGAAAACAAAATTGCATACACCCAGCCCTCCTTCCAAAACCTTCACCTAGTTCAGGCACTGCTCCGTGTCTCGGTCACTTTAAAGGATCTGCAGTCTTCTCTGGGTTTGGTTGATGGCAGTCCCACTAGAATGAAGACCAGTGCTCCAAAAACCCTCCTGAGGAGGCAGTGAGCTTCCCAAGGCAATCTCGCTGACTCTAGAGGTTCAGATTCCTGGGCTCAGCATCTGAATGGAGCCCAAGCTCCCAGGCCTTTGAAGTCCATCCCTCATTAGCAAAGCCCTCAGATGGGCACTCCAGAAGAAAAACAAACACAGGGCTCTGTTCAGAAGGAGAGCAAGATGGGAACCTTCCCTGTTTAATCCCATAAGCACAGGCACACTAAGAAAGCATACTCCACTCGAAACCAGACCTGAGCTCTGTCATCCTTTTTTTTTTTTTTTTTCTTCTTCCAGACGTTTTCCTGGCAGGGGATTTGATATGTAGCCTAGCAGTTCAGGAATTGCTAAGAGAGCCAAGACTTCATTCCTCATCCAGAAGGAAATTTCTGCATTCTGTTCCAAGGTTTTCCATATACAAATCCTCGCTGATGAGCCAAGACACGCAGGGAATTTCGCCTATGGCAACCTAGTAGTCTGGAATCCAGAAGCCTGATGATAGTGTAATTAGCCGTGCATACCTGCTTGCATCACTTGGACTTCAAGTGATCTTCAATAGAATGCCAAGTCTAATTTAGATTTCCCGTGGGGCAGGCAGACCCATCACATTTCTGCAAACGATCCTTACAGACTGCAAGGTTGCTCCAAGATAGAGGTGGGTACAAGCGACAGGAACACCCTAGCAGTACCACAAGACATATAGCATAGACCAGAAGATGGGGACTGTTCCATGGCCCAACCAGATAGTAGATATGTTATTATCTAAATTAAAGGTTACTAGGGCCCAGAAGTTTTAACTTAAGGTTTTTCCTGTCATTAGTTTTCTTCATAAACCATAACCTTTTCACACCTTGGCTCACTAGACAGCAAATATTTTAAATGAATGTGACCACTTTTTCCTTCCCTACTGCTTTCCATTCTTCCCCAAATCACCTAGGAACAACAGAGAAACAACACAAAGCTGTACCATGACTGGAGAAGCTGTAAAATTCCTCTGGATGGCTGATGAAAAACTTTCCTGGTTTCTACAAGGGGAAGTCATCAGATTCCTGAAAAAAATGAGCCCTGTGTGTCCAGTCCAGTGTGCTTTCAAGATGCTAGCTAAGAAGCAGCAAAAAAATTAAAAAAAAAAAAAAAGTAAGAAGCCCAAGCGGACTAAGGATATGACAACATTTTGGAGTAGCCAGGCCTTTCCGTAAATCACTGAAAGAATGTAAACAGAGCCACAGTGGGGGATAAAGGACAAAGACAGGAAGTGACTGCTCTCCTCATTCTCTCAGAAACACCAGGCTGGTCCCTATATATATATAGTCTGCCTTGCTGTGGCTCTCCAGGTAGCTTCAAGAGTGACTGCTGTCCTTAAAAGTGTGAATGACTCTTAAATAAATAAATAAAATATTTCAAAAAAAAAAAAAAGAGGCTGGAGAGATGGCTTAGTGGTTAAGGCACTTGTCTGTGAAGCCTAGAGATCCAGGTTCAATTCCTCAGTATCCACATAAGCCAGATGCATAAGGTGGCACATGCATCTGGAGTTCATTTACAGTGGCTAGAGGCCCTGGCGCACCCATTCTCTCCCTCCCTCCCCCTCCCTCTCTCTCTGTCTCAAATAAATAAATATTTTTTTAAGTGTGAATGACTCCCACATCCTCTGGCTGGGCTCCAGCTGCACTGGCAACCCACTGAGCAAGACATCTGCAGGCTGGTTGCTCAACTCCTCCCCCTCCTCAGAACCACCAAGGCCCTAACTAGACATTGCTGGAGTCTGTCCTTTGAGGAGCTTGATGCAGAGATCCCTGTGTCCATCTGGATGACTCATGGAAGTAGTTGAGTCCAGCATGTTTCTGCTTAGTTTTTGTGCTGAAAACCAGGGACCAGATCTAGGCAAGAAGGAGGGTCTGAAACATGTAGTTATGTGCCACTTAATGATATAATGCAGTCTGTGTGAACATCATAAACTGTTCAAATATAAACTAAGGTGGCTTCCGCATGACCTGGTGATACAATCCGTGGGACCACAGACAATCCTATATGGGGTCTGCTGTTTACAGAAATGTCTCTATGTGATGCATGACTGTATGGAGAGAGGGACCTTTCCCATCCCTCCCACTACCTTTCCCCTTAATTTATTTAGTCAAATTATACCTTCTCTACTTTGTAAATAATGCATTTATTTATGGTATACAACAAAAAGTTTGAAATAGGGGGCTGAAGAGGGGACTCAGTGGTTAAGATGCTTTCCTGCAAAGCCTGACCACCTGGGTTCGATTCCCCAGTGCCCACATGAAGGCAGATACACAGTTGTACATGCATGTGGAGTTTGTTTGTAGCAGCTGGAGGCCCATTCTCTCTCTTTCTCTCTGCTCTCTTCATGCTCTCTCTGTCTTCTTGCAAATAAATAAATAAAATATTTAAAATTTTTTAATAGCTAAGTCATGTTAATTGACATATCTGTCAGCTTATGTACTTATTCATGGTAAGAATACTTAAAATCTCTTAGCAATTTTCAGCTATGTAATTTATTATTAACTATAGTCACCATGTTGTGACTGACAGGCATTTTATAACCTTTGACCAAGATCACCCCAATAATGCCCTTTGCAATTTTATTTGCTTTAGGTTACAAGTGCAAAGCCACAAAGCAATAGAAGAGACAATTGTTGGGAATCTACCATTCACAAGTGCTATTTAAAGGATGGTTGTCTGGGGTGGGGCAGATGGCTCAGGAAAAGCTCTTGCTATGTAGGTGTGAGGACCTGAGTTTGGACCCCCAGAACCCACACCTGTAATCCCAGTGCTTTTATAACAAAAAGGGAGGAGGAGACAGGAGAACTCCAACGCTCATGGGCCAGGTGGATGCAGAGACCAACAATAAGAGACTGTTTTAAACAAGGTGGAACATGAGGACTACCTCCCAAGGTTGTTTCCTGACCTCCACATGGGCCCATCACACACACACACACACACACACACACACACACACACACACGCACACACACAAATAAAAATAAAAAGGAGGCTAGAGAGATAGCTTAGCAGTTAAGGCACTTGCCTGAGAAGACTGAGGACCAAGTTTGATTCCCCAGAACCAATGCAAGCCAGATGCACATGGTGGTGCATGTACCTGGAGTTCGTTTGCAGTGGCTAGAGACCCTGGTGCACCCATTCTTTCTCTCTCTCTCTCAAGTAAATAAAAAAAGTAAAAGACATGTAGCTTATGCAAGTTCTGAGCTGTTACCGCCAAGCTGTGAGAGTTCCTCCCCTCCCCAAATCTAACCACATACGAAACAATTTCCTACACATAACTATTAGTATTCTTTCTAGTGGTTGAGTGTGACAACTGGACTTCATCCTTAGTAAACAGGGTCATGTTAATGTCATTACTTTACTGCCAAAATGACACACTGCAGGGGACCTGTCAGGTGAAGCACAAATTTGACAAATGTCCCTCCCCCTTTCATCTGGTTCCTGAAACAGCCCGTGCTGCAGCAGGCATGCTTTCTGCAACCGAGGACGGCTCTGTCTGCTTCTAGGGAAGGTCTCTGAATATTTCCATTTTGTGTTACCATGGATTTTACAAGTTGGACAAAAAAACGTTATTCCAGACACTGGCTCAACAATTCAAGTTATGCGAATTTAAAAAGAAAAAAATCAGTGTCTTGGATATCACTCAATAGTCAAACCTGTAGTTTTCTTTTTTAATATCTTTCTTCCTTCCTTTCCTTTGCTATCTATCTATCTATCTATCTATCTATCTATCTATCTATCTATCTATCTATCTATCTATCATCTGTTTATTTAGAACAGGATCTCTCTATATGGCAGGGGCTATCTTTGAACTGTTGATTCAGTGATGGATTTTTTTTTTTTTTTTGGAGGTAAGGTCTTGCTCTAGCCCAGGCTGACCTGGAATTCACTATGTCATCTAGCCTCAAGCTGGCCTTGAACTCACAGGATCCTCCTACCTCTGCCTCCTAAATGCTGGGATTAAAGGTGTGCACCACCATGCCTGGTTCAGTGATGGAACTTTAAACAGTCTTGAGATCATGAAGACTTTTCATTAAAAAGAGAAACTAATTCAAGGGAAAGTAATAAAATAAAATAAAATTGAGTACAGAACTGTATTTCCAGCTCCCTTGTTGAAGAAGTACTTTTTAAACAGAATCAAGAACAATTCTCACTGTCCCAATTTTCTAGCAGTAACCGAGAAACTAAAAGTACTTACTATCTTTTTCGGGCTGGAGAGATGGCTTAGCGGTTAAAGTGCTTGCCTGTAAAGCCTAAGGACCCTGGTTCGAGGCTCGATTCCCCAGGACCCACATTAGCTAAATGCACAAGAGGGCGCATGCATCTGGAGTTCGTTTGCAGTGGCTGGAGGCCCTGGCGCACCCATTCTCTCTTTGTGTCTGCCTCTTGTTCTCTCTGTCTGTCACTCTCAAACAAATAAATAAAAATAAACAAAAAAAATTTTTAAAGTCTTTAAAAGTACTTACTATCTTTTAAAAGCAGAGTCGGCCTGTGAACTCATGGCGATCTTCCTACCTCTGCCTCCCGAGTGCTGGGATTAAAGGCATGCGCCACCACGCCCTGGCTTTCTAGTATAGATTTTTAAACTCTCAAATAATTACATCTAGAAGCCTGATAAAGATTTTTGTGTAAGTTATGAAGTAGAAAGTTGAAAGTATTTTTTCACATAGATAGTCATTTAATTTTAATCTTATGGAAAATAAGTTTTAGGGCTGAATTCTTGTCCTCGTAAACTATATCACCTAAGCTTTATGATTTAAGGTTTCTGCTCTGTGAAGAGGTGATTATTTTCATTATTGCTATAATGTTCCAATTTTCCCCAGTTAAATGGTAAATATCTGAATTTTGTAAGGCTATTTGATGCTTCTGTCAATTTTTACTCAATATCAAATATGACTGTGCATTTTTAGCTGCTGTAAGGTTTTCTTCCAACAACTTAATGTTTTTCAGTTTGTCTTTCTTCCTTCCTTCTTTCTTTCTTTCTTTCTTTCTTTCTTTCTTTCTTTCTTTCTTTCTTTCTTTCTTTTGTTTGTTTTTTTGAGGTAGGGTCTCAGTCTAGCTCAGACTGACCTGGAATTCACTCTGCAGTCTCAGGGTAGCCTTGAACTCACAGCGATCCTCCTACCTTTGCCTCTCGAGTGCTGGGATTAAAGGCGTGAGCCACCATGCCTGGCTCAGTTTTTTTTTTTTTTTTAAAGTTAATTTATTTATTTGGGAAAGGGAGAGAGAGAGGCAGATAGAGAGTCAAAATGGCCTCTCCAGGGCCTCTTGCCACTGCAAATGAACTCTAGACACATGAGACACCTTGTGCATCTGCCTTACGTGGGTATTGGTGAATAGAACCTGGGTTCTTAGGCTTTGCAGGCAAGTGCCTTAACCACTAAGTTATCTCTCCAGCCTGTCAGTTTTTCTTTCCTTATCTTATATTTCTTTCTCCTCTCTTCCTCATTCCTTACTTTCAGTTTTGGTTTTTGACACAGAATCTCAGAGTCCATACTTGTAAAGTAGCTGAAGGTGGCCTTGAACTCCCAGTCTTCCTGCTCCTGCTTCTCACAGGCTTGGATTCCAGGCATAAGCCACCATAGTCTACCTTATATTTTTCATTTTCTGAAATTATAATCAAGATATAACTCACCGGGCAGATTTTGGATCTCTCATAAATAATGTTGGGGATAGCTTTAACCATTTCATTAGGAAAAGGTCACAACCCTGGGGATTTTGAAATTCTTAAACAATCAGAAAGAAAAGTACAAACGAGTTTCCTCACATAATTCGAGACTTTTCTGAGCTCCACCAATGGGCCAATATAATTCTAAGCTCTGTATTCTTCACTCTTTAATATTTCTGCCTCATTTATGAACATCCTTATTAGTAAAGAGTAAAGAACCTAAAAAGTTCAATTGGTTACATAAAACTGTCCTGTGTCACTGGGCCTGGTGACACACACCTGTATGCCCAGCACTTGGGAGGCAGATAGCTTACAGGGATAGCTTAGCAACTATGGACTCTACCTGTATTGAGTTAGACACACACCCTTCCCAACCCAAAGTAACTCTACTGTAATAATCTCTTAGCAACCTCCCTTTTGTTGTTAGTTTCCATTCAAACACATTCAGCAACTACAGAAAGGAAGATCAATCTCATCTGAACTGGTTTTAGATATGGGCAACAGAATTCTAAAAATGAACTTTTAAGGAAAATTCCCTATTTACTATCATACCTATTCATGATTGGATGTACTTATGCTTAAAATCAGATGCAACACAGGTAAGGACACGCGCAGTGAACAAAGTCTTACATAACCCAAGCCTGTCCATCAAACCAGGAAACCACCCATGCTCTCCCTGACCCTAGCAATCAGTTCCTCTTTCTCCTGAGCCCCAAGGAAGAACCCTGAGCAGACACGGTGCTCTTGAGTGATTCTAGCTCGGAGTCTGCTGCTCTTTTGCAGCCTATCTATTCTGTACTTGTAGGTATCTCTGATTAAAACCTGGCGGCTTTGCTATTTTTGTGTGTTTCTTCAATTCCTTGAACAAGAGGTCAAGAACCTGTAGACATCTGATTCAGACAAATACCACAGGCCACACTTAAGAGACTGAGGCTAGAGGACTGATAGCTCAACGTTAGCAAGTGCTACATAGCAAGATCCTGTGTCTATCTACATAGTCAAAATGTTAAAACACCTACATCTCTAGGGTAAGGAAGGAAGGGCATCATTACCATGTAATAAACTAGCCGGGAATTGCATGTACTAATTTACGCTATGGTTTAGATAGGAATCTCTTGGTTTGAAGGCTGGGTCCCCAGCTGGTGGTGCTATTGCAAGGTGACTGGATTGTGAAAACACTAACCTCATCAGTGTCATTTATAGCTGAATAGACTATCAGGAGGTAGGGCCTAGATGGAAGAAAAGGAAAAGGTCACTGGAGATGTGCCCTTTAAGGGTCTATCTTTTCCTTTATGTGTGTGTGTGTGTGTGTGTGTCTGTGTGTGTGTGCATGCGCGTGAGCGTTTGTGTGTGTTCTCATCTACTTCTTGGATACCACGAGCTGAGTGGCTCCCCAGTACCATGCTCTTCTGCCACGACGCTCTGTACTGCCCTGGAACTAAAAGCAATGGTGCCCGTGGATCACTGACTGAAATATCTGAAACCGTGAGCCAGAAAAAACAATCTTCCCTGTCTTTAAATAGTTCCTCTCAGATATTTTGCCACAGCAACATAAAGTGAACAACATAACTGCCTCTTCCTCTTCCTCATCTTCTCTTCCTCCTATACAGCTGATTAAACCCAGGGTCTTACGCAGTACTCCACCACTGTGCTTATACAGTCCCCTTTCCTTCACCTTCTACTGCATAGATGGAGGATATTTTCAAATTTAGCAATTTATCACTAAGACATTTATTCTCCCTCTTAAGTAGTAATGTGACAGAAAATTCTTAACAGCTGCCTTGCTGGGACATGAAACCCCAAGTTTTAGCATTTTCCTGCTTTGTGGTACAACTACTTCCATCACAGCCAAATCCAGCTCTCCAACATGACATCAACAGACTAACAAAATTCACAAAAAAAAATCTAACAGTCAGCTCAGATGAGCAGGCAGAACCAACAGCAGCTGACCACTACATTTCATGCACTGATTCTGAGCCACGAGGTCTTTGAAGAGGTTTCTTAATTTGATTCTTCATACACTGAAGTAATAAACTACAGCAAAAGTAAGAAATTAGATCTTTAGCTCAGACCAGTGCATTACCCATGAAACCACATTATTTGTCACCAGTTGGATACAAACTACTTCTGGCTATTATCCTCACCAAGTTAAATAGTATGAACAGGAAAACTTGAAGGATTCATGTGTTCAGTCTGTTATCTTAGATTTTGTGAGTTCCACCTACTTAGTTTAGAAGTTAGACCAGAAGAAAAGACAGATGGATGACCATACATACTCTCATGTGTGAGCATTTAACAGACAAACCACGACTACAAACTACCATGTAAGATCCATTCTACCACAGTGATCTAACCATGACTGGTGTGCCTTCGTGAGGCTCTCAAAGGCCCATTTACAATGTAGACTTTCAGACTCCTTGGTGCTGTGTGCCTGAATGTGAGGACATGGAGCAGGCAGTCCTGAAACTGCCTCAGGGCTTGTCATACCTGTCTTCCCCCTAACAGCACTGCAGACAGCCCAGCCTTCTTGTCCACGTGCTATTCCTGTCTTGTCCCTTCCCAAGCCCCCAGCTTACAGCAGCTACCACAGGAGCAGGCACAGCTATTGGGTGGAAGGAGTCAGCGACTGCCTGTGCAGGCATGAACAGCCCACTAAGGCCTTGTGGGGAGGGATTCCAGAACACTGAGTGGTCATGGCGGGGAGGGGAATATGAGTTTAAATTGACCCAACTCTTTTGTCCCATAGACATCACCCTTCATGCACAGGAGTGAGGTTGGAGAAGGACAGAGTGCAGAGGGGAGCCCTTGGGCACAAAGGGGTGGCAGGCAGGATCACTTTGGGCTTTCTCTACTGCTTTTAGCACCCTCGATTCTTGGATTGCAGAAGCATAAGTTTCAAGCCCTGGTGCATATCACTGTGGCACCTGGAGAAAGCAGACATCATAGACTCAGGAATCTAGAGGGATTCTAGTTTTTCTCTGGCTCTTAATTCCAAGTGACAGGTTGGGCTCTCTCCTTAAAAGCATCCTACAGAACCACAGCCCCTCTACCATAGATCTGCCATCTTGGACTCCTCCCCGATTCTGTTCTACATCCACTGCCTTTCTCTCCAAGCATCGTCAAAGTCAAAACAAATCAATTAAGACTTCAAAACTTCTATCTTGTGTCCACAGCCAACCTGACATAGCCACACAATCTTACACTGGAACAATGTCACTGCCTCTCCACTAGCAGTTTCTGCCCTCCTCAAGTTATTGCAGATAATAGGAAGAGTGGAGTCATCCAAAAGGCAATTATCTTGGGAAACAAGGCACTCTCTCCTCTCTCTCTCTGACTGTAGATCCATCTTCACAATGAGAAGAGACCAGAAGTTAGTGCTTTTATCTTCTAAGGACTTTGTTATGAAAAACTGAGTCACCCAGAGATAGACTGGAACATCAGAAACTTCACTCGTGCCGACATGGACTCAGGGGAATAACTTCCAAAGCTTGAGTCCTGAGCTCTGATGGACTGGAGTTTTTATAGACAGTGTGCAAGGCAGTGTTGCATCACCTTGAGTTCTTTATACTATTGGTGGGTTACAAGTTACTATGATTTCATGATTTGGGTGCACAAACAAAAGATTCCCTAGCAGAATGGAACCGGCCTAGATGTCCCTTAAAATGAATGGATAATAAAGACGTGGCACATTTACACAATGTAGTTCTATTCAGTGGTAAAGAAATTACAAAATTTGCAGAGAAATGGGCGGATCTGGAAAGGATTATACTAAATGATGTAACCCAGGCACAGAAAGTCAGTCATTGCATGTTATCTCTCATATGTGGATCCTAGCTACAAATATTTAGACTTGTGTGTGAACTAGAACTAAAAATCGGTAGCAGAGGCCAGCAAGCTAGAAAAGGGCCATAAGGGAGGGAGGAGAAGGGAGGATTTAAGAGGATGCTATTTTACATATGTAAGTAGAAGAACAGATTACAGGGAGTAGAATGGCCTAGGCAAGGCCAGGAGAAGAGATTGATCAAAAGAAGGGTGGAGGAAGTTCAATCCAAATTCAAGATATTGTGAATAAGACAGATGAAAGCCTACTTTTTTGGATAATGCCACACCCAGAAGCCATAGTTTGTTACTAGAAAACTTTCAGTGCCAGGGATGGGATACCTTCCAGTGAGTTGTTGGCCATGGAGGTCCCTGTTGCCCCCCAAACATTACAGACTATCGCCAAGGCTCTTGGTTTCCCACCAGAAACAGATGGCAAGACCCTGTTGCTGAAGACTCCACATGCCTGGGTGACAAGATCACTGAGAAATCAAGCTGGGGGCTGAGCTGAAAACCTCCTCTGTGTAGACCAGCTGACAGAAAGCTGGAAAAAGCTAAACTGCATGCAGTGCTATGGGAGACAGAAGTCATCAGTGATGAAAACAGTGGACACTAGTAGCCTCAAGTTTGGCCAGCCAGACCAAATGTCTGAACAGGTGCAATAGTGGCATGTCTATTCTAGGGGAAACCAACTGCTCTCTCATTGGACTAGAGTCCCCCTCTATGGGAGGGAATACGTGCCTGGTACTGAAAACCTAATCAAAAGCCTATGGTGGGGGAAGTCATGAGCCTTAGAAGTGTAATGTCTGCTCTTATCTGGCTAAATGTATATACTATGCTCATGAAACTGTCCTGTAAGCAATTCACTTAATGTTCATATCCATATATTAACACTACTCTCACTTTTGGTTAGAGAAGCTTCTCTTTTCAGATGGCAGTGACTACTGGGATGACCCAAAAGACAATATAGTGCTGAGAAGAAGTGACAGAGGACTGTTTGGCACTGAAACGTCTCTATCATATCCTCCAAGGCTCAGGGTCCATTGCGGAGGAGGTGGCAGAAAGAATGTAAAAGCCAAGGTAAGGGTAGGACTGCTTATAATACAACTGTACAGACAGAAATTGGCCTCGATATCCACAACCTTGCAGTGCCTAGCAATACCTTCACAAGACCCTCATAATAGGAGAAAAAGACTGATAACATCAAAATAAAAGAGAGACTAATGGAGTGAGGGAGGCGATATGATGGAGAGTAGATTTGTGAAGGAGAAAGTGGGAGAGGGAAGGGAATCACCATGTTTTATTGTCTGCAAGTATGGAAATTGTCAAGAAAAAAAGTGTCAAAACAATAAAAATAAAAAATTCCCTAGCAATAAGTTAATGAAAAGAAAGTACAAATGTAGAACAAAAAGCTGTTTGTTCATGGGGTGTTGGTGTGTATGGCTGCACTAACCAGATAACATACAAGCACGGTGCAGCTGCACAGATAGGGAGGAGACACAGGGTCACGCTGTCTCCCTTGGAAAGGTATGTACAATAGAAACTGTGTTTTAGACTATCAGCTGGGTACGGTTTCTTTGTCAAATTTGTTCTATCACAGCCTTAGATTCTTACTCTTTTTGTTGTTGTTGCTGTTATTATTTTGTTTGTTTGTTTGTTTGTTTTGTTTTGTTTTTTTGAGGTAGGTTCTCACTCTAGCCCAGGCTGACCTGCAATTCATTATGTAATCTCAGTGTGGCCTTGAATTCGCCGTGATCCTCTTACTTCCCAGTGCTGGGATTAAAGGTGTGTGTCACCACACCCGGCCATCCTTACTTTTTTTCCAAGAGGGACAGCTGATACTGTTTCAGTACTGGGCCAAACAAACTCTCCCCCATCTTCACTGGCCTAACTGAAGTGAGAGTTATGCAGGAGAGGAACCTGTATAACTCAGAGGCAAGAGACTAACTGTGATGGTTAACCTGGAGGGCCAACTCGATGGGATTTAGAATCACCTAGGAGAAACATCTCTGGGTGTGTTTCTGAGGGAGTTTCTAGAGAGGCTTAAATAAATGGGCTGGGGCCCGTTCCTCTCTGCTTCCTGGCTGAGCATACCCTTCATACTCTTGCTATCACAGCTGGAGTTGATCTTCCTGTCAAGCCCTTTACACCGTGGGGGGCTGTATGTACCCTCAAACTGCGAACCAAAAGAAATCTTTCCTTCCTTAAATTGTTTTCTTTAGGCATTTTGTCACAGCAATGAGAAAACTAACTAACCCAGATGGCATTTTGATTTATAAAGTGCTTTAAAAAATTTATTTATTTATTGAGAAAGACAGGCAGGTACAAAGGGAATGGGCACACCAGGGCCTCTAGCCACTGCAAACAAACTCCAGATGCATAAGCCACCTTGTGCAGCTGGCTTACATGGGTACTGGGGAATTGAACCTGGATGCTTGGGCTTTGTAGGCAAGTGCCTTAACTGCTAAGCCATCTCTCCAGCCCAATAAAGTGCTTTTACTCACTGCATTTTTACTTATTTGGGGATCACACCTACATGGCACACCTATCTGAAACACAAGCTCCCCTATAGTACTAGAAGCTTCTATCTTAACCAAGGCTTTCTCCCCAGACTCTATTTATCATTTAGGTTCCATTCCCTTAGGTAGATGGATTTCCCTATTTCTCCTGTTTCCCATTTCTAAAATTATTTTCTGTTCCTTAATTATTTCATCAGGTTAGACAAAGATAGTTGACAGGAGTCAAATGATCCTGCAGGCAGATCTGTACATTATTTCTGGATTGCAAGTATTTGCTTTGTCTGGTTCCAATAACAGTAAGGCAAAAACAAAACACCTAGTATTTGTGAGCCCTCTTGCTATTTCCTTTCCTCCATTTCTGGACCCCCCCCCCCCAAAAAAAAAGTAGCAGAAGCACTCATTGCTGGTTTCTTCCTCTCAGAATTCAGTTGGAAATGCTGACTTTCCACTTCACATTCCGTTCCTCTGAAGTCCTGTTCTCTGTTCTGTTAATGACAGCCCCAGGTTGGAAGCCTCGCGGGGAGGGAGCTGGCTCTCTGCTCCCTTTGCTCTACACATCAGTCAGTCTACAGTTTTGCCCAAACATCTTCAGGTCCAAATGTCTCTCATCTTCCTGTCCAGGCCCCACACCCACCTGGGCCTTGGACAGCCACAACCTTAATGGTTTCAGCAGCTCCCTAACATCTGTGCATCCCCACTGCCTGTCTCAACTCATCCATCCTACTGGTGTGTCTCGAAGGGATGGCCCTGTTAGGACTTGGATACGGTTTGAGTGTGTCCCCTCAAGGGTTTCTATGTTGAAATTTAATTCTTACTTTGAAATATTAAGAGGGTGTGAACTTTAGCGGTAGGGCCTTTGGGAGGTGATTAGGATCACATAAACACATGAAAGCTGACATAGTTGGCTGCTGGTGGGCTTAAAATCAGAGGGAGGACTGAAGAGTGTATCTCAGAACAGACGCTTAGCATGTGTGAGGACCTGGGTGCTATCCCCAGCAACACACACACACACACACACACACACACACACACACACTCCATCTGCTCCCTGTCTGGCTAAATGATGCCCTGCACTGCTAGCAGAAATGATTTCACCAGATGAGGGCCCGCGACTTGGGACCAGAACTGTGAACCACAGTAAACCTGTTTTCTTTGTAACCAACTCACCCAGACTGCTATTACATTATCAGCAACAGAAAGCAGATTAAGACTGGCCATTACTCAGTACTCCACTTCCTTGCTAAAAACACAGATTTTCGAATTTAATATTCCTGTTTCCTTGTTGACTATCCAGGGGGTTGCTTGCTCTGAATCAAACCTAACTTTCCAATCTTCCCGCAGTTATGTCCCTGCACCCCTCAAATCTCTCTGGGTCCCTCTGTTAGTGTAACCTTTTAGTTTCAGTCCTCCAGAAACTGACTCTGAGATAAGTCTTTAAATAAGAGGTAATCTCAGAAAACACTGGCGGGGAGGAGACAGGTACTGATGAGAGAAGAAAGCAAGTAACCAAGAAAAACACTATTGACCCCTGGGCACTGTTACTCCAGAATGACTAGTGTACTGTCTCAAGCACCCTTCTGGGTTATTTTTACCTTCTGTTATTAGAGCTACAATCAATTCTTGCACTTTATGGTATTAGGTTCCACAGGTCACCACCAACAGGGATCAGTGAACACTGAATCTTTGCTTCCAGGGACACACGAGGCTAGTTTCCTGACAGTCTCTGATCACAGCTTTTCACTAACACATCAATACCTAAGCTCGCTTTCCATGTGTTTCTCTTTTAACTCAATATATTAAACTCAAGGTCAACGACATTCTCACTCATGCTTGATGAAGTTTACCTAGCACACATATTTTCTCCATCACGTATATGGCAGCCTTCCTGTGCACAGGAATGCTAGACAGCACTTATGCTACGCTATGCTATGCTACGCTACGCTACACTATGCTGTGCTTAAGGACCGTTTGAAACAGGGAAATCACACGCAGGCTCACAGCACAGTGCAAAAATGTGAAAAACACAGCACTCAGATGACCCCAGAAAGGACCCCTGTGATTGCAGTCTGAGAGCTGGACCAAGAAGGCACTGCCGCCCTCACCCAGCCCAGCATGAAACGTGTCAGTGGCCTCACATTTTTTGGCTTTTTATGTAAGAGCCAACTGACTTCAGAGGCTCTATAACTATTGATCTGGAAGGTATAAGTAAAGTATATGGAGTGGGAAGATCTGCAAAAGCAGAAACATCAAATAATGTGGATTAAAGATATGTACTTTCAACTGTGAAAATTGTAGAAAACTGAAGATAACACAAAGGGTTCTTTCCTACGAAACACAAATTTGTTCTGTGAGGTGCCCTGTGGATGATATGATACTGAAAGACTTGGTATTGTTTCTTCTCTGTTTTTTTTTTTTTTTTTTGTTCATTTTTATTTACTTATTTGAGAGTGACAGAGAGAGAGAGAGAGAGAGAAGAAAGGAAGAGAAAGAGAGAATGGCCGCACCAGGGCCTCCAGCCACTACAAACAAACTCCAGACACATGCGCCCCCTTGTGCATCTGGCTAACGTGGGTCCTGGGAAATCGAGCCTCAAACTGGGGTCCTTAGGCTTCACAGGCAAGTGCTTAACTGCTAAGCCATCTCCCCAGCCCCCCCTTTTTTATGAGGCAGGTTCGCCTGTAACCCAGACTAACCTCAAACTCACTACGTAGCCGAGAATGATATTGAATTCCTGACTGATCCGCCTGTCACCACCTCCTGCGTTCTGGTATTACAGGCCAGCACCATCACATCTGGCTAATTCCATTATTCTTAATCGTCTACATCAGGTATCTGCAAAGTCAGCTGTGGGACAAATGCACCCCTCCATGTGTTTTTCATACATAAAGTTTTATTGAAACCCAGCAGCATATTAGTAACATGTTGTCTAGAGCCACTTCAGGGCTTACAAACCCTAAGATATATATTACCTGGTCCTTTCCTGAACAGTTTTGTTATATGTTTATATGTATGTACTTTATTTTTTGTTTTTTCGAGGTAGGGTCTCACTCTAGTCTAGGCTGACCTGGAATTCACTATGTAGTCTCAGGCTGGCCTCGAACTCACAGTGAGCCTCCTACCTCTGCCTCCCCAGTGCTGGGATTAAAGGCGTGCACTACCACACCTGGCTGGTATGTACATTTTTAAGTCATTTTTTGACATTTTAATGTTCACTATAGCTTTTAAAAATAATTATTTTTCCAAATTTGAGGCAGGACCTCATAGTTCAGGCTGTCCTAGAACTCTCCATATAACCCTGAACCCACAATTCTATTTCCACCTCTCATGTGCTGGGATCACATGTGTGTACTATAGCATCTGGCTTTAAAATTTCCTTCCTTCTTATGATGGTCTTCTGTAGGTAGTGTCAGGCACTGTGAGGTCATGGACATCCAAGCCATTTTGTGTCTGGGGGGAGCACGTTGTAAGGAGTCCCACCGTTCCTTTGGCTCTTACAATCTTTCCACCACCTCTTCCACATTAGACCCTGAGCCTTGGAAGGTGTGACAGAGATATTGCAGTACTGAGCACATGACATCAAAATAAGAGAGACTGAGAAGGGGAGGAGATATGATGGAGAATGGAGTTTCAAAGGGAAAAGTGGGGGACAGGGAGGGTACTACCATGAGATATTTTTTATAGTCATGGAAGTTGTTAATAAAAAATTGGAAAAAAAATTCTTTTCTTTTGTCTTTTCTTCTTCTTCTTCTTTTCTTTTTTTGGTTTTTCAAGGTAGGGTCTCACTCTAGCCCAGGCTGACCTGGAATTCACTCTGTATTCTCAGGGTGGCCTCAAACTCACAACAACCCTCCTACCTCTGCCTCCAGAGTGCTAAGGCATGCCCCACCATGCCCGGCTTAAAAATTCTTTTGAACAGTATATTTTTTAAATACTTCTTCAAGTGTCTTATTATATCATTTTATCCCTCCCCCTCTTTTTTCCCTCTTTCAGTGTTAAGGTTTGAAGCTAGGGCCTATGTGAGCACTCTTCCATTAAGCTATATCCTTATCAAGTGTCTTTTACCTTTAAAATAAAAATCACCTGGGCTACAGTGAGACCCTACCTCAAACAACAACAATAAAAATGTATCCTTGAGGCTGTCAGGAGGAATCTGGGTTCAAGGCCAGCCTGGGTTACACAGACAGACCACAAACAAGCCCTGGTAGTGTACTGTGGGGAGGCAGGTAGGGCTCAAGTGCAGGTTCACCTGACTGACCCAGCCCCTCCTATCCACTAGGAACTTTGCGTTCCAATGAGAGAAACTCCCCACAAGTTCCAGCTTCATTTAGCCAAATTTGTTTGTTTCCTCACAAGTAAATTACTTGTACTATGAACAGTCAGACTCTGGCTCACAGATCCTTTAAGGAATTATAAGATGAAAACTTGTTCAGTTGGCATTGTATTTACAATGAATGGAAATGATTTTGTTACGGTAAAATCCAGGAAAAATATATATAACACTTGAATACAATTGCTCTTCCTAAAATCATCACTTCCCTTTTTGAATGCAAGTGACAATGTCTATTTGAGATTGATGAAAAGTTGCAATAAAAGAACACTGAAAATTGTAAACAATTTAAAATGTTGTGCTACATTTAGTACAATCAAAATGCATTTATTTTAAATGAAGGGTATAATTTTTATTAATAGAGAATCTCTCTTTTCTCTCTCCTTCTGTTCAGCTCTTACAAAACACATTCAAAGAATAAGTATCACAAAATGATTATCCTGTGAGGATACGGGTGTACTTCAATCCAGCTCTGCTACCATTTGCCCACAATGAAAGCTTTCAAAAAATCTCTTGAGTTTTCCTCTTCATTATCCCTTGTGTGTTTCGCCATGGTAATCAGCAATTAATCTCCAGATATAATTGGACCCTTGAATCAGTTAGGACTTTTTATGTTGAAATCCAAATAGGCTTAAAAATAAACAGCAAGGTCTTTTCACAGGTTGCAAGGAGAATGAGAGTGACCACACAGGAGTGCAACTCAACAATATAGTGACAGGTGATTAAAATCAGCATCGCCAATGAGGGCAGCAGATGCTGTCTTCCCCAGATGTGACATTCTGAGAAGAACACACAATCAACGATGGGCTATTCCATCAGGAGTGGGTATATGGAGTGTCAACATGAGGAAGCAGCATACATACCGCAGCTGAGGGGGACATTCTATCAAGAACTGGCCTGGGTTCCACAATATCACTAAAATTTCAAGCAGTAAAAGACAAACATTGGTAGACCATGAAAAACTTAATTAGATTTAAGAGAACTGACATATGCCCCCAAAAGTCAAGATTCTGGACTAGTTCCTAGACTGCAGGAAGAAGCATGTTACATAGATGCCCCTTAACTTATGATGGAATGACACCCCGATAAACACACCAGGAGCTGAAAGTAAGTAAAAATGCATTGAGGGCTAGAGAGATTGCTTGGTGATTAAGGCGCTTGCCTACAAAGCCAAAGGACCCAGATTCAATTCCCGAGGACCCACATAAGCCAGATGCACACAGTGGTACTTGCATCTGGGGTTCCTTTGCAGCAGCTGAAGGCCCTGGAGCGCCCATTCTCTCTCTATCTGCTTCCTTCTCTCTCACTCCCCTCACTCAAATAAATAAATTTAATTGTTTTTAATGCATTGAATGCACCTCATCCACCATGCATCCTTGCTGTACAACACAGCATACTGGAGAACTGTTTTTCATGATCTTGGGGTTCACTGGGAAGTGTGGATCATGATACTTGCCACTGCCTGGCATAGTTAGAAGTGATCCTGTCACATTAATTTGAGATTCCAGTATGGTTGCCATTGAATGTAATTTTTGCACCAATATATGGTTTCCATTGAGTGAAACTTGTAAAGTAAAAAAAAATGTCAGTCAAAAAATGTTGGTCAGGGCTGGAGGGATGGCTTAGTGGTTAGGATGCTTGCCTGTAAAGCCAAAGGACCCAGATTCAATTCCCCAGGACCCACGTAAGCCAGATACACAAGGTAGCGCATGCATCTGGAGTTTGTTTGCAATGGCTGGAGGCTCTGGTGCACTCATTCTCTCTGTCTCTCTCTAATAAATAAAAATATTAAAAAATAAAAAAACTTGGTCAAATCATCCTAAGTCACAGACTATCATATATAGGATCATTGGGAAAATTAGTAATAATTGGGATTGTGGGGCTAGAGAGATGGCTCAGTAGTTAAGGCACTTGCCTACAAAGCCAAAGGACCCAGGTTCAATTTCCCGGGACCCACGTAAGCCAAACGCACAAGGTGGTGCATGCATCTAGAGCTCATTTGCAGTGGCTGGAGGCCCTGGCATGCCCATTTTCTCTCTCTCTCTCTCTCTCTCTGTTGCTGCCTCTTTCTCTCAAATAACTAAATTAAAATTAAAATTAAAAAATAAGAATTGGCATTGTGGGTCTTGGAATGTAGCTTAGCAGGAAAGCACTTCTCTGGTATTGTAGAGTGAATTAAACATGTCTATGATCAGTCAACAGTCTTGGGACACTAGAATGTGGACATGTAATTGAAAACCAGCTCTTCAAAGTTCCACACTGATGTAATAAGCAGCAAAGTAGGGTGGTATTTGCATTCTGTTCTCAATCAGAGAATGATGCAACAAACGGGGCAAAATGGTACAGGATGGTGCAGAGGCTTTCAGGAGGTGGGGAGTCCTCTACACAGCTCTTGAGACTATTTTCGCATTTAGCATTATCTCCAAATAAAGACTTAAAAAGTCTTGAAGCAGAGATAGTGGGCAGGGAGGTGCTAAGGCTGGTGGCGGGGTTTCACAAGGTAGTGTGGGCTTGCCAATGGTTCCCAGATAACCAATTCTTTTTTAATATTTTTTTGTTTATTTTTATTTATTTATTTGAGAGTGCCAGAGAGAGAGAAGGAGGCAGAGAGACAGACAGAGAGAGAGAGAGAGAGAATGGGCTGCGCCAGGGCTTCCAGCCACTGCAAACAAACTCCAAACGCATGCGCCCCCTTGTGCATCTGGCTAACGTGGGTGCTGGGGAATCGAGCCTCGAACCGGGGGTCCTTAGGCTTCACAGGCAAGCGCTTAACCGCTAAGCCATCTCTCCAGCCCCCAGATAACCAAGTCTTATTTCCCAGCTTTGGTCCTTCTGTTTGCCTTCCCTGAGACAGTGCCTGTTCATCCTTGGTGTAGACAATCAGTGGCTACAGGCGTCACACCTTCACACACCTGAAGGCTGAGCCAGGGTTGTCCTTTCCTTCAAGTTTAAAGAACCCCCAAATTAACCAAGTGTCTCTGACACTTAGAACATAAAGCCTAAACTGACACAGCACATATAACCTACCCTAATTAGACTCCTATCTTTATTTTCATTTCGGATCCCTCTCCTGAGCTCACCCCCATCCACCACAATGTGTAACCCTGTGAACATCATTCCGTCTCTGTCTACAAGGTTGTCCCTTCACCACCTGGTCAACACCTTGTCATGGTTAATCTTGACTGTCACCCTGATTGAAGCAGTCCCTGGGTGTGTCTGTGAGGGTGGTCACAGAGATGATTAGATTATGAGGGCTGGGATGTAATCAAAGGATTGGTTAGTCCCTTGATGGATTTATAATATGCATTATTGGGAGGCAGGGCTTTGGTTGGAAGAAATGGGTGACTGGGGTCATATCCCTGGGGACTCTACCTTGTCCCTTACCTGCCTCCTTTCTATGTGCCCCTTTTTTCTATGCTTCCTTTCTGTCCTGAAGTGGACAGCTCCCACCATCATCATGTCCTGGTCAAGTGCATGAAGCAAAGTGATAATGGACTGAAACCATGAGCCAAAATAAATCTTTCCCCCTCTAAGCTGCCTCTGGCAGGAATTTTGGCGATGGCTACAAAAAGCAAACTAAAATACCCCTCAAGACTCAGCGAAAAGATCACCTAACCTGTGAGACTCAGCCAGATCCCCAACCCTGTCTTTAGGCCTGCCCCTTTCTGGGTGCCCTTCTGACAGCTTGCATGACACCCTGATTACAGGGTTCTGTTTATTACCCACAGGCCACTGTCTGACAGTTCCCGTGGGCCCAGCATCTCTATAAAACACGGAGGATACTGTGGTATCTATCCCTTCCACCCACATGTTTCCTGGCCTGGTAAATCACTGGCAGGAATTAATGAGAGGATCCGTGAAAGTTCTTAAAACAGTTCAAGACATGAAACAATTTACTAAAATAAAATGTTATTGCACATAAGGCAGCTTAATTCATGTGGGTATTTTCCTCCATGAAGGAAAATTACCCTGTTATTCGAGACACATGGAAGTACTGAGAAATGCAGAGCGGCGCCAAATGTGGAAAGTGCATATGCTCTAATTTCCTGTTTTTCTCTGAGAAGCTGCTGCCCAAGCCTGGGTCAGGCAATGGGTGGTTGATGGCTGGGCACTTTAGCAGCCCTGGGTCAGAAGAAACGCTGTGATCACTGCATACGGGAGAATGGGGAGCGCTGAGAAAAGCCACACTGTGCAACTGTCATATTACCAAAGCAGGTGGTTAACCACTCTCAGCAGCCAGCCGGGGCCTCACCTGGGAACGGCTCGTGGTGGAGACTTCGCTGGGCCCTCTGTGCAGCTGGTGCCGCACACCAGACATACCGACACCGGTGGTTTGAGCAGCCTGGCTCTGAAAGGTTGCTGATGCTGCCCTTTCTCAGGCCACAAAAATGCCCACAGCTTTTCAGTAGCCCTGGCCTGGCTATATGATATCGTAGGACAATTTCAGGGCAGACAAAACCTGATTGATTTCTATCTTTGTTGTTGTTTATTTGGTGAGACAAGGTGTCATGAGGCTCAGATTGGCCTCAGACTCACTATGCAGCTAAGGATGACCTTGAACTCCTGATCCTCCTAACCCCACTTCCCAAGAGCTAGGAGTACAGGTGTGCACCACCCTCTCAAAAGAACAGCTGGGCGTGGTGCCATACATCTTTAATCCTAGCACTCAGGGGTAGAGGTAGGAGGATCCTCATAAGCTCGAAGCCACCCTGAGAGTACATAGTGAGTTCCAAGACAACCTGGGCTAGAGCGAGACCCTACCTTGAAGAAGAAAAACAAAACCCACTACAGAGAAATGTGGCAGACATCTACTGAAGGATGTGATAGGAGTGAGCAGGATGCGTAATTCAAAAACATGTCGCATGAGCCTCCTGGTGTTGGATATGAGGACATGGCATTGCTTTCTGGCATTCCTACCAAGAAAACAAAACTGAGTCCCCCATTGAGAAGAAGATGACAACCCCAAACTGAAGGTCACTCTATAAAAACAGCTGGCTGTCACTCTTCAAAAATGTCTAAGTCTCAGCCAGGTGTGGTGGCGCAAGCCTTTAACGCAGCACCTGGGAGACTTAGGTAGGTAGATCTCCATGAGTTCTAGGCCAACCTGAAACTACAGAGTGAATTCCAGATCAGTCTGGGCTAGAGCAAGACCCTACCTTGAAAAAACAGAACAAAACAAAAATATCCAAGTCTTGACAAACAAACCAAAGCTGAGGATCCATTGCAGATGGAAGGAGTCTCTTACTCTAAGGAGAAATTAAATCTAATGAGTGACCCTCGATTCAATCCTGAACTCCCCTTCCCGTCCTGATCCTATGAAGGGCATTACTGGGATAACACTGATGTATGGATCAGAGATTAAAAGTATTACATCAGGGCTGGAGACATGGCTTAGTGGTTAAGCGCTTGCCTGTGAAGCCTAAGGACCCCCGTTCAAGGCTCGATTCTCCAGGACCCACGTTAGCTAGATGCACAAGGGGCACATGCGTCTGGAATTCATTTGCAGTGGCCAGAGGCCCTGGCATGCCCATTCTCTCTCTCTCTCTATCTGTCTCTTTCTCTCTCTCTGCCTATTGCTTTCAAATAAATAAATAAAAATAAACAAAAAAATGGTAAAAATTGGTTTTCAAAACATAAAAAAAAGTATTACATCAATGTTAAATTTCCTGAATTTGATAACTATACTGTGATGATGAAAGAATGTCTTAGTTCTTAAGAGGCAGTGAAGAATTAAGGAGCACAAAGCTATGATTCATGTAACTTACTCCCAAATGGCTCAGAAAGGTGTGTGTTGTACGTGTGTGTGTGTGTGTGTGTGTGTGTGTGCGCATGCATGCATGTTATGTTGTGCAACATGTGTACAGGACAGAGAACTCAAATATGGCAAAATGTTAAAAATGTGTTAATCTGGATACATAAAACATATTGAGTTTTTTGTCTTCAGACAAAATTGCAACTTGTATGTAAATTTGAAGTTATTTTAAAATTTAAATGTGTTCCACTGCCTTGTTAGACAAAACAAAATATAACAAGATTCTTAGTGACAGATTAATGTTTTTACCCAGTGTACCATTCAGCATTGGGAAATGTTTAATGACATGCAGAGGGCAGGGAAAACCTTTATTCTACAATGTGTTCAGAAATAAGTTAACCTGCTTATTATACATAACATGAAAGCAGAGGCAGAACCCTGATTGGGAAGGTATGTGTATGCAGGGTATGTGTGAGGTGTATGTACATGTATGCCCAGATGTGCATGTCCTACACATGTATGTGGAGGCCAGAGGAAAACACTGGTTGTCACTCGTCCACCTGTTTACTTGAGACAGCTTCTCACTCAATCCAGAGTTGCCAGGTGTTTCTTAGGAAGCGAAGGTCAGTAATGCCCAGTGATTCTCCAGTCTCCTCCCTGCCATAGGACTCAACCATGTGTTGCCATGCCAACTTTTTTACATGGGTGCTTGGGAATCAAATTTGGATCGTCTCCGGTCCTCTCAAATACTCATGGTTGTGCAGCAAGCACTCAATTATTGAACCATCTCCCCAGTCCTATATTTGTGTATTTTTTTAATTGTATTTTTCAGAAGTACAACTTCTTTGGGAAGTAATTAGTATCCCATAGCTATAATGCATAGACTATATGTCCCAGCACACCAAACATAACCCCTTACAATAGTGACTACACATATCTCCTTGACTCTACTTTTGATCACACCACATTGATAGTTACAATTACCCATGGCTGGAGAAATTATACTATAGGAATGGACAAATATTACATAGGAGGGCAATGCACACATGTACAGAAAGCCACAGAAGACACCCAGTTCCCAGCTGACTCTGATGTGAAAGGGAAAAGTCATTTTATTGTACCAGGTAGTCTTTTAAACCCCAAAGACAAAAGGAAGAAACAACGCTTGCTAAGGTTTTATGATCCATAGAGACTACCACACGAAGTGTTAAAATGAAAATACATGACCTTTTTTTTTTCTAAGTGTCTATCATTTGCTGTTGGGGGTGGGGAGGAAGGAGTGTCCAAAATACCTAAACATAATCATCCAAGTACAACCTATAGGTAACATTTATTTGGTGGACAACCACTCTGAAACGGTGCTGGTTTGACAGCCCTGGAAGGATGGTACCCAGTTTTGTCTGTCAGTCAGCAAGGACAAATACTCCCAATACTCGGTATATTTCAGCAGCCCCCTTGGACTGATTATCCACACTCCAGTGTTTCTCTTCTATCGTACTGTGAACCAGCCTTGCCAGCCTGCTGAGGTCTCCCTAATGAGAGGGAAAGCAAGAACCCCACAGTCATTATGTATCTATAGGAAACATCTATTCTTGAGCTCTTTCATGATCATACTTAAAGACAAAGGAAATGAGGGCTTTCTCCTTGTTGTCAACTGCAATGCCTTGGAAGAGAAGGTTTAGAGGAGGCAGAAAGGAAAGATTCAAAGGACGTCGCGTTTGATGACTTAGTCGTCTGTCTTGCCCGCTGAGCCAAGCCTCATGATTCTCCAACATAACCAAGTCTGGCTGTAACAGAACCAGGAAAATCTTAACCACAAGCAGATGATGTTTTTGCCAAAAGTCCTGGTGACTTTCTGGGCAAACTTAAACCAAGCAACTTCGTGAAAGTTCAGCTGTTAACGCCTCACTCCAGAAAAGAGGACACGAACCCTACAAACCAACCAAGCAACGCAAGAGCCAGGGCAAGTCAATACTAACTCCCCATGTTTCTTGTGAAACAGTTTCCTAGCCCTTTCATACATTTTTGTTAGTTAGGGTTTTGTTTGAGATAGGGTTTCGCTATGTCATCCCAGCTGGCCTCAAATTCACTATGTAATCCAAGTTGTCCTTGAATTTTCTAAGTTCCTGCCTCAGCCTCCTAAGTTCTGAGATTATAAGCAATGTACCATGATGCTTGGCTCAGACATCTGTCTTAGCATTTTCTGTAAATTTTAATAGCATAGATATTATTTTACATTGTGTTTCTCATATACACTTGTACTTTATACATTAAAAGTTGTGGGGGCTGACCCTGAGACTACATAGTGAATTCCAGGTCAGCCTGAGCCAGAGTGAGACTCTACCTTGAAAAACCAAAAAAAAAAAAAAAAAAAAAAAAAAAAAGTTGGGGGTCCGGCCAGGTGTGGTGGCACATAGGAGGCAGAGGTAGGAGGATCATTGTGAGTTTCAAGGCTGCCCTGAGACCGCATAGTGAATTCAAAGTCAGCCTGGGCTAGAGTGAGACCCTACCTCGGAAAAAAAAAAAAAAAAAAGTTATGGGGCTGGAAAAATGATTTAGTGGTTAAGGCTCTTATTTGCAAAGCCTGACGGACGGGGTTTGATTCTCCAGCACCCGCACAAAGCCAGATCCACAATGTAGTGCATGTGTCTGGACTTTGTTTGCAAGTAGCTGGAGGCCCTAGTGTGTCCATTCTCATTCTCTCTCTTTCTCTGTCTGCTTCTTTCTCTCTGTCTTTCATAAATAAATAAATTATTTTGTTGCTTGTTTTTCGAGGTAGGGTCTCACTCTAGCTCAGGCTGACCTGGAATTCACTCTGTAGTCTCAGGGTAGCCCTGAACTCATGGCAATCCTCCTACCTCTGCCTCCTGAGTGCTGGGATTAAAGGCGTGTGCCACCACGCCCGGCCAATAAAAATATTTTTTAAAGAACAGATTTCTCCTTTAGAATTATTTTATTAAATCATAAATATACAACAGCTTCTTAACTCTACACATGTGCTTAAATTTTTTAAAGGAAAAATGTTATGTCTTATTACACCATGATCCTGGCTAATAGCTTTTCAAAACTTTGAGAAAAATCTTTAAAAAGGTTTCACATGTCACCTGAAACTTACAAATCTAACATTATCAAAGAAGGAATGCTCCTACACTCTTACCAAGACCACTAGAAAGAAACAACAACTAAGAAGCTAAGAAACTGTCTCAGGGGAATTTTTTTTTTTTTTTTTTTTTTTTTTTTTTTTTTTACAATCCTTCCTCCACAGTGAGGTAATGTTATTAAATAAGCCAGTCCATTCACAAAATGGCTCTCTGAATCTGCTGTGGTGTCTTCTGTCATATCACTGCATATTTATGCATGACTGAGATAAGAGTTTCCTTAACATTGTTATTTCGATAACCTGAAGCTGTTCTGTTACCTCCAGGCTCTCACCTCTCCTATTTATACAGTGAGCTCACAGCAAGCAGGAAGCTCAGCATTGGCTCCTCCACCATAACCCGGCTTCCTCCACTGCCTCCTGGACCATAGTTTCCCTCACCACATGGTCCCGCCATGTTCCTGCTACCACCAAAGTTTCCACTCTTCATTAGACCATAGTTAGTCCAAAATCATTGTAATTTCCACTTCCATAATCTCCTCCTCCATAGTTGTCATAACCACCTCCGTAGGCCCCATCCTCGTTGCCATATTCAGGTCTTCCGCCATCATATCCTCTTCCTCCTCTATAACCAGGGCTACCTCCAAAACTTCCACCTCTAGGAAGAACAGATTTTTTTTTTTTAAAGTAAGTTGTGTTCTTTTCATTTCCAAAGCCAATTTTTGGCCCTTAAAGGTAGTCTAGCCCCAGCTAAGCACAGATGTTAGAAGGTAACCATTACTGACCATGCTCTCACAGCCTAGGCAATGTCTGTGTGGGATTTTACCTGCCCAACAGAGAAGACGGCTTTCTTCTCTGAGCATCCTGCTTCCTCCTGGTAAAAGACAGCTCAATAACAACAGAAGCAGTAGCATTCTGAAGTGTTCTAGATGCTAGGCTCCCAGCCAGCACCTTGCATACTGCCAAAGATGAGTTCTCTCACAGGCAAATCCTGAGGCAAGAATTACAAGGCAGGTCATTTCTTGAGAAGTAATTCTAGAAAATACTGGTAGGTGAGTGGAAAAGGAAAGCGGGGAAGAGGAGGCTAGGTTCCAAGCCAATTACCAGATAGGCCACTGGAGTTTATTTTTTAATATTTTATTTATTTATTTGAGAGAGAGAGAGAGAGAATGGGAACACCAGGGGCTCCAGCCACTACAAACAAACTCCAGACGCATTGTGCATCTGGCTTATATGGGTTCGGGGGAACCGAACCTGGGTCCTCAGGCTTCACAGGAAAACCCTTAACTGTTAATCTATCTCTCCAGCCCGCCACTGGATTTTTTTATTTTTTATTTTCAAGATATGGTCCTACTCTAGCCTAGGCTGACCTGGAATTCACTATGTAATCTCAGGTGGGCTCGAACTCTGGGCAATCGTCCTCCCTCTGCCTACCCAGTGCTAGGATTAAAGGCCTGCACCACCACGCCCAGGTCTGGAGTTTTTATCTCACAGGTACCTTGCCACTTATGTCAAACACAAGCCTCGGAGAGATTTTCTGGAAAAGGGAGAGATACCTAGAGTACTCCTATACCAGTCTCACCAGGCATCCACTGAGAATTGTTCCTGGGGACATGACTTCCCTGGTACTTTTTAGGAGAGATGTGGAAATGCCAGCAGCCTGAAGTTGAGCTGGCTTTGCAAAGTATTTTGCTAAAGCAGAGCTATATAAGCAAGTACACAGGTGAGGCTTGGAGAAGGTTCCAGAGCCTAAAGCCTGGTCAGCCAGTCTTCACCAAGGGAAAGGCTATGGAACAAGAGCCTGCTTGATAAAGGCTGGTGACAGGGGAGGACAATTTCATTTTCACCACAGTTCAGAGCACTACGGAAGTTTATTAAACACGAGGGGCATTTGAAATGGTCTCTAAAAGATAACCAGGAATTGAGGAGGCAAGCAGCCTTCCATCTGCTGGGAAACTCAGTATAAAGTAGGTCACTGGACAATTTTGTTATTGTTGTAGAGACAGGATCTTGTATAGCACAGGCTGTCCTGGAACTCATTATTTAGAACAGGCTGGCCTTGAACTTGTGATTCTACTACCTCAGTTCTTCATGTGCTGGGATTATAAGTATATGCTACCATTGATAAATTCCTGATTTACTCTGGTGACTATGCTTAATGTCAGAAGATAAAGCCATGAATGGAACTGTCAACCTTGAATTCTGCCTTCACAGATTATCTGAGCAAGCCTGAAAGAATTTGTACACCATCTTCTCTACGATTTCTTCATTCATTCATTCAACTATCGGGCGATAAAGATGAATGATGACTTGATATTTTTTATTTACTTATTTGTAAGTGGAGAGAGAGAGAGAGAGAGGCACTCTAGGGCCTTTAGGTGCTACAAACAAACTCCAGATGCATGCACCACTTTGTGCAGCTGGCTTTCGTGGGTACTGGGGAATTGAACCCAGGTTGTTAGGTTTTGTAGTCTAGTGGCCTTCACTGCTGAGCCATCTGCCCAGCTCAAGACTTGATCTTTATTTGTAAGATGGTCATACTCCAGTGAGGGTCACAGTTGAAGAGAGAACCATTAAAATACATGGCCATCAACATTAACAGGTTAGGGTGCATACCATATGTACTCTGAAGAGGAAGAATGTGAGTGACAGAGGCTTCCAGGAAAGCAGACATCCAGGTCGCCTAAAAATTCCCCAAGACCTCGGATGGGGAGATGGCTTAGTGGCTAAAGGTGATTGCTTACAAAAGCCTGTTGTCTGGGGTTTGATTCCCCAGTACCTATGTAAATCCAGATGCACAAAGTGGTACATGCATCTGGAGTTCATTGGCAGTGGCCTCACCCTGACAAGCCCATTCTCTCTCTTTCTTTGTATCTGTCTCTCTACTTACAAATAAAAATATATTTTTTAAAAAAATTACCCAAGGTGGAAAGATTATAAGAGCCACAGAGTGGGAAAGAGTATCCAGAGGCATTACTCCCCCTCAACAATGACTGACTGCTGCTCTCACAACTCATAACCCATAAACCCATGGTGAATACCAATAACCCCACTAAGGATGGACCTCAGTGGAGTGGAGGCAAGGAGGAGGGAAAGGGAACCAACATATGATTTGTTCATACAAACAAAGCTCCTAATTAAAAAGAGACAAAACAACAAAAAAAGTACCCAAAGCCAAAGAATTACCCAAGTAAGTGAACAACTTAATCCATAAAGGATGTCTTCCTTTCAGACTTTCGAACATCAGCACCTACGTCATTTTGCCTGAGGGTCATCTCAGGCACATGGGACCCAAGGGTACCACGTGGGTAGCAAACGTGAGGATCTGAAGGAGGCGCAGCCAGTGATGAGTCCACCAATGACTGACAGGGTTGGTGAGTGACTCCCCAGCTCCTCAACAGAATGGGAAACTGACTTTCAAGTTCTCCAGTGGTCCTTGACTCCACTTGTCCATGGAGGAACCAGGCTTGATAAAACCTCCTATAGTCACACTCTTCTTACCTGGGTCTCACTTCCCCAATTCTCTCTACTGGTGATAGTTTCCCAGATAAAACATCTGTACCTGAATCTATGAGTCCTGAGTTTGGGGTTTTGTGGCTGGATTATTAGGGAAAAGATAATGAGTTGAGCTTGGGAATTCTGAGTTTGTCAATTAGACATCTATGGGGAAAGTACAGGAAGTAGTAAGATATCCACAGATCTGGCTCTTAGAAAAGATGCAAGAAAGCGCTGGAGACACAGGTGTGGGAGTTACAAACACACACCGGCACTGTTTGCCATGGAATGGATGAGATCTTCATGAATGCCAAGGAAAGGTTTTATTTCAAGATACTGTCAACCATTTAATGCTTCCGGTGTGGAAAGTAGTGTGGCAGTTACTATCTCATTGCTGGGACAAAATATCTGACCATAAGCAGCCTATGGAGGAAAGGGGTTTGTTTCAGCATACAGTTTCTAGAGGAAGTTTCTGTCATGTCAGGGAGAGCATGGTAAGGGTAGACAAGGTGTCACGTCCTCACAGCCTCAAGGAGGAAGTATAAAAGCTCAAAACCACTAAACAGGGCTAGACTATATCATATCCCAAGGCCCACTCCTAGTGACCTACTTCCTCCAGCAAGGCTCCAAAAACTTCCCAAACAGCACTACCACCTGGAAATTAAGTATTCAAACCCATGAATCTATGGGGAACATTTTTCCCATTCAAAGCACACCACAAGTAGCAAGAAAGATAAAGATACCAAGCTACCTGTTGGAAGAGCATCAGGTAGGAAGAGCCAAAGAAATGGGAGGAAATCACAAAACTGCCATTCCATACATACATTCTATATGATCCTTTTATCAGTTATAGGATGGCAATATCATCTTGCATAATGTCCTATAGCCAAAAAAGAATGGAGCCAGGATGGAACCAGGTATATGTGACTCCCAAGTTCTCTCTTAAAAAAAAAATTTTTTTTTTTTAAATTTGCCATCAGAGAGACATAGAGCATGCTAGGGCCTCTTGCCACGGCTAAAGAACTCCAGATGCTTTTGCCCCTTTGTGCATCTGGCTTTATGTGGGCACTAGGGAATTGAACCTGGGAAAACAAGTGCCTTTAACTGTTGAACCATCTCTCCAGCCCCCAATTCTCTCTTTACTACACCATGCTCATTGGTTCCACCCTGTCACTGCCTCCTAGGTGACTCAGCTTGACTCCCGTTGTTGCAGAGTTCAAGGACAAAATCAATGCTCTGTCATGGACGTATGCTCTTCTTGCTCAGAGCCTCACAGCCTCCAAGTCCAAGGCCCCAGCTTTAGGGACTCAACTCAGATATGGCTACCGGATCTAAATAAGATGGGTACGTCAGTCCTCTAGGGTTCATAGAGGTCTTGCCTTCTTACTGCATGTCCTATGCCTTCTGCCAACCTCCACTTGGATCTGGTTCCCACTGCCTGGGCAGCTCTGTATTGGCCCTGCCAGGGCCTCATTAGGAAAAGTAGACCCAGAGACTTGCTCTGGATGGAAGGAAAACAGATGAGATCATGGAATCACTGACATGGATCTTTTTTTAGGAAAGCTTATGGAGAATGGGGGAGAACTCGGAGGATTGGAGATGAGTAAATGTTATTCTAATGGAGGTTTTAATTTCCGGGTATGGTCAGGAGAGGATTATTCAGATAATGGTGTTTGAACACTTAGAAGAAAAATGATGACCTCCTCACATCAGCATGATGGCCCTAACACATGAGCTTTATTGACTTTTTTTAAAAGTTTTTTTTTAAATATTTTATTTATTCAAGAGAAAAAGAAAGAGAGGCAGGTACAGAGAAAGAATGGGTGCACCAGGGCCACTAGCCACTACAAATGAACTCCAGATGCATGTGCCATCCTGTGCATCTGACTTTACATGGGTACTGGGGAATCGAACCTGGGTCCTATGGCTTTGCAGGCAAGTGCCTTAGCTGCCAAGCCATCTCTCCAGCCCTTTATTGACTTTTTAATGTTTCTAGGCAATACATCAAAAGCTGTCAACATAAGAGTAGGATTTCATGAGGGAACATGACAAGACTATAAAAACACTAGGCAGAGATGGGAGCAGGCCAGCGGTTCCGGCTCCAAGGTATCTCCAATACACCCTTCCTTAGGGCCCTTCTTGCTTCCATTTATGTTGCAAATTGCTGACCTCACTTTGCTAACTTAACTCTTTGACACTTTCTGCTTCATCTGGAGTAAGCCAGACCTGGTTCCACTGAGAATATGCTGACTTCACAGATACTTGAATTGGCCAGAGGAATGGACTAGACCACCAGGTAACTACGGAGTGATCCAGATTTCCTAAGTGCAGATAAAAGCATCCACTATATCAATAAAATAAATTTTAGTTACAAACAATTCAAAAAGATAAACCAACAAAAATAAATTAGACTTCATTAAAATTAAAAGCATTCATTCAATAAGATGGATCATTCAAAAGTGATAAGCACAAACCAAGTAAATATATGTACATATATTTAGAGAACAGGTCAGCGATGTGGCCCAGGATGGCCTTGAATGCAATCATCCTCCCATAACCTCTTGAGTAGGCAGGATTATAGGTCTGCACCAACAGGCCATGTTTTATAGTTGTTGTTTGTCTGTTCGTTGAGATGAGGTCTTGCTATGTGGCCCAGGCTGGCTTTGAACTCTTGGGACTGTAAGATACATACCACCACACCCAGGATAAAGATTCATGTCCTACAAAGAACTCATGGGTCAGAAAACATGAAGAACAATGGCGACTAATAAGAAAAAGACAAAAATAAAAAAAGAGCACATGACTTGAATAAGGTCTTCACTTCAGAGAATATTCTACCTTTAGGCATCCAAAAGAGTTCAACAGTATTGCTCAACAGGAAAATCCAAATTAAAACCATGATGCAATGTTTCCATACACCCACTGGAATAAAATCATATCAAACGTTGGCAAGGATACAGAGCATTAGGAATTCTCACACATGGCTGCAGGGTCAACTCTGTCGGTCATCTATGCTGCTCTTCCTCGCTCCACCTACTAATATGACTGCTGTGAAGAGAAGCAAGCTGACTGTTACAGCCCACTGCTTTGTGAGAATGATGAGATTCTTCTCCTGTGAACTGACCTGTTCCTTGTCTAGAATCAAGCCAGAGTCCACAATGATGATGCATTCTGCTCACAGGTAATTGTTCTCTAGCAAAACATCTTCCATTGAGCCAGAAATGGACATGGACAGGCCTGGGACTGCTAGACAAACCATCCCACGTCCCCACAGGGTCTTTATTAGATCCACGGGGGAGGAGGGCAAAAAACGATGGATGTGCAATTCAAGACAGTTACATAGGAGTTCGTTTCCATATTCCATAGTAAATACTGAAGGATGAATGTCATCTGCAATTTATGATATTTTTCTTTACTCCCTTTTCTTCTTTCCTTTCTCTTTCCATTCTTTTCCTCCCTTAAAAATATTTTATTTTCAAGGAGAGAGAGGGAGGAGCTAGAAAGGGAGAAAGAATGGGTGTGCCAGGGCCTCTAGCACTTGCAAATAAACGTCAGACGCATGCACCACTTTGTGCATTTGCCTTTGCATGGGTACTAGGGAAATTGAACCTGGGTCGTTAGGCTTTGCCAGCAAGTATCTTAACTACTGAGCCATCTCTACAGCCTCTTTTTCTCTTTTTCTTTTCTGTTCTTTGTGTTGAGAATTAAAACCAGAGCTTCATGCATGCTAAGCACATGTTCTATCAATGAGCTATACTCCCAGCCCAGTATGTTTCCAAATATCTGAAACAGTTGAAAGGTCCCCAACACATACAAATGACAAATGTTACAGGAGCTAGAAATGCTAAGCACATTGTATACATGGATTGACTTGGCATATAGCATCTTATAAATATAAACAAACATTGTGTCAACTAACAAAATAAATCTGCAAGCCGGGGGCTCAGATAAAGGAAAGGAAGGGGGTGTCTTAAGAGAAGCACATGGAGAAAGAAACTCATGATGCTGGAAAAACCAGACGCTAACCGCCTTTGTCCTCCAGACATTTTTGTAGAGCGTCCAAGCTGAAAACTCCTCAAACATGAGGCCTACAGTCAAGCAAGAGGCCTAGAGTCAAGCAGGAATATTTTCAGCATACTTTGAAATTGCTTTAATAAAAACAGTCACTTGTATAAACCAATATAAAACCAAAAATAGATGTAGGAGGAGGTTCTGGAGAAAAGCGTTTGTTCCTTTTGGGTGACTCACAAGAGACAAAGAGGGAAAATGTCACTCTTTACAACTGTTTCTTCTAGCTTCATACATTAAACTTCACATATTCTGGAGGCTGCTGTTTTGAGGCATTAAGAGACTTGTATTTTAATATAAAAACCACAAAACGCTGGCTTTTCTCTGTGCTATGCCATTATCTGGCTCTTGGCAGACTTAAAATTCTTCCTTTTTAAAACTATTTCCTTTTGGAGGTCAGCTGAAAGTCCAGTTCAAGTACCACATTGATAAAACTGAACACAGGACCACTCTTAAAAGCCAACAATTATGGGTCCCAGTAGAAAAACACTCCACAGTGCCAGGCTTCCGAGACATCATGCCTCAAACGTGGCTTTGTATCAACGCAGCTGTATCCACAGGCGAAAAGTTAAAGGACTTCTTTTAAAATGTTTCCACTCTGGAAGCTCACTCCTTGCAACTTCACTGTGAATTAGGAGCAAGAATTGGAGTAGGAGGACATTCTCCTAGCTACTGGGATGGCCCGGGTGTGAGTCACGCACTGTGACCTCAGGAGCCTAATTTCAGGGGTACCCAGTTCGGTTCTCTAACTTCTAGCCAGGCTTTCTCAGTCTGCACCACACAAACTAGTGCTGTCTGCATTGCAATGCCAAAACATTAAAATCCATTCATTCATTCATTCATTCATTCATTCTGTAGATGGGATTCACTCAACCACAACAAGGATTGTATTTTAATTGGCAAAATCTGGTGGCTTTGGCACATGAGTCTTTAATACAGTTTACATTTTTCATGCCCAGTGATGTCTATTCTCTTACTGTTCCCTAAATGGCCTATTGTCTTAATTTTGTCCCAGTGCGATTTTCCCCAAGTCGCGGCCATTGAGCAAATGCAGGTGTGGTGAGACACAGCCACAGAGGCCTGGGGGAAATCCAGATGACGCTGGACAGCTACACTGTTGACTCCTGGTAGAGAACTGAAATAATGGCTGCAGTCTTAAGAAGAGGGGAAGAGGATTGTCACTTATCCACACAGACAACATGCACATTGAGTCTCTTCAAGTCAACTTTTTTATTCAAGTACAATGTACCCATGAAAAAGAACACACATTAGCATGGGAGTAGAGCTCCATTAATTTATAAAGAGTTAGCATCCCTCTTAATCAGTGCGAGATCAAGAAACAGAATGCCAGCTATTGTAGTTACCTTACTGTAGTTGGGACAAAGCACTCAACCGAAAGCAGCTGATGGGAGAAAAGTTTTTATTTTGGCTTGCAGTCTCAAATGGAAGCTTCATGATGGCAGGGGAAAGCATGGCACAGGCAGAGGCTGAACGTCACTTCTGCCACAGCAAGTGGAAAACACCAGTAGGACAGTGGGCAAAGGTGAACTGGCTAGGACAACCCTTAGCCTGCTCCAACAACACATCTCTAACAAGGCTCTATATGCCAAATTACCATCAGCTGGGGACCAAGCATTCAGAACACATGAGTTTATGGGGGACATTGAATTCAAACCACCAAACCACCAGTCCTCAGGGGCCCATACAGTGTCCTTCCTACTGGCTCTTGGCAACCAGAAGGCAGCTATTTGGCCAATGCCTGATTTTGTAAATAAAGTTTTATTGGAACGCAGCCATACCTATTCATTTACACGTCACCTACAGCTGGTTTTGCACCAGCCTCACCAAATGAGTATTTGTAGCAAAAACCACGTGTCCCATTAAGCCTAAAAGTTACTATCTGGACCTTTACTGGAAATTTCCAGGACACTGTTCCAAGCAGCCCTAATCAGAAAAGACTAGGAGTTACTAATGTAATTCTTTTTCTAGTTAATAGATTAAAAAGTAAGCAATGGGCTGGAGAGGTGGCTTAGAGGTTAAGGCACTTTCCTGCTAATGACACAGGTTTGACTCTCCATAATCCATGTAAGCCAGATGCACAAGGTAGCGCACATGCCTGCAGTTCATTTGCAATGGCTAAGACCCAAACGTGCACCACTTCTCTCTCTCTCTTTCCTTCTCTCTCTTGTTCTCTCTCATAAATAAATTTTAAAAAAAAGTAAACAGGGCTGGGTTGTGGTGGCGCACGCCTTTAATCCCGGCACTTAGGAGGCAGAGGTAGGAGGATTGCCATGAGTTGGAGGCCACCCTGAGATTACATAGTGAATACCAGGTCAGTGTGGGCTAGAGTGTGACCCTGTCTCGAGAAACCAAAAAAAAAAAAAAAAAGTAAACAGGTAAAATTAATTTTAGTATTAAACGTTTTAAACTAATATATTAAAATTTCAATTTACAATTAATTTTAAAACTGGGATATCTGATTTTTGTTTGAAGTAGGGTCTCACTGTAGTCCAGGCTGGCCTGGAATTCACTATGTGCATTTTGTCCTGAAAGCAGGTTCACTTTAGCTGTACTTTAAGGGCTTGACACTATACTGGGGCAGGCACAACTCTTCATAGCACATTTTTGGAATCCCCTCTAGGTCCCAGAAGATGGGGCACCAGCAACTTGCTGATTTCTCTTCCAGCTCAGGTATACTTTATGCGCACAAAATAAGTTAGAGAGAGAGAGGGAGAGAGAGAAAAGGAGGAGGAGCAGGAGGGAGAGGAAGGAAGATGGAGAGAGAAGAAAGATCCTCCAACTCCTAGTTGTAATGTGTCCCAAAGGCAAGGGAGTAGAAGATCCACACTCTCAGCTCTACCAGCCAGGAAGAGTAAGTAACAGACAGCAACAAAACCATCCCAGCTTTTGTCAAGGGGGAAATAAAGGCTTTAAACAGAAAGCTAAGTGCTTAGATAAAGAAAGAGAGGAAAAAAGTGGCAACAGAAAGCAATCTTTGAGTTATCTTTGGCAATTCAGCCATGCTATTATTGTATTTAGCAATAAAACAATGTCTACTAAGGGGTAAAATGCTGCTTTACAGCAGCCTTCCTAATATTACAAAAAAAAAAAAAAAAGAAAGAAAACCTGGATAGTTGACAATGCTTAAAAATGAAGAGATACCAGAGGAGCTGGGAACCAGCTGTGACATCAGTTGGCTGCCTGGCGTTGCACGTGCTGCTTCCCTGTAGAGGGCTCCTTTAGTTGCCCACAAACCCCACCGTTGCCAGTCATCACACACCAACATTAACTACGTGGCATTTGACCATGTGCCTCTTGCAATAGCCATACTTCTGAGACACCAAGATGGCCTTTCTGAGTTGAAGACAATATTGACATATCCTATGGGCAATAGGAAAAACATCACAGCAGAAGTGAAAACTAGAATTCATTAAGTCAGGTTCTGGCAGTCTTGGTTGAACTCTTTGAGCCACTAATCTCTTCAATATCTTAGGAGAATAGTTGGTCTCAGGCTCAGATGCTTTCATGCTTCAAATATCTCAGCAATGGTATATTTAGGAGCAGCCCCTAAAGCTCCGGCTTGCAATTACCAACTGTTTCCGATCTTAGCAGCCAAATTGGAAAAGGACCCAGCAACATCATTTTACTCCTCCTTAAGTTACTGTGGCACTGGAATTCGACATACTTGAGGACTTAAATATAATTGACAGCCTGGAAGCTAATGGTTTCTTCTGCCATCCTAGTTAAAGTATTTGCATACCCCGATGCTTGCTATTTGCCTAAGTCAAATTGTCTCCAAAGTTATGAACAGTTCACATACCATGACACTGTGTGTTTTATAGAACTATAAAAGGCATGCTTCATAAAGTCAGCACCTCTTGATAACTGCTACGGTTTGAATATGGTTTGTCTCCCAAAGGAGATATGTGTTGAAAATTTGGTTTTTGGTGTGGCCCTGTGAAAGGTGGTGGCACCTTTCAGGGGTGGGACCTAGTGGGAGGTCATTCTTTTGGGATGCTGAGTTAGTTCCCTTGAGAGTGATCTATTCTTCTCTCTGGCTTCCTGTCTGGCCATGTGAGCTCTCTCTTTGTTCCCTCCCTCCTCCCCTCTCTGTCACAGGATGCCACTTACCATTAGGCCTTCACCAGAGAATGAATCAAGGGAGACACCTGATCTGGGGCATTTAGCCTCAAAAATGGTGAACTAAAATGTACCCATTACTTTCCTGTTGATGGGACAAAAGATCTGACTATAAGCAGCCTTCGGAGAAGGATTGATTTCAGCTTACAGTCCATCATAATGGGGAAAACATGGCAGGAGCAGACAGCCAGTATCACTTCCTCAGATCACTGTGAGTTAGTCGAGCAGAGTGATGAATGCTTGTACTCAGCTAGCTTTCTCCTTTTCACACAGTCCAGGAATCCCCCAGGCCATGGGATGGTCCTGCTCACAGTCAGGGAGGGTCTTCCAGCCTCAATTAATCTAATCTATACAAGCTCTAATAGCCATGCCAAGAGATTTGTTTCCATGGTATTTCTAAATCCTATCAAGTTGACAACCAGCAATTAACCATCACATAAAGCAAACCTCTTTTTTCTTCATGAAGTCATTCAGTTTCAGGTTTTCCATTGTAGTTATGCAAAACTGACCAGTACTATAACTGAAAGATATTTTGCCAGAACAATTTTCTATTTCCAACAAGATTCTTTTTTAAAAAAAAATTTTGTTTATTTATTTGAGAGAGAGAGAGAGTGAGAAAGGCAGACAGAGATAATAGGCACACCAGGACCTCTAGCCACTGCAAACCAACTCCAGATGCATGTGCCACCTTGTGCATTTGGCTTATGTGGGTAATGGAGAATAGAACCTGGGTGCTTAGGCTTCACATTAACCATTAAGCAATCTCTCCACACCCCCAACAAGATTCTTTTGAAAAGAAACTCAAAATAAGTGACTGTAGTTTCAAAATTACTTGGAATGTACATTGTGTGTACACTCACATGCACACATGCATATTTGTGTTGGTGTATATACAACGTGATTCACATTTGTTTTTTAAGCACTGCTCTAAGGGTGTAATGTGTAAAAATTATTGTATCAGGCATGAAGGGGTGGCAATATACACAGATGAATTCTGACTCATAGCTCTGAGCACTGGGAAGTGCAATGACACAGCAGCTGCTCCTGACAAGGGAATCATAACGTGGTGCAGTATGAAAGGCAAGTGGTAGTCTCACTTCATGACAACCCACTCTCATTCCCACAAGAAAGGCACAAATCCTTCCATTTATCCTCATATTAACCCCTTCTCAAAGGCCCCAGCACTGCTACAATGGCAATCAAATTTCAACATGAGTTTTTGGAAGAGAAAAATATTTCAACCACAGCACACTGTCTCTGACTAGCTGTATCGTTTAGAAATAAACTGTCTAACTCCCTGAGTTGGGTATAAGCTCTCCAAGTAAGGATATTGTAGCTTTGGCTGAAGGGTGGGTGCAAGGTCCTTAGGTGGGCCCCTCCGTTGCTGTACTCACAGCATGCTGCTGTCTGAACACAGGATAGAGGGATGGCTCAGTCTCCAGTATGCAGAGTCTCGGAAGCAAACATTAAATGACCATGGCAGACCTTCCCTCCAGCTGCTCAGTTTTCATCTCCTCACGACGTTCTTCACTCACCTCTGACAGCTACTCCAACAGCCTCAAACTATCCTTTATTTCATTCTCTCCTGCTTCTTTCTGCCTTTCCAGATCTCAGCTAATGAATAGCTTTTTTAAAAGCCACTCCTCCCTCTTTAAAACTTTCTTAAACACTTAGTTTTTCTTCCCTTCCAACTTGTGAAACATGTTCATCATGGAGACCTTATTGTACAACTGACAAACATCACAAATAGGATCCCACCCAGAAGAGGTACAGCAGGATGTCCTGACTAAACACTCCTGGTATTGGTTACTTTTGCATCACTGAGACAAAACGCCTGGCAGAGACAACTTATGAGTGGAAAGGTTTATTTTGGCTCACATTTTCTGAAGGTCTCAGTCCATCATGACTGGGCTCAAGGTGGCAGGAGACTGTGGCTAAGACACTTCATATCATAGCAGACCAGGAAGCAGAGCATCCTGAACCAGGAGCTATAACCTCCTAAAGGTTCCCACAGCCTCCAAAAATAGCAGCACCAGTTGGGCAATGCACATTCAAAACAGAGCCTGTAAGGGACATTCAGATTCAAATTATGACACTGCCTGATCTCCACAGGCTTTCTTCACTAACTTACTGTTTCCCACGTTGGCCCCAGTGCCTCTCCCTGATTGACAATAGTGAGAGGCTCTCAGAATGATCTCTGAAAAAGTCACTGTCATTATCTGATAAGCCCCTTCACAATGTGGACACCCAGGCCATTCAAAACAAATGAAGTTCTTCCTAGGAGTGGAGAAAGAGAAGATCCTGCTTGTATGGTTCAATTCAGCACTTCCACAGTATTCTTTTTTTATTTCACTAACTGGCAAAGTCTCTGGAGCCCATCTGTTATTTCCAAATCCAGGTGAGGTTGTAGATTCTGTCGTTCACTTCAATAGAACTGGAAGGACAAAAGCCATTAATGTTCAAGCCACAATGCCAAAAAAGAAATAAACCATAGTGAAGTCTTTTTGGAAAGTCCTTGCCTGACGTGTATACAGGACAAATACAGCCTTTATGATCGAATGACCCCTAAAGAACAGATGCTGTTAAGGGACGAGAGAGGCCAAAGAAGAAAGCACAGAACAGAAATTACACATTGACGGTGGTGGGACCCATTCAGATCTGATTGATGCCTCAACTCTCCACAACAAAATCTCAATCAATGTCAAGATGTGTGAGTGTCTAGAAAGAAAAGCCATTGGTTCCTCAATTACTTCCAACAACTCCAAGCGCAGTGAGGTCTCCATGAGGGGATCTGCGGAGATCTACAGAGAACATGGGGGAGCCTGCACAGAAAAAGTTCTACTGGGAGGAAAGAAGAAGACAGGAGAGAAGACAGCTCCCAATGACCCACTACCACCTGCTAAGCTATACCTCCTGAACCCCACCACCTGCCAACAGCCTGTTGATCTGTGAATCCATAACGGATTGATCTATCAACGAAATCAGAGTCCTCAGAATCCAGTCACTTCCCACAGGTCCCACTTCTGAATGCAATGCAGTTGCATTAGGGCCAAGTCTTCTTCTACATGTCAGCTCTGGGGAGACATTTAGATCCAGATCCTAACAGTATTGAAATACCAGTTTTATGAGTTTCCTTGTAGAAGTAATACACACTCAATATAAGGAATACAGCAAAACTTCAAGAAAAAAAAAAAACTTATGCTGCTACCATGGAGTAGCTTTCAAAATTAGTGCTAACATTTACTGTCTATTTCAGGTAACTTCTCAAATTCATACATTAAAAAAAATTTTTTTTTGGTATTTTTATTTATTTATTTGAGAGCGACAGACAGAGAGATAAAGAGGCAGATAGAGAGAGAGAATGGGCACGCCAGGGCCTCCAGCCACTGCAAACGAATTCCAGACTCATGTGCCCCTTGTGTATCTGGCTAACGTGGGTCTGGGGAATCGAGCCTCGAACCGGGGTCCTTAGGCTTCACAGGCAAGTGCTTAACTGCTAAGCCATCTCTCCAGCCCCACATATTTTTTAAATAGCTAATATTCCAAAAACTTTGGGGGTCCAAAGATTCATGACCACAAAGTAAGCTTCAGCAGGCAGAAGGGCTTTTGGGTGAGTATGTGTTTTTTTTTCCTTTCTGTGTACACGTGCATATATGCATGCTAGGAATTAAACCTAGGGCTTTGTGCATGCTACACGATCTACCATTGAGCCCTTGTGTAATTTTTTTTTTGGTTTTTCGAGGTGGGGTCTCACTCTAGCCCAGGCTGACCTGGAATTCACTATGTAGTCTCAGGGTGGCCTCGAACTCAAGGCGATCCTCCTACCTCTGCCTCCCGAGTACTGGGATTAAAGGCGTGTGCCACCACGCCCGGCTTCCTTGTGTAATATTTTTGAGGAATGGTGTCACTGTGTCTTAAACTCATGATCTTCTTTCCTCAGCCTTGAAAGTGATGGATTTACAGACACGAACCACTAGACTTGGTTACAGAAGTACTGTTAATTTGAAGATTCTTTCTCTCACTTTAAACCTATGAATACTGTATATTTCAAACGTCCTGTTTACTTTGCAGCTGTTTGTTGGATAGGGTTCACTCAGAGAATGGGTGAGTGCCCCCAGCCTCTCCCATATCACACAGGAAGTGGGGAAGGTGGAGACTTAGGGGTACGCAGATCCCACAAGAAAGACCCATGCGAGATGCCAGGGGTGAGGGTTGAACTAAGGAGGATGGAGAGAGAGAAGAGAGAGCAGGGTATTCTCTAGACAAGAAATTCTATTTATTACCACACCACCAGCCTTGAGCAGTAAACAGCCAGAGGAAAGGAATAGTTCTGGGGCTGGGACACATGCCAGGCTCCATTGTTTAACCGGTTTTATGACTTAGTGCTGCAACCTCCTTGCACCTGTGAAAGGTGGACAATAGTTCCTGCCCAGGACAATAGTTCCTTCAAAGGCAGTTAGGATGACACAAAGGAGCTGGTTTCTGCCAGCCATGGGCAAGCTGTGTACAAGGAAGCTGTTCTCACTGCATGGGAAAGGAGACTTCACCCCACCACTGCCTCTATTTCGTTCCCTTCACAAGGATTTCGGCAACATACAACAGCAAAGGGGCCTCTGCACTGCAGTGTTTCCCGGCTGACAGTCTCTTCCCCCATGGAAACCACATAGCTATTGGGCAAGGATGACCAGGAGGTAAGTGCAGAGGCATGTGCACAGCCTTGGATTTGGGTGCCTCGCAGTGAGGAAACAATCTCTCCCCCTAGTTCCTGTTGGAATCCTGTTCTTTATGAAAGCGTCCGTCCACTCCTCTATGAATCTACAGTGATCCCAGAGCTCCTCACATGCCTGCCAAGGTGACAAGCTTGTGTTGTTAGGCCATTGAATGGAGTTAGGGGACTGAAGGATGAGTTGCCAGGGCCTCCAGTATATGGGGGTGGGGTGGCACGCTCAGCAACTCAAAGGCACATCCTACCTTACAGAAAGCCATAGCACACTGCAGGTGTGCCAGTTTGCGTGCCATGCTTCCAACGAGTCATCAGTACAGATTTTACCATGGCTAGTAATCTGACTTTAGTTATAGGAGAAGGAGGCTTAATCAGACAGCTTCAGGCTCTGGGAGCAATCCCAGGAGGAACTCAAGGGCTAAAATCTCTGTGATGGGGCTGGAGAGATGGCTTAGCAGTTAAGCACCTGCCTGTGAGGCGTAAGGACCCCGGTTCGAGGCTCGATTCCCCAGGACCCACGTTAGCCAGATGCACAAGGTGGCACACGCATCTGGAGTTCCGTTTGCAGTGGCTGGAAGCCCTGGCGCGCCCATTCCCTCTCTCTCCCTATCTGCCTCTTTCTCTGTGTCTGTCACTCTCAAATAAATAAATAAATAATGAAGAAAAAAAAATTTTTTTTTTTTTTTTGGTTTTTCGAGGTAGGGTCTCACTCTAGCCCAGGCTGACCTGGAATTCACTATGGAGTCTCAGGGTGGCCTCGAACTCACGGCAATCCCCCTACCTCTGCCTCCCGAGTGCTGGGATTAAAGGCGTGCGCCACCACGCCCGGCTTGAAAAAAAAATTTAAAAAAATCTCTGTGATGGTTAATATCCACAGCAGCATTATTCATAATTGTCAAAAGGTGGTACTAGGGACATAGTTCAGCTGGTAGGAGTGACACATAATAATGCTAGTACTCAGGGGGTGGAGGCAGGAGGATCAGAAGTTCAAGGTCATCCTTGGCTACATAATGAGTTAAGGCCAGCCTGGGCTGCCTGAGACCCTATCTCAGAAAAATAAGTTACTTGCTTTAAAAGAAGATATAGCTTCCCAAAGACAAATGTGCTTCTTTTTTCTTTTTTAAATTGACAACTTCCATAATTATAGACAATAA